>OZ020268.1:21690393-22890393 GCA_963971225.1 Melieria omissa
ACAAAATATGGTTTCGAATGGTATGCGGCCCAAAAGTTGTACGCAAAATCGCTTCCCCAGCTGATTCTAATGTGTGTTTAAACCTTTCTATCTTTTGATCAAAGTCTTTTTAGTGCAGTAACTCAATGTGAAATAATAACACCGTGCGACAAAATTACAAATTTCAAAACACACGAAAAATTCTGTATACTCGCGAAACTAGGGGCCCGAAGTATTAAATTTTTTAACTCCTATACTAATAAAATTAGAAGGACGAAGTTTCATGATGTGGTAGTGTACATATCAGTCGTAAAGATATATTTTTTTTCAAAAAGAAGCTATTGAAAATTTCCAAGGATATTAAAAGATAAAATTTTGAAAGGACATTTTCAATACCTCTTCGTCCTTTTGCACCAAAACATGAAATTTTCTAAAATTCTAACGATTTTTCTCTTTCATTTGATGCCCACAGTATTATCTTACAATCCACTCAATTTTTAAAATAATTGTTTGAAATGAACATGTCCTTGGAATTTTAGTCTTTTTGAAAAAAATTCTGACGTCAGAGAGAAAAACTTAAAACGAAGTTTTACTACATTTGGCACCTAGTTTTGCAGGTATGTCGATTTTCTCATGTGTAAAATTTTTTGTTGCACGGTGTAATTATTGAGGTAAGGTTATACAGAGTTCGATTGGATTTGTTTATGCGAGCTTAGGGAGGAAGTGAGCGTACATGCAAGGCACAAGCTAAAACAATTCTTGTTCCTCTTCAATCCAAGATGTTGCACAGACTTCTTGTGATCCTCTTGCAAGTGACTCGGCACTTGCTGAATAGTGAACCAACCGGCCTCGGCAGTCTCGAGGGTAGCGCGCTGGCTGCTGGAATTTGTGGTATCACAACGGGCCCCCATAGAGGCCAAAGTGTGTCTCAACCAATAGTTAACTAATGTGTGTCTAATTCTTATTAAATTTGGTTGAGTGCGAGGTTTGAAGTTTACCAAATCAATAAGTATGTCAATGAAAATCAAAAGGGAATTAAGTATGCGCACAAAAACTCTTATTGGAGTTCTCTACTTAAACACACATAACGTTTTATCAAACAGTGCTACTCTTCCAGTAAGCACAGAGAACGTTCGCTTACAATAGAAACCAGTCACTTGAAACGTTTCAATAGATACAAAAGCTTATTTGTATAAAACAGATAACGATGAATTGCAGAAATTCCAGCAGTGGACAACACATTTGACTGCACAAAAGCGATAACAATAATGTTGAACTATTGCACAAATAATCATTAATATTACGCAAAGGATCTTAATGCAGCTTCAGTTCATTGTCCACTTTCTTAGGCGAAGCTTTGTCAACATGTTTTGCCTTCATTCTGTGTATTCAAATCAATTTTCCATCAAATTGCCCACATAAATTATGCAACCGATTACACTACACGCTTCCGCAACGAAGCAACAGCGGTCAACAGTGGTGCTGACCCGACGACTACTTTTCCATGGACGTTGTTATTCTTTTCATTTCCGACAAACTGAAAAACCCATGACAAATTGCTATTATTTTGATATTAAGCTGAAAATGTTTATTGCAAGCATTCGTTTTGCTATGGGAGCTGCGCATCTTGGCGCGTCGACTGGGCGCAAAACGATGCCATCAGCATGGCGGACAGTTGTTGAGAATGCGCCAATGACAGTGCACTGACAGGCAGTGATTGATAAGGGTTCTGTGTCCCAGTGACGGCACGTGCTAGGCGCCGCCATACACCGGACAACTGAACCAAATCACCGTGAAGCGTGTGGCGCGGCGCGAAATCGATCTTTGCCGCCTAAAGTTGTCGGCCAACGCTGACTTTGCGTTTTTCCAATTATTTTTCACTTTCACTTGGGATGGCATTCGACACGTGGTTGGGCTGTGCCTTGAGTGAAATTTGGCTAATTACAAAGCAAAAAACATACGAGCGCCTGACGCCTTGGCGTTGTTCCATGTCGGTGCGTTCTGTGTTGGAAACTTTACAATTGCTGCCAACTGTGTGCAGTGACAATTTTAATTGCCTTGTTGTCAATGTGTGTGTATGTGTGTGGTTTTCTTAACGAGGAGAGAAGCATCAACAGCGATGTGGTCAATGCGAGACTCTAACATGCTGAACTTTTCTCTCTTCCAAACCGTTACACCACAAGGGGGTCCATGGCGATGTGTATGTGTATGTGCGTGTGTGTGTTAGTGTATGTGTAGGTGTGTGTCCCGAAATGTGCCGTGGCGCAATTAAATTTGTTTAGCACACACTTAATTGTGCCGCTTTACAAAAAGTTTTTACGACCCCTTGGCCGCTTTGTCGCTGGAAAGGCTGCCATTTTGACTGTTGCCGTGTCATTAAACTGTCTGACTGCGCCCAGACTGGATGTCTCTGGGTGTGGGTGTAGGTCTGCACGTGTCTCCCAGTACAAAAAAATGGCTGCGAAACATTTGATTTTATTTGATTGCCGGCACGCTGGGCTGCTGTGGTGTCACTGCCTTAACCCTTATAAGCGCGACATATACCGTATAATCAATACGGTTAAGGTGATGAAATGGTTTTAAAGTTGACCAATTGTAGAAAAGCGATATCAAACTCAAGCATAGTGTGTTAAAACTTCATTTATAAAAATTTATAAAATTTATAAAATTTATATTAAATTTAAAATTTAGAAAAAAATTTAAAATTTATATTAAATTTATACTAAATATTTTTGTACTTTTGAAAAAATAAAATACAAACTAGTTTAGAAATGAAAAGAAATTTCATTTGTTTGTTTGAAATATAATTATAAATAATTATATAACAAATAAAATAACAATTTGTCTAATTGATGATTATTTACTATTTACTTTGTATATTTTATTTTATTGTATTTAAAAATTTAATTTAAAATATTAAAATGAATACTTAATAATTGTGTGAAAATGACTAAATAAAGTAAATAAAAATATTAAATATGTATATTTAAATTTCCAATATGTTTTCAGGAAATATGTTTTAATTTTTATTTTCATATTTATATTTCATTAAATTTTTTCATTAAAAACTTTCTATAATTTCAAAATTTTCAAATTCAAAATTTCAATTTTTTTTAGTTGTAAATTAAATATTTTTCTTCTTAAAATTGCTACTCATGAGCATTTAAGTGTTAAATGATGGAAAAACACAAGTAAACCAAATAAAAAAAATAATGGCGATCTAATTAAATAAAGTAAGTTAAAATATTATCCAAGTATTTGTCAAATGTGCATTTGAATTTGAATTCAATGTGTTTTCATGAAATGTGTTTTCAACGTGTTTAAATTTTTTTAAATTTTCTGTGTGTTTGCATTAGTAACATGCATTTTCATTAAAAATTTTCCATAATTTCTATAATTTGAAATAAATTATTTTGCTCTCAAAATTGCTGCTGATGATCATTTAAAGAAAGTTCCTTCCTTTCATCCAAAAGTGTGGAAAATGGGTGCCACATGAATTGAATGAAAGACAGATGGAAAACCGAAAAAATACTTGTCAAATTTTGCTTCAAAGACACGAAAGAAAATCAATTTTGTATCGAATTGTTACTGGCGATGAAAAATGGATCTATTTTAAGAATCAATCATGGGTTAATCCGGGACAACCTTCAACATCGACTGCAAAACCAAATCGATTCGGCAAGAAGACAATGCTGTGTGTTTGGTGGGACCAGAGTAGCGTGGTGTATTACGAGTTATTAAAACCTGGCGAAACCGTTAATACTGATCGCTACCGACAACAAAAGATCAATTTGAACCATGCATTGATCGAAAACGACCAGAATGGGCCAGAAGATGCGGCAAGGTAATTTTGCTCCATGACAATGCACCTGCACACAAACCAAGACCGGTTCAGGATACAACCAAAGCACTTGGCTGGGAGCTGCTACCCCACTCGCAGTATTTACCAGACTTGGCTCCTTCCGACTACCATTTGTTTTCAACGATGGGACACGCATTGGCTGAGCAGCACTTCGATTCCTACGAGGAAGTCGAAAATTGGGTGTCTGATTGGTTTGCTTCAAACGACAAACAATTCTATTGGCGTGGTGTCCACAAATTGCCTGAAAGATAGACAAAATGTGTGGCTAGCAATGGCCAATACTTTGAATAAAATGTTTTTTACTTTCCCATAAAAAATTAGTGTTTTATTTTCGCAATAAAAGGCTCACTTCATCATACTGATATACCTGGTGTTTAATAAATGTGTGTTTATTAGGTTTTTAAATTTCTGTATTCTACATTATACGAAATATTTTCATTAACCATTTTTCATAGTTTCAAAATTTTCAACTTGTTAAATATTAGAAATAATATTTTGCCCATAAAATCGTACTAAAGCAAAATTATTTTCCAAATATTTATTAAATGTGTGTTTATGAAATGTGTAAAAAAATTTTTGTAATTTTCTGTATTCTATATTTTATTACATATCTTTTCATAAAAACTTTTATAATTTCAAAATACTTAACTGTTTTAGTAGCATTGAAGTGTTAAATGATGGAAAAACGCAACTAAATAGAATTAAAAAATTAATGGCGCTCGCACAAGCATTGTTATTTTGTTGTTGTGTTGTTTTAAGTGTTTTGTAATTTTGTGGTTCTCCACTCCGCAACCTAATTGAGTTTGAAATTGCGTGAATGCATTAGTGGATGAAAGTCGATGTGTGTGTGTGTGTGCCTCTTTCATGTGTGCGTGCGCTTTATTAGTATTGAGTTGTGTTCATTGACATTGACTTCTCGGTGTTAAATTGCAGTTGTCTGTAGTTGATTTTGTTGGGATTTTTAAAAGTCAATGTGAATTGGTTAGAAAATTTCAGTTCGGCTTGAAACTTTTACGATCAATGGAATATATGGGCGTTCAGTATGAACATTTTACTGCTTCAGAAACATGTCTGTGGTGTGTATTATTATTTTTGTTTCCTTTAAAAAGTATGAGGAACTACAAATAAGGAATCAAGACATAATTTGCCACCTTCAATGAGGCAATAAAAAATGATCCAATACTTCCAGAACAACTCTTGGATGCTATTAGCTCTTCTGAACTTTGTTTCATATCGTTGACTCTTTCTTAGTCGTATGTGATAATTTTAGCTTTGGTAATGTGAAAAAGACAGGTGGGTTCGTATTGGACAAGTAAGACTAAGAATAAGGATTTTGTTTTTGGGATTAGATGAGTTTTGGTAAACAATTTTTGTACAGAGAGCAACTTTTCTGGTGACATTAAATCAAAAGATCAATGAAAATCATGATTAACAAAAACAGCTGTCAACAGTTCAACACACCAAACGGCAAATGATGCTCAAGTTCCATGTGATAATTGACCACAGTGCAGCATACTGAAAGAATAACTGGTATGAGCTTCTCATGTGCTCTTGGATCCGTTTTTTTTAACAGTTCAGTTTCACTTTTTCCCCCATTCAATCGGTAAATCGGTATTTAAACAAATAAAAAAATTCATGATTTTACAAAAATATGCTAGCATGAAGGGGTTAAGACGAAAAGGGACTCACTATGTGGTTTGCTTTGGCAAATCACCGAGCAGTGATGGTGGTTTTTAGTCGGAAAGAATCCGGCAAATTGGCAAATATGGGTCTTCCAGTTTCTATGAAGACTTCTCTATTATATATATCTTCTTCTATATTATATATTATATATATCTCTATTTTTTATATTTATTTTAAGATTTTATAAAGTTTCTATGAAGATTTCTCACCTCCTGCACAAAAAAGATTGAGTAACACTAAAAAGATGGCAAGTTTTCCATACCTACAAACACTACATATAAAATCCGTTGAGATCTCGAAAAGTGCGCATTGGAATTAGCTAATTTTTTACAAAATACATATTAAAATATATATAAAATTTTCCGTCATAAGAAAATAAAAGTCACCAAAGCAAAACTTGACAGAAATGCTAAAGAAACTACATATATTCAAATAGAAAACCATCTACTTAAATGACTGCAATGGTCTTTTTAGTGTTAAGAAGAAGCAATATTGGCACTTGCATGTCCTTAAACTGCCAAATGATTACAACATTTGTAGCCAACTGGCCGACAATTAATTCATTATCTGCTAATCCCTTAAAGCACTTCTCGCAGTCATGTCTCAGAAATCAATTTGATATTTCAACGTCATAATTCATTTGCCGCCCGCATCAATTTCCATCTGCGCCACTGCGCCGCCGCTGCACATTTACGCCCACTTAAGCAGCCAGCGTCAGTCAGTTGTCAAACACACAAATGTCAGCCAACGAAAACCAGCGTTTGGACAGAGCCAAGCCAGCGCAATAGCCGCAATTTGGCTTTCACATCAACCACCGCTGAAATATTTGAAGGCCAAAGCCAAAGCCGTGTTGGCAATGTTGCCAACTGACACTCGAGTGTGCGGTTCAGCGATGCCGTTTGTCAGTGTGTGTGTTTCTGTGTGCGTGTGTTCGTCATGCGTGGCCACTTAATAGTTTGGCATTGATTATGACGTCGAATTGATGCTGATGACAGTTGCGCCCGATTGCGTCACACACGACTCAAACGGTGCGCATTTCGCTGGCGTCTGGGAGGTGGGAAGTTTTTTGCTTCTGGCTTCCTGTTGGCATGATGTCATGCAGCAGTGAGTGCGCACAAATGCGCAGAATGCGCTGTGTGAACTTACAAATTCCACAATAAAAGCCTAACCACTCGCTTTCGTCAGCATCAGTGCGCACTTCTCGAATGCTTTTCTTTCAATGTGTGTTCGTTATATATTTTTCCATACATACTTACATACTTGCAAATATTGCAGTTCAATGTGTTGGTGTGTGGTTTATTGCTTACCTGCAAATAACAAGAAGAAAAACATATTTCAATTCAAGTTGGTTTTTGTGTCATAAAAAGTTTGCATTTTAATGCCTTTAAGTTTTCATTGTTTTTCAGTTAACATTTCAAACAAGTTTCACCATAAAAAACTAAATTCGAAAAGGCAATTTAAATGCTGTAAACAATTTGAAAACAAACACCAATCACCGTAATATTTCATGCAATGAGGTAGCAAGTTTATTTATTCATCTATGCACCAAGGTGACAACGCTGATTTTGTTGTCTCCCTCGCACAGCTGATGCATTAAAATTCTAATAAAAATTCCACTCTGTTTCGCTTTGTGATTATTTTAATGTTATTTCCGCTTCATAAAGCATTCATTTGCATACTTTTTCTGTTAGCTGCATTTTTGTGTTAGCGGAAATTGTGAGTAAAAGGTCTTCCTATATCCAGAGCTGCTTTTTCGCAGGCATTAAAATCTAAACTATGCATCGACTTAGGCTGCAGTGCCTGGAGAAATCAGGCAAATATGAAAATATGGATGGATATGAAAATATGGCAAATGTGCTTCGGTGCGGTGAGGAAGTGTGCCATCGAAAAAGTCGAAAAAGTGCTCAACCATTTCAGTTTCAACTGGCTTTGTTTATTTTATCTGCATATCAAAAGACTGCAGCGTATTGGTGGGGGGTGACAAATAACAGCTTTTGAATTTTTCTTTTGTTGATTTTCAGCGCCTGACGACATCAGAAGTGAAAGTGACCTTTTCTGGTTTAATTAAACTTTCAAGTTTTGCCAAAGAATTTTGATTTAAAAAAGAGGTGAACAGTGGTTTGGAGAGGCAAATATTTTATTATATTTAAAGCCATAGTTTTTCTATTCTAATTTTTGCAGTTTTTCTATTTAAAAGAAATGCTGAAATAAGTTTTGCAGAATCTACAAAATCAGACACAGGTAGTATTGGATTGGATCAGATTATTTTGTAACTGTATTCATGTTAAAAGAACATCAATTAGCTCTTAAGATCAAAAGGTGTGATGTCGCTAAAGTGAAAACAAAATAAGTATTTCTTTCTTTTGAACCAGAAAAACACATTTTACGAGAACTACAACGGCAACAATCGGTCACTTATTGCAGATGTCGTCAACGAAGCTTTGGAAGTGATCAATGCGATGTAATTTTTAACTCGTGGTATTCCTCCAGTGGCGCACACATCATTTCATTTTGGGGGGTTGCGTAAAACTTTTGAGCCGACTACCATTCAAAACAATATTTTGTACTAACAATTTTTTTGCTTGTGGAGGGCTTAGACCCCCCAAATCCTTCTATATGCGCCCCTGGTTGCTTCCAATTGCTAACAATGACTCATAGTCAGAACAAGCAGCATTTTCCTTATTAAAAAGATACCAAAAATTCGGTTGATTCTTGGATCGCCTTAAAAAGACAAGAAATATTTAAACGCGAGATCCGTATGCAGCTTGGAAGAAGGGATTAAAGTCATAGCTAAGCATGGACAGTCGTTTAACCTTCAGAGATCATAACAACATTGCAAGCATTGGGAACACTGTGGGTCAATTAAACTCTGTTCACTTTTGATCGTCTATAACAACACAACTAATGAGCCTTGCGACTAACAATACAAATTTTGACTGTACTTTGAACATGGTTTTAACAATTCATAACTATTAAAAACAAATCGAAAAAAAGTTTTGTCACTCATTGTAGGAGTATGGGTCTACATAACCCAGCATGTATACCGAAGGTTAAATAAAACACATTTTACCAATTGTTTCAATGAGGCTTCAATGTTACAAAAAGATCTCAAAACTTATTTTTACGTTCATATTCCACCGTTTATCAGGTGTACAACTTTGCTTCCGCCGTTTTCCGATAGGTGGCTGTACCGGCTGAGGCTGGTTGAAATACATAGATGGTAATGCCTTTAAAGTGAGTGTGGACAGTGCCTAACGAATTGTCATCGCCGTTTCAGTGACAGTTGTTCTTGTTTTCGTACTATTCACGCTCGAAAATGTCCGTTTATGTGCCCAATTCTCGCCATTTGCGGGAAGTTTTACTTTTCTGTTACAATTCGAAAAAAAATGCAGCTGAAGCGCATCGAATGGTCTCAGAAACTTACGGTGATGCTGCTCTGAGTGAAAGAACGTGTCGGGAGTGGTTTCAACGTTTTCAAAATGGTGATTTCGATGTCGAAGACAAACATGGTGGTGTCCTCCAACACGACAATGCTCGGCCTCACGTCGCAAAAGTGGTCAAAAAGTACCTGGAAACGCTGAAATGGGAAGTCTTGCCCCACCCGCCGTATTCCCCAGATGTCGCCCCTTCTGACTTCCACCTATTCCGTTCGATGGCACACGGCCTGGCAGATCAACATTTTCAATCCTTCGAAGAATTGGAAAAATGGATTGCTTCATGGATAGCGTCAAAAGAGGACTCCTTTTTTCGAGCCGGGATCCGAAAATTGCCGGAAAGATGGGAGAAAGTTGTCGCTAGCGACGGACAATACTTTGAATAATACATCTGTAAGGACTTTTTCGCAATAAAGCTTTTAATTTTGGAAAAAAAACGGCGGAAGCAAAGTTGTACACCTGATATATTAATTTAAAAAAAAAATAATATTTTTCTAATGTTCACCAAATTTAAACTGTTGACATGATTTTCTTAAATGTGGCATTAACCGATAGGTTTTACTTTGCAAATGTCCAACACGATTTAATTTGTATTGATATATGGTTTATTTTTCAAGATAAAGATAAAACAAATTTTGTATAAAAACAAACAAAATTTCAAACAAACTTTTACAAAAAATTCAGTCTTTTGTGATGTTCACCAAATAAAAACTGTTGACATGATTTTTTCAAATGTGGCATCAATCAATAAATTTTACTTTACAAATGTCCAGAACGATTTAATTTGTATTGTTATATGGTTTGTTTTGCAAAATATGGTTAAAACAAATTTTGCATTAAAACAAAAATAATTTCCGAGAATAAAGCAAATCTTCATTGCTTTGACGTAACTAGTAAATAATTAATGAATTACTAGCATTTGCAGCTGAATTTTGTCCCATTATGCGTTATTCTGACTTGTCACACTCACACACAGACATATAGAAATCTCGCCAATGGCAGCGCACGGAACGGAAGCATTGCAACGAAAGCGCTTTAAATTCATTTCGAAAGCGTGCAGGTATGCGAAGTGTGAACTTCCGGCGGGTAAGTGTTAATAAAATGCAGGGAAATGACACTCAGAAGTTTATTTGCATAGTGTTGATAGATGCTGGCGAAGTGAGAAGGTTGATTAACTCTTTAGATGCCAAATTTTTGATTTTGTTATAGAATTGAATTGAATTGAATTCATTATCGTTTTGAGTTGTGGAAGCTATATTTGTTACAGAAAATCATTTGAAAATCGATAGAAATATAGGGGTACAATCTTAGGCGTAGAAGGTGGTGGACTCAGAGAAGGTCTATTTGGAATGGAAAGATACGAAGTTTCTACTTTGATTTATGATTATAATTTGATTATGATTTTGATTTCAAATAAGAAGAAATAAGACATGATTTATGTAATTTTATTAGTTTCAGGTGTCTACCGACCAATTTGGCCACTAGAGGATTAAGACAGCCATTTTAGATGCAATAAAATAATAGTGAAAACGAAGAGAGAGTACTAAAAATTCCTACATACTTGCTTTCGGTTTTACTACTCGTCGCCTGCGAAAACAAATGTCGTATGTCTTACTAGGCTCAATGGAACATATGACATTCGTTTTGTGAGGCGAAGAACTGTCTTCTTCTAGTCAATATGACTCAACACTTTGCATATCCTCGCCCAAATATGTCTGTATCAGGTAAGTGTGTACAGTGTTGCAACCAAAGAGGGGTTTTGGTGGTTCAAACACTACCAACTGTCTGACTTTTACAAAACTTGGGAGCAACAAATATGGTTTCAAAAGTGGTTTACCCTCTTTTGCCCCAAAATGAATCCTTTGTGCACCACTGTGTATGAATGTGTGCAGGTATGCAGATGCCAACTTTAGCTGGATGCCTTCATCTCGACGACCACTTAAATCAATCATTCCCTGGAGTGCATGCATTTCCCGCATCTCTCTGGCGCCGCACATTTCAGCGCCGACTGGCTGCACTCAAAGCCAAATGAATTATGTCTGCGTCACACACACACACACACTGCCGCGCAGTCTCATACATTTATGCAGCGCTCAACTTGCTGTCTGCTTGTGTATTCATCGGTTTGCTTAAGCCCGGCTTTCGTTGCGCTCATCCAATCTGCTTGAATGTAGCATACTTTTCAGCTACACGGCACGGTGTCATGTACTCGCATTAGGCGGTGCACGGCAGTCGATGTTGGCCACTTGACAGCCTGTCTTGCAACTTGACGCTGCCAAGTTGCACATGACAACAGCTTCAAGTGACCATGAACGCTAATAGACCGCAACTGTGGCGGCCGGTAGCCGTTGCGGTCGCGCTGCTCTCGTTCGCATGTGCACTAATTGCAAGACTGCATGTCAACCAGTTTGTGTGTGTGTGTGTGTTGTTGGTTGGCCGGTGCTGCAGATAATGAAATGCATGCGGTCTTATCTTTGGCTGGGCAGTAAAATACGCTGGTGTTTGGCTTAGCTTAGCGTGTTCTGGAGTCTTTGCTGTGGCTTCTATTTTGCAATTAGGCCAGCAATCTGGGCTATTTTAGTCTGCGCCACGTTTGACATGGTTGTTGCCAATGGCGCTGCACATCAACACTGATGCCGGATCATCAATCAGAGCGCTGCTGCAGTGCCAACCAGACCAACTTGCGGCGTGGCAGAAAAGCCAACAAATGCAAATCAGTGTCAGTGATTCGCCTGAAAATCAACTACCAACATTGGTTTTGGTGAGAAAATTGCAAAGTGGAAATTGGATGTTATTCGTCTTCTGATGATGGCTTTTGTGTTGGAACTTTTCAAGAGTTTATGGAGACTTTTTTCATAGAGACTTGAGCAATGAGTTGGGAAAAGGAAAATGAATGAAAATGTGGTTGAAAATTCTTGATTTAAGATGCCAACACACTTCTTTTTGCATTGCTATGAATGCAAATTCATTCATTCTTACGGGTAATAAAGTAGACGTATGAAACTTTTTTTCAGATTTTCAGATAGCATCTTGTGCACTGATTCTGCAAAAGATCAAGCGGGGTTTTCAATTATATATGGTATTATATAATAGATCAGACTGATAGATAACACTGTGCAACAAAAATGAATAAAATTTATTGATTTTGTATCTTTTTATTGTTTAAAATACTGATACCCAGTCAAATAATAAGAATTTTTGCACTTCATTAGAATTGTAGCTTCCGTCCTTTTTTTAATAACTTTCGAACCAATAAAGTTAGAATAATAAAATTTTGACTCGTGATCAAAGAGATTTTGGGTTTTAACATAGTTACTTTTCAATAAAATTCTATATAAATTTTCAAGGATATAAAAGATTAAAAATTTCAAAGGACCTTTTTCATATTTCTGTTTTACAAATCGATAAAAAATCAATTTTATTTAAATTCTTGACATTTCTCTTTCATTTGATATACATATCGCCATATTCTAACGAGGTTAAGTATTTTTTATATTTTTGAATCCCTTCAAAATTTTGAAGTCCTTTTAAAAAGACAAAGGATGTAGAATTGAAAAACTGAGTACGCAATATTACTATGTTTGGTCTCTAGTTTCACGCTCATATGGATTTTTTTCGGTTTGTCGCACAATAAATTATCTGAAATGCTTGGAGCTCAAAGAAAAACCAACCATCTTTATATCTCATGGATATTTTACTGTAAATAAATGGAATATTTGTTCCCTAATAATGAACAACTGCAACTATTTGCAGCAGAAATATGTGTAGAACTCCCACAACATTTTCTTTTTTCTTAAGTTTCTTCTTACAACTTCAACAATTCGCTACTAAAAACACATTAAGAAATAACTTTGTTCTCATATATTGGATTTTTGCAGTGCAGTGCTGTCAAACCCTCACAACTACTGCAAAGCTACAAATGCTGCAGCTAATCCACATTTACGACCAAACTTGCGCACAGCGTTGCATTTTTCGCGCTCGAACTTGTAATAAAGAAGCAAAACAGCCAAAGGTGTTGTTGTCGTATTAGTGGTGGCCAGCTACAATAATTTGTTCGTGTTGTTGTTGTTTTTGCCGGCCGAGTAGTTTACGTTGTAAACACGCAGCAGCTGAAAAAACAAGGCAACAAACAGGAAAGTGCACAGCGAAATAATTCGCTGCGCGGTCAAGGTTGTTCGACGCGCATCCTTTTCGCTGCGCACTCAGCTGTAGCTGTTGTTGTTGCTTGGTTGGTAGCGCTGCTGTGTTGTTAAAAATTCTGCCATTTTTGCACAAGTTGCACATTTTTGTGCACATTCCATTCGCGTTGCGCGCATTGGTGCTGCAGTCGCTCCAAGCATTACTTTGCCCCTCCTGTTTTTGTTGCACTCTTCCGCTTTCAGTTTGCTGTCAGTGTGAAAAATTTCAACTCGCTAAGCATTGTTTTGTCGTTTAACTTCTAGAAAATTGCCAACGCTGCTGGTTTGATCTTTTGCTGTGCCACAACATTGGCCAACGTTGTTGTTGGGTAACATTTAAAGCGATTCAACTTTAAGCGCTCAACAATTTGAGCGTAGTCGACCAACACTTGCAGCGTTGCATTGTCAAATTGCAGCCACGTTACGCATTTTTAAGCAGCAAACTCTATGTCACATTGCAACCGAGGTTGCTTGTTCATAATTTAATTTATCCTTCCACTCGCTTGGACATTCACCAAGCGGCTGCCGCGTTGCGTTGTATGCGTTGGTCTTTGGGGAAATTTATTTTCGTTTCGTTTTCAGCGGAGTGTCGGCGAACAATCGAAAATCATAATTTACATACCGCACGCTGCATGCAAAATGTGGCATACTTATGGGCGCACATGCTGTTTGTTTTCGTTTTCGTTTTCGTTTTCATTTTTATTTTTATTGCTATTGCTATTTTTTTTTGTGTTTGCTGTTCGCTGTGCCGCAGCGGCATTTATTTCGATTTCTTGCTCTTTTACGCCGAAAATATGCGATAATGTTACATTTGCATAATGTACATGGATCTGATATGCACATAAACATGTCCTTGCTGTCGTTCAGGCACAGAATGCATGCAGTCTTCGACGGAATAAAAACTCGATTGTGTTATTTTGTATATATTTTTATATATTTTTTATTTTTTATAATGTTTTTATTTAATTTATATATATTTGTTTATATACATACATAAAAAATAATTTTTTTTTTATATATTGTTTTATTTTTGGTATATATGAAAAATAAAATTATATAAATAGAAAATAAAAAAAAATTAAAAATAAATATATTTTTATTTTTTATAAACATAAAAAATTAAAATTAAAATAAAATAAATAATAATATAAAAATAATAATATATTATGCATATTTTGTATCATCAAGCGAAAAGAAAAAATGAAATGTATATAAACAATAAAAAATAAAAATATATAAAAATAAAAACATTAAAAGAAATTAAAACCACTTTATAGTTTTACTGTATAGATTAAATAGTATAGTTTACAGACTACAGACTAATAATATTGCAACGATGAGGCACTCTGTCGCTGTGCTATGCATGACGGCTTCTACGGGCATACTTTTAGGCACGAACTTTAGAGTACGGCCAGCTCTCTTTATTTTCGATATGGCAATGATGGCTCGCTATGGTAATGGGATGTGCGAGAACAATCGAGAGATAGGTCAATTGAATATGCAAGACCGATCGAGAGATAGTCCAACTGAAATGTGCAAGAACAATCGGCGCGAAAACCAGACAAGTATAAAAGGCAGCCTGGTGCAGCGCAGAGGGGGGAGTTTGATTTGAGCAAGCAAAAGGGAAACATGCAATAGTCCAATAAGTAGTAGCAAGTGTAAAGATAAACAAAGTGTAAATTTGTAAATAAATTGATTGCTGGTTTTTGACTGCGTTTCGAGAGATGAACTTAGAGTAGTAATTTTCGTATCAATATAATAGAACCTCGAAATACTTAAATTAAAAGTGAAACAATTTAAAAAAAATTTAAAAAATTTAAAATTGAAAGTCTATGTGATATAGCTTAGCTTAGTTAGCTTAGTTTTCAGTCAGTTTAGTTTTTTATATTATTTTGTTTGTAAGGAAAGTAGAAAAAGGTCCATTGGGAACCATATAAAGGGGTTTCGAAAATGTATTCATATATGTAAATATACATATGTGGTAGTAGAAAGTGTAAATGGAAAACTTCTCTATCTTCCTAAAAGTGATTCGAGGATTACTGAGGTTATGACGGGTCACTGACCCATTGGAAAACACACAAAATGCCAAAAAGGCATCCTTCACAAGATTTGCTGTCAAAGAGATGTGGAACCTGCCCGGCTCCATCGAGAAGAATATGACGTGGACGATGTTGGGTAGTTGATTGTTCACCGATTTCGAAGGCATTGTTAATTTCACGCTGGTTCGTTTCTTGCCTTCATTAACCTCACGCATTAAGCTATAAGGAGCAGATCACTGAGATCAACCTACGATTCTGTGCTCCGTCAGCTGATCTCTTCGTTAATTTACAAAAAACTTAAAACGTTAAAAATCACAGGGCAACATTCACTAAACACTTTTAAAGGCGATGAAAGTCACATAATGAGTTTGTCAGTAGTGTCAGTATGACAAACAGACGATTTTGTTATAATTTGTTGTGTATTTATTTCTTGAAGTTATGCCAGAATATATGATTAGCCTATCGCTAGCAGTTCTTGCTAATAGAGGTGCCAACTT
This sequence comes from Melieria omissa, assembly GCA_963971225.1. Classification (NCBI taxonomy): domain Eukaryota; kingdom Metazoa; phylum Arthropoda; class Insecta; order Diptera; family Ulidiidae; genus Melieria; species Melieria omissa. Next base: position 21,706,066 of record OZ020268.1, read on the forward strand.
TCAAATCCTAAGCGAGACTTCTCCGTATGTGAAAGTTTATTGCTGGGTTGTGGTAATCACACTCTTTGCATTCGTTACTGCTACGTATGCGGTGTAGGAGATGTTGTTGGAGGTAGTGGTTGGAGGTAGTGGTTGGAGTATTTGATTAGTTTATATTGGTTAATGTATGCACTGCAATAGATTTCTGTTAGCTTGAACTTGCTTAGTGATGTTGTTGTTGCGTTAGTATGGTTACTGGATATGAAACTTTGCTCGAGTTGCTCATCAGAACTAATTAGAATGGGAGGATAAGGAGCTTGTCCAATGCTGAAGGATTTGTCTGAGTAATGCTGAAAGAATGGGAAACAATTAGAAAGAAGAAGAAGCTGGAAATTTAGGAAAGTGCAGGACCAAACTAGGTAGGACTCGAACGACCTTTGAGATGGAAGCTCGACTTGCTGATCACGTCTTATAGGAGTGAGAAGGATAGGAACTTGTCGAATGCTGAAGGACTTGTCGAGGTAATGCTGAAGGAATGGGAAACGATTAGAAAGAAGGAGAAGTTGGAAATTTAGGAAAGTGCAGGGCCAAGTCAAGTATACGTAGGAATCGAACCTGTGACCTCTGGGATGAAAGCTTGACTTGCTGATCACATCTAATAGGAGTGAGGACAGGAGCTTATCCAATGCTGAAGGACTTATCTGGTTAATGTTAAAGGAAGCTAGATATACTTGAAATTTAGTAAAGTGTGGAACTACGCCGAGTAGGGATCGAACCTACGACCTCTGGGATGGGGCCCAGTGCGGTTAACGCTGGATTAACAAGGCGGAAAAATACCTTTAACATAGTTGCATATGTAGGTGGGTAGGTAGGTAGGAATGGCTGTTCCAAGTCGGAACTTCTTGGCTCACTTAGGCCAAGAAAGCCCATTATGATATCACAAGCAGTCGAGAAAAATCATAAAAGTATATTTCGAACCGGAATTGATCTTTCGTAGACAATTACTTTGAATTCTTTCAGAGAGAGAATTGATTAAGCCGCCATTTGCAATGAGAACTTTCTAGCTAGTAACCCAACTAGGTTAGGTTAGGTAGGGAAGGGTGTGGGGCCAAAATGGCCCATTGTGAATCCTTCTTGGAAGGTTCTGGAGCTAGCCAGTGGCTCTCAGTCTGGGGCAAACCAATTCGACCTCTTGATGAAATTTCCGAAATTTCAACTATTGCCGCGTAAGCCAAGTCTGCCAGGAACCTTGACCCCAAGGTACGAGACCGGGCAGTGGCACAGGTAGTGTTAGGTCGTTTCCACTTCTTCTTCATCTCCACAGCTTAGTGACCCAACTAACCCAAACCCAAAATTCTATATTATTTCAATTTCTTAGTTCACTAAATGGTTTCCTGATTTTTTGCAAAAAAATAATTGCAAACAAAATTTAACTGCTCCACACATGAAAACCGCCAAATGATGGCTTACGATGTGTGCACTTTGGATGGCGGTGGTTGCCTATAAATTTTGGCTTTTTGTACGGAAATAAGTTTAACGGCTGCGTGAACAGCACCGCATAATAAATCACATGGCAAGCAGTGAAGCGTGTTGGCGTGTGCAGTAAAATTTGGCACAGCCTGAAGAGGAGTGGCGAACGTCCAAAGGCTGGGCAGCTTACAGAAACGTGAACTTTGTGCCAAGTCGAAATGGGCGTTGTAGGAATTTAGATAGAGACCTAAAATGAAAGTGTGGCGCTTGAAAACATTTTTCTCTTTTTGCAACTGACAAGATTTGTGTCAACAAAAACTGATAAGTTGAAGAGCAATTAGGAAGCACCATGCTTTGTTGGATTGTATTGTATTACAACTGTGATTACTCTTTAGCAGTTGTGGCAGTTCATTTGTTATGCTTACACTGTGTAACATGGAAAAAGATACGCAAATGGTACCTGGCGTGAATGCGTTAAACAATTTTTAGGATATTTAGGGATACATATTTGAAAGGACCTTTGTGACATATTTTGGTTCTGAAAGTTCGAAATAGAAAAATTATTTGAAAAGCAAAAATGTTTCTCTTTCATTTGATATCCATATCTGCATAATTGCACAACGGTAAATATTTAAGAAAAATTCATAGAAATGTGTATATTCTGAAAATTTTTAAGTTCTTTAAAAAGACATTGAATCTGTTAATAAAAAACTGAGTATGCCAGGTTACTATGAATGACCTCTAGTTTCATGCATCTAAAATTTTTTGGATGGGTCAAAATTATTGTAGCACAGTGTAATGGGACACCGAATCACAAAATGAAAAACTTAGTATGCAGTGTTACAATGTATTTTTGAGTTTCATTTGTTTATTAACTTATGACTTTGTGTGAACACAAATTACCATACAAAAGGTAATTTTCAAACCCTAACAATTTAAAACAATTGCATAATTTGATTAAAAACCTACACTGAACTCCACTGGCTTGTTTTGTGTCACGTTATAATATCCTGTTGTGACATTTATCTCTCTTATGCAATCAAAATTTTAATTACAGCTTGCGTGCTCGAGTCACAATTCTAAGGACACTGGCACTGATTGCCGCAGCGGAATAACAAAGTGTAATAAAGCAAAGTGTTGGCATTGTGCGGTGTGTGTCACAGTTCCACTGCGTGCCATCACCGCATCACTCAAGCAACGCACTGAAAATTGCTATTCTACGCACAAAAGTCGACAAGTTGAGTTGAGGGTCCTTGAATCGCTGTCTGTCTGTAAAAAGTTACAATTTTCCGTTGAATATCGAATTATTGTAGATTTATGTGTAAGTCTTATCAAATTGCTTTGGTGTGTATTGGCGCTGTTTGGCGCAAACCTTGTGCTGACCTTTTCCATGCCAAATGTTTTGCGTTTTATTGCGTGACGCCCCATTTACGCAGCGCCGCTACATAAATCCACCCAACTAAGTAAATCCCGCATCAATATTCATGGTTTTGTTTATTTTATCTTTTTTACATTGGCAGCTGCGCCACCAAGTCCAGGTGCTATTTGCAGATATGCGAATGAAGTGCTGTGATTGTGTGTGTGTGTGAGTGTGAGTTCGAGCGTCAAGGATAATCAATTACAATCGTCGACATGTCATTTAGTCAACCTCGTCAAAGCGTAGACTTGCAATGTGAGTGACAGTGTGCATGGCGAGAGGGAGCAGAGATTCACACAGACATGTTCAAATGCATTCGAATGGAATGGGGAGAAGTTCATGCGAAGTAGATCAGGAATTGAGTTGGGTCTATCGATGACTTAAATCTTGAATATGTCATTGCTGAAGCCGACGAAGACACGGGATAACAACATTTTCGTAGCTGAATTTTATAAACGAAAAGGTTCATTGACTCTTGTGCAGTGATTTAAGAAAAAAAACCTTCGTAATGGAGTTCTGTCTGTGTTTTCTTCTTGTTCGCTTCGCTTGTGAGCAACAAGACTAATGCCTTGTGTGGGTAACATTAGTCGATTGAAGTTCTCCCAGGATGGTGATTAGCCTATCACTTGTAGCCATCGTATGGGATATGAAGGTTTATTACTGCTGAATTTGAATGCTACTAAGTCATACGTAATGCCTATTTGTAACAAAGTGATCCATACCGATAATATTGAAAAGCTGTGGCTTGGTTCAACTGCTTTAGAGCTCACTGACAAAATACAAAATTTAGGATTTATTGTAAATTCAACATTAACCTGTGCTGACCATGTTAATAAAGTTGTGAGTAACATATATGCTGTATTGCGTAAGTTAAGAACTTCTGCCGCGTTCACGCCTTTGGAAACCAGGCGCATGCTAGCTATGCAGCTTGTTCTGCCCCATATAACTTACTTTGAGATAGTGTATAGCAAACTTGACTCAAGATCGGCACACAAGATTAACGTAGCTTTTAATAATGTTACGCGGTACGTATATGGGATCCAAAAGTATGATCATATCTCGCTGTGGAGAAACAAAGTTCTTGGATGTAACATTATGAACTACCTAGCTGCGAGAAACTGTATATTTCTATACAAATTAGTCTTATGGAAAACTCCACGTTATCTGTATGACAAGCTCCACCTCTCCAAGTCACAGAGGCTTCACAGCCTGATTGTACCTAGGCATGCTCTGTTAGCTACTTCTCGACTGTTTTTCGTTAACGCCGTGAGACTGTGGAACTCAATTCCTGAGATGATTAAAGCCAGACTGAATCGAAGCAACTACAAAATACTTATACTAGACCATTTTAAAAAACTGGGGTAAATAATGCGACCATAATAATTACAGACTACATGACCATTTGTTGTTTTTGTTTCCTCTTTACTCTTTCTATACTTCTGCTTTTTCTTCTACTTCTTTACTTTCTACTTTCTATATCCATATATTAGTTTTAAGTTTAATAATTGTAATTGTATTTATATTGTAAGCATATTGTATTACCAAAATTTAATTTAATGTGTTGATGTACTCATAAAAGATCCATGATCTTAAGTTGTACAAATAATTCAATAAATAAATAAATAAATAAATAAATAAATTACTGGGTTATGTAGAGCGCCCTCTGTATATCCGTTGCTGCTAGATAGGAGGTTTTGTTCAACAAAGCTGAGGTTGGTGTCTTTGCTGAGCTTATTTCGGTTGATTGAAATTTAGTAGATTTTTGGCCTTTTAGTAGAATTTTTAGTAGGAAGAAATGTTAAGAAGATTTTGATGCTGATATATTTGACATTATAAATGGCATTGGAGCCCTGAATATTGAAAGCTAGTGTCTAGTTCAATTCAATGTTATGCTTCAAAGTGTAGTGAGCTGTGTAGAACGCCCTCTGTGTATTCGTTGTTGATAGATAGGAGGTTTTGTTCAATAAAGCAGCAGGTTGGTGTCTTTGCTGATCTTATTTTGGTTGATGAATGTGCTGCAAGGTGTTCGACGTTGCAGTTGTAGGTCGCAGGGAAAAGGAAGACCACGTTTTCGGTGCAAGAAACAAGTTAAGAACACACACAAAGCGAGGAGCCTGAAGAGAACTTTTGCGTCCCTTGGTATTGTTGTTGCATTAGTATAGCTACTGGATATGAAAATTACAACTGATTGGAGTGTGAAAGACAGTGTTGCCAGATCAGGAGACTTCCTTCTTGATTGAGGAGATTTTTGGCCATTTAGGAGCATTTTTAGGAGGAAGAATTGTTCAGGAGATTTTTATGGTGATACATTTGACATCATTAGTGGCACTTTATGCTTAAAAATGTATAACTTACGCAATGAATGAAGCAAAATTACAAAAGCGAATTTCAAATCAATATATTCTTTCTATATGTTTTGTTTGTGTTGAGTTATTAAGTTTAAGTTGAATGAAAAAAGGCTTAATATACACTATGATCAATAAGTACCGGGACTGTGTATTTTAAATTTTTGTTAGGTCGGTAGGACCTTAACTGATATCTGTGTCAAATTTTGAGCGGGATTGCATCATTAGTTTTTGTTTGGCAGCTGTTAGCGTCAGTCAACTTTTTGTACTTCGTCGCATTTTACAATGGATAATTTTGTTGATCAACGTATTTGTTTGAAATTTTATCTTAGGAACGAAATTTCTTGTGCCAATGCGCTTAAAATGTTGCAGAAAGCATTTGGGGAGTCTGCTCTATCAAGAACCAGAGCGTTCGAGTGGTATAAAATGTTCAAAAGTGGTCGTGAAGTGGTCGAAGACTTTCCTCGTTCTGGACGTCCTTCAACAGCGAAAACCGGCGAAAATGTTGAAATTGTGAAGAAAATCGTGCTTGAAAATCGTCATGTGAGCCTCAAAGAGATTTCTAACGATCTTAACATCTCTTATGGAAGCGCACAACACATTGTTGTCGATATTTTGCGCATGAAACGCGTCGCCGCACGGCTTGTTCCTCAAGACTTGAATTTCGTCCAAAAAGATCATCGAAAGCAAGTGGCTGAAGACATGATTTCCGAAGCTAAGAAGGACCCAATGTTCATGAAACGTATAATTACTGGTGATGAGACATGGGTCTATGAATTCGACGTAACAACTAGCCAGCAATCATCCGAATGGCGTGCTGAGTGCGAGCCAAAACCAAAAAAAGTGCGCAGAAAGAAAATGCGACGCGAGAGCTGGAGGCAATACCTGCTTCGGCTTACCAGAAGTGCATGGACGATTGGATTAAGCGTTGGCATATGTGTATTGCTTCATGGGGCTTATTTTGAAGGGAATAAAATAAATTTACCAGAAGAATAAAAAAATTTTGTTTTTTTGACACAGTCCCGGTACTTATTGATCATAGTGTATCTACCAAAATAAGTCAAAGTGTAATTTTTGTATTATTGCTTCGTTTTACTTTACCCCTTAGCAACACTAAATCTTTATAGTTGATCCACTATTCTTTCAATCCATTGAATATTTTTCTGGCATATTTTCTTTATTCATGAACTTAATCTTAATTACAATTACAAACATTTCGCCTTTGAATTTGACGAGCCCATCGAAACGTTGGCAACACGCTCGAACTATGCCAATTATGAAGATAATGAGCTGCCATCAGCATTGCCAATGTCAGCCTGTGTTGAATTACTTTGGAATCAGCTGGCTTGCGGTTGGTTCTGGTAATTGTCTGGGGAAAACTTTATCCACACTACACACTACTGCACTAAATACACCAAGTCCTGTGTGTGTGTGTGCCGTCTTGCAACTGGCGCTTTGCTTTTCTTCCTTCCGGCCGTTGCCGACAGCGAGTTTCTGCCAAGTTTTCGTTTTCGTTTCGTGTAAATTAAGTTCTGTGATTGTCAACAACAACAACAACGACAATTACAGCAAAATCAAAGCATGTTGCACACCAACGGCGACAGCATTTTATTTCATGGCACTCGTCCAGTTCGTCTCTTTTTGGTATATTTTTTCTTGGTACGTTTTGTGTTTGATTGCGTTTACGGTGAGCGGCATACAAATTCAATGTGTTGCGGTTAAATTTTCTGCCAGTGGGACATATTTGCTGTGCTATGCCGTTGACAGTTGGCTAATTGCGACAACATTCAGCCATGACGCTGACATTGTACGACAAATGTCAGTCGCAATTCAATTGCATAATTTGACAAGGCATTGTTTTGCTGGGCTGCTGCTGGCCGCAGCCAAATTTTCGTATGCAAAACTTACGAATCTCAGGGCGACACAATGTTTGGCAGCGTTATGCAATTTTCATGCCATTCAACAGTTGCCAGAAACAGCGACAACAAAAACAACACGAACAACTACATGTTGTTGACAATAACAACAACAACATAAACAAGGTATATGCATAGCAAAAACGAGCACAGCGGCAAGTTTTCTTCATTATGTTAATTTCTTGCATGGATGGCATGAAATGTGCGCTGACAGCGGCAGCGCGCCTTAAACTACGCAACGAGTGCCGCGTTGCTGCTCTGTTTACCGGCCACATTTCATTTGCAAATATTTTTCTTGCACATTTGCTGTCGTGTTGTTGCATATTTTAAGTGTAAGGTTTTTTGTTTTTGAAGTTTCGTTGACATTATAAAAGTAACAAAACTTAAACTTTTGCTACAACAGAAAAGTTTCTAGTCGATTGAGTTTATTTCAATAAAGCAAACCTTGAGGCTGGGGAATTGTTATGCGTTTCATCTGCGTCCAAGCAATAAATGCTAACAGTTTTTTGCAGCCATTGGCGCAGAAATAAAAAGAAGAATTGAAATAAAACAGTCATGAAGCCATTTGGTGTTAATGGCAAATAATACATTTAGTGCTCTTCAAAAGTTAAATGTTGCCATTTAAAAAGATTTGTCTTGAGTGAGAAAAAGATCTTTTAGAATATAAAATAATCATCATTGTTTGATAGGTGCCAACAAGACTGGATTTAGTGTTGTATGGAGATTCTTAATAATGGGTTCTCGATGCTCGGCAACCTCTGGGGTAAGCCCTCCGGGGGTGAATTTCTGAACCTTAATTAATATTGTATTTTTTGTACTCAAGAATCTCAGCGATCGCTGAATAAATCATTGAAATCGGTTCAGTAGTTTCCGAGACACGATGTTTTCTCGCTTACTTTACTACTACATTTGCAAGTGGGGAGCCAATGGCATAGAAAATGGCCAGTTTTGTATGGCAGCCCCCTTAAGACTTGGAATTAGCGGGTTGGTATGTTTGGAAGAAACATTCGGAAGAGAAAATAAATTGGCGTCGGTCATACATTTGATACATCTGTAGGCAACCTGGGAGCAATGGGAGCCCGTTTTATAAAAACGACCATTTTGTATGGGAGCCCCATTAAGGGTTGGAGATAGGGGTGAGTATGTTTGAAATAAATGTTCAGTAAGGAAAACTAAAGGGATCGGTCATAGATTTTAATCCTCTAAGAGCAACTTCTGACCAGCTGTGGAACAATTTTTCGAATTTCCCAGCTTTTTTGTGACCTTTGACTTTGACCTCGATGCGATGCCATGTAGCCCCACCATAGCCCCAAAATTTGTTGGCTCATGTAGTTTTTCGCCAAACCGCATAAAATGAGAGGTTGCGGAGCATCGAAATCGAAAAATCGTGCACTAAACCCAGTCTAGTGCCCACGCAAAATTATTTGGACTGTTTTCAAATGATTTTTGGTGAAGTTACATGAAGGAGGGCGAGAAAGAAAGAAATACATTCTATAGAATTCCATAGAACTATTCCCGCTTCATTGGTTTTGTGTCTTTTTCTTATTTAAGACACTAATACTCACATAAATTCGAATTTATGTGCTTCATTAGAATTGCAGCTTCCGCCTTCTTTTTAATAACTTTCGAACCAATGAAGTAAGAGTAATGAAATTTTGACACGTGATCAAGGAGATTTTAGTTACTTAGTTACTTAGTTACTTTTCAAGAAAATTCTATATAAATTTTCAGGAATATAAAGGATTAAAACTTTTAAAGGACCTTTTTCATATCACTCTTTTTACAAATATATTAAAATTAATTACAAATAATTTTATTTAAATTCTTCAGCCTTTCTTCTTTCATTTTATATATGTACATATCGCAATATTCCAATGAGGTTGAGTATTTTTTTATTTATTTTTTTTTATTTTTTATTCCCTTCACAAGTTTTCGTTTCTTTTCAAAGGACAAAGGATGTAGAAATTAAGAACATGTTACTATGTTTGGTCTCTAGTTTCACGCCCATATGTATTTTTTCCGGTGTGAACAATTTTGTTAAATTTTTGTTGCACGGTGTTATAGCCCAAACGAGTTTTTCTCGGAACAGTCGCTTTTACCTTCCCACTTTCATGGACCCGCCTACTCAAAACTTGATATAGACCCCCTTTGTTGTGCATACCCTACCCATCTTTGTCTAATTACCTGTCTACCTGTCTACTAAAAACTTAATGGAAACAGTGCATAATGAAAGATAATTTTAGCCTTTTTGAGATTTAAATCAAGCAGACTTTTCATTAAAGTTGATCAAGAATTCATTGGTGACAAAAATCTACTCTTCGTCTTTGAAGCTAACAGATCAATCAAAAGATTACAGTCAAAGTAAAGTTAAGCCCAGTTGAGATCTAAATTAAACACACTTGTCGCCAATCTTCGTCTTTGAAGCAAACAGATTACAGTCAAAGTAAAGTTGAGCCTTGTTGAGATATTAATCAAACAGACTTGTGATTCAAGTTGATCAGCAATTCATTAATGACTCAAACAACTCATAACAAAAGTAAAACTGAGCCTTGTTGAAATTTAAATCAATTCGATTTCTTACAGAACTGATTAACAATTCATTGGTGACACAAATGCAGCCTTCGCAATGCGGTCGAGCACGTTTCCTGCTACTTCAGCAAATGACCCAAAATTTAAACCATCACTTTTGTACACATTTTTTATTCTTTCCAGGGATATTATGACATTTATTTTTAATCAATAAAAACTATAGAATATATAATAAAATATGTATAAAATATCTTCAGGCCGTTTGAAGCCATGTCAACCTATGCCTTTCACTTGTTTGCATCATATGCCAACTTTTGCTTCTGTCAATACGAATTGTAAGCAGTCTTGTGGAGACAGTGTGAGTTAGACTAACCCACTGTATACTAAATATCTAATATACATAAAAATCCACATGCATTTTTCTTCCTGACATTTGGCAAAATAATATGTATTGCTTCATTTCCCATTAATGTTTTCCATGCAAACGAAAATTATGCAAAAATAATCACGAATACTTTGACATTGCATGAAAATGAAGTTTTTTGTTCTTTCTGCGTTCTTTTGCTGTCGTTTCACAAATCTTATTATTCATGCAGTTTGTCTTTATTACTCATGCTGAAATTTATGTTATGTGCGTACATGTTTGCATGTTACCGTTTTGTTGTTGTTGTTTTTCACCAACTTTTGATGATTGCCTCCAGTTGCATGCTGCCAATATTATAATTTGTGTGTGCATGTCGCTTTAGCTCTTTCGTAAGCGAATTATGGCTTTGAGGCTTTACCGTTTTGGCTCATGAGTTATTTATAAATTGAGGCAATTTTGCAGCCGGCTGAAGCAAAAACTTTCAAACTTAATGCATAATTCAGCAAAAGCGCCGCAAGATATGCAACATTCGGCGTTGAAATTGCAATACACGCTCATAAATCAAGATTCAAGCTTTAAGCTGTTAGGACCGCATGACATTTGTGCACACACAATCGTCAAGCCGCACTTCATATTAAGTACTCAAGTAAGCCATTCGTCATGGCAACTTTGACTTTGACTTGTTTTGCTTTTTAATTTCTTAGCCACTCTGAGGAATTTATGTTTTCCCATTCGTTACGGGTTTGTGTTTTTGTTTTTTGCAATGTTCGCGCGCCATTTCGCTTGACATGACGCTGACATTTCATTACGGCCACACGCTTAAGGTCAGCTTGTGTTAAGTAAGTAAGTATTTGTATGTGTGGCGGCCGAAGCGAAATCCGTCTTGACATCTCGTGTTAAAAATAGCGATTCGTATTATGACATCAGCTGCTGAAAGCTACAAACACCGGCGAGCAAAAAGCCAAACCACGCATGATGGCAAAATGAAGAAGTTGCACTGGGTGTAGCACAAGTACCTACATTGTATGTACATATGTGGTTGCTGTAAACACACACACATACCTACGCACATGGATGTGCACAGGTTTGTGGGTATTCGGTTACATTGGAGCGAATAGTTTGCGGTCAGCTGCACGTGACTGAGCGGATTTTGCAGAAGCCAAAGCTGTACAAGGTAAATAAAGTGCTTTGCTGTGTTGTGTTTATTGTGTGTGTGTGTGTGGAAAGTGTGTGTGTGTGTGTGCTTTGTTTATTGTTGTGTTAAAGCATTTGCCGCTAGATCGTGTGTAATCTTATTGAAAATTATTTGTAATTAAGAGCAAAGCTCTTGTGGTTAGCACAAACGAAAGTCATCCCAAAAGTGGGCAACATTTTTGTAGACATGGGCACAAAGCAATTGATTTTCGTTGCTTAGTGACTTAATAAGCTTAAATTAGTGACTTGCTAAGGCTAAAAGAAAAATAGCTTAGGACTGGAAGTTAAAATGACTCAATTGAGGTGTTGAAAGAAAATGTTTCATGAATCCGAAGTAAATAAAAAAGATAACAACATTTTTATAAAGAAAAAATTGTGCTCTAGTTTTTAACATGATTTATTTTTGACCTTGCAGGAAGGTTGGAGTGCCATAGACCTAATTGTTCTAAAGTTCTAAAAGTGTTTTTAGAGTCTTGCAGGAAATATAGATTGCAGAATCACATTTGAGCATCTACAATTTTTTTGGCAGTTGAGAGTTTTAGAGGTGACTGGGTTCAGGTATCTTCTGGAATTTTTTATGTCTGTTCAGTGACTGGATTTTGTTTCAGAAGGAGTGATCTGTTCTACATAAAATTTGATAAATGTGTTGGCTAGATTTTTCAGACTTTACATTCAATCAGTTGCGTCAACATTAATAATTGCAAGGAGCAACAGAAATTGTATGAGGATCCTTTAGTTTTGCAATAAAAACGATAATAATAATAATTTTAATGCTGATTGCATACTTTCAGGGTTGAATAAAATATATTTTCTAGAAAAGCCGTTTTCTAGTTTACTTTTAAAATTAAAATATTTTGTGAGATCGTAAGATATTGGAGGCTGTAATTACATTATTTGACAAAGAAAGAATGCTTCTTAAATAAAATAAAATCCAGGAACATACTTTTTAGACATTTTCCTTTAATTTTTCTAATTTTCAGAATTTTAATTTTGAATAATATTTTAAATTTAAAGTAAAGTAGAAGCCGCAGCTTTGCAAATTTTGAGAAAACATTAAAAACGAAAAAGCTCTCATCAATTTTTAATACATATTGAATGTTTTAGTAACTTTTTGGGAACCATGTAATTTTATCATTTTTTTTACTCAATACACTAAAAAACAAAAAATATGTGTTTAAATTTTTTTAAGGAAAATGTTTCAACTTTTAACAGCTTTTGCACGCACATTAATTAATGAATTAATTATTAATTATTAACTAATTTTTTGCACAGATTTTTTGGGGTTTTCTTAGTTGGAGTTTTACCTTTCAAATGACATCAAAATCGTTAAATTCTGAGTCTATGCATTTTTTAATTTTGTCTATGAAACGAATCACTGTGCATGGGTTTAAAAAATTTCTATATTAGCCCAAAAGAATATGCAAAACAAAGGCATATGTTGAGTTGAACAAAAAGTTGATACACCAAATCTGTCAATAACAAATCAAATTAAAATCCCAACATTTGAATGCCAATCAAAAAATTTGTTAGATACGCACAAACGAAAATCCATTCTTTAAGGAAAAATTCAATTTTTCACATAGAAGTGAATTTCAACTGATTGACTTAGTATCGAGCAGACGTTCACGCTTTGGTTTTCAGTGCGAAAATTCAACAAAAACGACAAAGACGAAAAGCAAATGAAGCGAAAGCCACCGCCAACTTAACAAACACTAAGCACATTTTTTTTGTTCACTACTTCATTCCGCTCACTTCAGCAGCAATGGCGTTTTTGTTGTCCTTAACTAAAGTGGAGCAGCGTTGACAGCAGTCAAGACAGCCGGAAAGTGAACAACAATGCAACAGTTAAAGGATTCCTGCCTTGACAAACACTTTGCTCTTTTTTTCGGGGCGTTGCGTCGTTTGTCGTTTGTTGCTCATCCGGGTCGGTTGTCATAGCAAAGGAACAGAACATTTCAAATGGTGGATTTTCAATTCAATTAGTTTTTGTGTCTGTTTGCTGGCGAGAGAGAATGCAAAGCATGGCTGTGGCTTTGTGTTTTTCAAAGGATTTTTTGTCAATGATTTTTTTTTTTGTGGTTTCATGGTTTCATTCGTTTTTCAATTGCTGCTTCAGCAGTTTTCTGCTTTTTCAACAACTTGGCTTGCAATTTGGCAATAATGGTTTATTTGATTTGATTTGCCTTTTTGTTAAAATGACTAAAGCCATACAGTTTTTGTTCTGGTTCAATAATGATTAAAGCTTTAGCTGATTTAGTGTTCACTTTGCAGAGATTAAAAGCTGAAAAATTGCTAATAAATGAGAATAGAGGAAAAGGTATCAGAATTGGGTGCTGTGGCTTCTGTCGAGTGCATTCATTCGAGTGGGATTGATTATTGTGAAATTTGGTTTACTTATAAAAAAAATCTCGTTTTATAGTTAGTTATTTTTAATAATTTTTATGTTATTTTATTTTATTTTAATTTATTATATTTTATTTTATTTTATTTTATTTTATTTTATTTTATTTTATTTTTATTTTATTATTATTATTATTTTATTTTATTTTATTTTATTTTATTTTATTTTATTTTATTTTATTTTATTTTATTTTATTTTATTTTATTTTATTTTATTTTATTTTATTTTATTTTATTTTAGTTTATTTTAGTTTATTTTAGTTGAGTTTAGTTTATTTTATTTTATTTTATTTTATTTTATTTTATTTTATTTTATTTGATTTTATTTTATTTTATTTTATTTTATTTTATTTTATTTTATTTTATTTTATTTTATTTTATTTTATTTTATTTTATTTTATTTTATTATATTTTATTATATTTGATTTTATTTGATTTTATTTGATTTTATTTTATTTTATTTTATTTTATTTTATTTTATTTTATTTTATTTTATTTTATTTTAGTTTATTTTAGTTTATTTTAGTTTATTTTAGTTTATTTTAGTTTAGTTTAGTTTAGTTTATTTTATTTTATTTTATTTAATTTGATTTGATTTGATTTGATTTGATTTGATTTGATTTTATTTTATTTTATTTTATTTTATTTTATTTTATTTTATTTTATTTTATTTTATTTTATTTTATTTTATTTTATTTTATTTTATTTTATTTTATTTTATTTTGTTTTATTTTATTTTATTTTATTTTATTTTATTTTATTTTATTTTATTTTATTTTATTTTATTTTACTTTATTTATTTATTTTATTTGATATAAAATATTAAGGTAACTTACAAAGTACGCTAGCAACCAAGGCCCACAGTGCGTAAATTTGTATAATTTGTCTTACATTTTTTAATTATATTTGAAGCATTTGGCAAAAAGAAGTTCACTTGAGTTTTCAAGTTTCTGTATCTAATTATTTTTACAGGCATATCGAACTGTGGCAAATAGGCTCTTGTAGTGTCTACAGGGATGGCTAGCCTAATTTAAACTACAAGAGGCTTCTGAACTTGGAACGTCACACTAGAATATCTACTGTAAGTAGAAGTTCGTCACAAAACCGTAGGAAACCACATAAAGTGGCTCGTTGCGGCCTTTCAATGAGCACTACCTCAGCCGAGTATGAAGAAGAAAACGTTTTGCAGTTGGATCTCCTTTCCTGGTTGACCTGTTCAACCTGTCAATCATCAACATTAATGGTAACGGTTTCATAAGGAAATCTTAATGATTTCCTTCTTCCACCCAGAAGGAGATGGGGGTACATTTTCAGGGTTATTTCCTACTCTTGTGGCAACACAATGTGTCTTTACTGCCCTATGCGAGCATCATAAGCAGCTAACCTAACCTAACCTAACCTAACCTAACCGAACCTAGTCTTCTTTATTGATTTTTACCTGAAATTTTATTTTATATATTTTAGAAAAGACTGCAGTCAAAGTATTCTGTAGAACTTATCTAAAACCAACCTGACTCAACTCACCGGGAAACGTGATATTAAAAAATGGCACTAAGCCGTGCAGAAGGTCTCTTAGCGATTTTCTGTTTTGAAGTAGTTGTGCTTGTTTTCGGCACTCACCAAAACTTAGTCACGTACGCACTGCAAAATCAGTGCAAATGTTGTCATTTCCACTTAAAACTAATGCACTGAATCAATTTTGAGAAAACTGCTGCCACACATTCTCACTCCGGCGCCCCAATGCAATTCGTGTTCATGTTCCTAGTTGCAGTTGTATGTGTGGCATGTGTTACGCACACTACCTGCTCCTCCTCAACTCTTTAAACACAAATACACGTCTAACAAAAACACAAATACACGTCCACAACGACAGCAACAATTGACGTCGAAGTAGTCTAAGCATTCGACATTTTACACAAGTTGATTTCACTGGCTGGCGCTGATTAGGTGGGAGGGTCGAACATTAAATTCGAAAAGTGTGGAAACTAAACGCAGCACAGCACAAGACAACTTATAGCAAACAAACTGCTTGCCTTCCACCAGCCAAACAGGTTCGTAGGTGTGCTTCACGTTGCGTATACGCACCGTGGCACTTTAGTTTATTTGTCTTACATTTCAAAAACACAATAAATAATTCACAAAGTAATGTCATTTATTGTATAAGAACTGATTAGTGCTGGTTTGGAATTACAAGTAGAGCTTCTTTCTCGTTAGATGTGCGTGTGCACATTAAAAATTCCGCTCGTGCGCTGCGAATGACATATTATGTGCTTTGACAATTGCCAGCAGCAAAAAAAATTATTAATACCAACGCCATAAAGATTTTTTAGCTGACACAAAGCATCAATTTGAAGCGGCAGGAGACACACAAACCATGCGACACAGTAGGCGACGAGAGCGCGTTGTCTGTGCAAAAACAGACACGAAAACGTTTTCATATGTCGCCGACAGCTATAAAGAACGAAACGATAAGCTCCAACACATATCTTTCTATTCGTTTTGAGTATTTTGGTTTGTTAGTGGAGGAGCGAGCGCAGTGATGTTGTTTATTTGAAGCTGTGAAATGGTGAAATGATTAAAGATTTTCTTCACGAGTCATTTAAATAGAAACATGCTTTGATTACAGAACGATTTCACATTGTTAGCAACGAAAAATGAGATAATATGGCCAGCGGTAATCTCTCTTGATTTCGATGAGTTTAAATTTAAGCTTAAAATACTGATGAATCTCTTTTTTAAGTCTAAGGCTTGAATTTTATATTTCAGTCTGAAAGAACCTCAATCCAAAGACTTAGAACAATAAATAAGCAAATAAGTATTTGCGCTAAATTAAACACAAACCTTTCGTTATTTGAGAAATTCTTGAAAATTACTTTTCATTCAAAATTTATTGCTTTTGATCAAATTGCTTTTGATTCAAGTGAAATTGAGTTTGTTCAATCATTAGCGCTGGCTGCCGTCAATTACAAAGCAATCATTGAGTTGCTTCCGAAATGCTGTTTTATTACACAACAAAACGTCTTTGCCATAAGTCGAAATATGTAAACCCACTTGACTTTTCGTTAAGGCGTCCTGCCTCGTGTTGCAATTACCGCCACAAAGCAACACCAAATGCTAAGCTCGATAATTTGCGAGACTTTATTGTTATCTTAACGAGCGGCATATCGATTGCTGGCTACGAGGCAACAACACAGAAGCGAATGTCGGCAGAGTGAAGCGCACGCAGGCAACTGATAGCATTTTATCAGCGCAGCCTGTTTACAGCCACAACAAACATTTTGCACAACTTTAACTGCAACAACAACAACAACAAAGAACCCAGACATAGCGTTTTACAGCGGCTTAGACAGACAAAATCGATTAGACTCAAGAAATCCGTTTGCGGGCGGACTGATGCTTAACAGAATTTGGCAACGATTTGTGCATGGATTATGTAAAGTTGAGCATTGTTATTGTGGCTTACAATGTTGCATGTTGTGGCCCAAAATAATGGAACACAAATTTTAAGACAGTTGCCTTAAGTGTTTGGGTGGCAAAAAATTCAAATATGATTTCACTGGAATGAGTTTTTCAAGAAGCCGAAAAGTTGCACGATTTGGTGAGCTTATTGCGTTCATTTGAATTTTTGTAGTTAAGTGCTGCAAAAATTGGCGGTATTCACAATATATGACAACTACACTAGCAGAGTAGAATATTTAAACAGTAAAGCCGTGTGGTCCATTGTGTTACCATTTGGGGAAGATTCCATCTATAGCATTCAGTTGATGAGAGCCACATGGGGATCTGATTAAGTTTTGAATGTTGCTTGTAGTTTTCTTCTTCAGATCCGCTAAGGAAATGTTGACTCAAGTATCGGAAGCGTTCGGAGGCATTCTTGGTAGCATTGGGTTCGAGCAGAGGAAGCACTACACGATTTCTTGCAGTCTTCATTGCTGCAGCTTCTGTAGAAGTCATTGTACAGCGGACCCAGTCAATGGGCATGTAGATCAATGATCCAATCTCCAAACAATGGAACACAAATTTTAAGACAGTTGCCTTAAGTGTTTGGGTGGCAAAAAATTCAAATATGATTTCACTGGAATGAGTTTTTCAAGAAGCCGAAAAGTTGCACGATTTGGTGAGCTTATTGCGTTCATTTGAATTTTTGTAGTTAAGTGCTGCAAAAATTGGCGGTATTCACAATATATGACAACTACACTAGCAGAGTAGAATATTTAAACAGTAAAGCCATGTGGTCCATTTTGTTACCATTTGGGGAAGATTCCATCTATAGCTTTCAGTTGATGAGAGCCACATGGGGATCTGATTAATTTTTGAATGTTGCTTGTTGTTATCTTCTTCAGATCCGCTAAGGAAATGTTGACTCAAGTATCGGAAGCGTTCGGAGGCATTCTTGGTAGCATTGGGTTTGAACAGAGGAAGCACTACACGATTTCTTGCAGTCTTCATTGCTGCAGCTTCTGTAGAAGTCATTGTACAGCGGACCCAGTCAATGGGCATGCAGATCAATGACCCAATCTCCAGTTAAAACATCCACAATAATTTCTATGGAGAGTCGTATTAACAAACCAGTTCAGATCAGAAAAGTTTTCTGCATAACCACTGAACTAAGCAAGCAAACAAACATCTGTCGTTCAAGATAAACTGGGGCCTATTTTATTTTATTTGTGTTTATTTTGTATTTTATTTTATTTGATTGTATTTTATTTTATTTTATTTTATTTTATTTTATTTTATTTTATTTTATTTTATTTTATTTTATTTTATTTTATTTTATTTTATTTTATTTTATTTTATTTTATTTTATTTTATTTTATTTTATTTTATTTTATTTCATTTTATTTTATTTTATTTTATTTTATTTTATTTTATTTTATTTTATTTTATTTTATTTTATTTTTTATTTTTTTATTTTATTTTATTTTATTTTATTTTATTTTATTCTATTTTATTTTATTTTATTTTATTTTATTTTATTTTATTTTATTTTATTTTATTTTATTTTATTTTATTTTATTTTTTATTTTTTTATTTTATTTTATTTTATTTTATTTTATTTTAGTTTATTTTATTTTATTTTACTTTATCTTATTTTATTTTATTTATTTTACTTTTTTTTAACATTTGCAGTAACAAGTTTTCCAAAAGTGGGAAATCAAATAATGACACAAAGAATTTTTCAGGCAAAAAAAAATCAAATAATAAAAATTATTCCTCATCAGATTTGAAAAAATTTCTGCCAAGATGTGTGAGTAAACTTTTCACTATGAAATTAAAAAATGTTTAACTAAAAGTTCACTCACAAAAGTTGAGCATTGTTTAAAGTTTAATTCGAAGTTTGACTAGCAGTTATTTTAGTAAAGTTGACTAAAAATTAAAGTTTAAGTTAAAGCAGTTTATACAGCAAAAGTAAACCCACAGTGTTTTTTAACTCTGCTAAGAGATTTAAAGAACTAAATATGAGCAGAATACAACAAATGCGTTTCCTTCATTAGAAAAAAAATCTATCTCAGCTCAGCTCATGAATACCGCAAATGTTTATAATATTTTTCATAGTTCAATGCAAATAAATTAATGGGTTTTCTGCGTGACAGTGAAACTGTGACGCAATTCGTCGCCTATTAATGACTCAAGTTTTTATGCTTATATAAGTTTTTGTTATTGCTTCAGCCATATTGTTTATTGTGGCAATATTAGCAATTGTAAGCGTTAAGTGGCATCATTAATCGCTTGCCGAAGCACGATTACGCGCTCTGTTGCACGACCGCGTTGCTGCCATTATTCGGAAAATGATAAAATGAATTTTAATGCAGTGACATTTATTCAAAGCGTTCAGCTAAACTGTGTGCTGCATAATAATGAGACAAAAAAATGTTATTTTAGTGATTTTTATGAAAATCTTGAGTGCTCCTAGAATGAGTTCCAGAAGTAGAAATGAAATGCTTTGCATTGAAATTTTGAGTGCTTCTAGAGTGAGTTCCAAAATTAGAATTGAAATGTAAAGTTGTTCATATTGCAATTTTGAGTGCTTCTAGAGTTAGTTCCAAAATTAGAATTGAAAAGTTTAGTTGTTTGTATTGAAATTTTGAGTGCTCCTAGAGTGAGTTTCTGAATTTTAATTAAAATTTTGAATACTGCCAGAGTGAGTTCCAGTTTAAGAATTAAAATGTTTTGTGGGTTCTATTTAATTTTAAGTGCTTCTAGAATGAGTTCTAAAATTAGAATTGCAATGTAAAGTGGTTTGCATTAACATTTTGAGTGCTTCTAAAGTGAGTTCCAGAATTAAAATTGAAATGTTTAGTGGTTTATATTGAAACTTTGAGTGCTCCTTGAGTGAGTTTTAGAATGAACATTTAAATGTTCAGTGGTTTTTATTGAAACTATGCTTCTAGAGACTGTCTTGGAATTTGAATTCAATTCAATCAAATTCAATTTATTAATTGAAAAAGTAATAAATAAATTGAATTTTTCATTGGAACATTTAAAAAATAACTGAGTAAGCTTAAACGAAAGAAACTTCCTGAAAAGTGTTTGCAAAAGTTAATTAAAAATATTCCAGCTGGGCTAAGATTTTCTTAGTAGATGCGATGTCAACTGGCCGTTTGTTTGTTAAGTTGTCATGCGTTGATTCCACAAGCGATAATTTCTCAACCCATGAAATGTCCAAAAGCAGATATTTTACTCACCCATATGAAGTGTAACGATTGTGAACCCATAAAGTCTACCAACCTGGTATTTTCAATGCTTTCATGCAACTTACCTGAAAACAAATGCAAAAATTTAATTATTTAATGATTTTAAACACTAATTAAGTTAAGTAAACACTAATTAAGTTCACTAATTAAGTTTATTGGGGCCATAAAAATTTCATGCACTCACACACAAACTGATATTGAAATATATACTCAGAGAGATATTCTATTACTCGCGAACAGCAGAATGAACATTACTGAACTAAACACAGCCAGTCAACAAATTTCTACTGTGGCTGCCACAAATTAGAGCAATTAAATTATTCGTTTTTCAAATATTCCATTTAGACCACATCACATAATCCGAACAAGCGGCCGTTTCTCTGCTAATAAGCAGAGAAAAGCCACCGAAAAACTTCCATTTCAGCATATTTGTACTTTTTTTTGCTTGTTATAATCTTTTCATTTGCTGTAGCAGCATTTGGCCTAAATAAAAAAAATAAAATAAAATGGTTGAAAATCAGCAAAAACTGCAGCTGACATTTTGGTACTTTGGCAGTGACATAACCACACACACACACACACACACACACAGGTCTTTTATATGTGTTTGTTCATAACCTAAAATAATGTGCAGTGTGGAATGTCACATCAAAATATTCCAAATATTTGACTGTCTGCATGTGTAGTTGTGTACTTACATGTTTGTATGTGCATTTACTGAAAAATTTAGTAGTGGAATTTGGCAGTAAGTGCAAACAAAGGTTAACTTTTCAGTGGTACACACAATGGCGACAAAATTTTCCAGAGCTTAATAAAAGGTCAGTTGAGATTAAGGAAAAATAAAAACGTTTTAGCTGGTTTGGACCGATTTGTACACTATGGCCATGAGTTTCCTGTTAATTTAAGCATTTTTACAGAATGAGCAATAATGATAACAAGAATTATAAGGGCCATCAAAAATTCCTGTGATTCCAAATGAAGTGAATAAGAAGACAAAAAATCAGCACAGTGTAGCAGATACTAAGAAAAATTAACTCACTACAGAGATGTATTTTTGTGTAGCATGGTTTTCTTGCCGTTCAAGTGCAAAGAATATAATTTGTGTTGACTGTTTCACTGTCGACATAATTGTTCGGCCAGTCTGCTGTGAACAAAACCAGGTCCAGCTGCAGCTGCCACAATGCAAGAAAGCAATCAACACGTTCCAGCTGATGTTGCACACAAACAACAACAACAACAACAACATTCACAATACTTGAGTCTGTGTTAACAAATTGTGACAAAATTATTTTTGGAAACATTTTAAAGTTCCCAAAGTGAAAGTAAGTAGTAAATGTATTAAGTAAATGTGTTTACGTGGATGTGTGTGTGTGTGTGTGTGTTCTACACGTTGGCAGCTAAAGATTTCATTGAAAATACGATTTTGTTTTGTTGTTGCTGTCGAGAAGTACAAATGAAATTGCGCAAGCAGCAGACATGTAACAAGGTTTCAGTTGAAGTGCGGCAAGGGACAGCTGCGCTTTCACGTTCGCATAAAATTGTTCAATAAATGTCTGCTTTGTCATGGTGTTAAAATTCCACTTCTCCAGTCATTTAAAGCTAAACATTTGAAAATGGATGAGGCTTCAGCAGCATAACGGCAAAGGTTTGTGACATGGGGACAGGTGCAGACTTTTTTGAACAGTCTCTTACAATTTTTCAATAAATGTGTACTTTGTGATGCTGTTTGAATTCCAGTTCTCTAGTCATTTAAAGCTAAAAATTGTAAAGGAAGAATGCAGCCTCGACAATATATATACAGGGTGTTATAAGGGATTGAAAGATAAGGGAATGCCATACATTTTAAGTTAATTTAAAGCTACGAGTCTACGAGCCTTTTTCAAAACCAACAAGTCTGTCTTGGCTGTCTTTTTGACCATGGAAATATGATAACCTATTCAAGTTCTAGGGACTACGGGACAGCTAAATCTTTTCCCAGTATTCCTTAGCTGTTTTTTCCTCACTGACATGGAAGTTTTTGAGGTAAGATCGAATAGTTTCAGAGCTATGCAGCCACCTGATATACAAATAACAGATAACTCTTATAAACGATTTTCGAGACAAGCCAAATCATATCTATCGAACTTTCTATCATAGTATGTATATACAAATTCGAATATGAACCTCCTAAAAGACCAGTCGACAGCATTATTTTAGCCAGTTAGTTGTTAAGATCAATTTTAAGTGTCACACTATTTGTCACATATGTCACATGTTGATGGATTTGAGTTTATCTCAGTCATTATAGAAGAGAAACCAAACAATTTTCCAACTACAAACTAGATTACTAACAATTGCTTAGTTGGGGTTTGGGACAGTTCTCCTGTTCTAACATCTGAAATTCTTATAATTGGAATTTTAAATGGTTTCAGAGTAAAGTAGTCTTCTGAAAGACCAGTCGACATCATTATTGTAGCCAATTAGTTGTTTAGATATCTTTAAGTGTCACACTTATTGTCACAAAAGTCACATATTGATTGATTTGAGGGTTTCCAGTCATTGATGAAACGACACCAAAAAATTGTCTAACTATAAACTAAATTGCCCACGTCTCTGGAAGAGCCAAACTCTTGAAAAGCCAAACTCTCAAAGTGTATAAAAAAAATATAGAATATACATCACTTCCTGAAAGACTTGTTGAGAGTCGTATTTAAGAAAATTTGATGTTTAAATCAATTTAAGTGTCACACTTATTGTCACCTATGTCACATATTGGTGGATTTGAGGTGATTCCAATCGTTGAAGAAGAGAAACCAAAGAATTTTTTAACTACAAACTAGATTCCTAATAATTGTTTGGTTGGTGTTTGAGAAAATTGTCCTGTTCACACATCTGAAGTTCTTACTATCGTTATTTCGAATGGTTTCAGAGTAAAGAAGCCAGTTGTCAGACAAATAAAAAATAAAAAAAATGATTTTCCTCTTGATATATTTACACACATTTTTCATATTGCTTATGTCTCTGCAAGAGCCAAACTCTCGTTCAAAATGTACGAAAAGGTAGAATATTTAGCACTTCCTGAAAGCCTTGTTCAAAGTCGTATTTGAGAAAATTTGGTGTTTAGATCAATTTAAGTGTGACACATATTGTCACATAGGTATGCCCCATAATGATGAATTTGAGGTTCTCTCAGTCATTGAAGAAGAGAAACCATAAGGTTTTCTAACTATTAACCAGATCCCTAATGGTAAGTTGATTGTTATTTAGGGCAATTCTCCTTTTAACATCAAAAACATATACTAACATAAGATCAAATGGTTTCAGATTGAGGTAGCCAGTTGGCTAATAAATAGATTGTTCAGACCAGATTTTGTATATCGGTCGCGTTTGTAGAAACGCCAATCTCCATTTGAATAGGCACCTCCACCAGTAGACATCATTATTCTAGCCAATTAGTTGGTTAGATAAACTTTAGTGTCACACTTATTGTGACATATGTCACAAATTGATGGATTTGAGGGTATTGTAGTCATTAAAGGTTGGTTTTAATTTAGGATAATTCTCCTATTATAAAATCAGAAGCTCCTACTGACGAAGTATCGAAAGGTTTCAGAACGAAGCAGCCTGTTGACAGACAACTCTAATAAATATTTTCCAGACCAGATTTTGTATATCGCTTGAGTTTCTGGAAAAACCAAACTACTGATAACCTCCTGAAGACCAGTCGATAGCATTATTCCAGTCAATTAGTTATTTGGACAAACTTTAATGTCACACATATTGTCACACATGTCACATATTTATTAATTTGATGTTATCCCAGTCATTGAATAAGACCGACCCTATTTTTTTTTCAACTATTGGTTAGGTTCCAAAGGTTAGTTCCAGGTTAGTTGGTTCAAGTAGTATTTTAGTTGCACCCCTTGATAACAAAAACAATTTTTCCTAGCAACCTTTACCTCTCAATACAAACTTTAAGACAAAAGACCCTGTAAATAAAACAAAATCATACAATGAAAAAACTATGTGGGAAGTAAAAGCTGCCATCACTGTGTGATGTTGAATTTTTTTGTCACTTGTCATTGAGCCAGAAATCCCAACGCCAACAGATAAAACAATGTTGCAGCCATTTGAAAAGGCCAACTGAGCTGCAGGGGATTCGGGCCAATGCTGGCGGCTGCCTCATTGACCTTTCGGCGCGCAAAGAACGAAAAGTGCTACCACACAGTGGCGGCAATTCAGCGTCACTTAAATTGGCATTTCTTAGTTGAGCTGCGCGTTTGTGGTGCGTCCATCTGTATTGGCGTAACAATTGAAGCTTTCAATTTGAGTTGTTTTGCGCTCGTTCGTTGAGTGCGGCTGTACTCAAGTGGGAGGCGTAGCGTCATTGGATTCAGGCGCGTGCTGTGTGTTTTGGTGCGAGCGATGCTTTGAGCTGCCCCGCTGTGTGACTATCCGACTGACTGGTGTGTTACTTACGTTCTGCGTGCGTATGACAGTGGCTGAGCTGATGCGCTTTTTTTTTGTTGTTGTACGGCCAGAAATCAGCAAAGGATTTTCAACAAATTTATTCCATGTGCGGTTGAACTTTGACAGTTTTATTGTTGTCGGTTTTGCTGGCTGAAATTGTTGTGTGCATACGTATGTGTGTGTGTGTGTGTTTTCGGGCGTGTGTTGGTGTTGAAGCAAAAATTTTTCAAGCATTAAATTTGATAATTTTTGCATTAAATTTTGTTCGCCAAATCACAAAAATCTAAAGCCATTTTCAGTGAATGGCATTTTCCCCGCAATGAAATTTGATTTCCGCAAAATCTCCTCTAAGCAATTTTACAATGAAATTTGATTTATGCCAAAATGCCTGTAGTCAAATTTACAATCTTCGATCAATGCACCGGAACCACAAAATTGTTGGAAACATAAAATGGCCCGAAAATGCGTAACACAGAAAATATGCACTTAAATAAATATTAAAATTTACATTGAGTCAACATTTTTGCAGCCGCAGCATCTATAAAAATGTAAAAAAAATTTCAAAAAATTTTAACAAGAATGTAACAAAATTGTAACAAAAATGTAAAATGTTGCTAGACAGCCATAGGCAAAAATTTCGAGCACATGTTGTGCTTTGGGTTTTCTGCGCTTCAATTTGCCCCCGAACGCAATTTTCTTCGCTCATTGCCAAATGGTGACCGGGTAAAATGCGTTTGTACGCATCTGGCTGCTTCGTGGACTTTAGAAAAGGTTTCAATTCGATTCGCTGCTAATAAATAAGGCAAAGTATTCGAGCCAATAAAAGCGGCAATAAAGCACACAGAGACAGAACGAATAGCGGCCGCCGGCGCAGTGAAAGCGCACATGTGTTGGTGCCTTGAGGCAGTCGTCGTCTGACAGCCGCGCTGTCCCATCAACAGTGCAGCGAATCGAGTATGTCATGCATAGACTTCCAAATAAACTGGCGAAAGATTGCGCGAACCCAGTCGAAGCAACAGCAGCAGCGGCTGGCATGTTTTGCCT
This sequence comes from Melieria omissa, assembly GCA_963971225.1. Taxonomy (NCBI): domain Eukaryota; kingdom Metazoa; phylum Arthropoda; class Insecta; order Diptera; family Ulidiidae; genus Melieria; species Melieria omissa. The sequence continues at coordinate 21,731,868 of OZ020268.1, forward strand.
GTTGTCACTTTGACAGTTGTTGCCGCCAACTTTGATTGCTGCGCGCATTCGGTGTGGTGCGTTTTGATGCCGTCAAGCACGCTGGAAGCTGAAAACGCGGCACTGTTGTGACTGCTGCGCGCACATGCCAAACGCAATTTCGTTCACACGTTTAGGCCATTAGACGAGTTTGAGAATAAATTTTATTGCTGATAAAAGTTGATTGCTCATTGTTTGAGTGTGTGCGAGTGTAGCATAGTTTTAGGGCTCATAGCTGAGTGTGAGTGCGAATATGAATGCTTTTTAAGAGGTGCTCCTGGGGAATGAAGTGACCTCCAAGAGAGGATTTTGAAATAAAATAATACAAAATAAAAACATTTGAAAAATATCTGAAAGCTTCTTGATTAGTTTATTTATTTATTTATTCATTGAAATATTTATTTAAATTCAGTCTTTGAACTTCAACAACAGCTTAAAGTTTCTTGAGAAGTGAATTTATTTATTTATTTACTTATAATTTAATTATTTATTAATTTTGTATTTATTTATTTAAATTCAGTCCTTGAAATTTTACAACAGCTAAAAGCTTCTTGATTAGTTTATTTATTTATTGATTTATTTTTTAGTTTTTATTAATTAATTAATCAATTAACTAATTTATTTATTAATTATTATTAATTAATTAATTTATTATTTATTTTTTTATTTATTAAATTCAGCCTTTGAATACAATAAAATGACTTAAGTTATCTGTATCTCGTGTTGTCAATTGGGCTATGCTAGATGGCGTTAAAAAGATATGATTTTGTACTAAAAAAACTTTTCAGACAGTTTTGTAATCGCTTGACTCAAATTTGTTTGAGCGCGCCAAAAAAATTGAAAAAAGCATGGAAAATATACATACGTCCGATTTTTAATTTTTTTTTCGATATACGACGAAAATACAAGCCAGATGACTGAAAAAGTGAATGGTTTTAACTGTTTTGATGCTGTAGCAGTCAATCATGTGCAATTTTGGTTTAGTCGACTCCGTTCTGGTAACTTTGGTGGTAAACATTCACCACACTCTGGAAGGACAATTGTCAAAAACCATTTAGAACCACTTGAATAAGACTGCATACAAAAAGGACCTCCATACATTGATGACATACACGTTAACCTGAAAATTTCATGGACCGAATTCCTATCTGCAAATCGCTGCTGAATGACAGACAACAAAATGGAATCATTTGTGCAGTGTTTGCCAACTGGCGACAAAAAATGGATCCGATTGATCCCAATTTAAATATCCGTTTATGTTACCAGTCAGTTCTAGAATCATTCTCTTAATTGAACAATGTTGCCTACTTACTACTACTTCTTTTAGTGTATAACAGTTTGATTGCACTTTTAGCGTTGCCAACTTTATAGATCACTTACAATAGTAAGCAGTAAGCCTCCGTAAACGGTGGTCAAGCCAGGATTGATGGTCAGCAAAGTTTTGTTGTGTTTGGTGGTTTGATGGGATTGGCAGGGAGTCATCTACTATTATCTGCTTTTTTATGGCCAAACTCCTCAGTCAAACCTGTACGGTCAACAATTGTATCGTCTGAGAGAAACACATTGCCTAGAAGCGGTGGTGATCTTCGATCAATAAGAAAGGACTTGTTTCCTATCAGAACAACGCCAAGCGAAACACATCGAAAGTGAAACCCCAGAAGCTTCGGAGGCTTGGTTAGGAGGTTCTTATGTATCCACGAGGTGATTTCAAGAAAACAAAAGAATGCCTAGTAATGGTAAAATTTGTACAAGAAAGAGAGATGAATGATACTGAAAGTCTTTATGACAATTGTAAACTGCAAGTTGTTAACTTTTTCATAGAGAATTCGTCGTCTCAGAAAACGATTGTCGTATTGCTATTGAATTCAACTGAACATACGAGATTTGTTTTCTGCGGCGACGAATTATAATCTCAGAGGTTTTCCATTTCTTACTGCAAACGTAGCTGCGAAAAAACTAAATCTTTTTCTTTTTGTTGTAAGTTGGAACAGAATTGGAACCCACAACCATCAGACTTTTGTCAATATATAATAACAACTCGGTTGATTGATTTTAAATATTTAGCCCTTTAGCCCAAAAGTAAGCAAAAGTTACGGTGAGTAAAACAACAACCATAAATTTATCATTTGTTATATTTCCCTTCGCAAAGCTTAAAAATATATGTAAACAATATTTTTTATCTCTAAATGAAAAAATATGTTTGCTGAATTATTGCAATATTTTTCAGCTCTAAATTACTTTCAAAAAACTACAAAAAATTGCACCGCAATGAAAAATTCTAAATATGAAAAATCAATTATCACAACATGCCAACACAAACGAGTTTTCAATTTTGCACAATTTTTTTGTTACGTTGTTTTTATTGCATATTTTTACTTTTATGAATGCAAAGCGAAATGATGCAATTTTTATTATTTTTTCAATAGTTTTCCTTCCACGCGAAACGCATTTGAATGGCAGCAATGCAATTGCAGTGCAACAGCTGCGGCATAAAAATTCCACGATTGTCTGCCGCGCTCGATTGGGTCATCAGTTCGGTGCGCAGCCTTCGCTGTGCATATTTTGCAAAATTGATTGATTTGCAAGTTTTTGCATACATAAAATTTGTGTCCATTGCATAGCAAATATTTTATTTGTTTGTTGCACATTTTGTTTGTTTGTTTAGAATTGTATTGCATTGTTGCATGTTTAATGGGGAATTTTACAAGTGTAAATTACAAAAGCTGTTGTCTGGTGAAAATCTGCGAATTTTATTTGTGGCACGCGAGAAGATGAAAACCGGCAGCACAGACAACGCGTCGGCGACTCGTGCGTGAGTGTAACATAAACAGAATGGCGCGTCATAACAATAACAATAAACCTTGCTATGGAAACAAAACGAGAAAGAGGTAGAAAGAAGGGGGGAGATGGGTAGAGGGCTGCAATGCGGTCAGCTACTGACCATCGCTGTTGTTGTTGTTGTTATTGTTTATTTTTTCACGTTTCTGTTTGCTTATTTTTCGCACCTCAACGCGTTGTTTGAGTTTTGGCCAAGTTTACTTTACTTGACGGAATTCGTTAATTACACGCAACCTGCAGGCAATCGAATAAGTTTGAGTTGTAGTTTTGGTAGTTTGCAGTTCAGGAAATTGGTCAAGGTCAAAGAAAAAATTGTTAATTTTCTTTTTTTTCAAGGTTAAAGAAAATATAGTTAATTGTCTCATTTTTCAAAGAATAAAAAAAATAAGTGGAAATGGAAGAAATTTTAGTCTTTTTGTTCGTTTGGTAGACTAACAGCATATTGCATGTGAAATCAAACAAACCCGTGCTTGTATTTTTTTGTACTATTTGTACTCATCATATATGGTCAACATTTCGTCGCCTCAAAAAACAAATGTCGTATGTCTTACTAGGCTCAATGGAATATACGACATTCGTTTTCTGAGGTGACGATTTGCAATTTGATCTTATTTATATTATTTTTTATTAATCTGGGAAACGTCCTGTAAAAAAATACTGAAGTTTTTTAAACATGTAAGGCACTCAATGGAATGATTTGTGTTTTTACGGAAAAATCATCCGTCTATCTCTGACAGCACCAAAATCCGGGCGGCCGATCTTAAATCGAAACCAACTAAAATCGGTTAACAACACTAAAGGAAATTGTCAACAAGCCTCGAAAAAGTCAAAATGTTAAATATTATCAGATTAGTTAAACTTTTTTTCCAAAAAACCTTCCAAAGACAAACAAAAGGAGAACTAAACAGCTTCTGGGCGCGAGACTGTGTTACTTCCTACAGGTCAGGTTATGGGTTTTCCTTTCAATGAGCAGTTTCATAGATGAAGAGGAGAACGTTTAGCATTTTATTTTTCTGCTGTCCAGCCCTGGCCAAGTGGAGACTTTATTGCCTTCAGTCCTTTTTCTGGTTGACTTCGACAAACTGTCAATCGAAGTAATTGTTGTAATAAGAAGGAAGCCGTAGGGTCTTTTACTTAGATTAGCAACCACCTGCCGACCTTACCGGCATCGCTCCTTTCATAAGGACTCCAGAAGTTTCCCACATCTTCCCGAAAGATGCTTAGCTATAGATTCTTTCTTACTTTCTGTGGTAATACAATGAGTCAAGCCTGACCTCCTTTGTCTTCTACTTAGATTAGCAGCGACCGACATTACTCCTTTCATAAGGACTCCCAGAAGTTTTCCACATCTTCCCGAAAGGTGCTAAGCTATAGGTTCTTTCTTACTTTCTGTGGAAATACAATGAGTCAAGCCTGACCTACTTTGTCTTCTACTTAGATTAGCAGCCACCTGCCGGCTCTACCGACATCGCTCGTTTCATAAAGGACTCACACAAGCATCCCACATCTTCCGGAAAGGTGCTAAGCTATAGGTTCTTTCTTACTTTCTGTGGTAATATGAGTCAAGCCTGAGCTCTTTTGTCTTTTACTTAGATTAGCTGCCAACTGCCGACATTAAAGGCATCGCCTTTTTCATGAAGGATTCGCAGAATATAAGGTCCTACTTGCTCTCTGTGGTAATGAGTTAGTCAAGCCTGACCGATACGAACTCCTTTGTACTCTACTAAGATAAGCTGGCAACTGCCGACTTTGAAGTCGTCGTTTTCACAAAGCACTCGCAGAAGCTTCCCACATCTTCCCGGAAGCTGCATAGCTATAGGGTCTCACTTCCTCTTTGTGGTAATGCAACGTTCCAAAACTGACCTATGCAAGCTTCTTTCACTGCAATTTAGATTAGTTTGTACTGAATTGAATACATTTTTGTAAAATACCAGTAATAGTTTCCGAATCCCTAAAGTTATTATTTTGTCTTTTGATAGTAAAACATGTTTCAAGAAATTTTCTCTGACCTACTTTTAGCATTAATTGCGTCCACTAATCTTCAAAGTTGTTGCCATACAGGTCGTGTTAGTGTTTACTGTCAGCTCCGCCTCGGCTGTCAATACGTACTTATACTAATTAGTCAGTCAGACATTATTTCAATGCACTAAAACATTTGCTGTCAATATCTCGTAACAATGTTGCAAGTTCTTTTATAAGAAACTTTAAAGCATTTGGTGGTATTTTTCGAGCGTTCATTTTGCTTTGACTATACCGGTTGCACGCTCGCTGGTTTCCGCTAGTGGCGTGTCAGTCATGCAGCAGAGCACATTCCAGCAACAGCGGAAATTCCAACAATGTTCGCAACAAAAATCCACTCGGAAGTACACTTTGGCTGTGCTGGCAAAATTATTGCCTCATATCTTTGACATTTGTATGCAAGCAAATTTTGCAAGATTTTTGTAAAAACTCCTTTGCCAACACAAACTCAAAAGGCAAAGTTTTTTACATAGTAAATTTTGCGGTAACCAAATGGCGGAGGTGTGGAAAGTACATTTTATGAAAGTGGAAATATTTCTGAATATTTGCTTTGTTAGCATATTTGACTTGAAAATTGTTGGTTGCGAGAGAAATTTCATCTTGAAGCTATTTGAAAAATGCAAAGTAATGTTTATCGACTGACTTTAACTCGTTATTGTTCGATTACAGACAATGATAGGCCATTTTTTATAAAAATTATATGAGATGTATGTTTTTTAAAATACCGCATACATATGATTTGGTTACTTGTATAAGATTAGTTTTAAATATCAGTGTAGCCCTTTCTATCATTAACGAAAAGCTGTGATTAGCTGCTTCAGCAAGTTCGAGCGTCTCTCGGCGCACATTGCTGCGTTAAGCATTTCTGTCCACGCTGGTTTTTTTTCCTACCACGGCCAATTGCCACTTGTGTTGGCATAATTTAATCTGCAATCAGCAGCACAATTCTCTCGCTTGTTTATTTTGCTCTCGCAGCAAGCAGAACGCTGTGCTCGTTAATCGCGTTGCGCCTTTCAGCGCGTAAATGTGAACACCAGCCACTGCCACGGCCGCTGCCACTAGGCGCCAAATTGGCAAATAAATTTACTAAAATTAATGGCAAACTATATAAATACTCAATATTTATCACTTTGGTGCATTTGCATATCGAAAGCGGTATTCACATAAAATTGCCCCAGCAACAATTAATTGCTTCCTGTAAAACCGATTTTGAATGCTATTCGACTTGAATTCCAATGAAAATGTAAATTATGTGAGCACTTGCCGCTAATTAGCCACAATGTAGGCCGCAAATAATACAACAACAAGTTGTAAATAAAATATCAACAATATGAATTTATGCACAATTTTAATGTACATAAATAGTTTTCATAAATATTTTCGAAAATTCGAAATCAGGCACAACTTGAGTATAATTTGTGTTCTATTGACATATGAATGGGTTTTTAGTTATTTTAGTCGAACTGGAATTAAAAATGCAGAGTTTGCAACGGCAGATGTTTTCTATATTCTATCAAAGAAACAATGTATATTTTCTTAAAAATTATTTTTATTATTCTAAATAGTCTTCTTGTAAGTCTTTAAACTTCTCTTAAACTATGATTTATTGCGTCTAAATTGTGCCAAAATAAAAATATTTATGCGAACATGTTTAGGGTCTAATATGAGCAAACATTCCACTGAACGCTCGGACAGCTTTCTTATGCCTAAATCTTGATTCAGTATAATTCAATATATGACAAACACATTCTTTGGATATATTCATGGATTTTGCTATCTCTCTCACTTAAATGTGATACTTCTTTAGTATCATTTGGCGAACTTGAGCGATGTTGTGGTCAGTGGTTGCAGCTTTTGAACGTTCCGAACTTTCAATGTCTCCAAAGCTGGTTCAGCTGCTCTTAAATTTCGCAGTGATAAAATAACTTTGAAAAGAACGTTCTGAACTTTAAATCCAGCACTCAACACTTAACCCTTTCGACCACGAATTTTACCTTGTGTCTCGATATTACTTTTAGGTATTTAAATCATGAAACATTTGTCGAAGAAGTGTGCGCACGACATTTGAAGTTGCCACGCCTCTTGGTTGGAGTTTTAGAGCTACTTTACTTTTAAACTACTTCAGCTTAAAGCGGGTTAAATAAATTTTGTATCAATATTTTGTAATTACAGAAAAATTATTTAATATTTGTGGAAAAATACAAAATTATCAATTTTTGGTTTCATTTAACCATTATTAAAAAAACAGGGTTTTGATCAAACGCGCCCAATGCGTAGACTTCAATTAGAACACAAACGCTCCTTGATATCGCTGCAAATTATTGAAAATAATTTTGGAGATAACTGTAAATTTTTGTGTAATTTGCTTTGAATTCACTTCTAATAATATTAGGTTGTTGGTGCCTACGTAATTTATACCCATAAAGCAATCGTAGCTTTTGCTATAAGATGACAAATAGGTAAAGTTGCTCACAGGCATTTTTGGGGTCGATATGGTTAAGTAATCGATTTGTCTATGTCAACAGTTGGTTAAGCTTCAGTTGGGCTCTTAGAGTATACGAATATTTGATAACATCTGGATTACAGAGTATTTGAAAATATTCAATTGTATGAAGCACTTAATTTGTTCCAGCAGAAAAGTGAGGGTTGAGTTCTTTTACGCGTTCCAAGTCCTAAAAGTTTAAGAAAATTATTTGCAGTTTTTATCTCTCTTTTGCTCGATTTGCTAACTAAAGAATAATTTTACTATTGATGTTGAAAAATCTCGAAATTTTCATAGTTTAAAACCTTTTTTTCCAAAACATTAAATGCTTAACCACTACAACGTTTGTTGTACTTTTTCTTACTTTCAAGTTAGTTTAATACACGTAACAGTGAACAGTGAACAATATTTGTAGTATTTTTTTTTGTATTTCCAACATCTGTATGTGATTGAAATTATGCAATTATCTTTTTTAATTAGTGAAATTATTAGTATTTGTGCATTTATTATGAAAACAATTTAAACTGATTTGTTGTTTTTGTAGCAATTACAGTTGAATCATAAATGTGCATCGAATTTTTTCATTCATTCATTGTGCTCTAACATGTTTAAACTATTCAAAATTTCATACATCTGAATAATTAATACAAATTTCATACATCCAACATGAGACATGTTTGCCTCTTTTTCTCTATGCAAGAGAAGTACATAGTTATATTAAAATATTTGTCATTTTGCAAAAATTCCAATTAGAATATTTATTCGAGGCGTCTGTGTCCCATAAAATTTCATATTGGATTTCATATGCCGCACAACCGCGTCCGGTGGCACCAGCTGCTATGTGATGATTTAATTTTGCGCAACACAGGACATGTCTGATTGCAATTAAAAACTCTACACATGTGTGTAGATGTGTGTGTGCATGACACATTCGTCTATGGCTTTGAAGTATGCGGACATGCAACTGACAGCACACAGCACACATTGATGATGTGTTTGTGTCGAAGTGGGAGTTGTGAGATAATATTGCCATTTTAATTATGAAGTATAATAACTTCAATTAGTGACACGAGTGTCATATTGAATGCTCAAGGCTTTCAAATACAGTCGTGACGAGTGAAATATAATTAACGAGTGGATTTCAAACACGTGTCAACAGAATGTATTATTGTGAGTTTGAGTATACAAAATAATAGGAAACTCAATTGCAATTGTCACATGTAATCAGCAATCCAAACATTGACGTTTGCATTGACGTTGTGTATGAAAATGGGAATAATAACGCAGCAGTCATTGAGATTTAAGTAAAGAAATGGCAACTATATACAAATGTTATGTGAAGAGTGTAAGGTATCAACTCAAAACTTGAAGTGGAACTGCAGAGATTTCATTGAAACCTATAATGATGCAATAATCCGGGAAGTTAGAGAACTACAAATAAATATAACAACAACTCAAATATGTGAAAAGAACTTTGGTCTGCAAGACAATCAAACCCACATATGTGGCCATTACATAGACATGTTGCATACCAATAGACACCATTGGGCTGGAAAGGGTTAGCGATGTTGCCGGTTCTCTTTGTTTGAGTTCAGTCTGTGTTAAGACATGGGTGCTTATAAGATTATGGAGTTCGATGCCATGAGTATTTGTGGTTGAAGTCTATGGTTTTAAATTATACAATGTTCTGATATTTGTGAATGAATAAATGAATGATATATTCCAAAGTCTGGCTATCTTCTTTTCGCTTAATCTATTTTCTATTTGTGATTCTAATACTGTTCGATTTTAATACTTTCTCCTTTTTTCTTAAAACACCACAAAAAAAATCTTCAGAGGTGATTTTTCGGCTCCTTTTCATACCTATCTATCCATCTATAGATAGGCTGGTGGGTTGGTAAGAGAGGCTGCCCAAGGCGGAGCTCACTTAGGACATAAACCCCCATTGTAAAACCACAATCAGTCGAGCTTAAGATTGCTTACTAATTGAACCAGAACCATTACATTGTTAAAGAAGATCTAACCAGTAGCCTACTTGGACCATGAAAGCCCATTTGAAGACCAGACTGTTTATGGTCTCATCGCTAGATTCCCTCGATTGTCGAAGAAGAAATTGCCCTGGGGAGTCGTCTTTCTTTAAGAAAATTCAGGACAGTAAGTGAAGTGCATTTTCTTCCTCTTCCTCGTCCATATAGCTGTGACAGATGTCATTAGAAAGCCAATTCAAGCTTCTTGCGTGGGTGTCAACCTAACAATGACCCTTCAGAATACCAATCATGGGTCTCATCGAATCTACACGGTACAATGTTTTGAATGGACTCAAAGCTATGGAAGGCTGCCTGAAGATCCCACATCATCATCTATAAAGATGGCAATTTAAGGTCAACCAAATACACTCAATAACATGTTGTACATCACACTTATGTCTTTAAAGGATAATCAGGGCTTACAGATTTTCTCACAAATATTTTTCGTACAAACATTGTTTCTCTCACTTTTAAACAGATCAAGTTTATTGAAAACACTGGAACTTGTTTCTACAAACTTCTAAATGTTTTGTGTATAGCAGAATTATTTTTTATTTATCTGTAACGGTCTATGGAAAAAACAAGCTTAGCTTAGTTTGAAGTTAAGGTTATGGTAGAAGATGAAAGTTGGACAAAGCCTTAAAACGATGTGTAGATACGCTTAGTAAATTTTCAATTTAGACTCGTTTCGGACAACAAGCAAAGTTCTTTTAGTGAAGGTTCTTAGATATTGATTTGATTTGATTTGATCTTGAACCCTAGATTTCAAAAATCTTTCTTTATGGACAAATTACCTTCTTCCAAAACGAAATACCTGCCATTGATACAAAGTCCATACAAGCCCATGCGACTTCCTTAAAACTTGCCAAGGATAGCCGTAATGTTTTAAATGAACTGGGTGGCCGTAACTCTAAAGATTTACACAGGATCCCATCATACGAGGGTCACGAAGGCAATAAACAAATCAACCGCTTTGTCAAAAAAGGTTCAATGCGCCCACTGGTGAATCCAGAAACATTCTGTGAACTTCCCAGAGCACATAGCACAAAATCACAAGAATCCCTAAGAAAATGAGTATAACAAAATTCCAAAAAATTCAAAGCACACGAAAAAATCTCTATAATTGCTCAACTAGGGGCCAAATGTAGTAAAACTGCGTTTTAAGTTTTTCTCTCTGACATCAGAATTTTATTTAGTTTATTTCAAGGAATTATTGAAAAAAAGTAACGCATTGTAGAATAACCATATGGGTATCAAATGAAAGAGAAAAATCCTCAGAATTTTTGAAAATTTAATGTTTTGGTTTAAATGGACGAACAGGTATTGAAAATATCGTTTAAAAACTTTATCCTTGCGAATTTCCAATTTTCTGACGTTAGAGAGAAAAACTAAAAACGCAGTTTTATTAAATTTGACCACTAGTTTCGCGAATATATGGATTTTTTCGTGTGTAGCTATTGTTGTCGCACGATGTAATAATTAAAAATAAAAATCCACAACATAGAAGGTTAACAGAATATCAACACTGGTTGCAGTTCTTAACAGTCTAAAATAATATTGAAAGACTTGCTTTACCTTTGAACAAGTTGCAACTATAAAATTACTATTTATGCACTCAAGAATTATTTAATTTTTATTGTTTAGTTATTAGGTTACAATATTTAAACACGAGGCCTTGTTAAACTAAAAAAGTTAAGTAAAAAAGCAAACAAATTCTAGCCTCCATGCCTCATGTGTTTCCTTTGCTGCTCCGTTGTAAGGTCATCCACATAACAATGGAACCTTTATGTAAGAAAATATATATACACATGAGTAAGTATGTGTGTGTGCGTGCCGTTGCCAGTTTTATATTTCAATTTTGCTGTTACTAAACGGAAGCATTCTGAAATTCGCGCTGAAGGCATTCTAATGTCGTAATTAAGTATTGTTGAACGCCACAGGAAACCTACAATTATGTTCATTTGTATGTGTGTACGCGTGTGTGTGTGTTTGTATTTCTAGTGGGGGTAAAAGGCAAGTAGCACTGCCAAGGTCGTTGCATTTTCATTTGAGAAAATTGCTTAGCATCGCACACGCAAACATTTTCACACACACCCACACATCCGCAACACATTTGAAAAGAACACACAAAATATGCGCTGGCAATGCTTTTTCTTATGTCCACATTGCATGTCTGTATTCAATTTCAGCTAAACGCTGACGATTTCCGACTTCCGGTTAAAGTGCAAAAATTACGAAAAACTTTACGAAAAATAAAATAAATTGTGACGTTGAGAAAGGTTATGTTATGTTTGTGTTTGGTTGATGTGGATGAAGCGAAAGGTGAGGTTTGTGTTCTGTTAAGTTTGGGCGTGATTATTGGCTGGTTTCGCTTAATCGCCCATTAATACGTCACACAGCTATTGGAGCTGTTGAGGTGAGATTTATGCTCTGTGCGAAGTGTTTAAGTGTGCGTGGCGTTGACCGATGTTAGGTGTGTAGGATGTTTGGTCATTAGTTGCAGTGATTTCATTGGTGATTTATGTATCGACACAAACAATGACATAAGCAATTAGTTGGTCAGCATTGGAGCGAAAAGGAGTCAGTGAGTGTTTTTTTCACAGGAGAAAAGCATTTAATCTTAATACTAAAGAAGGAAGAAAAAATAAAAAAATACAACAAATAATGTTTTGAAATCAGAGACCCAAAATAACAGTTCTAGATTTAAAAAAATCGAAAAAAAATCGTTGCAACGTTTTTGTTTACTGGAGAATAACATTTAATTTCAATACTAAAGAAGGCAGAAAAAATTAAAAATACAACAAGTAATGTTTTGAAATCAGAGACCCAAAATAACAGTTCTGGATTTTCAAAATCGTTGCAACGTTTTTGTTTACTGGAGAATAGCATTTAATTTCAATACTAAAGAAGGAAAAAAAAATAAAAAAAATACAACAAATAATGTTTTGAAATCAGAGACCCAAAATAACAGTTCTGGATTTTCAAAAAATCAAAAAAAAATCGTTGAAAGGTTTTTTTACTGAAGAATTGCATTTAATACCAAAGAAAGTTAAATTTAATACAATCAATTTTAAATAAAATTTTAATTTTATAAATTTTATAAGTTTTAATTTTTATTAATTAAAGTTACAAAATATTAAAACCGCAGCAAGGAAAATATTAAAATATAAATTAAAATTAAAACATCATAATTTCAAACAGAAAATTTGCATTTTATTTTAAAAAGTGTAAAATAATTGCATTTTTATATACATTTGTGGTTGAAAAAACTATCTGAGTTGCAATTCACGACGTTCCTTTGCTATATTTTTATTGCATTCGACTCTCTGAACATTTTTTGTTCGTCATTTATTACATTGCAGTGCAGTGTTCATTCAGTGCTGCCTTCCTTCAGTGGTTTTTATGGTAAATGCAGCACAATTTATGACCAAATTTGTTTCAATACTCGTCGAGAAAAGCAATACAACTTCCATTACAAATTGCACATAATTTTCATTCATGTGGCTCTTAAATTAAATTTGATTTTTCCTACAATCGTCATTCATCATAATAAATGTGTCGAATCCTTTCCAACAAGTGTTAATTCCACTGTGTAATTTTCATTGGCTTTTCTTGGCATATTTGTGCAACTTAATTGCATATTTGCGTTTGGCGTCTGCTCGACTTCATCAGCTGGCAGCAGCAAATTGTTAACTGTCTGAATAGAAGTCGGCCCCAAGTGCAAACTGAAATACGAAATGAACTCGAAAGAAGCGCCACTGCATTTGACAAAGTTTGCACGCTTCGGTGTTCGGTGGCATACGGTGCGTATGAGCGACTGCAAATTAGTTGCACTTGCTATTCCGTTTCTGTGTGTGTTGAGAGTTTGTGAAGGCAACACCAGTGGCAATGTGCGTTGGATTGCCACATGTGTGTTAGTTCAAAACTACATATTTCTAATTAAAAAAAAAAAAAACTACCCACGCACCAACAGTTTGCTTGCACTTGGCGCATAGGTTAATGCGCGCCTCGACTGCATAACGGCAATTATTTGCCTAACTAATGGCAACCATACTTTTGCAATTTCCATTAAACTTTGCACCGGCAGAGCCATTAGCAAATTTTGCTCATTTGCAACTCGTTACGATTGTTTGCAGCTGTAATGCCTTTGCACACTGCACTCGCATTGCTGTTTTTGGTGTTGCTGCGCATTGATTGAGCGCGCTGCCTGCACATTTGACGCGACTGCCGCTGTACGCACGTTTTTGGCCGCCAACTGCAAATTTGTGCCACTGACAAAATTGCAAAACAGCCAACACCAACATCAACACTTCACAACAAATGCTCGCAAAAACGAAAATTGATAACGAAATGCGACAGCGCGACACAAGTTGGCACAGCTGCCAACTCGAGCAACGTGTCACTGTCGAGGAACAGAATGTCGAAGGCGACACATAGGGTGAAAAAAAATTTAAAATGCATTCGCCATTTACTTCTGGCAAATTCTTGTTAGAGCGCGGCCGGAGTTGCACTATGCAGCAGTCAGTTTTGTCAGTTGTTGCCAGTGTTCCACTTGACAGCGTTGCATCCACTCGACGCATGTACGAACGACTGTGCATCGAATGAGTTCCGAGCGAGCGAGCGGCATGTTGCATGTGACTGCGCTGTGTCTTGTCGGCTGTTGGCAAACGAGTCGAGTGTGAAAGGTAAGTGGTGTAAGTGTAGTTTCGTCTCGCACTTGGACGCAAGTTTGCTCCTTGGTGGGGACAGGGAAATGCAATTTTTAACACAAATAGTGGCGGCTGAGCGGAGAGCAGTTGTTGGTTGTTGGTGCAGAGAAGTAGTTTTTAACAGTTCTGTGAAGTGTTTTCCCACATGTTGATCTCTGTGGGTGTGAGGTGCGGGATGCGAGGTGTTGTTGGTAAATTCAAAACTTATAAAGTTGATTGAAAAAATACGTATGGACGTATGGAAAGATGAGCACTTAAAGTGACATGTAAAGTAAGACTTAAACTGACGTTGAAACTGAAGCTCGGACTATGATTCAAACTGAAGCTCAGGCTGAGCATCTAATTCAGGCTGAGGCAAAAGCTGAAACCAAGAAGATGAAGAAGAAGACGAAGATTCAGGTCAGGATCGGTATCAATACTCAAACTAAGATCCAGACCAAGACAAGGGCTAAAACAAAGCTTCAGACTAGGATGAAGATCAAAACTCAGATTAAGACGAAAATCAAGATTCAGAACAGGATTAAGGCCAAGATTTAAATAAGGGCTAAAGTCATGATTCGGGCTATGATCCAGACCAAGACCAGGGCCAATATGAAGATTCCGACCAGGACTAAGACCAAGATTCAGACCACGGTTTACGTCATGATTCGGGCTAAGACCCAAACCAAAACCAGGGCCAAGACGAAGATCCAGGAACAGGACCCAAACCAAAATTCAGACCTAGACTAAGATTCAAACAAGGAAGCTCTGATTCAGACCAGAGGCAAGACAAAAACATAGACCAAGACTAAGGCCAAGATAAAGATTCAGACAAAGGCTAAGACCATAATTCTTGCTATGCCCCAGACCAATGCCAGGACCAAAATTAAGTTTCAAGCCAGGACCAAGGTGAGGATTCAAATCAGGAACATTACCAAGACCAGTACTCAGACAATGACTTAGGCCGGGATTCAGACCAGGACCAAGATTCAAACCAAAGCCGAGATCAGAATTCAGGCTAGGACCAATACCTAGATTCAAACCAGAGCCGAGACTGGGACTCACACCAGGACTGAGACCAAAATTCAGACCACGACCAATACTAGGATTCAGACCAGGACCAAGGCCAGGATTCAGATCAGGACCAAGATGAAGATTCAGATCAGGACCAAGAAAACAGATTTAGACTAGAACCAAGACTAAGATTTAGACCAAAACCAAGATTCAAACCAAGGCCAAGACTAAGCTTCAGACTAAGACCACGACAAAGTTACATACCAGGAAAAACATCATGATTGAGTCCTAGAGTCAGAATATGTATTTTTTTAAATGAAACAGAAGGTTCACAATTAAAATAGAAGAACTCTGGTTGACTGCACTGGCAACAAGGCATGGAAATTTCAGACGACATGTAGAATGACTGAAGCTTAATGAGAAATTACGTAGATATCTGCACGTTGAATGTGTTACGAAGAAGAAGATGAAGACGAAAAAGAAGAAGAAAAAGAAGAAGAAAAAGAAGAAGAAGAAGAAGAAGAAGAAGAAGAAGAAGAAGAAGAAGAAGAAGAAGTAGACGAAAACGGAGACTGAGAAGAAGAATAAGAAGAAGAAGAAGAAGAAGAAGAAGAAGAAGAAGAAGACGAAGAATAAGAAGAAGAAGAAGAAGAAGAAGAAGAAGAAGAAGAAGAAGAAGAAGAAAAGTCATACTCATCCTTTGTCAGTGTTCAAACTTGTTGATTAGACAAATCTACAGAACCGTGTCGGTAGCTCAGCGCTCCCAGGGCTCTTAGTGCTCCCATCCCAGAGGTCATGGGTTCGATTCGCACTTAAAGCTTTTTGTAGTTTGTCGCATTTTTTTATTTTTTCTTCGTACGTGTATTTATTTTTCATTTTATTAACTTTCCCCAGTCAAACCTTTTACCTTGTGATAAGCTCTATTCTTCACATTTCAATCACTTGTAATGAGCAGTTCGTAGCAAATTCTAATATCCAGCAGCCGCAGAAAAACAACAACAACAACAAGACAATAGCAGTACACACTAACAAAAGACACCAACCTTTTGATGTCAACTCCGTCTCCGTCGCAAGGGATACGCAGAGTTCGTTTACATAACTTAGTTAAAAAAATTGGCAAAACGGTGGTGTCCGCCCGAAGAAAGGAAGAAGAGGGCAAAAAGTCACAAAGGTCTACTTGAGCTAACAAGTGACAATTTATTTTTAGGAGTGCAAATAGGTTGGTTGTAGTGGCTGCTTTTGTATGAGACACACTTAGGCCTCTTAGGCCGCTGTGATACCAAAAATTTCACTTGTTTGAAATGTGTTTGCAATACACACATTTCAAACGAATGGGGGAAGGTAGGGTCCTACAATTAGGTGAGGGATCCAATATACTTCGGCAGTACACTTTGGCAAATCCTTTTGTCGGCGAGAATTCATCTGGTTGATGAATACGTATTCAACAGAATCTATCTTTGGAGATTTCCATCTTCTGCTCACACATAAACACTGAGTACTAATTTATTTCACTGTCTTTTTCGGCTAGGTGGTCTTTTCTGTCATCAATATTTTTCCAAATATTTACTTTTGGGCTGCCTTGAGTTCATAAAAATTCCGTCTTATCATTAAAAAGGTGCTTCAGTATCTATTCTCTGTTGTTCTGCTCCTGTGCCATGACACTTGCGACGGATAGTAAACACCATAAGCAACCTTCTCTGCCGCAGAGTCAACCGCATCAAGTCAAAGTTTAGTCATATTTTTAAAAAATTTATGAACTGCAAATTTTGTTGCTTGAATGAGTAATTTACCGTCGCAAGTACGGCAAACACTTTAGTCGTGCTCTGTCTTTTGCCATTACACCCTCCTTATCTTCCACTGCCTAAAGCAGCTGTGGCCTTCATAAAAATGCTTATTTAATAAACAAGCCATCCTTCAACTTTCACATTCTGTTCCCCAAATTGCTCGTTTTTTTCGCTGCATGCAACGCGCGCTCCATGATTCAAGGGTTCAATGAGCGTCTGCAACTTCTGAAGATGACCGACGAAATTAA
This sequence comes from Melieria omissa, assembly GCA_963971225.1. Classification (NCBI taxonomy): domain Eukaryota; kingdom Metazoa; phylum Arthropoda; class Insecta; order Diptera; family Ulidiidae; genus Melieria; species Melieria omissa. The sequence continues at coordinate 21,748,986 of OZ020268.1, forward strand.
TGAGTATGAAACATTTTGTGTAAGCAAACGCAGCAGTAAATAGACAACGGCGACGGGATAAGGCGGCCGCAATGGCCAAGAACCCGTTTCGGCGCCGTCACAAGAGCTCATTGAGCGCTATGGCAAAAGGCGAAAGGCGCGAGCGGCATTATTTATGTTATTGACCTTTTTTGCTGGCTGAGTCTGTGTGTGTGCGTGTGCAATTTAGCGCACTTTTAAGCGAGCAGCGTGTGACATACAAAAAATTGCACTTTGGCAAAATTTATTTTTCTTTTGTGTATTTCTGGTACGCTTTGCTTTGGTTGCAAGAGGCGAGTGCGGCAAAGAGAGCCGCCAGTGCAGCGAAAGTGTTGCAAGTGGCCAGCAGCGCGCATTGAGACAAGTGTGACGAGGCGACTCAATAATATCCAATTAAAAGTTTTTCTACTAAAAAATGTTGTCTTTGATGCTAATTTCTCTCATGTCGCTTCAATTTGCTGCACTGTCGTGTGCGGTTGCGGCAGCGGCAGCCAACAAAACTGGGTTAATTGAATCTGTGGCCGCTGTAGTAGTAGTAGTGTTCTAGCTGTAGTAGTGTTTGTGCTTTTGCGCTTTGTGCGCTTTCTCAATGTTTTTTACACTTCTTTTTAAATTTTGCATCTTTTTATATTTTTGCGCGTTTCTTTGACGTTTTTGTTATATATTCTTTTTTTTGGCACCGTTGGGTCTGCAGTGGTAGCGCGAACGTGGACCATTGCGTTGCGGCAAAGTAATTTATTGCAGTTTCAACTTTGTTTAATTGTGTTCGTTGTGGGCGACGTTGTTGGCACTGCAAGTCAGGCGGGGCAGTTGCTGCGCGTGGCAAGTTGAATCGAGTTGCAATGAAAGTTGAGTTTATGATCGTTGGCAAAGTTTTGAAACGCGACTAGTTTTGACTTGATTGAAATCCAAACTTTAAAAAGCGCATAGAAAATCAATGTGTTTTTTTAGTTGACTTGTTTTCCATGGAATGTAGGTAAGTATTTTGCCACATTTATTGGCCAATTTCCAAGAAAACAAATGTTGGATTGTTTCAACATTTTGGAATGTATAAATATTTGCAAATTGTTGTTGTAATGTAACAAGGAATTGTTAGTAAATGATTGTGATGTGATACCACAATCGATTGAGCTTTAGTTTGCTTGCTTACTGAGCCAATGAGAGCTCCTTACCAAACTTAGTGAACTGTTAATTTTTCTATTGGCAAATGTAACAAAAATATATATTTTTATTTGTTTTTATTTATTTATATGTAGGTATATTTTTTAAGTTTATTTACGCAGGGATCATAAATAATTATCCTCGCAATATTTTTAATCAAAGAAATCAAGATGAAGGAGGCATTGCAGATATATCATGTATTGCAATAAAGTGATTATTTTTGAAAGCAGTTGTCAAAAAAGCAATAAACCAATATTTCTCGATTTTTATTTTCCACGCACCGAATAAAAATTATTTGTTGATTTAATTTTTTTGATCATAAAATACCAATTCTTTGTTGATTGTTGAAAATAAAAATTATTTGTTGAGTTTTATTTATGGGGGAAAAAACAAAAATTATGCGGTGAGTTTTATTTTTCACTTGGCGGGGCGATTTTTTGTTTTTGATTTCAGAATCAGCTTAATGCGGTGAGTTTAAGTTTTCAAAGTGTATTTTAAAAATTCAGGATTAGTTGAGAAATCGAAAGTAGTTTTTTCAAAGGTTAAACAAGTCATTGCATGGTTTTCAGTACATTATTTTCATATTGGTATCAGAAGCAATTAGTTGAAAATCTGGCGAATCAGAAGCGGGGCATTCTTTGGTTTTTCTTTACCAATGGCCTTGAAGAACTGACCTTGAAGAAAATAAGTCAGTAAAATGCATGAACTTAAATGATTTAACACTAAATAGAAATTTCAGCTTCTGCAAAAGCTGTGGGCACTAGTAAAACAGGAGTTAATCCTTCACCTTCTCTACAACTTTCTAGCGCTTTGCTAGAAACGCAAGAAACAGTTTCTTCTATAAAGATTAAGAGTCAATTCTTCACCTTATTTGCACCTGCAAAACTCTTTGCCACAAACCTGAGAAACGGTTTCTTTTAGAAAAATTAAGATTCCTTACTTCGCCTACTTTACACCTGTCTGGCTTATGACAGAAACCTAACAAACATATAGATGAAATTTTAACACGTGATCAAAGAGATTTTGGGTTCTAACATATTAACTTTTCAAGAAAATTCTATATCAATTTTCAAGGATATAGAGAATTAAAATTTTCAAAGGACTTTTTTCATATCCTTTTTTTTACAAACAGATACAAAATCAATTTTATTTACATTTTCGAGCCTTTCCTCTTTCATTTGATATACATATTGCCATATTCTAACGAGGTTAAGTATTTTTTATAACATATTTTTTTATTTTTTATCCCCTTTAAAATTTTGAAGTCCTTTTAAAAGGACAAAGAATGTAGAAATGAAAAACTGTGTACGCAGTATTATTATGTTTGGTCTCACGGCCATATGGATTTTTTCCGGTGTTAAAATATTTTTTTTATTTTTGTTGCACTATATAAATGTAGTCTTCAGCGGCCTTTAGACGGTCGCACATGTTTGCAATCATGTGCGATGGGGGAAATGTGCGATGAGCGTTTACACGGTCAAACATGTGCGCACACTTCAGTTGTCTCGCTGCTGCCAACGGAGCAACATGGTATGCGCTTTCGCATCAATTTCTTTAAATTTGCATAAAAGCTGCGTCTATGCTGCGTTTCTTTTAATTTTTATTTTTATATTCTTCACCTTTTACTTTTCACAGTTCGGGATTGTGTCTATACACCTCAAAGAACTCCTTCCTTAATATTTCATTTTTTTGCGACACCATCCTCACTGCTCGCTGTCCACCGATCGAATGAAAAAATGCACCATGTGTGTCACATAGCCGTTTACACGGTCGCACATGTGCGTCGCGCCGACAGAGAAATCAAAAAATTTTGAAAACCGTCGCACATGTCCGACGACACGAATTTCTTGCGTTTACACGGTCATTCTTCTCGTCGCGCCGCACATGATTGCGGACATGTGCGACCGTCTAAAGGCCGCTTTTGTAGATATGGAAAACTTGTAGTGTTGAGGATCTTCCTAGCTTTTGTGAGAAAGCTTTTGTCATGTCCCATTTTATTGTGTTCACAATGACGAACCTACTTGTCGCCCCATTTGCAACACGTACGCAACAATTATAATTTTTAAGCCTTGACAGCAACCATTTTCCTTCTACAACAACCTGCGTAGGGGCTTGCATATTTTTAATATTACATATTTTATTTATATATTCTTTTTTGATAAAAACAAACCAAAAAATAAAAACAAAACAAACAAAATCAAAAAATTTACATAAATTGACTCTTGTTTTTTATTGAATAAAAAAATCAAGTTATTCACCTAACATAAACTTTCAGAAATAACTCCAACATTTTCAAAACTATGCTTGTTTCAAACACAATTTTGAGGGAATTTAATTTAGTTTTTGAGAAAATGTCTTAAAGTTTACCTCCATTTGGGAGCCCTTTTTGCCCATCGAGCTGCTCGTGTGGCCGCCGCTCTGTGCCGCATTCATTTTCTAGCTGTCTTCGACCAACTGCTGCCACTGCCGTTGCAAATGAGTTGGCGCAGCTTCGGCTGCTCTGCTGTTGCTGCGTTCCTCTTCCTTCACACACAATGTGCGCGCGCGTACGTGTTTGCTTACTTTTTTATGCTGCAGCTAATTATGGCGCTACGTGCGGGCGCTGCGGTATGGGCCGTCATCACGCCTGGGCGTTGGTTGCTGTGCTGTCGTGGCGGTGGTGGTGGCAGCGGCGGCGGTGGGGGCGGCAATGTGCTGGTATTTGTGGTTGCGGTTGCAGTCCTGGGCGGCTGTTGTGGTCGATATACTTGTGTGCTGTTGCTACTGCTATCGTTGTTGTTGTAGTTGTTGTTGTTTTTGGCGATGCTGTTGTCGTTGTTGCTATTGTTGTTGTTTTTATTTACACCAGCAAGGTGTTGGCGTAAGTGTTGCTTATTTATTTGCTCTTTGCATTAAAGAGAAATGCTCTCACCTCCTTTCGCATTGTTCATTTCGTGTGGCGAATTTTTTTCTTTTAAATTTTTTTCAATTTTCCCTTCAATTTACTTTAATTTGTGTGGCTGCGCATCGATGGAATGTACAAAATGATAAGTTATTAATTTTCTTCAACTTTTGTTCACTCACTCACCCACCCACTTCACTTTATTTCACTTGACTTGACTTTTCTTTTCTTTACTTTCGTTTTTCGCTTTACTTGATTACAGCGAACAGCACGTTTCGGTTGTGTTTTATTCACTTTTCTTGCACTCTCACTCTTCTTACGCTCATAATTATCGCCTTATTTCTATTTTCATCCCTTCTAAATTACAATGGAATTTATATTTTAATTAGGCAGCTTGCAAACTAAACGAAAATAATGGCCACGCTCGGGTCTAATTCAATTGAGCCACTTTGCCGCCACTTTTCATAATTCACACTTAAGTTATTGCGTTACACTTTGAGGTTCGTAGCCACATGGCACTGGTTTTATTTGTACAATTAATAAAAAAATAAATAAAAAATGATAAAGAGGAGTCTTAAAGTTGAGGTTGCTGCTGCGATTGAGTGATGTTTCAATTAAATAATAAAACAAATTTTAATGAAGGAATATCAAAGCGCTTTTCTTAGGAAACTATTTATTCGCACTGTTGTGCCATTGATTGCCAAATCTACAGACGGTTTCTATTTAATACAATTTTATCTACTGGGATTCATGTTCCAATTTAATGATATAAAAATTTTAACAATCCAATTTCGAAGCGCTTCTCTTAGGAAAATATTTTACTCTCACAGTTGTGTCCTCGATTGCCAAGTCTACAGCTGGTTTCTTTTAAACGCAAGTTTACGTTATTTGAGGGGGTCTTAAAGTTAAGTTTACTGCTGGTCGAGATTCATGTGGTTTTAACTACTTTAGATATCATAGAGAAGATTCTCTACTGAGACCATAGCCAAGTCCGAACCGCTTTTCTTTCTTTTCCCGTAGACTACTGGGGCTAAAGACGTTTCTTATACACTGGAGAGCAGAGCTGTAGACGTACTAAACTTTGTTCCTTTCTGAGCAATTGAAGGAATTTAGAAAAAATCTAATGATGCAGAATGAAAGAGCATTGAATGATACTTACTTATACTATCCTATCGACTATCCATTCTCATTTTACTTCAACTTAAATTCTTCTTGCATAATATATTCTATGCTAAGAAAAAGTCTAATCTTAACAGCCCCCAAGTATTTAATTCATACTAGAGTAATTTACATTTTTTTTCTAATTTGCATTTTTTCTAAACAAAACTTTGGTGGTAGTTCTATAATAGTTTGGAAAGCATTTTGTTTCGATAGTTTACTAGAGTTGTCCTTTCTCACCTACAAAAATGAATTCTGCAGAGTGCCTCACACTATTTTACTAGAATTTTCATCGAAGATCATAGAACCATTTTGTATCAACACAAGCATAATGATTCAACAGGATAATGCTTTACTTTGTGAAAGTAACAATCCCAAAACATGGTTTCAGGCACAGGACATTTTTGTTCAGCAATTGTCAGCTGGGTTTCTGGGTCAAAATCCCATAGAAAACTTTTTATGAATCTGTGTCTGTAAAGTATTTGCAACAAACAAGCAATAAGACACCATCGAAGATTTGTAAATGGCGTTTATTGAAGGATTCGAAGCAAGATTCTGCAAGGATAAGCCTTGTAAAAAGTATGACGAGCCAAATTTTCGAGCTGATTCAAAAGAAATGAGGACCTAAGCACTACTGATGCTCTTCAAAGTGATATTTGTTTTGTCTTTAATAAGTTTTTATGTAATTTTAAAGAAAATTTCTGAAGTGCATTTACAATTATGAATCACTCAAAAATTTAATTTTTAACTATATTCTTAAATTTCTTTTCTATAAATTTGAACCCATAAGAAACTTAGTATCTGTGGAGCTTAGTATAGATTTTCCTTAAATTTCTATTTTTAATTTTTTTTTATAAATTTGAACCTTAAAGTAACTAAGTATCTGTGGAGGTAAGTATAAATTTTTTAAATTTCTTCAATTGCTCAGAAACGAAAAAATGTATTTTACATGTTTACATTATTTGTTGCTGGTTAAGCAGAGATTTGAACCCAGGACCCACTGACTTCTAGTTATCACAATCAGTCAATAAGTCACAAAGGGCACTGCATTATTTAAAAAAATACCATTGGAACAGCCCCGATTTAGTCTGGATTTCAGATGAAGCATGAATGGCTCTAAATATGGGAGACTAAAGAAGAGTCGACTGTCTTATGCCAATGTCGAACAGAGAATGATTTGTCTTTAACAGAAATTTCGCATTGTTTCTTATTATGATTAAAAACAATTAAATTAAATTAAAATATTTAAATTTAAAAAAAATTTTGTCAGTTCAACTCCTCGGTGTTTTTCAAATTCATGACCGTCTGACTCACACCCAAAGGCATTTAAAACTTCCTCAAAGCTACTTTAACCTTCACACTGTCACTATTAACATATGTTAATATTTCAATTTTGATTTTGCTATAACTTTTTGGGTTTAAGTCCGATTTTCATGCGGCTTCGGCTCAGTGGCCAATTTGTCAACCTCTTTCTATATATGTAATCAGAAAACTAAAAATTTAATTTTTTCCATCTTTTTTTACAAATGAAAATTTTTACCCCTATTTTGGTTACATATTAACATATGTTAATATTTTTCTTCTTATCCGTTTTATAAAGACAACTTTCATTTTTTGAGCTAAGTTGGTAAGCAGAAACATAAAATGGACTGTTCTAAAGAGATTTTAGGTTCACGTGTGGAAGGGGGAAAAGGGATGAATGGGGTTTCAGCCCCTACAATGTGGGCGAATTTGTTGCTTTTTTTTAAGAAATGCCATAAAAAGTGCATTTTCAAATATATTTTCATCAAATTTCGTATTTAAGACTTGTAGGTAATACTACATCACATATCCAAATTTGAACGAGATCGGCCAACTATCAGTTTACAAATGCACCAATTGTTACCAATTTAGCCCTTTTGTACAAATCGCAATGCAACACATTTTCGAGCGATCGTTTCTATGGCAGCTATATGATATAGTTGGCCGATCTCGTTCAAATTTGGATATGTGATGTAGTATTACCTAAAAGTCTTAAATACGAAATTTGATGAAAATATTTTTGAAAATGCACCAATTGTTACCAATTTAGCCCTTTTGTACCAATCGCATTTTTGAGCGATCGTTTCTATGGCAGCTATATGATATAGTTGACCGATCTCGTTCAAATTTGGATATGTGATGTAGTATTACCTAAAAGTCTTAAATACGAAATTTGATGAAAATATATTTGAAAATGCACTTTTTATGGCATTTCTTAAAAAAAAGCAACAAATTCGCCCACATTGTAGGGGCTGAAACCCCATTCATCCCTTTTCCCCCTTCCACACGTGAACCTAAAATCTCTTTAGCACAGTCCATTTTATGTTTTTGCTTACCAACTTAGCTCAAAAAATGAAAACTGTCTTTATAAAACGGATGAGAAGAAAAATATTAACATATGTTAATAGTGACGGTTTCCGTATATAAAAATTGGTGACAGTGTGAAGGTTAATTCGTCTTCTTCTTCTTCTTCTTGACTGGCACGCAAGCAACCGTGTTGTGCGTGCGAATGTTCTTACAAGGTTGGAAGGGACCTACAGTTTTATGCCGATTCCGAGCAAGTTGGGAGCTTTTTCATAGGCAATTTTACTCTCAGAGGTTTGCCATTTCCTGCTGAGAGGACAGCCGCCGATAGAAAAATCGTTGTTTTTCTTTTGTTTTCGGTGTTAACACAACGGAGTATTGAACTCGCGGAGTCTTGCCTCGCAGCCCACCGCACTAGCCAGCTGAGCTACGGCGGCTGCTGTTGTCTTTTAATTAAAATGAAAATTCCATCTTTTTAACGCTCATCTTCTGCTCTTTCGTCTCGTTGCCGCTTAGCAAAAACTTGCTTTGCGCATATTTTGACGGTAAAAATATTTCATAAAGTTGACATCAATTCTTTGCCGTGTTTCATGCAACCCGGAGTGCATCTAATAAATCATTCGGGTTTCAGCATAAATCAGCTTTGGCGCTGCTGCATTCTCGACTCACAGTCTAAATTGCTGCGCGCTGCAATGTCGGCGACATTCGCTTGTCGCAGCACACTTTTGGTGGCAATTCGGCGTGTAGCTGTTGTCGCGTTTGCGGCGCTCGAAAGTAATATTTTCGCTTTAGTTGCGACAGCAGCATAAGTGGCACTTAAGTGCTCGGATCGTGTGCGGCATGTGTGCAGCCGCGACCACTTGAGCACGTACACGGTTGCATGCAGCGCGGCCAAGGCGCCGAATGCGCCAGCACGAGTTCGCTTCTATGTTACTCTCGGTTATTGTTGTTTTTGTTTGTTTCTTGCGGTTGTGCGCGCAACAACTTTCACCCACATGTGGGTCAATTAAGAGTTGCATACGCTGCACGTACGCACCGCGAAGCAAATAAAATAAAATTGAATTGCCTGCCGGAGGCTTGGAGATTGACACATTTGCCGCGCGCTTCGTGTGTGAAAGCGTAATTTTTAGTGTTGGGATTAATGGAAGTTTTCGGTTGGCAGTTAATTTGAAAGAACATTTTTGTGCGGTAATAAAATGAGTGAGAGTTGTTTGGGAGGTGGGAAATAAAGGGGTAGGAAATAAAGAAAGGAAATAAAGAAAGGCTGAAAGGCTTTGGTTCGGATGAAAGTCTAAATATGAGAACTTTGCTAGTAATAATTTGTTGTAAGTTCAGGCGGCTTGGTTTGTTAGTGTTAGAAAATGAGAAGGACTTTGTTAGCATTTTGAGGTCGTTTAAGGAAACTATGGAAAATAAACAGGTTTACTAAATTAGGATCCCATAAATGATGATTGGATTTCTGTGCTTAAGTATACTCAAACGACATTGCGCCTTTTTTTGACCCAATATTTTCACAGGCTAGAGACAGACCATTTATCATTATTGGTAAAAAGACCCTGAGACACGTGCTTCATTTTATTGGCTGCTCTTATAAATTCTGAACCATTGATAAAAAAGCAAATACTATATGCTCGACGACCCAGTGTACAGTCTTTACTAGCAAATAAGCCCAGATAAACAAACTTCCCTTATAAACGAACTCAGGCAGCTACAAAACCATTGATGAGAAAGAAAATGCTGTATGTTTGAATTCTCAGTGGCCAGTCTTGAAAGAAACTTTGTATCCTAAGAGCCTCATTCCCTATCATCTTTACTGGGGGTTTATAGTTGCGGGTTCTCACAGGCTACAGACAGACTATTGACCATTGTTTGTAAACAGTCCTAGAGACACCGTCTTCTTTTAACAAATAAACTCTCGTAGCTATAAAACCTTTAAGGGGGAAATAAATGATGTATGCTCTACGTCTCAGTATCTGGTTTTTACTGGCAAGCCAACTCAGACAAAGGAACTTCTCTTTACAAACGAATTCTTGTAACTACAGAATCATTGATGAAGAAGAAAATGCTGTATGCTTGACGCCTCAGTGTTTAGTGTTCACAGACTGGTCTTCTCAGACCACAGACAGACCCTTGACCATTGTTGATAAACACGCCCAGAGAAACGGGCGTTCAAAACTAACTCTTGAAGCTAAACAACTTTTGATAAGGAAACCAATGATGTATGCTTCAAGTCTCTGGAGACAGACCATTGAACATTGTTGGCAAACAGTTCCAGAGACACGGGCTTCTTTAGCAAATGAACTTTAGTAGCTATGGAATTATTGATGAGGAATTGATGAGGAAGAAAATGATGTCTACTTCACGTCTCAGTGTCTGGTTTTTACTGGCAAGTCAACCCATGCAAAGAAACTTCTCTTAATAAAGGGACTCTTGTAGCTACAAAACCATTTCTGAGGAAGAAACTGCTGTATGCTCCAAGTTTCAGTGTGCAGTCTTCACAGACCAGAGACGGACCACTGATTTTTGTTTGGCAAACAGACCCAAAGAAACTGACATCTCTTTACAGACGAACTTTTCATAGCTTCCGTACAAACCCATTACAGAGGAAGAAAATTCTGTATTTCCCATGTCTCAGTGTCCAGAATCCAGAGAGTACAGAAACACCATTGACCGAAAGTAAGGAATCATTAATGAGATATGAAATGCTAAATGCTTGACGTCTCAGTGTCCAGTCTTGATTTGAAAGAAACTTCGTTATCTAGGAGCTTCATGCCCTTTTCTTTACTGGGATTTTTATTTTTTTGTTCTTTATTTTAGGATCGAACACGTCCTAAACATAAAATTTTTGTACTCTACTTTCGCTTCAACGGTATTTCTGGTTCTTTGGTTCTAATCTACTTGAATGGACAATCATTGTTTGATACCGGTCTCTAAAATCCCTAAACTTTATTCTAAAATCCCTAAATATTTTCCCCCAAAAACAAAGGAAGTATTAGGTATACATTACGACTTGAGTTGCCCTAAGTTCAACTTCTTTGATTCTAATCTACTTAACTGGACAATCATTGTTTGACATCGCTCTCTAAAATCCCTAAATATTTTCCCCCAAAAACAAAGGAAGCATTAGGTATACATTACGACTTGAGTTGCCCTAAGTTCAACTTCTTTGGTTCTAATCTACTTTACTGGACAATCATTGTTTGACATCACTCTCTACAATCCCTAAATATTTTTCTAAAATCCCTAAATATTTGCTCCCAAAAACAAAGGAGGTATTAGGTATACATTACGACTTAAGCGGCCCTAAGTTAAACTTCTTTGGTGGTAATTTACTTAACTGGGCAATTATTGTTTGACATCGCTCTCTAGAATTCCTAAATATTTTTCTAAAATCCCTAAATATTTACCCCCAAAAGTTGCCTAGAGTTGCCCTTAGTTTAACTTCAGATTCTGCTTAAAACTTAAACCTATATTAATCAGAGTAACTCTTCTTGTACAGCACAGACAGATACTTGGAAGCTTCCCAAGTATTCCTTGCGTACGAGGTCTACAAACATCTCTTCCACTTCCAAACATAATCTACAGTAACTACTTTCAACCTATTCCAACCTGCACAAAGTCATTACACAACTTTTCAAAAACACAAACTGTAAAATGCTGAAATTTAAAATAAACCTTTAGCAAGAATGTAAACATTTTCTAGAAGACACCTGGCACTTCGCGCCACTTTGCGAAATATTTGTGCCAACAAAATTGTTAGCTTGGTGCGAACAATGCCAGTCAAATTGTCTTGTTTGACGTTGGTTTTTCACTTTAATTTTTTACTTTTCACTTTCACTTGTTCTCTGGTTCCCCTTCCCCCTCCCTTCCGTAAAACCAACACAATTCACTTGTGTCTATGTAAGGCGGCTTTTTGCTTTGTTTTGGCAATTTGTAGCCATTGTGCGCTTTGTTGTTGCTATTGTCTGATGTTTTCATTCATTTTATGTTGTCTGACTATGTTTTGTTGTTGCTGGCGGGGAACTTGTTATCTTTATGCGGCTGTAATGTGCTTTCATTATGTCTCGCAATTAGGTAAAGGACGTTGGCGTTGCTGGATGCTGTGAGGTGGGGCGCAAAGGCTGAGCTGAGCTCAGTTCAGTTCAGTTGCGGGTGGTCGAGTACATTACGCTGGGTGGGACTTGAAAAAGTGGGATTAATTCCAAAGTAGGCGGCAGATAGTTACTAACAAAGATGCGAGCAATCATCGCAGCGCCTTAAATGACTTTAAAAAATTAAAAAGTTGCAATGTGTCAGAAACGTGTGAAAGAGAATGAAGATGGACAGTTTGCTTTTCAAGTTAAAAGTTGTTTTATTTCGTTTTATTTCTGCTGAAGTGTGCGCACGTGCTGTGGCAATCTGTGTCGCATAAGTTAATGTTGCTTTTTGTTAGCATAATTTTAGGTAAATAAAACTCATAAAATGGGTGAACCCTACATCACACTGCAGGGTTCCGATGCGATTTGCATTTGTATCAAAACTTTCTATGGGCATAAAAACTTCGAGGTCATTGTGGCATGGGACGTTTTTTATGTTTGTTGGTTTTGGTGTGGAAAGAAAAATGCGCACAGCATGTGGGGTCATAAAAATGTCACCTGCTTGAAACGCTTAAAGCATGTCAGGTAGCCAATTTCTGAGTCAAATAAATCTAGTTAACGCAGCCGGACCTGAATGAAGGCCAACAACTGCAAAACGACAACAAAATACAAAATCAGAAATACAAAGTGTTGTGTTGTAAGGAGGGTGGGGGGGTTAATCTTGTCTTGATTACCTGCCCTCACTCGCTCACCTCGCTTGTGAGGGCGTCATGGACATGGCGCAAAAGAAAGCCAACGTGAACGAATAAAACAAAACGCACTGAGCCACACTAAGTAAAAGCGTGACTAAGCAAAGTTGTTTGCTCTGAAGCAATTTGTATGGCAGCCGAGCAATAAAACCTCAACAACATGGCATAAAATGAAACATAAACCAACAACGAAACTGTATAGAGGCGCACAGAGTGCAAAAGTCAAAGTCAAAGGCGGTGGCGGCAATGACAGTGGCACTGGGTCATTGCGCGTAAGGAATGTCGAAAAGAGCAGGAAAAATCACAAACTCAAACCACAAAGCATCAGAATTCAATGCACATCAGCCATACACACAAAGTAAACGCTGCGCACGCAGTCGACCAGTGTGTAGTAATGTAAATAAAAGGAAATTGAAGCGCGCTTTCAGGCGCTACAGCGCACTTTTCGTTGTTGATGAAAATCCAGCCGAGCGGCAGCAGTGTCATTACGAGCAAATGTTGTGGTAGTGCTAAACAATAGCAACAACAACAACAACAACAGCAACAACAATAGCAACAAAAACTAAAAGAAAGCTGTATGAAGAAAGCGTCTGACTGCAATCGAGAAACGTGAAAGAGTGCAGAAGAAGAAGGCGAAAAAATGTGCTACATACAGCAACGATCGTTCGATGGATGAACACAAATGAATTCGCATTGCATGGGCAGTAGATAAAAAGAGCAAAATCAACAAATACTGTTGTAACAACAACAACAACATCAATATAAATGCAAAGCAAGCATTCGCTCAATTTCGCAGACATGTGAGTTGAAGTGAGGATTACGAGTTGAAGTGATAAGGCGGGGAGTTTTTTTTGTTGTATTGTATTGTTTTTTTTCGGTTACTTTTTTGTGGTTTGTAGAAGCGTTGTTATTAATGTTTTTGTTGTTAGTGGTTAAATTGAAATGCAAATGAAAAGCAAATTGCGGTAATGAGCTGCGTGCAGGCAGAGGTGAGTGTAACTGATTGCTTCAAGTTACTTTTAAATAAATTGTTTGGTTATAATGAGAAAAATCAGACTGTAAGGCGAGGCGTGTCAATAAATCTGCATCTGAGATTTGTCAAATAAAATCAAAAGACGTTAAAGGATTTTAAATCGTTCCCTTTTTCTTTCTGCGAACACGTATAAGTCAGCTTATACCAAAATATGGTTGTTCTTATGTCCCATTGGAGGTGAGAAAAAGATTCAAGATAATGTTCAAAAATAGATTGAACTCTTCCCCATTGAGTTTGAGGGGAAATCTCTCTCTCAAACAAGTATCAAACTAATATAAAAGTAAAAATTTTTCTATAAGAAAGCTCGGAACTATCATTGCAAGTAAAAAAAAGATGCCTTTTAAGTGGAGGCGGACACTGTTCTAAATTTTCTTAATTGTAATTAAGCATCTATGTACATTTTTACTAATGTTTTGATGTCCCATCGATCAATAGTCCTTTGACTAATAAACAGAAGACAAAGTTTAGCTCTCCAGCCAACACTTATTCTGAGTTATCTTCGGTAGATGGCATACAAAATTTGTAGTGGCAGACAGAAGTACTCGAATCATAAGGGTCTAACGTATTTGGAGCTATTTATGAAACATTTCCTAAAAGTATGGAAAGTAGCTTTTCAACAGAACGTAATTTTAAAGCATACTTTAAGGCTTTTGAAGACCAATCGGTTTTTAAGTAGTTCAACAAACAACAATGAATCTGAAAGGAAGCATGAATGGAGATGTAGAAGCTGGAATTGAAAGACCTGGTTGGTTATATAGTGTTGTCGATGTTCTCGAGTCCGATCCTCAGAAAGAAGGTACAGCAACAATGCATTTTAAAGTAGTATGCATAGTTAAGGGAGTAGTTCTGAAGCATACTTTTAGGTTGTTGGACACAAATAAGATTTATATTTCTATTTTCATTAAAAACAAAAAGTAGGTACAGCAACAATGTAGTCTAAAGTAGTATAAAGTAGTTCTGAAGCATACTTTGAGGTTGTTGGACACCAATAAGATTTATGTTTATATTTTCATTAAAAGCAATGAGCCGAACGTTTGAAATGGAGATATAAAAGCTAAAATGAAAAGATCTCCTTGTTCTGTTGTTCTAAGTAAGAAGAAGAATTAATTTGGTATTCAATTATTTCCAGATTGGTTTGCTATGCAGAGACAGCTGGAAGACAGCTTAAAATTATGTTAAAAATTTAAAATAAAAAAAATAAGTATTGCAATGCAATTGGTCTGCGTCTTGGTCTTTTGTGACACTTGGTTAGAATTAATTATAAAATAAGAAATTTCGAATTTAAACTAATTTATAATTTATATATATTTATAAAAGAAAACATTTTCTTTGAAAGCCGCTTCATAGCAGTTTTCTCATAGCATTTTTCTGGCATACTTTTAGTCTGTTTACTTTATTAAAAGACACTCAAGATAAATATTGCAATAAATCATTTCTGACTGATCACATCTCAATTTTGCATTCACATTGCTTACACACAACCGTCGAATTACAACAACACTCTTGAGACTTTCACACGAATAAAATTATTTCAGGCATCACTAACACATGAGCTCGCCCTATATTTATTTGCAATTTTTTTCTTTAATATTTTTTCAATCATTCAACTTTTTACATTTTCACTTTCCTCCAATACTTATTGGCGCCATTGCTGCACTTTAAGACCTTCACGTGCGTTTCAATGTGACTTAACGTTTTCAGTTGAATTTAAAAATGTCTTTTGAATGTTGAAATTTGTTAAACCGTTAAACGCGGTACCGCCGAACGCTCAGCTCCAGTGTGCAACTGGCAAAAGCTCCCAACGAACTGAGGTGCGTACATGCGGCATTGGCCTCAGCGAGCCACAGGACAGAACGCCAGACAGCGGTGATAGACGAGCTTTTTTGCGCAAAAGCTTCAATGGCCTGCGGCACGGGCGGCTGGAGTCACGTGCCGTTGTCGAGTGGCTGCTCAGTTGTTGGGCGAACAAGCGTAGCACAACAAAATTTAAATCCCCATCGTCTGCGAAATGGCGAAGGCGGCGGCGTGAAAGGTGGCGAAATGTGGATGCCAAGTGGCATTTTGCTGGCGTTGCGCTACTTGTGTCGACAACTGAATTTATGTGCAAATTATGCGTAGAGCTTGAAGTGGGAAAAGTGTTGAGACCCACATATTTATGAGAACAGACATAAAAACGACGGTGTCGGTGGTGGTATTATCGATGCAGCAGCGACAGTTGTTGCTTGGGACTTGGGCTTGTTCGTGCTGGCATTGAGCGGGAATTAACTTTGTTTGCGACAAAAAGTAGAACGACCAGCTAGAGACCAGCAAATACTTGCTTGAGATTCAGTGATAAATAGCATATTCGGCAAACACTCAAATAAGATTTATATGGAAACAATATTAAAACTTAGTTTCGTGGCGGCATATGAAGTTTTCTGCTGACTTTGGACATAGTTTAACTCAATTTTAGCATTGAACACATTCATAGCGAGTAGTAGAAAAATGTGTTAGAGGCTCAAGTTACAAACTGAAATACTTTCTTGCCGCTGGCGCGCAGCAAATTGTGCCATTTTGGCTCTTAGTGAAATATCACGTATACGCCCCGGGTCCTGTGGCCTCTACTTGTTGAGGTTAGTGTAACTAAGCCGCTATTGCGATGGAAGCAGGCAACAAAAAGAGCAACAAGACACTTCTACCCACACACACATACATACTTATATGTCTTGCATATGTTTTACAGCTATAATTTCTCTCTCCCAAATCAACTCCAGCATCCGACGTATGCAAATAAAATGTAATCAAGTAAAAAAAGATAAAACATAACTAAGAAGAGATAATAACAGCAATACACAACACAGACATACACACACACACACATACATTGGCCCTTAAATATAAATTACTATATGCTAGAAATGCCATTACGACAACCACCTCCGGCGCTTCGGGCTGCCCAACGAGACAACAAGTTGCTCCAGCAACCACATTGAATGTACGCAAATGACAACAGTAACAACAACAAACAACAAAAACCCACATACAAAGACATATTGATGCTACATTTTCTTTTACGATTATTATTGTTTGTGGCGGTTTACGGTGAATGTGTTGGCAAGCGAAAAAATAAATATTGCTTTAGGAAATAGCAGAGATGAAAGCAATACGAATCCATTTCGAATCATTAGAATTTCCGCTTGCTTAGCCTAACATAAATAAGATGGCTTGTCAATTTAATCAAGTCGAAATAAGTGACACTTGCGGCTGACACAGACATAAGTACTTTATTTAATAAAGTTGCCAAGTCTGCCCGCAAGGCACCTTTGAGTGTGTGGGAGCATAAATAAATGTAATAATTTGGGTTAGGAAATATTTGTGCTTAGTTGCTGATATCTTGAAGCAGTGCGTATTGTGGTGAAAGGAGAATTCGTATGCTTGACAAAGTGACCTGTGGCCTTGGAAAATTTATTGAATGATAAATGACAGCTGTGAAAGGTGAATCAAAATTTGCAGGTTTGCACTTTTTCATTCACTCTGCTGGACAACATAGAACACATGAAAGACAGCATTGAATGTATTCATAGCGAGTAGTAGAAAAATGTATGAGAGGCTCAAGTTACAAACTAAAATACTTTCTTGCTGGATTTAGTGGAATATCACTCATACGCCCCGGATGCTTTGGCCTTTACTTGTTGTGGTAAGCGCAACTAAGCCTCTATTGCTCTCACGTAAATGATTTTGGATTTTGATACTTTTGATACTAAATATTCACTAACAGATGAAAATCTTAAATTTCCTTAGGAATTAAAAACATCTACATTTGCGCGCTGGTAGTAAAAATTTTCTACTTGACATACGGTTTTTCTCTTTATCTTTAAATGCTCTTGTTAGCATGTTGGTTTCTGTATCCAACATTAGTACACCTTAAGTTTTTTTAACACTGCTTCATGCAAGTTCGATGCCATTCAAACTTGCAACAGCAGTCAAATAAGCACTGTTGAAATTCCACTGTACAGATGCAAAGCTTTTCTCAGTTCCTCTTACATACACTCATACATATATAAACTAAAATGTGTAAAGATAAAAGTACTAAAGCTTATTCTAGACTGCTGTAAGCTTCGAAAATGTTAAAGTGTTATACTTGGTTTGTGTTTTTGCTAAAATTACAACCGCACCTTAACGCCACATATGGCCGCAGGGAAACATAGCGAAAATTGTATGAGAGAAGATAATATTTGGAGCATAGAAAGTTTCCATTTCGATATACAAACACCTATGAAATTTATAGTGACGGACAAATAGACAAAGGGAAAAGAATCAGATTGATCTTTCGGTGACTTTATTTCTACTATATCAAAGTTTACTGCGGTTTACACTGGACTAGATTTACTGTAAGATTTTTCGATTTCAATGCTCCGCAACCTCTCATTTTATGCGATTGGGTGAAAAAGTGCATGAGCAAAAAAATTTTGGGGCTAAGGTGGGGCTAAATGGCGTCGCATCGAGGTCAAATTGGTCCACAGCTGGTCAGAAGTTGCTCTTTGAGGGTTGAAATCTATGACCGGGCTCCCATTGCTCCTAGGTTGCCTCCAGATGTATCAAATGTATGACCGACACCAATTTATTTTTTCTTCCGAATGTTTCTTCCAAATATACCTACCAGCTAACTCCAAGTCCTAAGGGGGCTGCCATACAAAAATTGCGATTTTCTATGCCATTGGGTCCCCACTTGCAAATGTAGTAGTAAAGTAAGCGAGAAAACATCGTGTCTCGGAAACTACTGAACCGATTTCAATGATTTATTCAGCGATCGCTGAGATTCTTAAGTACGAAAAATACAAAATTAATTAGGGTTCAGAAATTCACCACCAGAGGGCGTCCCCCATACGATCGGATTTGTGACGTTGTCAACTTAGACTTAGACTTAGACTTAGACTTAGACTTAGACTTAGACTTAGACTTAGACTTAGACTTAGACTTAGACTTAGACTTAGACTTAGACTTAGACTTAGACTTAGACTTAGACTTAGACTTAGACTTAGACTTAGACTTAGACTTAGACTTAGACTTAGACTTAGACTTAGACTTAGACTTAGACTTAGACTTAGACTTAGACTTAGACTTAGACTTAGACTTAGACTTAGACTTAGACTTAGACTTAGACTTAGACTTAGACTTAGACTTAGACTTAGACTTAGACTTAGACTTAGATTTAGATTTAGATTTACATTTAGACTTAGACTTAGACTTAGACTTAGACTTAGACTTAGACTTAGACTTAGACTTAGACTTAGACTTAGATTTAGATTTAGATTTACATTTAGACTTAGACTTAGACTTAGACTTAGACTTAGACTTAGACTTAGACTTAGACTTAGACTTAGACTTAGACTTAGACTTAGACTTAGACTTAGATTTAGATTTAGATTTACATTTAGACTTAGACTTAGACTTAGACTTAGACTTAGACTTAGACTTAGACTTAGACTTAGACTTAGACTTAGACTTAGACTTAGACTTAGACTTAGACTTAGACTTAGACTTAGACTTAGACTTAGACTTAGACTTAGACTTAGACTTAGACTTAGACTTAGACTTAGACTTAGACTTAGACTTAGACTTAGACTTAGACTTAGACTTAGACTTAGACTTTGAGAGACTTTAAGTCAATCAAAAAGGTTAAACTCACATTGAAGAGTTACGCAGGAAAGAATCAACGCATAGATGTGATGATGGAGGACAATTGTACTCGTTGACATGTCTCACATTTGGGGTACAAGTAGCAGCAGCAATGAAGCGAACAATTCCACGCAGCACCAGTCAATTTGAGCGATGCGTTTGCCACCTCTAATTTGGTTTTGCCTGTTTCCAAAGTGCTCTGTTATATTCTCGTTGCCAGTCAAATTAAACTCGCACGTTGTGTTGTGCAACAGACGAGTATTGTCGAACATTGCTGTGCTTCCGGCGCGCGTTTTGTCGCTTCCGTAATATACACTTTGACACTTCGTTTGGGTTACATTGCACATCATTTGTCAGATGGCAGTGACAATGAATTAATTTTTCATTTTCCATATTCGGGAAATGTTGGCAGTGCTCGCACACATACAGCAAGTCAGAACATTACTGACACAGTCACAATTAGTTGACAGTGCAGCGCAGTTAAAAATAAAATTTAATTTTTCAGACTTGTCATTTAAAAATAGAATTGCACGGCCAGTGTGTGACAATGCTGTATTGTTGAGCGTCCGACTGGAGTCAGTGACAGAGACAGGTGTGCGTGTGTGTGTGTGGCCATGAGCGAGGCTCGACTTGTATAAAATCAATAAAGTTTTTAAATGAAGCTTTGCTTAGTGGCCGAAAGTTGGTTGAATGAAGGCTGACTGGGTGCGGCTGCACGCATTCAATGCTCGAATTTGCTATTCTCACGTGCATTTCCAAGAGAAATAAGCAAATTTGAAGCTCATTTAATTTTCATAGTTTGTGCAGTTGTTGCTTAAAATAGTTTTAATTGCACTTTTGTGCAAGTATTTATGTTTGGCAGCATTGTTCAGATGCGCTCAGTGGAATTGTAGTAAATTTTCATACAGTTTGGCAGCACAGTTTGGGCTGCTTAACCCATTACTGCTCATCAAGTATCAACAAAATATTGTCTAGACGTGTAATAATTTTTAAATAATTTTTCAAATAAAATATTCATATCTGAAAATCCTTAATTCAATCAATTTCAAATTAAACTGTCTGAAAATTTAACATTTAAATTGCCAACAAAGCCTTTAAGCAACCAAAACGTTAACACAAGACTGGCCAAAATTTTTCGCCGCAACAAACTGAATGCGCTTCACTTGACAACAACAACTTAGCCACTCGTGGCTGTGGCATAGAGACGTTTTTGTTTGCCACATACCAGCGTCGAGCACTTAAGCGGCGAGTACATTCGGCACGGGGAGCGACCGTAAACACATGCGGCGCAGGCCTGAGAGGGAAAAGTGCTGTCGAGCTAACGGCTCGTGTGCCATAGCACACCAACACACACGCACACATGCAACCAGTTTGTTTCTATGCGTTTACATGCGCATAAAAACGGCAACGGCCCAAGCCAAAGAGTTGGTAAAATTTTCAACTAATAACATTCACACACCATTTTTTATGGCCATGTTACAATCACTCACACACACACACATATATACATGAAGCGGGCGACACAGCCTGTGGCGCGCATATTTATTTGTTTGGCTTTTAGCGAACATATTAAAATACAATGTGGGCAAAATATTTTATTTAACAAATCGCTTTAATGCAGCTTACGCGTGATTTTGATGTGCGCAACAATATTAAAAGGCGGCCGCGTGCCGTTGCGGCCTGTGCGCCCCATTTGTTTGGGTCGCCGACGGGCGCGAGTCAAATGGAAAATGTTCGGCACACACTTAAATATTTCGGGGTATTTTGTGTTTTTCATTGAATGCAATTTGTAGAAAACGATTTAGGTCATTTGTGTGTGTGTATGTGTGTGTGTGTGTGTGTATGGTTGGCTGCATAATGGCAGCGCTTGTGAGGTGCTTTCGGTGCGAGGACGAGAAAATATGAGGCTTTCAGAAATGTGCGCTTCTAAAAAATGTTTGCTAAAATAACAAATACAATGCTTGTGCACATCACAATGTGTGTATGTATGTTCACATCGTACCAAATAGATGAATACTAATTTTTGAACAAATGTGAGCTTTGCATAGAATTTGATTTATAGTTTGAAATAAATTGTAATGAAAAATTCCTAAATATTTCATTGGTTTTTTTTTATTTCTGTAGTGTGATTCTCAAGGTGAGTTCGTTCCGAATGGGTTCAGTTGAATTCGTTTGTTTTAAACTGACAAATTCTATTTCTGTTTGTTGCATTCTACTTCCACAAAAAATCAGTTGTTTTCGGAAAAATAAAATAAAAAAAACCGTAGACACATTGGTGTTTGTACTATAAAGATTTTTATACCAGATGTCTGTGATCGGCTTAGATCATTTGGTTTCTGCAATATTTTCCTCAGGAGCTCATCATTGAGGCTTTGTTTCTCTAGAAACTTTGCTGGTCTGTGAAACTTTGCTCAACTTTTGGGTCATTTGTAATGCTCCAATGATGAGTTTTCATATTTTCTTGTCAACTGAGTTTAGTTTGTGTCCTGTTATGCCGCCTAGAGTCAGCTTCTAGGATCCTGAAGCGGATCGAAGGATCTTTGGCTCGAATTTGTTTATGAGTGAATGAATGAATGAACGAATGGATAAATGTCAAAGCAAAATTTGCTTTTGCTGCCATTTGCGAAAGGTATAGCAGCTGCCGAAAAGGTGATGGCTTCCGCATTAATGTCCTTCTTCAGGTCGATTTGAAGAAAAAAAGATAACCAAAAAACATTGGACTTGGCTCTATGAATGGGGTTTTGGTACCCTTTTTTGCTAGATAGTTCTCGTGATCATAGCTCAAATTCCCTATTATCCAGACTTGTAGAACTCTTTTATGGGTACCTAGGCTATTGAATTCTTTGTTTTTTTGTTCCAGAGATAAGTGAACAACACTTCTCTCTGGAGCATAGGGCCTCCACAAGACTATGCCTTGTGTTGGTTACGTTAAGCGGTTGTGACAACCGATTGAATTCTTTGTGGTACTCTGAAATGGTTTTTGATTTGTAAGAATAACTATTCTGAGCTTTTAAGACGGGATAGGCTAACCAGTACGTGTCCTCTTTAGGAGCCTCATTTTGTCGGCATTCCTTTATTTCTTTATGATGTGAAAGTGTGTGTTCTGTGTCCAGTTGTGAAATGACAGCGGTCCTTGGATATTCGAGGGGAAGGTACTTCACAAAATCATTGACCTTGTTCGTATTGGTGACGACTATAGAATACGAACGAAACGTAGCGCATGGCCATGTCTCCCCAATGAACAATGAAGCTCCGGCGAAAAAGATGGTTGACGGGTATGTGGTTTTAGGTCGTCGTCAAAAAAGGAAACCGAGTCTCTGGTGGATGGACCAGAGTGAGGACGCCTTATTATCTTTTGGCCCTATCATCGTATGTGTTTGCAGAGAACTTTTGCGAAAGGTCGTAACCCAGAAACTTATTGTTTTGGCCAGTTAAGAGAGAGAAGAAGAAAAAGAAAAGGAAGAAGAAGAAGAGACTATCTAAGAGTATTGTAATCTTTAGTCTTTTAGTAGATCGTTTTCCTTTGATTCGAACTGCCTTCAGTATTGCTTAAAGTTCAGCTTGAAGTATTGTTGAGTAAGTGCTCAATGTGCAGCATTTGCTGACTCCAGGATCTACTATACCATTGCATAGGTATTTTGGAACGATCGGTTTATCATATTTCAGACTTATTTGCTAGCCTATTCTGTGGTCAAGAGCAATAACCGCCTAAGTCGAAAATTGCTGTTTCGAGCAATCTCGTTTTAAAGTTTTAGAGCGTAGTGTGTTCGTTATGGGAATGCAAATAGGTTTTTATTAATAACTTTTTTTTGTAAAGTTAGAATCTCCCCGATTTTACACAAATGTAGAGCACAGTCAAGGGAACGTGGTGGCATCCATAACTCAATTTCTTCTTAAGTCGACTTAAGCGGTTCTTGCTTTTGACCACAAAATTATTGTGTTGTTACACTGCTCTCTAGTCGAAAAGTTCACAGTGCACCTTTCTATGAGACTGAGATGAGATTCTGCTAATTTATATAATATAATAGCATTATTTATGTGATGTCCAGTACATATCATACACCCACTACAAAAGTGACAGAACTCAAAATTTGTAGTTTTTCAGGAAACGCAAAAAACTGTTTTTGAGCTGACATTTTTTTTAAATAACGTATAGACCGTTTAGTAGAAAATCCCTGCATATTATGCTTTAGAATAAATTACAAACATTTTTTTTTAATTCTCAACTTCAGAAAGCCCCTTCCACCTGTGTAGGCACGTATTTATATATTCACAGGACTACCGGTTTATGACGCTACTCGATTAGAGTAGAAATTTATCTTTCCGTCAAGTCTGTTACTCCGAAGTTGAAATAAGAAGAAGAAGAATCTTCAGCCAATTTTGCGCTTACGATCTGAAAGAACTATTCCTGGCTACAAAGGCGCACGAAAGGAGGGTTTGGGGTTTAAACCCCTCTCAAACCCTTGTATTTTGCAGACATTTTTGGTGACAAGTCTGACTTAAAATGGTAATTGCCTCAAAAGTTGTACATAAAACCCAAAATGAAATCCTTTGCGCGCCACTGTCCAGGTTTATCGATCTCCAGGCTTTATTGACCTAAGTCTACAGTGACTTTTCTAAGCAGAAACTATCATTTTTGGAAAACTCTTAAACAAATGATAAACTCTGGCCGCTTTCCTATACAAACGATGGAAAGAATCAAAAATGTTTCAATACAAACTAACTGAAAGATTCTACTAGGCCCATTTTTAGTTGTGAATGTCCATAAAAAGTGAGAATATTTATGATATTGGAAAAATAAAGTCGATCCTAAAAATAACGTTAAACATTTTCTAACCCATTTACTTACTCATTTTTTTCATAAAAAAGTTTCATAAAGTTTTACTTCTTTAGTTCTTTTATGGTGTGTTTAGTTCAATTTTCATCTTAAAAAATATGCTCGGTAGTGTTGGCTGCTAAAAAGAATAATGTTTGTATTCAATTTTTGTCACTCCATAAAAATGAATTTTTTACTACTTTTTTTAAAGGTAGAAAATTGCCAACGAAACTGCTGCTGCTGCTACGAGTGAAAATTGCGTTTTCATAATTTACATCCATGGGGAGTGGCACATGGCTTCCCGCTCGGCTTGTCACTGTTGTCGCTGTTGTTGTGCTCGAGCGCGAATGTGGCACGTACGCGAAGCGTTTATTTGATGGCAGATAATGCAACCGCACCGCTTCGTTGTGCGGTGTGTATGTGTGTGTGTGTGTGTGGTAGATAGTAGGCGTTGCTTTTGCTAAATAGGCTCATGGAGTGTAAATTTTTTGCTGTCAGCCACAAAATCGACCGATTTGAGCGTAGGTGGAAAATTTATGCACAGCGTGCGACAAGTTGAATGTGAGCAGTCAGTCAGGCAGTCAGTTAGTAAGCAGTATCAGCAGTTTTCGCTTGATTTTTGACTGCAATGAATTATGCGCGCGCACACACACCCACACACACACCCACACACACACCCACACACACACACACACACACACACACACAAATCTACCGACAGATATGCAAAACAAGTCAAAAACCGCATCCACATTTGCGTTGCACTGCACCACAAGCAATTCAAATCATTTGAGTGCAGTCGCACAAATCCGCCATCCATGTCGCTGCACTTTTAGGTCGCAACACACTGAAGCATTGTACATATGTACAATACATATGTGGTCTCATGTAGTCAAACGAGCAAGTGTTGCACCCTGCACCAGGGCTCACTTGTTGTTGTTCGTTGGTTGCAGTTGGCAAACTTGGCAAATTTCCCAACGAAGCGCAACATTTCGAATGAATTACTTTGCTGTCGTTCTGCTTCCTCTCTCTCTGCCCCTCGAAACACGATAGCACAATGTTGCCGCAAAAACCATGAATGAATTTCCACAGTCATTGTTCTCTGTTTACAGTTGTGTTTTGTTCGGCTGCTTGACTGCCGTTGGTCATTGTTTGCACTGAGGTGCGAAGAGAGGAGGAGAAGGAGGAGCGAGATGGACAGATGCGAGGTAGCAACTATTGCTGCAAAAAGTGGCAAATGTTTTAATTGGATTTTTACGTTAAGATTTTGTATAATATTTCAACAATCACTAATCTTAATCTCTTCACTTGGTTAACTACATAAATTGAAATAAGATATGAAAAATTGTGAACAAAATTTATCAGTACTGGGTTACAAAAAACGTATGTTCTATTGAGATGATGGCAGAGTAGAGAAATTTTGAAGAGAACAACAGTCAGTCACAGGTGATCTTTAAAAATTTAAAGTGCTTGGATGACTAAATTTGAATTATTTAACTAACTAATATTTGTGGGTAAAAAAATTAACTAATATTTAACTAATATTTTTGGGTAAAAAATTAAGCAAGCAAAAATTAGTTTGTAGTCTTTTTTTTAGATATTTTGATTTTTTAGATTTTTTGATTTTTTCGATTTTTTGATTTTTTAGATTTTTTGATGACAAAAAAAAATTTAAAGTGCACAGTTGGCAAGATTTGAATTTTAGAGCATTGAACCAAGACTTATGAAGGTAAGTAGGATGAGTCAAAAATAATTTTTATGGCTATATACCTGTACAAATTCGACTTCTGATTTATACTTTTCCTGACACCACTTTCTCCCACTTACACCACTTACTCTCTCCTTCACATTGACCACCATACTTCTTCCTACTACGACCTGATCTGTGGCCCACATCGACTGCATTCACCAGAAAGGATATTAATTACGTCAATTTGGAAGCGGGTCTTAGGGGTCCAAACCACTCCTAAACATCTCAAAAATTGTGTACAGAACCTCTCTCCTCCTTCCTCCCTTCAAATGAAAGCTTCTATGCGCCACTGCTCAGTACTCAGTCCTACTAAACCCTTTCGACTCGAAAGTTGCCTGAGAGCAACTTCACCTATCTGTCATCTTATAGCAAAAGCTACGATTGATTTATGGGTTTAAGTAGGCACCAAGAAATTAATATTTTTAGAAGTGAATTCAAAGCAAATAAAAAAAATGTACTCTTATCCCCAAAATAATTTCTAAAAATTTGCAGCGATATCAGGGAAAGTTTGTGTTCTAATTGAAGTCTACAAATTGTGCGCGTTTGACTAAAACCCTGTTTTTTTAATAATGATTTAATAAAATCAAAAAGTGATAATTTTGTATTTTTCCATATATATCAAATAATTGTTTTTTGATTAACAAATATTGATTAAAAACTCGTTTCAAGCTAAAAATGTTCGAAAGTAATATAGTTTTAGAACTCTAACAAAGAGGCGTGGCGACATTTGAAGTCTCTTCCTCTTCTTCTTAGGCAAATGTTTTATGATTTAAATACCAAAAAGTAATATCGAGACACAGGGCAAAATTCGGGGTCGAAAGGATTAAAACAGAAACCATTCAGTGTTCGTTTTATTACTATGAATGACATAAAATAAAACTGATCATATATCTCAAACGTTGAGAAGCAGTTTTTAACCCGGTAACGCCTTGATTTACCATATGGTTACCTTAAAATGCACTCAAAAAATGTATTTATCTATTATGATTTATAATAAACCAATCAAATCATACTTATGCAAAATTTGAGAGAAAAAGACTTTCGGCGACACCTTTCTAACGTTGGTTCTATAAGGATCCAAAGCAGAGGAGTTAAAGTTCTGAATGAAAACTTTTTGTCTCATTTAACTTGAACCCAAAAAGATTTTAAGCGCATGAAAGAAATCTCCACAGCGAGTCCAATCCAGCGATATCCTTTGGTTTAATGGCTCTCCAAGGACTCACAACATTTCCGTTCGTCAAAATATGTTTTGCATCAATGCTGACGCGTCTTAATTAATAAATTCAAACAAACATAAAACACTTTATTACTTATTCCATGTGTAATAATTTTTATTGCCTTAAATGTGCGCTTCGATTTGAAAAACTTCCACAAAACGGAAAGAAAAGTTTTCTCATAAAAAATGTATTTTGCAGTGCAAAATCACAAAAACAAAACCTAACACAGCTACTTATTGCCTTCGAATCGCCATAAGCAACCAACAACAATGTAACAGTTGCTGGCTTCATTCTCACAGTTTTCCTTCTTTCCCCTGAGTGCGTCGCGTGCCGATCATCTCAGCCAATAAAATTGCGTGCAGTTGTATTTGTAATAACAACAGTTATTGGCAGGTTCGGTCACGAAGGTCGCTGCCACCAAAGCATTGTTTGGCTTAAATACTTAACTACTTAGAACTGTTGAGAAGAAAATGTGAGTAAGAATTTTGCTGCCGCCAACTTAAAGTAGGAAAAACTGAGAGGGAGAGAAAAGTGCAAAAGTGTAATGAGACGTAAGTTTGTGCACATTTGGCTTGGCGCTGAAAATCTGCTACTTGGTAATTATTTTGGTTGTGCAGCTGACCGCAGCCGAAAACAAAATGAAAATGAATGAGAAATGTTTGGTTAAGCTTGGAATTGTTTTTGACATGGATGGATTTTGGGTGGATTTGACCGCGAAACGAAACAAGTTATGGTAAATGCTTTAAATTGAAACCAAATTTGTGGAAAGAATTGTGAGCCGTAATCAAATAATGACAACACAGCAGTTTTCAGTAAGTGAACAGAAATGTTGAAGTGGTGGTTGGCAGTTATCTGATGAAAACCAGACGAAATTTCGTATAAAACTGGTGAAAACATTGCTGCGGTTAATGAGGGGAAAACCAGGGCAGCAAATTTCTCATCATTTACAAGAATTTGGCCTTTCCTGTAACTTGAACTTGGCGAAAATCGAACTTACCCAATGACATGTAAACTTTCGCTGACTGGACTCTGGAACAGAGAAGCAGGAAGTTGACCCAAATTTCTCAAAATAAAAAATAATCTTTAGCCACAAGGCCTATTTTTGCACCAGGGGATATGTAAGCAAGCAAAATGGCAATTCATACGCGATTCAATGACCCAGTGGCGCACACAGGATTAAATTTTGGGGGGTTCGCGTACATATTTTGTGTCCAATTCCATTTGAAACGTTTTCTTGCAACAGCAATTTTTGTATTTCGGGGGTTAGAACCTTTAAAGCCCCCTTGTACGTGCCACTGAACGACACCAAATCGCATTCCAAGAAAATTACAGTCTGATGTTGATTTTGGTCTGGCGGAAACATTGGTCCGTACTTCCTTTAAATGAAAATTGGCATTGCCATAACCATGAACGGCGAACGATACAAATTGATGATAAGAAATTTCTTGTGGTTTCTACAGGACAGTTTCTACGTGGCACACAGCCACCATGGACATTGAGACTGACCGTTTTTAGAGAATGATTAGGGTGCGCGGTGGTGAAGTGAACTTGTCACAGAAATTATGCACTTTAATGCCTCTACATGTCTTCCTTATGAAATGAAATAAGAAAGAATTAATTCCTTCACAGTTAACTTAAGCAAACGCCATGCAACAAATATAATCTTTATGCACCATTTTTTGCTCAAATTTGACTTCAAAAATACTAATAATATGTGGTTTCAACAGGACATGGCCTGATGGACATTCAGCTCAAGCAAACTCTGCCAGATTTATGCAAAAAAGTCATTGAAAATTTGATCGCCCGAATAAGTGTCACTAAGCAAAGCTGCGATGGACTTTTCAAAGACTTTTTATTCTATATGGATGGATATGAGTGAAGCCGGGAAATTAAACTCTAGAAGGTCCAATTCCTCCAGCACACAGACTATTTAGCACATTGTGCTCAAGGCTCCAGAAGAAAAGGGTGATAGAGGAAAGTGAGGTAGAGTTTTAAGAGAAAAGGAAAGGAAGTAAGTGATGAGGAAGGAAAGAGTCTTTCTGCACGAATTTTCTGAGTTCTTTAATGATTCTCAGGTGATTGCATAGGGTAGGAGAATGAACCATTATATATATTTTCAAGTGAAAACAAATCAGTAAATATCTCACATACAACTTGTCTTTTTTGCATTTTAAAATCGAGTCCCTCATTGAAAGCTTCATACTGTTACGAAAATTAGTTCTGCTACCTAACGCAGGCTTATTCGTTTCCCTGGATTGTGCTATAAAAAATAAAACATTATAAAATCGTACAACGCGATTTGTCACCAGTAGTCAATTTATTTACAATTTTACACTTTACTGTCTCTATACTTGTTACTCATTGCACTATACTTCCTACTCCGTGTTACACCGCTGCTTGTCAGAATAAAACTCTTCAGCTTAGCTCATTCTCAAACATCATAATATGGCCTTGAGTTGTTCTCGAGTATCCCAATATCGCCGCCACTCGTCTCTGCCATTGTTCCATTGAAATTACCATGCCCCTAAAAGTATGCCATGCTCGAAGCGCAACTCGGTCTCAAATATCCTCTGGCACAGTGACAGCGAGCATTATCGTCACAATACATTACTGTCTGGTAGTTGTTGGTGTATTTTTCCTATTTGTTGTGACTAGAGCTTCAACAGTGATTCATATTGTCGTTTAATCTGGGTGATTTGAGTTACATTGTTGTTCTGTAAAATTAGACGTATTGAACAAGCTTTAATGCCCGAAGAATTTAAGAGAACGAATTTGTTCAACAGACTTGATTTGGTTATCTTAACACATTGTTGACCGGCAATTTTACGCTGAAACTATCTCATGTCACCGGCTATTATTTCTTAATTCAATGTAAAATTCATTCAAAATTCAATTAAATTTCGTAATTCAATGCAATCGGTCAACAACGCTCGGGCATGAATATACGAGTAATAGAAACTTAGCATTGCATCAAATTATTGATGAAATATGGTCATCACATATTCAATTTTTGTAATTAATATTTTTTTAATTACACTAAACTCAATTATATCACTTCGTTCAACACACAATTCCGCGTTTGACGCATGCAAACAACTTTGCTGAACAGCTCCTCCTGCGAATAGTTTCAAAGTTGACACAATGTGCTTGTAATTTGTTGCGCTTCCTCTACGCCACCGGAGCAGCCAAGGCGACAAAGTGACAGGCAAATGAAGCGACACCAAATACAAATAAGCGAAACAGCAAAAAATTATGGCACAACGCTGAAAACGCAATGAAGCGGATACAAATGTTAGAGATTATAAGTCACAGTGGGAGTTCGCACACACACAGACACTGGCAGCTAAGCACACACATACCTATGTACTCGTATGTAAATCTATGCAGACAGCGTCGTGCGATTTGTACGCATCCTAAAAGATGTGTACGGCACTTTTAATAAATTGCAGTGAAATACTTTGCGGAAACGGAAATGTGACGGATGTGTACGTGATGCTGTGTAAACAACGAAACAATGCGTTCAGATTCTAAATATTATACGCTTTGCAAATATGCGCACACACACAAACATATATACTGTGTGCATGTGTTGGTACGCGCGCATGAAAGGCGTTGCCACTACATGCAATAAAAGGAAATCCGATACGTTGCAAGATAACATTTGCTGGTACCGTCACTGAAAAGTGTGCAAACGCCAAATTGCTGCACGATTTGGCGTTGAATTGTTAGCGGCTCCGTAGTCGGTTTGGCTTTATGCCAATGTTCATGTTTTCTACGCACTGTCGCGCTCACATACATACACACACACACACACACACGCCTACAAACATTTCTCTTGCCTCAGTTGTCACCTAACCGCTGTGAAATATTTCACAATCGATAAAACAGTGCGAAAGTGTGATAAATAAATGTGTGTGGCTTTAACGCTTCGCCAGACGCTGCTCGACGAAGCAGTCGAGTTGGCGCAATGCAATAATTCTGTGAGCCTTGCGGTGGCTGCAAAGTGTTCGAGCAAAAAGTGATTCAGCTTTAAGCCTGGAACAAGGGGATTCAAAGATTTGATTTGATGTTTTTTTAAATAGATTTTAAGCCAAAAAGTGGCTTTTATTTAACGAAAGATGTTGATGTAGTATTTTTAGAAGGTGAAGACTTCAATTTACAATATACTTATTCAGTATTTTAAATTATCAATAACCATAAAAATATCATAAAATCATTAGAAAAACAATGTATGATGTATTCGAAAGTAAAGAGGTTATTTAAAAAGTAATTTATTTTATTTTTATTTTATTTTATTTTATTTTATTTTATTTTTATTTTATTTTATTTTATTTTATTTTATTTTATTTTATTTTCTTTTATTTTATTTTATTTTATTTTATTTTATTTTATTTTATTTTATTTTATTTTATTTTATTTTATTTTATTTTATTTTATTTTATTTTATTTTATTTTATTTTATTTTATTTTATTTTATTTTATTTTATTTTATTTTATTTTATTTTATTTTATTTTATTTTATTTTATTTTATTTTATTTTATTTTATTTTATTTTATTTTATTTTATTTTATTTTATTTTATTTTATTTTATTTTATTTTATTTTATTTTATTTTATTTTATTTTATTTTATTTTATTTTATTTTTTTATTGAAAATAGTCTACTTGGCACTCAATGCAGCAATTTTCGCGATTTTCGAGCATGTCAAATGAGTGTTTTGATAGTCGGCCGGGATGTCCTTTAGAATGTGGGCACAAATGTTTTGAATGGCTCCAAAACAGTTTCAAAATGCTTTACTTTTTAATAAAAATAGTCTGCTTGGCACTCAATATAGCAATTTTAGCGATCTAAGAGTATGTCGATTGACCATTTTTAGATCCTCAGCTGGAATGTCCTTCAAAATGTTGGTACAAATTTTTCGAATGACTTCTACGTCTTTCACAAAACACTTTTCTTATATCAACAATTGCATTTTTCCGTCGAAATCAGTCGAATACGTGGTTGGTGGTGAAATTGTGATTTTAAGTCAACAAATCAGTCACAAGTGCTTATTGATTGATTGATTGATGGCATCAGTCAACTTGTGCAGAACAAACAGTGCACACACTTTTTGATAGCTAAAGGTTCAGTTCGGAGGCGCCTGGAGAGAGCTTTTGCGACAGGTCGTAACTCAGTAATGGGTTTTTGTGGCCTTTTAACCCTTTTGCCTTTTAACCCTTTTGCTATGTTGATGCCATATGGCAGCATGCTGTTTTGTGATCGTCTGAACTCTCTATGAGTTTAAAAATAATTTTTTTTTGTTGATGCCTAGAATTTTTTGAAGTTTTAGGAATAACACAAAATTAATAAACTGAATATTTAAGTTTAAAGAAGAGAAGTATACACGATTTTTGAATGTTTTATCTTTACATAGAGGAGAGAGGAGAAAAAATGAAATAATGTTTTTAACTTGACGTTTTACTTTAATTCAGATTTATTTTTGAAATAAATTTTGCGGAATAAAATGAAAAAAATAATTTTTTGGTTTAAAAAGGTATGTTTAAAAAAATATGTACATATGTTTAAGTAATGATTACAGCCACAACGGCGTTCTAAAAAACAGAGTTCAGGCATAAAATTAAAAAATATATATTGTTATGAAAAGTACTTTACAAGTTCGTTTTGGATTGTGCTTGAAAATAAAACCACTTCAATTACGCAAACGCAATCAAAAACCAACAATCGCTTTATTTACAGATCAGCTTTATCAACTAAGACTCGACCCCCTGCGCTGCACACTGCTGCTTTTATACTAGTTTTCTTATCGCGCCGGAGTTTCTTGCACATTCCACTTGTACTTTCTATCTCGATCGTTCTAGCACAGCCCATTACCCCGCGAACCATCCATTCCATATCGGAATTATAACAAGTTTGCCGTACTCCAAAGTGCATGCCTAAAAGTATGCTTGGAAAAGCATTCATGCATAGCACAGCACAGAGAGCCTCATCATTACAATCGCCTAGATCGATAAATTTAAATGTTTTACTTTCCCAAACCTTTGGATATCATTTATGATCTAACGATCATTTTTAATCGTATATACCACGGAAGAGCTCTACTACGGAATAAACAGTCATCACCATGAACTGATTGCATCAGTTGAAATGTTTGTAATTTCTTGTCATTCTCATCTGCTTCATGCAAAAAGTGATCGAAGTAGATGAGCCTTTCACCAGCTCGAGCTAGGATTCGAACCTAGGGCCTCGGTATGAGAAGCCGGCCATCATAATTCAACTAACAAGTTGCCGTCAGTGTTCCATTTTTCATTTCCAGTCATCAGCGACTTCAGAAATAGATTGATTTTGTTGCGATTTAGCAGCCATTTACACATAAAGATCAGATGGTGCATCTTTGATATGAAAATTACTAGAATCTGCGAAATCAAAATTGCACGTGATTTACTTTTACAGTATCAATGAAAACCATTCACATTTTCACTCATCTGGCGTGCGTTTTCGTCTTTATCGAAGAAAACCTGTCTTTATTGGTGTACGTCTTTGATGCGCACTCAAACAAAACTGAGTCAAGCACTGACAAAACTGTCTGAGAATTTTTTTTAACACGGAATCTAATCTTTCTAATGCCATCAGACATAGCCCGATCGGTTTTATATAACCAGCGATACAGATTACTAAAGTAAAGTAAAGAAAAAGAATGCATTTCTTTTCACTACACTTTGTACAATTTTTTAATATTCATCTGAAAACTTTGCTAATTTAATAGCAAATTATGAAATTTAGTTTAAATTCCGCATTTTATTCTAAACACTTGATTCGCACATAAATTCGTTTTGGTTTTCATTGACAGCCGGAATGTCCTATTTAAGTTTTCATAATGGCATTCGTTACCGTCCCGTCGCTAAATTACGGTCAAAGGACATTAAATTTCCGTTAGTCCTTCTCCAATTCCATTGTTGTTTGTATGTCTGTAGCTGCGTCTAGGTCTGGTTTTTTTTAAGTCTCCTACTCTCACATTTATTACAAATCGTAAGCTAAATGTCAATGCATAGAACATGTCAACATTATCCCTAAAAAACCTCGAATCAGGAAATTAAATAAAAGAAAAAATATTTTCCAACATGTTAAAATTGTCATAGCATTACAATAAACAAATTCATAAGTAGCTGACCTGGAAATGCGCATCTAAGTAGATTAAAAATTTATTATTAATTGAAAGTAAACATGTGTTGGTCTTGTTTATTTAGTTTTGCCTTCAACATTTTATTGTACTTTATTCTATTTGATATGATTGCATGTCCTTTTTTGCAGACTTCAATGCACACATCTGTACTCGAGCTTTTCGTCATGATGCGCGCAACGATACAATGCTGAAAAGTACACAAAGTTTGCATGGCAAATGACAAGTAAACACTCTCACACACACACAAACACATATGTGCGGAAACCCAGCAGGACACTGCCAGCTGTACACAGTTCAATGCCCCAAGAATTGTGCAAAGTTACTATAAAACGCTTTCACTAATGCTGCACGCCAGCAGACACAATGCCGTCGGTCAAAAATGTCTCACTGGGTAGGTGCGAACATTTCAAACCGAAGCCAATGCGCGCTGTTGGAATTTTTCATTCACAAGCGGCCCGAATCGGCATTCGCAAACATTCGAGCAATCGCATTTACATATTTATACATATGTATGTTTATTTGTGTGCATACACACAAATACACACAAAAATATATATACATATATACATATGCATGTATATGAACATGTAGGCATTCATAAAATCTACGCTTGAATGCGTATTTTTGGCGCTTAGTGCGTTGTTACGCTGTTATCCGTCGGTTGCTCTATCTTTTTTCTGCATAATATTCTTCTTCTTCTTATTTTCTTTTATTGCTGCTGTGCAAATAGGAAAACAAACAGTCTGTGACAAAGTGCACGTCCTGCTCGTTTGAATCTCCCGCATGGAAGTGTAAATGTCAAGGAATTTACAGCAAGGAAATTGCGCGAATTTGCTGGCGGAATTGGTTGGCATCACATGCTCGCGCGCGCTTAATTTAAAGCTTTCCGCATAATTAAGCGTCAATTTGCTATCGCCCACCAATACATTGGCAGCCGTTGGCGCACAATGCATGGGCCGCACAATTGATTGAGTGACAACTAGAAATTCGTGTTGAATGATGTGACCCAGACGTTGCCATAAGGAAGAGGGAAATGCGTTTTGGGGCTCTTGGAAATAAGCTTTTTGGCTTCATTAACACAGCATAAGATGGATGTGTAGTTCTGGTGTATGGAGCCAATTAAATAAATACACTGACATTGATTAAAGAAGCAGGGATATTATAACACAGGAATTAATGTGGGTTGACATTTATAGATTACTTAATATTTCAATTGTTGGGTGCAAATTTTGTGATTTTTCAATTTTAATAAATAAATAAATTAATTAACTAATTAATTTAATAAATAAATTAAAACATAAGTAAATAAAGAAATAAGTAAATAAATGAATGAATTAATTAAATAATTAATAATTTAATAATAACTAATTAATTAATTAGTTAATTAATTATTTTATAATAATTAATAAATAATTAGTTAATTAATTATTTTATAATAATTAATAAATAATTAACTAATTAATTAATTAGTTATTATTAAATTATTAATTATTTAATTAATTTAATAATAACTAATTAATTAATTAGTTAATTAATTATTTTATAATAATTAATAAATAATTAGTTAATTAATTATTTTATAATAATTAATAAATAATTAACTAATTAATTAATTAGTTATTATTAAATTATTAATGAATTTATTAATTATTATAAAATAATTAATTAACTAATTAATTAATTAGTTATTATTAAATTATTAATGAATTTATTAATTATTATAAAATAATTAATTAACTAATTAATTAATTAGTTATTATTAAATTATAATTTAATTAATTAATTAAAAATTAATTAAATAATAATTAATTCATTATTATTAATTAATTAATTAATTAATAATGATTAATGATAATTAATTAATTAATTAATAACTAAATAAATAAATAAAAAAGTAAATAAATAACTAAATAAATAAATAAATAAATAAATAAATTAATAAATCAGTAAATAAATAACTAAGTAAATACAAAATAAAAAAATAAATAAAAGATAAATAAATAAGTAAGTAAATAAAAAGATAAATAAAAAAATTTAAATAATTAAATAAGTAAACTTATAAATAATTTAAAATATAAAAATTTATAAATTCAATAAATAAAATATTTATAAATAATGAGAAAATAAAAAAAATAAAATAAATAAAAAAATAAATAATAAACAAAAATGGATTCGAATTGATTCGAATTAAATATGTAAAGTTTTAAATAATTAAAAAATAAATAAATAAATAAATACATTTTAAATAACTAAATAAGTAAATTTGTAAGAAACTAAAAAATTAATAAATAAATAAAAAAATTATAGTTAACAAAATCGGCTTCGAATCGATTCGAACTGATTCGAATCTAATCGAAGGATTAATTTTGTGGCACGCCTTTTTAATTCGGCCATGAATCAAGTTAGCAATGTAACTGTTATATTTTGTGGATTTTGTCGAGCAATACTTTACTTTTTGCTATTTTTGTATTATCTTTATAATTTTTTATTATTATTAAATATTCAATTTTTAATATTTTTAATCATTTAATAATTATTATTTTTCTGTTTTCAAGTAATACTTCTAAATATTTTTATTAGACTGGAGTGTTCGAGAGGAAGGTACTTCGCAAAATCTTCGGCCCTGTACGTGTTGGTGACGTCTATCGTATACGAACCAATAACGAGCTGTATGAGCTGTGTGAGGACATGTACGTAGCGCAGCGAATTAAAATCCAGCGGCTATGCTGGCTCGGTCATGTCTGCCGTATGGACGACGAAGCTCTGGCCAAAAAGGTGTTCGATGCGATAGTTGGAAGTCGACGGCACAGAGGGAGGCCGTGTCTCCGGTGGAAGAACCAAGTTGAAGAGGCCCTGCCATCTCTTGGTGTGACCAACTGGAGAAGGCGCGCGCAAAGTAAAGGCACCTGGAGAGAAGTTTTGCGGCAGGCCGTAACTCGATAACGGGTTGTTATGGCCAGTTAAATAAGTAAGTATCAGTACAATAAATTTTTTTCAATAATTCCTTTTCAATATTACCTTTGAAAAATAAATATTCCATGTGATAATTTGTTTTAATATATGTGAATTAAAAATTCCTTAACTCTGCTGCTATAAAATGCCAAAAATTTTTTGTGTAACAAAACAAAAGTGATTAGTAAAAATTAATCGTAGAGAAAAATGCGTCAAATAAGTTTGCACATCGCATTTTGCGCAGCAAAAACTCAACCAAACTATGTAAAAACAGATTAGAAAAATTACGAAAATGAGAAAATAAAAGAATTTATGATGACACATGCGTGTGTGATGCAAGAGATGAAAACATGGCTGACTATATGTGTGTGTGTGTGTGCGTGTGTTTACAAATGGTTGACACCAGCAAGCCATGGCAACAGCTGAATTATGAATGAAAAATGTTAAATCAACCAACTAGGTATGGTAACCAAAGGAAGTTTTTCAGCTCCCGGGATGTGAAAAGGATATGTGAAACAACTTTTGAAAAACAACTTTTTGATTAATAAAAAAAAGATATTTAAAAAAAAAATAAATAAATAAATAAAAAAAATAAAAAAAGATAAAAATTATAATAAAAATAATAAAATAATAATAATAAATAAATAATAATAAATAATAATATAAATAATAATAAATAAATAATAAAAAAATAATAAATAAAATAAATAATAATAAAATATTTTTATTTGTGTTTATGTTTATAATATTTTATTTATTATTTTTTTTTAACCGTACATCGAGCTTCACAAAAATTAAGGAATCCTATCCTCTGTATACAAAGGAGAAAATTATAAACTTTTATATTTTCTCAAGACCTCTTTCTTAAAAAAGTGTGAAATATGGTTTTAAAGAAAGTCTCAAGAATGGTTCAATTAATTATATCCCGAAAAAAGTTATAATAAAATAAAAAACCAAATGTATCATTTTTAATACAAAACTCGATCTACGGTTAATTTTAATTTGGTTTTTTTGTTCATAATAACTTTCTTTATTATTAAAACATTACTAAAAAGAAAAAAAATAATTATAATAATAAAATGATAAAAGTTTGTACAAAGTTGCACGTCGTTTTAGCTAATAAATTTTCCCGATCAGCCAAGTTGCTTAACTACATCAAGAAAGGAAGGAGGTGACTATGGGTTTTCTTCTTTTTGTTCATCAAATTCCTCATTCAACTGTGCCACCGTGAGAAAGATGAAAGATCCCGATAAAAGAATCGATCTGTACTGTTTTCAGTAAAACTTAGATAACCAAGAAAAAGATGGATGAGCTCGTCACAGTGTTTATTGCGTTTACGTAGTCCAACCGATTTGAAGATGTTCCTCGGCCATTTGCGGCATGTCTAGAGCAGACTGGAGACTATTAATGCACAGTTTTTGAATGTCACAGAACCTCCCAGCATTGGCAAAATTACTCTCACTGAGGAAGAGCTAAAGGAATTCTAGCTGTCGGACATAGTTTGCATTACAAAAGCGACAGATGAGCTCAAAAGTGATCCAGAGTCCTTAGAAAACTTGATGGCAAGTGTTGTCTGGTTGAGGGTTGTAAGACCTTTCAATGTTGGTACCAGCCAGATTGACTTTAGGGAGCTCTGGGCATGAACATTTGCTAGTCAAGGAGGAAGTAACAGGGTACAATAGACGTTAGGATCCTGTTTTCATTGGGCACCCCCACTACTATAATAGGAATAATAATAAGGTCAATCAGCTATTCAGGTTTAGTTGGAATTTAGGTTGGGTTAGGTAAGCTGTCTGGCCAATCCATCCACACATGGACCGCGTTGGGTCCCTAGCGATACCAGTTTTTATCAAATTATATTTTCTTTACCTGCTAATTGACCATTTGCAATTCTCATATGAATGGAATTTTCGAAATAAGCTTCAAGGCCAAATGACGGGCTGGCATCCTTGAATCCCACATGAACACCGACACGGGCAGTGGCCTAGAGCCACACAGACGGGGTGAAAAAGGACACTTGTGTAAATTGCGTTACGTTTATGTACATGTGTGCACATACTTATAAACCTATATGGTATGTACATGTACATATATGTATAATGCAAACAGACGGTTGCGAGTAAGAGCGACGAATATGTCAGGTAGCCGAAGTGCATCCGCATGTTGAAGCGAACGAAGAAACGAACGAATGAATGATTGAAGCAGCGTGGAGCGTTTGTCGCAAGGACGAAGCCGCTTGGCTGAACTTAAACTTTGTTGCTAACACTGTGACACGCATACTTTTCTCTCTCTCACGCTCTGTCATTCTTTGTCTTTGTTCAATGATGTTCTCTATGTAATTACAACTAAAATGAAATTCTAAAACAACAACAATTGGCATAGCAAAGTTCATACAAAAATGCTGCATGTTTTCGGTGAAATACTTTAATGTTGCTAAACCAACCATTGTTGCTTATCGCTTCGATGCTGTTATCTGCTGCCAGTTGCTGGTTGCCTCCTTTGTGGTCGCAACATTGGATGTTGTTGCGCATGTGTTGGTATGCAGGTTCAAGGCATTTTTGCTGAAATCTAATATAGAGCAACACAGCAACTATGCGAAAACTTACACACACACATACACAGTGCTGCTATTCTCACTCGTTGTTTTGCTGACTGTGCTGTTGATTTGGTTGTTTTTGTTCTTGTTGTTGTTGTTTGACAGCTGCTGCGCATTCAAATTCAAAATTGAAATGTTTGTCGGCATTTTGCTGCCGACTGCCAACTTGGGCGCACTGGTGTCGACTTTGGTTGCGCGTCGAGTGTCTGAACGGATTAGTGGGGCACGAAAAAAGTCGAGCTGGGATATAACTTTGAAGTTGTTTTGCAGCTTAACAAAATATGCGTAGTTAGAAATTCATGAATTCAATTATGAGTTAAGCCAAAATTGCACACCGGCCGCACAGTGAATTCACTTGGGATGATTTTTGGCGATTACCGACGCGTAAAGTTGCCACAAAGGTACAACATGAAAGCCAGGTTTATTGAGGTAAAAGCATGAAATACTAAACAAAGTCATCGTTGTTACAAAGTAATGTCGGTGAATTGTTTTAGCATAATTTCAAGGTAGATCCTTTAATAGAAAGCGAAGCCATTTGGCCATAAAAGATTCAACGCGTTTGATAATGAAGTTTCGAGGATTTTATCGGCCATGTTTTTGGGTGTTTTTGCTGTTGGTTGCTTTTGATTTTTTATGTGTTGCTTTTATTGTTGTTGTTGTTGTCGTTTGGCAGTTTTATTAACTGTTGCTCGGTTTTGTTATTAGTTGCTATTGCTTCAGTTAGTTGCTCTCGCTCACAGTTGCTGCTATGGAGACGGTGAGCTACATACATCTTCTCTTTATTACCGAATATTTAATATGTTTATGTGTTGTTTATCTTCTTATTTCAATGCCTTAGACATTAACCTTCAGCTGATAGCATTGGACTCTCTCGAAAAGTTGCCAATGCCAACATTAGGATGCACATTGCCTCTCAATGGAAAGTCTGACAGAATTCTGTATTTGTTTATATTTCTTTTTTTTTGAATATTTTCCAACAATACAACTAAGAAATGTTTATAATATTCCTTTACCTTCATAAGTAAGTGGCTCAGCTGCTTAATCGGCTTTTTAAATCTTGCTTTCTCTTCACCTTTTTCTTCTTTTGAATGACTGAAATATATATTAAATTTTGTTGACATATTTTTGTGCTCTTCCATTCATATTTTTGCATTATTACTTTTCTCTTTCCAACATATTTTCAATGTTGCCTCAGCTCATTGCTACTTCCTATTCTCACCCAAATCTCAATCTCAAACCACGCCCCACTCTCACCTTATTCAATGTTTTAC
Organism: Melieria omissa; assembly: GCA_963971225.1. NCBI lineage: Eukaryota > Metazoa > Arthropoda > Insecta > Diptera > Ulidiidae > Melieria > Melieria omissa. Next base: position 21,789,827 of record OZ020268.1, read on the forward strand.
TGACATTCCTTCTTGTTTATTTTTGCCACTTTATTTGTCCTTTGGATATTCTCACTTTTTGCACCTCTGTTGCCTCGGGTCTGAGTTTTTTTCCTTCCTGCCTCATCATTTACAAGTAATCAACATTGTTGTTGTTGCTTGTACCCTTTCTTCAGTACACGGCAATGTTAATAATATTCATGGCTACTTATTTCATGATATCATCGTCGGCGTCTTCGTCTGCAATTGCCAGCAACAACATTGGCCATTGGTAACGTTCTGGTCGCGCACGACTGCTTTTTGGGCGTTTGGGGTTTGATTGAGTGTAAAAAAATTGTTTACGAACATCATAAAAAGCTACAACAATAACAGCAACAACGACTAAGGTAGCTGCTGTAATGGAAAACATGGTCACATCGGGAGCAGCACTGAAAGCAACAACAACAACAACAACTACAGCAGCACAAAAACATTGTAACAACCACTCAGGTAGCCGCGGCAACCTGCAGGCAATTCACTTATTTATTTATGTAAATGGTGGCAACACAAATATTGTGTGTGTATGATTGTACGAGTATGTGTGGGTGTGTGTGTGTGTGCTGCACACATATGAGAAAAATCCTAATCGCAAATATTAGACACATTCATGAGCAATAACAACAATAAAAATAACAGCAAATTGCAATGTTGCGTAGCCATTATTGCTGAAATATGAAGACAGCACCGAAACCACTACAAGTGTTTTGAAGTAAATTTGAGCACTTTATGTTTGTATTAGATATGTGCGCAGTTGTTTGGTTATGTATTTATGCGCATTGCTTACACTGTGCGACAAAAGGAAAACACTCTTTTTGAGAGCCATATAAAGGATGATATAGGTGTGAAACTGGAGGTCATTCAATGTAACATTGATTGGACTCAGATTTGCATTTACTGATTCAATTTCCTTTTAAGGACATACATATTTCAAAGAATTTTTTTTAATAATTGCGGTTTTGCAATGATGAAGATATGGGTGTCAATTGAAAGAAAAAACTTCAGGCATCTTTAACAAATTTTCTATTGAACTTTCGGGACCAAAATATGGCAGTAAGGCCCTTTCAAATATGTATGGTTTGATATTTTTGAAGTTTTTTCAGGAATCCATTCGAAAAATATGTGGTCCTCGGATCGCGGTCTGTTGTATAATACTTCAAAATTTTAATGTTTTATGTTCATTGACCTTGGGGTCAAGATTCCTGACAGACCTGGCTTGCGCGGCGAAAGTTGAAATCTCGAATCTGCTCTCCTGCATTAAGAGGTCGAACTGGTTGCCCCTGACCGAGACTGTTGGTAAGCTTCAGAAAACCATAAAAAGGGATGCACAATGGGCCATTTTGGTCTCCGAGGCGAAGTGCGGTCCTGCCGCAAACACACTTCCCTACCTAACTTAACATAACCTCTTCATTGATTTAAGTAGAGTGAAAAAAATAAGTTTCCATCCATTGACATATTTTGGTCCTGAAAGTTCAAAACAGAAAATTTTGTTAAAAAGCGGCAAGTTTTCTCTTTCCCTTGATTTTCATATCGCAATCAATGCACAATCATAAAAATAAAAATAAATATTTTATGAAATGTATGTAACCTTAAATATTTAAAATCCTTTTAAAAGAACATAGGAGCAGAAAATTAAAAACTTAGTACGCCACGTTACAAAGAATGACTTCTCGTTTCACTCTTATTGTCTTTTTGGTGGGTCAAAACTACTGTCACACAGTGTAATAAATTATAATAAATACCTAAATATTTGTTCTAGGAAGACAGTAAAGTAGACTCAAACGATACGCTTAGTGTATAAATATGTCGATGTAATAAAGTTATGAAGCAACTTAAAGTAGACAATTAAAGTTGTGCCAAGTGGCTGTTGCTGCAGATGTTCCTTAGTTTGTCGTTTACAGATGTATAAAGTTGATTTTGGATGTAGAAAAAAGAGGTTGTGAATTACATCATTGATTTTTTTGAAATTGTTTGAAAAGTCTTCCGGTTAATTAGGTTTATCAATGACACGAAACACTAAGTGGCGCAGAGTGTTTGTTGAAAACACTTATCGCTGTGAACAGCCTCTTAGACCTCTTCAATTATTCAACAACACCAAACAAGTGATGGACATTTTGCTCAGTCATTGTCATTCCAGAAAAAAATAGGAAAATGATGCGTTGTTTTAAAATCACTTAAAAGTTTGGTGATTGATTTGAACAGATAAAACAGATTTTGATAATTTGATTTTTATGTTGGAAGCTTTTGTTGAAGAGTTTAAACAGTATTAAACAAATAAAGATTTCTTTTGAAACCATTATGTTAGTGTAATAAGAATTGGAAATTACCATAAAAACTTCATTCAATTCATTTTCAAAGTTGCCTTTATAATGTGGGTTTCATGGGTGCGGAATGCGCCCAAAGTGGCCGTAAAAGCATTTGTTACTGTGGCTCAGTTGGTTTGTGTCTTGGAGTGCGAGTATGAAGCAACGGTCAACATTATGTTCGAGTCGCTGACGACACATAGTAACACAAAGCTGCCAACTCGTCGTTTGAATTGGCATTGTAGGTTCCATGGAATCATATAGAGTACTTTCTTGATCCGGGACAAAAAATTCCTAAACAACTCTTAGTAGTAAATAAAATGGTTTAAGATTGCTTAGTAGCTGGTTAACTTTATGCTTAGTAATGAAAATAAAATACTTTTCTATAATTTCCAAACTATGTGTTGCGCTCCAATGCGAATATACGGAAACGTTCAATGTCAGGTTCGACTCCACGCTGTAGAAAACGAAATATCGTTCAACTTAAAACCACATAGAGCACATAAGGTTGCAGGAAGATCTAAGTGTCGAAATCGTTTCTTCATCTTACTTGTAGAATGAGCTAACCTATAGAACAGCTTATGTCCTGGTACACCACCCACGAAGCTTGGTAGTAATTATTAAAGAAGAGTGCTTAGCAGCTGCTTAACTTTATGCTTAATGATGAAAATGAATTTATTTTTTAAAAGTTTCAAATTGACTGTGTTGCAGCGCCAGTATGAAGTAACGTTCAATGTCTGGTTTGAGTCCTTGCTGCAGGAAACACCAAAATATCTCTAAACTTCCAACTTGGCATTCGATATGAGTATAAATTGTAGCCTCTTTCAAACCATATAACCACCCAGAATACCTATGGTTACAAGCAGATCTTAGTATTGTAATCGTTTCATCTTTGAATGAGCGTAACGTGCAGCACTGCGTTGCTCCTGGTGCAGGACACTTATTGGTAAATATTGCAAAACATTGCTTAGCAACTGCCTATCTTTATGCTTCATGATGAAAACGAAATTCTTATTATAAAGTCTCAATCCTTTGATGCTCTTTTAATGTTTTTGTCTACACAAATATGTGGTAGCTGGTATTTTTTTAATCCTTAAGCAATAACAAATCATACTAACATACATTGTTGTTTATATTTTTGCATATTTCTCGCTACTTACCGGATGCTGTTGGGTATGGGCGCAATTTTTGTTTTTGTAAACATTTTGTTGTTTTGTTTTTGGGGTTTTGTTTGTTTACGTTTGTGCGTGAATGTTTTGTTTATTTTTTCGCGTAATTTTTTTTTTTTTAATTTGTTTTTGGTTTTTTGAGGGGAGTACACGTTTACATTTGGTTGGATGGGAAAGAAGAAGAAAGAAAAAAGAGAATTATTTAATATGGCAGCATTGTTGCTGTTAACATTTTTTTTTTATTGAGAGTTAAAAATCTTTGCATTTAATTTGAAACGTGAGCAAAAGTAAGTAAAAGTTTCATAGCAAAAAGCATTGTAAGAAAATTTGCATGCGCTGGAAAATGCTGAAGTACTGAAGACATACCAGAATGTATTTGTTTTTTGGCAGTAAGAGCATATTGACAGACATAACGTATGTTTGTATGTGTGTATCTAAGAAGTAGAATGCTGCGACAGCGAACAAAGCGACATACGGCGCTGTACATAGTTTTGATGAGAAATTGAATTGATGCAAAGAGTTGAGGCGAGCAATTTTTGAACTACGAGTAGTGGAAAATATTGAAGCATTGAAATGAAATTGTTTTAGTTTAGAGTTTGGCAATGCAGCTACAGAGCTGAATATATAAAGAGAATAATAACTAATGGCTATGAGCAGAAATTGTTTCTATTTAACTACTAAAATACAAAAATATTTATGATAGAAGAGTTCTAGTGAGCAGAACGAACATTGTTGTGTTGGCTACAAAAATAGATTAAAAAAAAGCATTCATGTTTTTTCTGAGCTGAGTACTGTTGAGTGCAATCAAAGCTGATTCACCTACAATGAACTCAAAAATGTCAGAGCGACTGAAGTCAGCGATACACAAGTGCCTACGCAGTATTTCAACAAGTAGTCCACAAAAAAGTTGATCTTAAGTTTTACAATAACAATAATAATAACAACACTTCCACACAAGAATATCTTCCCATATCCGATAATCCAATACCAATAATCGCCGATTTAATGCTTAACGCCCAAAAATAACCAGCCAACTGAAATTCTCAGCAAAGACGCACAAAAACGCACAAAAGAGAGACCGAAAATTAGTTTCCCTACAGACACTTTTCGTCATAACTCTGCTTGCCAGCGTTATGGCTCAATTTTCACACATTGCGGCGCAATCAAATATCTGCAAAACTTAATCGAAATGTGTGTTGAATGGCCGTTGACAGAGTGTTACGTGTTGAGTGCCGACATGCCGCTTTCGGTCATAGTCACTTTCGAACTTTTGTCTTTCAACTCGTTTTTACATTTGCTGACTTTTGTGTTTGCATTCGCAACGCCTTTGATTTCCCCAAAGTAAAACGATTTTAACTGCCTGCGGCGTTGACGACTACGACTTGGTGTCTAAGAGTGAAGTGAAGCAATCGAAAGTGGAGAGAGTGCAGTTAGTGGCTGATAGAAACCGATATGGTAAGTGCGCAGCATGAATTCCATAAATTATGGCTGTCTACAACAGATGTGCGGGAATTTGTGAATACATGATGAGATTGTGGTGGGTTTTTGGGAATTAATGCCAATGTGTAGATCAAGTTTTTGGTATAGTTTGAGATGTTTGTTACATAGGCTAAGCATAAGTTTGCCTAGTTTTATTATGGCAAAGAGGTTTTTTGATAGACTGTATTTCAACCCAGTACACTTGTATGAAGAATGATGCGTTATACCATATTCAGACAGCCAGCTAAATTACACAATTTAGATATTTTCTCAACTTAGGTCATACAAGAAGCGCAATTTAGCTTACTGGAATTAGCGTTAATTCACTATAAATTGTGTGTGTCGCGCTATTATCCATAAACAAGTTAATTCACAATAGATCGAACTGAATGTTGACTGATTTAAGTTCATCCACGTTGTCGAAGAAAGGAGAGCCTAAGGATTTTCACTTTTGACAAAATAGAGATGTGGATAGGAGGAGATGACTTATAGCTTCTTTCTCCTCTAAGTTTTGGCAACTGCGGCCAAAGTCCCAACTCTCAATACCTAATTTGTAGGCATGATGACCGAATAGGCAATGTGCCATGAAAATCGAAACGATCGTAGTGATTTGTTGCCTGCTGAGCGAGACAAGTGCGTTTTAGTGCGTGCACTAATTGGGCACTAATTATTCAGTTATAGAACACTGGCTAGGCCTCGTTGCTTTGCACGCAAGCTCTCTAGTTTCTTCCGATAAAAATCTTAACCCATTGTTGACCCTTTCAGATTTTGATAAAAAAAACATGTGTCCAATTATTTTTGATTTCAAACCATTTGTTTTCATATTTACTCTAAACAAATTCTTAACCCTTGGCTTACCACGGTAATTTAAATTTTCAAAAAAATTAAAAGCACATTTTAATTATTATTTATTTAACATATTAATAAATTGAAGTGCCCAAATAATTTTTTTTCCTCGATACAAACTGCTAACCCATTGTTGATCCCGTTAGATTTTGATTTTCAAAAAAGTGAAAAACACGTGTCAAATTATTTCTCACTACCAGTACTTTCACCAAGTTTGAAGTCAATGATGGACCCATAGTTCATGTTTTGCACAGTCTTTTTGTTTGTATATAGAAACTTTAACCTGTCGTTGATCCCGTCCGATTTTAATATTCGGGAAAATGATAAAAACGTATCGAGTTATTTTACATTTGAAGTACTTTCACCAAGTTTGAAGACGAAAAGCTCAAACAAATTTGTTTCTCCATATACACTTTTAACCCGTTGTTGATCCAGTTAGATTTAGTTTTAGATTTTTTGAAAATAATAAGAAACACGAGTCTAATTTTCTTTTGATTTTAAGTATTTTTGAAGTCAATAGGTCCATCAGTTCATTTTTCGGAGTCTTCTTGTAAACAAACCTTAACCCATTACTGGTCCAGTAAAGTTTTGATTTTCGAAAAATTATAAAATACGTGCCAAATTATTTTTGATTTAGAGTATTTTCAGAAAGTTTGAAATTAAAATGTCTACTAACTCACGTTTCTTCATACAACACCTAACACATGTTTTGCCCTTTTAGACCCCGAATTTTAAAACAGTTGCAATTCAAATTTCATGTTAGTAGTTCCAGTGATTTGGGCTGGGCGATGATAAATCTATTAATCAATCAGTCAGTCAGGATAAACATTCTATGTATATAAAAATGGAGGCGGTACCACGCCCCTATTCCAATCCTCTCAACTTTTTTCTTGTCAAATTGTTCTACTAATTGGAAAATTCGTACCAAGTTTCATTGATGTGTGACTTACAGTAATGCGTCAATTTTGAGTCATAACAAATGTGCCACGCCCTTATCCAACGCCCATCAAAATATTGAGTTGTACTAGTGTTCTACGCCCACTTGTTTCATATGAATATTGGAGAATGATTGGATTGACATTGCAGAGATGAAAACGAAGCGCGGCTTCGAAGGAACTGCCCTGCTCTGCAATACCGCTAACTACTCTTTCTGGAGAAAATTTAAATTTCGAATCTTCATCAAAAGATTGAACTAGTTTTCTTCGGCTTGAAACTAACTGACTCTCCTCCAGCTTCAAAGCAGAACGAATTCACAGTGCCAATTCCGCTACCTAATCTGTTTTAGTATTTAGTACAAATTCGTTTATGATCATCAATGATTTCACTCTTCTTGGACCATCTAAAATGTTTGTTGTACAGATTTGCTTAGCTTTTAAACCAATAGTTACGCATTCAAAAGCGAAATGTCCTCAGGTAGCTTAGTAAATCACACAAAAAACCATAAGTGGCAAAACATTTTTTATTCAGGACATATGTCAAAATTCAACACAAGTAGATTAAAGAACTCAAACAAATATAATTTCGAGGGCTCACTCCAACACAAACAAACGCACTCATACACATACACAGTTGGAGCTATACACGCACGTGCGCCCAGCAAACAAATTTCCATATCCCCAGGGAATTTGCACATTGTTATGAGGGTTGGGTTGTTGTGAACAAATAACAAAAACAACACATAATAGCAAACAACATATTGACTGAAACCAACCTGCAATCGAATTTAATATCGAAGGGTACACTTTAGGGTTAACAAACTAGCAACGTGTCATCCTTGAGCATCCAACATGACTATTGGCTATGTTCGAAAATTTGCCACAAATTCATTGAACAAGGGAGCTGATAGCCAACGTAGGGAGTGAACCGAGCAGAAGAACACTGCATGATTGCAATTGTGAAGGCCTTTTATAGTAGTGTGACATCACATTTAGATCAGTTGGTGGTTGGTATGGTTGGTTGGTTTCGATATGTCAACAATGTGGTGTGTTCGCCCATCGTTAATGCCACCAAATGAAACCATTTGTTGCTGCATAAATGAAACAAACTTTGGTTTACGAAAATAATCCCTGAATGCAACAGCTACGCTTTTTACTTCGTTGTGCAACGTGCCACAAAAACAACACACCACCATCTGGTGTAGATATGGTTCGAACAGGTGAACGGGTGAATTTTGCTGTTCATTGCAGCGGAGAGCAGGTGAGCTCAATGAATTTTTCAGCACACAGCCAAAGTCGATTTCTACTTTATATTTATTAAATTGGAAAAGTTGCAACGAGTGCGCGTGTCGAGGTCAGCTTGAGTTCGGGAATTGCAACAACTTAAGGCGATTGCGCGTTGTACGTGCGTCATTTGCACTATTTGACATTGTATAACAACACACACACTATGTGCCAGACAGCCACTGCGCGTTGGCATTCTTCGAAATTGTTGTGCATCACCGGTTACTAAGTTTTGTAAACAAACAAAGGCAATTTGAAGTTCCAAAAAGTAATATCAGTTATTCATGTGAATTTTTATTGATTTCTGGTTGGGGTTTTTATTTTAGTTGAGGAATTGATACCAAGAATTCTGATATACAAAGCTGCCGAAAATTCTTGTGCGCATAGAATATTCGAAGAGAACATTTCTTGTTTGTAAATAAATTTGCTTTACAGAGGTTTAATTGAAATAGTTTCAGAGACCAATTATCAAATATTTGAGTTAAAAATACGATGTAACTTTTAGCTGTGTAATTTTTTGGAATGTCGTACTGCATTTCTTTCTGACAAACTGCTGCCTTTCTTTTCGGCTTAGATTTGCCATCTGCGCTCTATTGTTGTTGTGTAGTACCGGCCTTCTTACGACTAGTTGACCGAACTATATTAATGCACACAATTTTTTGAGCCAAACAGTTCTTGGTATTAGCTACTAAGAATCTTGAGTAGCTGTGGATGTGCGCTCTGTCGAATCTGTGAAAAGTTGCATCTGGTGCAACTCTTGGAGCTATGAGGTAACCTGGTACTCATTTAGATGCAGTAGAACGTCCCGATTGATGCCAAGGACCGACCTGAACTTTATTTATTACTCTTTACAACTGCAAAGCAGGTAAGCTTCTCTCAGCTACTTACGATGTACTAAAGTAGCAATGAAAATATAATATCGTTCATAGCGCCAAAAGCTTATAGAGATACTGATCCAACGTTAAATCAGCTATAATTTGTTGTTATGCTCTTAAATATGGAAATAACCATGAACTAAGTGGTTAGATTAAGTTAAGTTAGACAGGCAGCTAGCTGATCACTTGACTTGTACATTCGGAGACCCCTGAAGCCCTCAGAGAGTGTGTCAAGCTTCCTTTTAACCATTTGTTTGGCGATATCTTCCACCAGTGCAACATCTACTAAGTTTACTCCGATCATCAAACGTTTACTGCTTACATGGCGGTGGCGATTAGCTTCAAGTGCAACGCATTCACATAAAAGATGTTGCGCAGATCCAGCTTCCTTCTTAACTTCTCAAACATGGCAGATTTGTCTAGCCTCTTTGGAAGGAGACCAATGATGTAATGCCCCGTTAGAAGCCCTAGAGAGTTCAAAGTGTCACTTTGGTATACTGCAAAAGACAAAATGCCCTTTTTTGGTTCAAATTTGCCCTTAGTGCGCCTTAGATCTGGTAGTCAAGCAGAGTGAAACCAATGGGCGTTGGCGCACTTATTTGTCTTTTGTCGAGATTGGCTTGAAATGCCTTAAGTAATTGGTATATTTGCATCTGCCGACTATTTTCAGAGACTGAACATATTTAAATTTTTTATTTCAGAGACCAGACAGCAAGGAAATTCAGAAGTTGAGTTCCTTAATTATTCTCAAGCACCGGATAACCAGTTTGAACTTAAGCTCCTTGATTGTTCTGAAAGACTGAAGATATTTCATTTTTCATTTCAGAGACCAGATAGCCAGTTAAGTTTGAAAATGATCTCCTTGGTTGTTCTCAGAGACTGAAGATACTTTTTTTTTCATTTTAGAGAGCAGACCGGCAGCAAAGTTTGAAGTTGGGTTCATTGATTATTCTCAGGTACTGAAGATATTTTATTTTTTTCAGAGACCAGGCGGTCACAAAACTTAGAAGCTGAATTCTTAATTTTTCTTAGAAAATGACGAATTGAATTTTTTTAATTTTTTTTATTAGTTGAAGTTGAATCTTTAATTATTACCAGAGTCCGATATTTAATCAGACCAGTTGAAGTTGTGCGCATTGGTTGTCCTCAGAGACTGAAGATATTTTATTTTTTATTTCAAAAACCAGACAGCCAGATCAGTTTGAAGTTCGTTCGTTATCTTTGTTTGTTGTAAGGAACTGATGACATTTTTTTTATTTCAAAGACCAGATAGCCAGAGAAGTTGAAGTTGGGTTCCTCGATTGTTTCCAGAGACTGAAGATATTTAATTTTTTATTTCAAAAACCAGATAGCCAAGAAACTTTAAAGTTGTGCTCCTTGATTAGTTCTGAGAGACTGAAGGTATTAAAATTTTTATTTCAGAGACCAGACAGCCAGCAAAGTTTGAAGTTGGGTTCATTGATTGTTCTCAGGTACTGAAGATATTTTCTTTTTTTTCAGAGACCAGGCAGTCACAAAACTTAGAAGCTGAGTTCCTTAATTTTTCTCAGAGAATGACGAATTTAAATTTTTTCATTTTTTTTAATTATCTTTTTATTTTTTTATTTTAGAAACCAGATAGCCAGGAAACTTTGAAGTAAGGTTTTTTAATTGTTCTCAGGTACTGAAGACCTTTTTTTTCTTTTTTTTTAGCAAACTGCCTGCACTGTTTAAAGTTAAATCCTTGATCCTTATCAGAAGATGTGCGATTTCATTGCCTGGATTACAGCCTGGCTGTCAGATCATGATGAAGTCATTATGATGAGACTAGTCAAAGATAGATCCAGTTTAGAGAAATGTGTCTTTTGTTCACAAAAATTTTAAATTTTCATATGTCAATGCATTGTTTTCTTTTATAAAGTAGTTAGGCAGTAGTAGCTGAAGTTAAATATTTCATAACTGTGGGTGACAAAAAAAAAACCAAAAATTGCATGTGACATTGACTTGAGTGGAATTTTTCGCTCACGAAATCAGTATTATTGACTGAAAATCCGAGTTGATACATATAAATGATATATTCAGTCATACGCGGATTTACAAGGACTATGTATTTGGTGACTTGAAATTTACCGAACGCTTTCTTTATAGATATTTTACCTTCAAGCGTACTTAAAAAAATACAAAGTAGAAACCTAGTAATAAGAATCTCTGCTTCAAAATTAACTTCCTTCATTCACTTCTTTCATTTTGTAGTCATCTAAATTTCAGTGAACATAAACAATGATTACACAAAATCCAATACCTCAGAATTCTGAGCAGCTATTTCCGTGAAAAATAAAAACAAAACCAAAAACAAAAAATGTATCACCATGAATGCCACTCGAAAGAATTTGCTGCTCATCTCGTGCTCCAGGTGGCAGAAAGTTTTCGGTAGCACCCGACACTTGTATCGCTGCAGAATTTGCAGGCATTCCAGTCATGCAGAGTGTGAAAGTGAATTCTAGTAGACAAGTAAGTGTTAAGCATAGTTTTCTACAAACTGTCCAGTGCACAGCACATGAGCAACATTTACACTACACACTAACGCAGATATGTATGATTTTGTATGTGTGTGTGTAATTGTGAGAGTGAGAGAAAAATAAGTAGCAGCTACGCAGTCAGCAAACAGTACATTAAAGTCATCCACAAAACGCTACCAACTAGAATTCATACAAAAGTTCAGCTAAGTTTGCAAGTACGAGTACGAAAGTGTTGCATGTTCATACAGTACGTGTTGAGGAAAAGTACTAAAAAGGGATGCACTAAAAGTGCTGATGCAAAGCACAACTTACCCCGATGCGTCCCAGCAGTAATGCGTCCATTTCGCCGCCATTCTGTGCCACCGGCACAGTGGTGATGACCGATACGGTGGGCTCGTGTTGGGCGCTCAAGTCCACCGACATTGTGACGTTTCTGCTACGAAGGATTCAGATCCAAAAACGAGTTAAAGTTCCTTATAGTTGCTATTACTGTATGCGCGTTTATTGACACCGGTATTTGTTTTTTTTTATTTTTTTATTGAATTTGGTTTCTTTTGTTTTACTTGGGTTGGTACAAAAATAGTTTAAGAATAATGCATTTTTATTTGATTTGTTTGTGGGTTACAAAAGTCTTGTAAAATGTGATTTAGATATTCATTTGCTTGGGTTTTTAGTGGGTTTGTGTTCGAAGGATATGTTATTGTGCTCGGTTTGCTGCAGAATTTGACGTGTTTTTTCACTTCTTCTTCTTTGTCGAACTGCAATTTCAGTGCATCAGAGTGCGTGATATTTGGTTTAGGGTACAAAAATGTTAGTTGATTTTTGCGGGTAGAAAGTTTGCTATAAAAGTCTAAAAATTGCATGCTAGCAAATGGATTCAGAAACGCTGTCTTGAGGGCGCTAAAGTATAAAAAAATTATATATAAGCTGACATTACCAGCTATGCCCTACTTTCAATGCAAATACTTTCAAAGCGAAAACTTTCAATGCGAATTTTGTTTTCTAATGCAATTATTTTCAATACACAACGCAGTTGCCTGCTTGAGGAGCAGCGCAACTTTACAATGCTCCAGCGTGACAATGCCTTCATGCAGTGTCTGTGCAACAAGACAAGGTCGACGAAGGGCAAACTTACATCCTTGCAGCGCTGTTGACACGGCTTTCGCGCTGAGAGTGCACTGCTTGAGTGTTCCGCTGCGTCGACAACTTACGCCACCACTGTAACCTATTTTCACACTCAGCGGACAGTAAGCAACAACAAATTTACGCAAATAGCTTGCATTATGCAAATGAAATGCAGCTGACAAAAATAAGCGCAATGTTTGCATTTAACACTGCAGTTTGCATGGAGAAGAAGAAGTTCTGTGAACACACTGAACTTGAAAAAATTGCATAAAGTGGACTTTGACACTTGTTGAGATGATTTACTGTTAGTAAAAATTAGATTTTAAGTAGTTCCATATAAAAAAGAAAATATCCCAAAGAAAAATATAATATCTGAACTAAAGGGTTAACTAAACACAGTATGGATTTAGGCCCAGCAAAACGCTGAAATTTTCACACACAACTAATTAATGTTGCATACATTTAGCAACACTTGAGACCACCGGTGTGCGCACGTGTCGGCCCCAAAGCACAATTAGCATAACAATTGTGCGGTTAATTAATTGTTAATGCGTGTTGGACGCTTTGCAGCGACAACAAGCAAAACACGCAGACAGCCAGTCAACCCACAAAATAAATAAACAAGTAACTCACAACAACTGCAACAACCCATTTGTGTGCGCGCTGGATCGCATACCAAAGAGAGCCGTTACTGTCAGACTGTCAGCCAGTCATGCGATGTCAATGCGGCGTTAAAAAGTCATTTGTATGCAGACCCTCAAATATGCCGCAAGTTGCAAATAAATGCGACAATTCGTTCAGTGCTTGCAGCATATAAACGCGTTTTTCGTACGCACCGCATAGATGTGCGGTGTTTGTTTCTGTGTTTGTGTTTGTGCTCGACTGCCTTTGACAGACGCTCAAATTTTTACTTACACCATGCGGCGCCCCTCATGACGTTATTTTGACAGCACAACTGCGCAAACTTTTGCTCAAATGTACGTAATTCGAATTGAATTTTAACATAATTGCTTTGTTTGTTGTTAGTTTGTGTTCTTTACATCATTGCAATTTAGTTCACATATTTGGGTAACTTGGGGCGTATGAGTGATATTTTATGGTTGAATTGTTTTAAGGGAAATATTTGCTAAACGCTTGTGTACTCACTGAATCGAGTTATTCTTGGTATTGGAGTTTGTGGGAGAGAGAAGAATAATCTAGGGGGATGAGTAAGGTATTTTTTTCTTATTCTGACAAATCTTTGAACTATTAACTCTTCTGTCAATACGAAAAAATTCCACCTATCATAAGATAATATCAAATAAATAAATAAATAAATATCATGAAAATAATAGCGCAAAATTTTGAAAAATCGATGTTAATTTTTAAAAGAACGCAGTTTTACTGTATTTTGTATGAAGGCACCCGGGTATATTCGTATAGAACAAAGGGGTAGTGTTCAAAAATCTGTTCTAAAAGTTATCTAGAAAAAGATTTCTTTCTAAATAAGATCGCTAATCGATAGTATATTGATTTCTAGGAAGATACTAAAAATCTTAGCATAACTTTCCTTAGCCGAAAGTAGGGTTTTTTTACCTCAAAAATGCAAAAGGTACCCAGGTACCCTCCGTATTGACAGAAGTGTTAAAATAGTCGATTATGATTTAATTTGAAACTCATAACTGATCAAAATTCTGATGTAAATTTATGTTTCAGTCGTAAAACTCTTTGCGGTTGCACAGTAAAAACATTAGTTTCTACAAACGCACTACAACTGCAGCACTTAGGGACGTATGAGTGATATTTATCTGTTTTTGAATATTACCTCCTTTGCGGCTGTTATTCGACATAACTAAGTCATTTGAGCAAAAGAAATTGATTATGATTTAATTTAAAACTCTCAGTTAATTAAAATTATCATCTAATTTCATATTCCAGTAGCTCAAACTTGATTCCAGTAACTCAAACAATTTGTACAAACGCTTTAAAACTTCAGAACTTGGGGGCGTATGAGTGATATTTATTTGAAATATTGCATTCCTTACAGATGTTATTTGCAAAAACCATAATGATTGCAAAGTAAAACCATAAATTTCTACAACCCTGTACAAGTTCAGCACTTGGGGGTGTGTGAGTTATATTTATTTGTATTTGAATATTGCCTCCTGTGTAGATGTTATTCATCATAACCAGACCAAATGACCCAATAAATGAATTAAGAATTATTTAAAAATTCACAATTCATTAAAATATAACCTAATTTTATATTCCAGTAGCTCAAACTTGCAATTGAAAATAAAAAAAATTGTCTACAAACGCTCAACAATTTCAGCACTTGTAGGCGTATAAGTGATATTTATTTGTGCTCATATTTCCATTTATTTAGATTCAAATTATGCCACTTATATTGTTTGCATTTCCAATCGGCATTTAAATTGCAATGCATATACAGCATAATTGATCATTAAATATACACCAACAACAACAACGCCAAAGCGAAGCAATCAAGTGGCAAAGTAGAGAAAAAAAAAACAAGCGCCACTCGAAGACACTTCAAAGTGAACGCTTCGTTGAATGCTTAAAGTAATCAACGCACACACGAACGAACAACGTACGATTTTTTGCGCCTCAGGCAGATTCAATGTGCGCAGTTATTATTTGCTTTTGGGCGCTACCTGGGTGCGTTGCTTTGGTAAATAAACTCTGGTAAACATTTTTATTGTACGGCAAATAAACCAACTAACTGCTGCATGTTGTTGTTTGTGTGAAGTGAGTCTTACTACGTGGCGTATGTGTTTATTTATTTTATGTTAACACCAGCAGTCAACGTCATCATAAACACTCGCTGGCTGCACGTTAATGCTGCTTTGTAGCTTTTATTTTGCAGGTTTTGGGCGTTGCTTCTTCTTCGCCTTTGTCATCGACATGGAAACAGCCAACGGCTTCTTTCTACCAACGTCGTAATTTGTAGTATTGAATTTAAATTTCGTTAGCAATCTTTAAGCGGTACTAAAACTAAATTCATTATAATTTTTTGTGCATTTACTTCTTCTAGTTTGCTAAAACTTCTGCTTCTTTAGCTGCGACTGTTTGTGCGGTTGTCTGAGTGTCTGGTTTTGCTGTCTTGTCAAACAACTTTCACTGTACGTATCAAAGTGTGAGGTTGAGAAGTATGTCTGTCGTAATTGTTAGGTGTTCTGTTTATTTGTTTGTCTTGTAGAAAGGTGAAATAACTGTCATGTCATGTTGTACCACCGAATATTTGGCATGTGCACAAAGTAATTCAAATTGATTTGCTGCCACTAAACTTCAGTGACTTCGGAATCATTTTTCTGCGCATGCAATGGCGGCATTCACAATACGTATATAATACTTTTATCGAATATTGAAAACTTTTATCGCTAATAAAATGAATTTATTTCATCCTTTTCAAATTCAACTGAGACAATTTTCAAATTCACAAAATTATATTTCTATATTTTTTACTGTATATGAAAGTCAAAATTTTTTTAAATAAAAAAAAAATTGTTTATTTCAACACATAAGACAAAAGGCTTCAAGAAGTTATAAATGAAAGTTTTTTTATTTTTTTTAATTTATATCTCCTAAGTGACTGAAATGTGTGAGATCGCACTAAGATAGTTTAAATAATTTTTTTTTAATTTTGATTTGACCCAGGGTCGCATTTAAGTTTGACAAAAAACTTAATTGTACTTAAAACTGTAAAATATTCCTCTCATAAGTGAAATGTGTGAAATTGCACTAAGATAGCTAAAAAATTTGTTGGATTTTTTCAATTTTGAGCTGACCCAGAGTTGCATTTAGGTTTGACAAAAGCCAAATTGGACTCAAAACTGGAAATTATTCCTTAAATAACTAAAATGTGTAAGATCTGACTACGATAGATTGAAACTATTTTGATTTTTATTAATTTTTACTTGACCCAGGGTTGCATTTAGGTTTGACAAAACCCAAATTGTACTCAAAACTGCAAAATATTCCTTTCATAACTAAAAGGTGTGAAATTGCACTAAGATAGCTAAAAAATTTTTGGGTTTTTATTAATTTTGACTTGACCCAGGGTTGCATTTAGGTTTGAAAAAATCCAAATTGTACTCAAAACTGCAAAATATTCCTTTCATAACTAAAAGGTGTGAAATCGCACTTAGATAGCTAAAAAATTTTTGGGGTTTTATTAATTTTGACTTGACTGAGGGTTGCATTTAGGTTTGAAAAAATCCAAATTGTACTCAAACCTGTTAAATATTCCTTAAATTACTAACATGTGTGAGATCTCACTTAGATTGGTTAAAATCCGAAGATTTTTATTAGTTTTAACATGGCCCAGGGTTGCATTTGGGTCTATTGAAACCCAAATTCTATACAGAAAGACACTGTAAAACAAAAAAGTAGATGAAAATCGGTTATAAATGAAATTTGCTGCCGTTTGAAGTAAACAATCTCTGTGCCACTGCTTGTGAATACCGCCATTGCATGTATGAGTTGGTGCTTCGTAGGAGCATCAATATTAGCCAAAAACAAATAAACAGAATCACCGGAGCAATACAAATCAATAGTTTGTCAATTTTATTAAAGCTGACCGCAGTCATTGGGCCATAAATTAGATTAAGCTGCAATTTGCTTTACTTGTCTTATCGAATGTCTTATCGAGAACGACAGCCTTGACACATGTTGTTAACTATACAACAACAAACACGCACATCATCTACCTGCATGTGTTTGATGTAAATATGTAATTAAATGGACCTGCATGCAGGTGTTGGCTGCTTTTCGTGCGGCATCACCCCAAGAGACTCACTGACATGTCGCTGTCTACGGCATTCGAATTCAATGTGGCATTTGTGCTGACATGACTGCGGCGAAATGTTCGTCCTGTAGGCCACTGCTGGCAGATGGCAGGTATCAGATGTTGCAAATCCCTCAAGTGGTTTTGCTCATACAAATGTTGCATGCAATTTAATGTATTAAAGGGAGTCATTTGTGTGATTTTTTTAAAGTAATTTGGTTTTTTTTGGAAAAGTTTTTGAAAATTATTTTTTTACATTTGTATTTGAATGTGCAAATCGCACCAGACTAAGCATAGATTAAGCAATAATGAGCAATTAATGTATTCAATTATGAATATAAGCGTGTTTTAATGCAATATTTATTACATGCGAGAAAAAAGTGCATTTATGTTCAAAGCACAATAAAAATTAAATCACATTTACAATTGGTTTAAAAATTTCAATTAATTGTTATGTCATGAAGCAAGAATCAAAAATAGAGATAATGAAATTAAACATAATTCTAGAAGGTCTGGAACTCATAAACTCTGTGCTGGAAAGAATGGTTGAAAAGTGTCTAAGAGGAACAAGTTCTGGACTAGAAGTTACTGAACTAAGGAACTGCATTTCCCCGAATTGTTCAGAAATGAGATCGTTTATAAGTAATCTAGAAGGTCTGGAACTCATAAACTCCGTGCTGGGAAGAATGGTTGAAAAGGGTCCAGAAGGGAAAAGTTTAGGACTAAAAGTTTCTGAAGTAAGGAACTGCATTTCCACGAGTTCTTGAGAAATGAGTTCGTTTAGACTTAATCCAGAAGGTCTGGAACTCAGAAACTCCGTGCTGGGAAGAATGTTTGAAAAGGGTCCAGAGGGGCAAAGTTCAGGACTAGAAGTTTCTGAAGTAAGGAACTGCAATTTCCATGAGTTGTTTAGAAATTAGATCGTTTTGACTTAATCTAGAAAGTCTGGAACTCATAAACCCCGTGCTGGGAAGAATGTTTGAAAAGGGTCCAGAAGGAAAAAGTTCAAGACTAGAAGTTTCTGAAGTAAGGAACTGCATTTCCACGAGTTCTTGAGAAATGAGATCGTTTAGACTTAATCTAGAAGGTCTGGAACTCAGAAACTCCGCGCTGGGAAGTATGGTTGGAAAGAGTCCAGAAGGGAAAAGTTCAGGATTAGAAGTTTCTGAAGTAAGGAACGGCAATTTCCATGAGTTGTTTAGAAATGAGATCGTTTATATTTAATCTAGAAGGTCTGGAATTTTGGACAAATTTGTGTTCTTTATCAGTCTATTGCAGCCATTTTACATGGAAATTATAATAAAAATTAATTTAATAAGTGTCAGGTAAGCTCGCTGAATAGAAATCATCTTCTTTTTTCATACTTCAACAACTTTTCTTCATAGCTGTTTTTTTATTTATTGGAACAGTCTAACAAGCACAGCACTCAGACATTACAAACGTTCTACGTCTACGACTTGATGTTTCCTGTAATGTCTTTTAAATCTACCCGACCTCCGAAGAAATCTGAATAGAACCTGGGAGCAAAGGAGCTATTGTTGTCTCTTATCAAACCACTCAAACCTTATTTGACCTGACCTTCATAAATAGTTAGGCTTTATTTCGGCCGCTAAAGTGGTGTTGCTTTTTTTAAATGCCTTTAATTCTCTTTGATTTCCACAAATCCTTGAGGCCTTTTCCTGTTGCTATGGTTTTAGTTTACATTAACTTTTACTTTCATGTCAGCATATAGAAACATTACTGCTTGTTTGGAAACATTGCTGCTTCTATGCTTTTTTATCAGACAACTATGTATCTTCTTATCTCACAACTATGAACTGTCTTTTAAATGTAAAGCAAAGCATTTCTTCGCCTTTAATCAGCGCATTATTTGTTGTCGTCGTACGCAAATATTTACGTTCGTGAAGAAATTTTCCAGAATTTCACTAAACACACACGCGTCCTTAAATTTACATATTTTAGTACGTACATACACACACACGACTAAGTGTGTACACTTAGATCTTAATTCAAGGTTGCAAAATCATGGCAGCAGCAGCTGTTGTAGGCGAATTGCCGCACTTTTCATTACTCATACGCCATGGGTAACCATGCAGTGGTGGGGCAAACAGGCAGCAAATTGAATTGGAAGATGTGTGAAAAATGAAACACCATGGAAAATATTACATATATAAGTGCATATATATATATATTAGATATACATAAATATATTATGCTCATAAATATATTAGTTCACAGCAGCAGTAGACAAAGTTTCGCTTTTACTTGTGTACAGTAGACAAACAAGGCTTACACAGACACAGCCAGATGTGCCGTCTGCCAAAATTGCTGACACAATTAAATGCCAAAACTTTTAAAAGTGCATACTTTTAACATTTTTGCTGCACTTTTAATAAAGTTAGTCAGATAACAGCTGGTTGATTGTGTAGCTAGTAACAGAGTTTTGAGCAAATACCAACACTGGTTGTTACAAAATTTTTATTTTTATTTTTTTATTGTGTTTTGGTGGTTTATTTCGAGCTCCACATTACTACATAAAGAAAGACCAAAACAAAACTGCATTTCTGATTATTGTTTAAGCAATGAAACAAAAACTTCTAAACTCATGGCGTGAACAATGAAACGAGTAAAAAACTTCCCAGTTGTTGAGCTAAGCAAATGTTGTGTCGTTATTTGCTTTTCTAAATACAAAATACAAAGTTATTTCGAACGAATTGTAATAAGGTTTGATACTTGCAAAATTAAAAAAAAAATCGAAAAAAATAAGTAAAATCTAAAGTAGCAAAATACATTGACAGAATGAAAAAGATTTTTCTGCCGTGTGGCAATAAAAGCCAAAAAGGTGCCAAACCCGATTTGGGGCTTTGTTGAACTTTGCATAAACGCTGGCGGCAAAAATTATACAAAATAAAAAAATATTACAACAAAAAAATTACAAAAAAAAGCTGAAAATTTCTATTGTTCGCATCTACTTGGCTACCATTTTTAAGCGCATTGCTTTGTAACCGATTCTCATTTCCAATTTTATGTTTACTGTTTTCAGTTTCATTCTTCTTGTTCATTCTTTCAGTAACCACAAATCGCTATTGTTACGAAAAAAATTACTCTAACGGCAACGAAAATGGCAGCAATCAGATATTTTTGGGTAGGGAAAGCAAATTTACTTTGATGTGGTTCGGCTTTTTATACCAAAACATGTTGGGCGTTTTGCTCTTTTTTTAGCTCAGTTTTCTTTTTTTCTAAACTTTCTTCTTTTTTTCTATTTTCTTGCTTCTAATGAGCATAACAAGGTTCTCAAATGTTCGCAACATTCCATATGGACGACCAATGAAAGCGTAAAAATTTAAAGTAAGTAAAAAATGTCCAAGGGTTGCTGTGCGTATGAGTAATTTTCTATTTTTACCAATGAAAAGAGATTTTTTTAGATTCAAAACTTCAAGGCATTTACTACAATACTGGCATTTCTTTGAGCGAATGACTGCACTGAAATTATGTGTCATTATGGTGCAAATTGTTTCCTTGAAGGATAACGAGCACACGCACACACACAAACAAAAAAAAACACACGCACACATACAAAGCCTAAGTTTACAATTCATGACAGCTTTGCACATAATGCGTGTCTCTTTGTCCACTTAATAATCGTAAAGGAGACGTGCTAACGGCATACTCGATTCACAGACACACACACACACACACATACACTAACAGACTCATGAATAGAAAGTGAACAGATGGAGGTCCATCGACACTGACAGCACTCGAATGACTCTTCTCATTCATTTGGTGAAACAATAAAAAACAATGCTTATTTAAATTTGTTGCATAATTTCGGGCGCACAAAAGAGTGCGGTGAGTAGTTTCAATGCTGTGCGAGAGCTGTAAATGCAATTTTATTTTCATTTGCGTAGTTTTATACTTTGCAGCGTACGTAAAGTTTTGCTATTTGTTTACTTTGTATATATTTTTCACTATGCAGCAATTAGCAGTCATTAGAAAAGCAATGCAAATAATTTTATTACAATAAAGTAAACAAATAATTAGCGACCAGTAGGAAAAAGTTGTATTTGTTGTTCATATTTTTCTTTTATTGTTGTTGAAAAACTTTCATATAAGAATTTATGTATATATTAAAAAAAAATTGAAATCTTTGACCTTGAAAAAGAGCACATAACCAATAAAGTGTATTTTTTCTTTAAAAAACATTTAATTGTCTCATATTTCTTGAATGCAATGCAAAGACATTCCATGTGATAACTTTGACCAGTTCAGAGATATGGGCTCGAAGCTGTGTCGGTAATGGGTTAGTATTAACTATCAGTTCATCATCGGGCTGGGCAAAAGCACTCTAGCAGAGTCACTAAGACTTGAGGAAAAAACCAGGAACTCAGAACACTGGTCAAATGCCACAGGTCTTAGGCACTCAAAAATCTTCATCAGAGGTTATAACTCCAGATGGAGTGAATAATGTCTCAGACTGGGGAAAACCCAGCATAGACTGGTCACCGGTCTGTTAATCGGGCACTGCAGGATGAGGAAACACATGCACACAATCGAATTAGAACAGGTAAGCATCTGCAGACTCTGCGAAACGGCGGAGGAGAGTCCTGAGTACGTCAGTACTGGCTTGCCGAAGAGAACGTCAAACACCTTCTCCCACGTGAGTTACTAAGCTTCATTAGGTCGGTGGGATTGGGGGACGTTCTTTAAAGTTGAAGGGGGCACAATAGATCAACTTTGGTCTCAGTGCACATTTCCTCTTTCAAATCTATCTATCTATCTCTATTAATTATCAGTGACACGTGCTCAACAATCGTTTCTCTTCAACGATTATCCTTCCACTCTACTTTGTCCTCTTTTATACTCAGCTCGCATTCATTTAGTGATCGGCGCTAAGGCTCTTCAATTCCCATTAGGCGCGATTTTAATTTGAAAACGCTACATTTCAATTACGCTCTACAAAAGTACCCATTACTAGTGCCACTCAGCAGCCACAACAACAACAACAAAACCAGCGTGAGCCACAAATAATCAGCATAAGTAAACAGAGTTGATGCGAATGTGCAACGTAATTGAAATGTAGCCGAACGGCGATTTACGTGGGCGGTGCTTTAGTGCAGGTAATTGTTGTTGTTGGTGGCCTTAATGTACTGTTTTCTGTACTCGTACATTGCAATTTCATTACTTAATTACGATCGTTAAGTGAACACAAATTTATATGCAATCACAAGGCAAATTATTGCTCTGTGCCTTTGGCCTTAAGGTCCAAGAGAGAAACTCACCACCACCAGTTCAGAGATTTTTACGTTTACTTACTCAACAATAAATTTTTATTTTCTTTTTTTAAGCACACAGCATTTCTGTATCCATTCTCTTAACATGATGGCGCTTATCAGCGTTTGGCTTATTACGCCGAAGCGCTGCGCGGCAAACCTGAAACGGCTGCTTGCACCTGGCCAGCGTGGCATCTCATTGTCATTGTTGTTTATTGCAATTTTGCGCTGGTTGCATGCAACATCTCTGACCTCGATGCGACCTTTCAAAGTTTTTCCGCACCAAATTCATTCCCGGCGCCAGGGTCGCTGTAAACTCTCAACTACTGCCCACTTTTGCCTTTAGCGCAGCCTCCTCGAGTGCGTGTTTAAATTTGTGTCCTTAATACCGTTAGAAAATTTCTTGAACTGCATCAAAAGTTGCCCACTTAGCGCACAAAAGCCATTCGCCATTCGCCATTCCACCATACTTAGTTCTAATTGTTCAGCTGCCACTCGCATAGCGGATCGCTTTAGTGCGCTGCAAGCGTGACTGCACGTCCTGACGCGTCCTTAAGTGGCAGTCCTTAGCCGGTAAGCGAGCGAAGATTGCAAGTATTTAATAATGTGGCCAAGTGTGCGTCACAAATGCGGTTCGTGACTTTTCACTGCTCGCAGATGAACGCATTATTGGTTTGGAGTTTGGTTGGCATTCACTGCGGCATAAACCGACGCTTTAACAGTGTTGATGACCTCGCAAGCATCATTTATTATTTTATATATATATGCAGACAAGCGGTCGAACAAAAGACCAACAATACAATAAGCAGAGAGAAAGAGAGTTAAAAAAAAGGTTTACTGGGTGAAGCGTTTATTTGACGTTTATTGTATGCAAAAAAAAGAGCGGTTTCATTTATTTGGTCATAATGAATGCCATTTGCTGCTGGGAAGGCACCCGCAACGAAACAAAATTTATTTCCTTTTTCTTGCAAAACGTCCTCACAGTACTTCTTGCTGTTTGGTTTATTATTATTTTTTCATTTCTTATAATCTGGTTTTAACTTGAATAGCATTTCAGTTACGATCTGCGTTTATTTCTTTTTTAAAATATGTTTTCTGAACTTTTCATTGTCATTTTGCCTTTCGCCCTTCGATTTCCATGTTTCGGTTTTTTCGATTCTAACCCAAATTCTACTAACACATGTGGAGCTTTAAATGTCCTGGGGGATAATCATGTCTTCTTTGGAAGAACCAAGTAAAAAAAATACTTGTTAATGTATACTGTGACCAAAAGAAGGCGGCACGCCCCATACAAAAGACGCCTGGAGGAATGAGTTGAAGTCAAATCGAAAGTATCTTTCAGGCGAAAATACTAGCATATCTTAAAGGCTGATAAGGCGCTGATTTATGACATCATAGTCCTAGACGGTCAATCTTCACAGACAGTCAATCTTCAAGAGCCAAACTTAACGATCTCGAAAATAGTCACAAAACCAGTTAAAACCTCATCTGTCGAAAGCTAGTAGTCATCCTGATCTGGCTCCTGATACATAAGGACATCCAGGAGAATGGAAAAACAGGCGAACTGGCTACACGTGGATCAGCTCTCGACTTTACCAACGCTGAGCCGGTAGCTATTCTTAAAAAAATTAAGCAAAATATGGTGCAAACTATCCACTTGCAACATATCAGGAAATTCATGGCCAAAGTACAATAAAGCAACACAAAGCATGTCCTAAACAGGACAAAGCAACTGCTTGGAAACGTTTGGTAGAATAGCGCAAGATTCACTGTTTTTACAGTTCTTATGGATCGTTAGCTGTTGGAAGAACACACGGCTCGGTTGTAAATGCTCTTCATCAATCATTGTCGCAGTTGTGAGGAGAAGAATCAGAGAAAAGTACTCAGCCACTTTATATGCTCCTGGATTTAGCAAGAAGCAGGCCATGCTCGCTTGGTACACTTTTGCCGGATGATTTCAGGACCATTTTTATTATAGGGATTAGAAAGCTTCTATACATCCTGGATCTCTTTAAATGGATTTAAAATACCAGCCAATATCAACAAAAATGAGGATGTGGCAATGTGGTAGCAACTACTCAAACAACCAGGTGGAACCTTGGTGAAGAGTTTCTATGGACTTTTGCTTTTCCGTTCATCTTTTGACTCTTATACTCGACCATTTTTGAATTTATGACTTTTTGTTGTAATCTTTGTTTTCTGGATCTCAATTTTGCGTTCCTATAGTTTCTTTGTTCTTTCTCTCCTCTCATATTTTTCACCTTTTTGAGTTTTTGTAATTTTTTTTAAACACAACCTATCACAATATCTGTCATGATCCTTTTTTCTGCCAGTTCAAACATTCTTCTCCATTGCATTTGGTTTTGTTTTTAATCTAAAACTTTTTCTTTTAATTCTAAATAATTATTCTTCGTGGCGCCTGTTAATTTTCTGTATCTAGAACAGCTTCTTACAATCATCCTACAATTGCATCCTTCTAAAATTATATTCTCGTTCTCATCTTTTTATTGTAATTGTAATTCATTCTAATTGTGTTTCTTCATTTTTTCTTTTTGTTGTTCTACTTCTTTTTCTCATCTTTTTACCATACTATTCGCCACCTATGACCTCCATTTCTTCATTTAAATCGTTTTTTTTCTTTTCCGTTGCATCTATTAATTTTCTGTATCTAGAACTTTTT
The DNA here is from genome assembly GCA_963971225.1 of Melieria omissa. Classification (NCBI taxonomy): domain Eukaryota; kingdom Metazoa; phylum Arthropoda; class Insecta; order Diptera; family Ulidiidae; genus Melieria; species Melieria omissa. Next base: position 21,815,095 of record OZ020268.1, read on the forward strand.
CTTATCTTCCTGAACTGGATCCTTCTATTTTCTTCCTTCTGTTCTACTATTACTCTTTTTCACCTTTTTGACTTTACTTTCTATCCACAACCTATCACAGCGTTCCTCATAATAACCTTAATTCCGGAACTTCAAGCATTCCACCCTTTTCCATTGCAGCTGTGTATTGTTTGGTTCTAGAACTTTTCCTTTTCTTGTTCCTTTTGTTGTTCTATTTCTTTTTCTCATCTTTTTACCATACTATTCGCCACCATTCACAGCATCTCGTACTCTCACCTTTTTTTCCTAAACCATTCTATTCTCCTCCGTCGCGTCTGTTCGTTCTGTAACTAAAAAAATCTTCTTCCAATATTACGGAATTGCATTCTTCAACATTCTCCCTTCTATTTCTCTCTCTCATCTCTCTGATTTTTCATCTGTTTTGATGATTTTATTTATTTATATATTTATTTATTTTGCATCTGTTAATTTTCTGTATCTAGGAAATCTTCTTCTTATATTCCTGAATTGCATCGTTCTATGTCCATCCTTCTGTTCAACTATTTCTTTTGCTCATCATTTTGATTTTACTTTACAGCAACACCCAACATACCATCTCTCACTGTAGTATTTTTATTTGTTTATTTATTTCGTCTACCGGGCTTAACTCACAGACTACAAGTGACAACTTATTTTTTCGCCATTAAAAATCTTCCTTTGCTCCTCCGTTGCATCTGTTCAACGCTTTCATTGCTCTCCTTTTTTGCTCAATAACAATAAACTAATATTTATTTGCGCAACGGACTAAAATACTTTTACTTTTTATGCTTCTCACTTGTTTTATCTTTCTTAATCAATTATTCTCATTTATTATTCGGTTGCTGCCTCAGGCATTTCACATAGGTTTTTCTTTACAAGCAACTTTCGCATCAATGCACCTAATTTTTCATCGTTGTCATTGTCACTGGCCAGTCTAGTCAGTCCATAAAATACCAATTTATGAGAAGCTATAAGCTGCTGTTTCAGCCACAATGAATCAACACGTTTCACATTAAAACTTTAGCAGCAAAAAATTGGATCAAATTTAAAAACATTGTCCCTGTCAGCACAAACTTCAAAGCAACACGACTCTGTTACGCCTCTCAAATCACTGACAAACAAACACACACACACACACAATCGCTATGATTTCACACTGTCCAGACCAAAAAAGTTGTGTCATAATCACACACCCACACACACACACGCACAAACACACTTGTAGCTGAACGCACTCTAATAATAAACACTTACACGCCCATAAAAAAGTACGCACATACAATTTCATTGCGCTCGCAGCGAACAATGTTATCAATATCCGGTTTTATTGCTTACGCATAACAAATCAATGAGGGCATCGAGCAGAGCTTCAGTTTACCCCAGTTTGCCTTCACACATACAAGTATACACAACGACACAAAAATGGCACAAAACACATGAAACACGCACACACACATACACACATATGCCACGTAACAGCAAATTTTTTTATGGTGTCAATTTCTGTTCAAGTTTTTTGCGTTAACTGGGATTTTTTTCGCCGCCACTGCTTCTGCTTCCTCTTCTTTTTGTTTGTCAACGAGGCCGGCCTAGGCGGCGTTAATTTGATTTATTGCTTCGGCTTTTATGCTCTGCTGGCTTTCGTGTGCGCGCTTTTGGGGGCCACTACAGTCAGCCAGTGCCATTAATTTTGGGCACTTTAATTAAAATCGATATAAGCGATTAAGCTGCTGGCATGCAATCGCTGCTATATCGGCGCAAAAATTTAGCTGACGTGAATTTGCTGGCGCTGAAAGTTTCGAGATTCTAACACCAGCCAAATGTAGCTAATTAGCCTTTTTCGTTATTTTTGTATATATTTTTCTTATAGAAAATAAATTTACGCTTGATGCGCGCGTGGTTGTCATTTATGATTTATTTCAAAAAGAAATTAAAAAAAATTGTGTAAAAAAGGTTGCGCTGAAAAATTTGTATTTTAAACTGAATCGATTGCTGGGGGCAAAAGTTCTAATTGAGCGTAAAGAGTATGATTTGATTAAAAGTGACAAATGTCTGACAGCTGTGTGGGCGTAGCGCAATTTATTTGACTTGCCACCTTGAAGTCAATAAATTGACAGCAATCAATTTGAAATGTGCGCTGCGAAAGCCAACAGTCGTTGCAAACACCAATTAGTGTCACTCGCGCGTTCGCGCAGACACAGTAATTTCAGTAATTAATAAAGCACTTGAACCAGACGCACGTAATTGTGCTGTATTTAATTTTGTGACAATTAATGTTGAGCAATGTGCAATTAATATCACTCATACGTCATGCGTGCCAACACATGTATACTCTAACGGAGGATTATAAGGAAGCATTGTTGAAGAAATTTTATTAGGATGATGATTCTATGAATTCAGTTACAATGAGAGTTTTTCGTCTTTGGAATCGTTCTGGATTTGCCCAAAATTTCATTCTCGGATTCGGTTCGACTATGACTTATAAGCGATTATTTGGCTGAGTGTTAAAAATAAACGGAGAAACAAATCCCAAGTCAACAATGATGAAAGAAAGTCTAAAACTAGATTATTTTTCATCAATGTTTGCACCTTCCTTTTGTTGTTTACTTTCGAAAATTGCAGAAATTTCTGAGGTCAGAGATTGTATTACAATGCTGCACATCCATGAAGCAATTGACACGCCTCTACCGTATGTTGGGTTTATTATTTATCAAGCAGCCATATCTTAGTTTGGCTTAAAGGTTTTGTATAGGAAAACACAGGTGCAGAATTTGGTGTTACAGAATGTGTGTCTTACAGGACCATATCGTGGACCATGGCCATGTCAGGATTGAAAGTAAGAAAGGTGTTGCTGTTCGTTTGGTGAGAAGACCATGGAATCATCTGCTATAAGCAGTTCCAAACTGGAGTTTTTAAGGCGCAAAAACTAATTATTTTTGCCTCAAGGAAATGCAATTCATTTCCTCTTTTCGGAGTTAACTCTTTTGCATTTCCTCTTGGACGTTCTCCAACACACTTTAAAACAGTAAACTTGCAAACTAACAAAACTCCTAATTCGGACTTTTACTGTCTACAATGGGACTGTCTGAAGGAAGTAATCGCCCAGAAGCGGCCTGCTCTGACCAATGGGAGACGACTTGTGTTCTATCAGAATGAAGCCAGGTTAAAAGTGATCAAAAGTGACTCTTCAGAAACTGCGAAAATTTGTTTGGGAGGTTCTTCACCAAGTAGTTCTGATCCTGTCTATGGCGAATTATTCTGCTGGTTAACAATTTGCCTTAAACAAGCTTGAGAACATCATTTGCCCAGTTTTTGTCCATAGGGATATCGATTTCTATTGGACAATTCTAATTATCCTAAATAAATGCTACAAATTTAATGCCAAAATAATGAATGAATGTATAATGGAATAGCAGTCACTTAAGATTTCAGGCATGCAATGCCATGCAATAAAATAATAAAAAATTTACTTGAAGTACTTTTTGCCTTCTTGTTGCAGTTGTGAGTCAGTAGACGAGAAAAAGGACATCTTGTACTTTATTTGACTCTGTTTGTCAGTGAATAGGATTAAGGTAGGTACGTTTCGTAGACCCTTCGTAGCTTAGTTTACCTTTCCAAGCCATCAACGCTAAATGTTAATGGCTTTGATTGAGTAATTAAAAAGTCTAAATGGTTGTCATACCCCATAATCCAATTCCATCTTTCTTCTTCAATAATGTTAGGCTACGGTTTTTTTATTCTCTTGGTAACCTCTCCCGATTATCAGCGCCTAATGCTGGTGGCCTTAATTGCTACATTAAAAACTCAAATTGGCTGTTGTTCTGCATATTTTACTTCCAGCCTTCGCCTTCATTGACTATTTTATCCAAAACCATCAAATTTGTATAAAGAATGCATTTTCGCAAAATCGAAATATGTAAACTTTCAGTCAAGTGCACATCAATTCAAAAACTTATATTTAAAAACTGCATATTTAAAAACTTAAGCATATCTAACGAGAACAGGCCAAGTGTGTTCCACAAAATAGCAAACATGTTAACATATTTCCAAGAGGTTTATTTATTCATGCTTGTCAGTGTACATCATGGCATCGTATTTGCCTTCGTGGAAGAAAACGAGTGCGTTTTTGAGTGCCCAATTTAAATATGGAATGTATCGGTCCATGCACACAAGTACAACTTGTCATTTATAAGCACAGCACTGGCTACGCTGCACTGCAGCGAATTACGTGCAATGGCATCAGGCACTTTTGCGCTGCGGTCAAGGCTGTGGGCCAACTTTAAATGTGGCAACAATTTTAATGCAACCAAACGAAACACAAGAAATGAACCAACACACATCTACTTATTTAATACAAACTTGCCATTTGAGCAGCAACTCACAGCAGCTACACCCACGCAAGGACAACACATCGGGACAGACATACGAAGGTGTACATGATATGTGGCTTCTTGGTAAGCAACATAAAAGCAACAAATTTTGCTTTAACTGCACACTGGCGTCATTCTCGAAGCATTCTCGTGTGACTGCCGCTGCCAGGTGCGTCATACAGCACATTTTACCGGCGTCAAGTTCAACTTGGAACGTGTGAAGAGAATTTCATTCAACAAAGTTCGATAAAACAAATGCCATATTTATTTATTTGTTAGAAAAGTTTGTGTTGTGTTGTTATTGTGCTTCACTCGAGAGATGAAGTTAATTGTTTTGGTTATTATAAACGCACAGCTCGATCAAATGTTTGCTAAGCAATGTGGCTGAGCGTGAAGTACGCACAAAACATTTTCGTTTTTCTTGTTTATTTTCGCTCTTATTGTGGCTTATTGCAAGCCGCCAAGTGCAACATTGTGTATGTATCTCAACTTGTATGGGTTTTCACACTTTATGTGTCTTAGTATTATTTACGACTGTCTGGCTGCCAGAGGGCACATGAAAAATGTGTGTTGGCTGCACGTTATTTAGTTCGTAAGAGGTCAATAAAAGTGTTAAATGATGAGTAATGAAAATTTTGCTAATTGCATGGCGTATACGTAACATTTATTTGCACTGCCAACAGGGCCGTTGTCTGTGTGTACTTTCTTTTTAATCGCTGGACTAAGTAAATTGAATTAATTAGTTATTTAGTTCGTAAAAGGTCAATAAAAGTCTTAAGAGATGAGTAATTAAAATTTTGCTGGCTACATGGCGTATACGTAACATTTACTTGAACTGGCAACAGGCGCGTTGTGTGTGGATTTTCTCTGCAAACGCTGATTTATCATTCATTGAAATAAAAAACTTTAAATTAAACAACAAATACATTTAGTAGGAATAATTTTAATAGAAAAAAAGTTTTAAACAAAAACAAGAAAATTTTAAAAAAGTTAATGGAATAATGATTAATTAAATAGAAAATAATAATTGAGACGAATAATTGAGTGAAAATTTGAAATGAAAAATAAAAAATTTTAAATGAAACAAAAAAAACCGCTAAATAAAAATTTTATAAATTCTATTTTAACTAAAAAAATTGTATATAATTGAATAAAATAAAATAAAATAAAATAAAATAAAATAAAATAAAATAAAATAAAATAAAATAAAATAAAATGAAATAATAATAAAATGAAATAAATATACATAAAATATATTATTTGAAATGAAACAAATTTTAATTAAAGCAAATAATATCAAAAAATAAAAGAAATTAATAAAATAGAAAAATTATAAAATGAAATAAATATTTTAAAATTTAAATAAAATGAAAATATTACATTTAAAAAATTCTAAATTCATTAAAGAAGTAAATAAAATAATATAAATTAATAAAATAGAAACAAATCATAAATTAAATGTTTTTAGATTTAAATGAAGTGAAAATATAAAATTAAAAAAAAAAATTCCAAAGTTAATTACATTATTTCATACACATACCTCATTTCTTAAAACAATGGAACTACAAAAAATTTAATTATAACTTGTAAATTGAACTGTTGTATCTCTGATTACACCTCTAAACTTTTATCAAGCCACATTGAAATAGTAAAACTTTGTTATCGAAAAAGATGTTCGTAGGCGTAAACGAGCGTGCTCTGCCTTATTTTAATGACAAATACCGTTCGGTAAGAAACCAGCCAACACTTGTTCGCCAAAGCAATGTCAGCTCGACTGAGAACATCGCTGCTGTCCGCAGATGAGCCCGAGGCAACCAATTCTCGGCCTTTCACAGACTTCAACTTGGCAACTTGAGCTCATACTCGTAAAACATCCAACTGACCCAGAAGCTCAAATTATTAATTAATTATTAATTGCTGACCATTTATTAAGTTACAAGCAATTCAATCATTCAACATGTATTTTACTCAAAATATGATTTTTGTTATGCTTCTACGAAAACCCACAGCAATCTATCAGCTATCCATTGGCAATTTATCAGCTTTCATCTTTAAACAAACTTCAACTCTTCAAGTCAACGCCGAACGTTTGACATCTTTGCAATATTTGCATAAAGTGTTGATGTGAGCACTTTACATGGCAAGTTTGAGGCAACTAAAACACATAGTGGAAGACACATTATGCTCGACAAATGTGCACAGTAATCGTCTACATTAATCCGACTAAGCACATAAGCTGCCTTTGGAAGGGCCGCAACCAGGGCAGCAGTGGCCACCCAGGACGTACGCAAGCCTACGCTTCAGTCGTAACTCAAAATGAATGAAATTAGAGTGATGTGATTAGAGCGCCAGGGATCAATGCTTAAGCCCACATGCGCAGCGATAGCCATAAAATCAATGCAAGCAGCAGTTGTGAAGATGAAAAGCGAAAAAAAACAAGTATCAACACATGTCAACGAGTCAACGATGCAAGGACAAGTGCACCCATTGTCGACGGGGGTGGCCATTGCCGCATGCAATTGCGGCCACTTGAAGCAGCATGTACGCCCACCAGCGCTCGAGTGGGCTCGTTCTAACATGATTTCAGAATTTACAACTGTATTGTGGGTTGCATGCAGCAACTATGCAAATGAGCGGCATAACTGACATGACTATCAAACCCACACACAATGGCGGCCTGCGCTGTTTGCCGCTGGGTTAATACTGAGCTGTTCAACATGCTTACGATATTAATGCCATTAGAGCACAATTCACACACACACAACTGTATGTTGACATGGTTCATATGTGAGAATTAGATATGCGTGATAGTAAAATGTGTTGTAGATTGTAAGGGAAAGCTGTTTTAAATTCAGTTTTCCTAAAATAGTTAAGAAACTATTTTCATTTTGTTACTTCAACGCCTTATCGGCATTGTACAGCCATGAATGTGGCATCAGAGATTTTAGTTTTGCCGCAAATATTAGTTTACGTCAACTATAACTTGTCCCACGTTGCGTATACGTAACGAAAGCGATTGCTTTTGGTTACGCTGTGCGTATACGTAACATGCAAGTCAGCGGATGGTTTCAGGTCGTCGCATCACTCAACGCCAGCGAGTGCGTTCGCCTGGCTCGTGCAACTGGCGACCTTAAGTTGTCACTTTGTCGGTTAGTGGTTACGCATACGCAACGTATGGCAGCTGCGCTCGCAATCTGCTCATATTTGATATGTGTCAATTTAACTGCGCTGCCTGCCACGTTTTTGAGCTCCACTGCCATCGGTTCATCTATATGTGGGTTTATTGTTGTTGTCTATGTAAATGATGCGGGTTTTTCGTCAAACATTTATGCGTCAAAGTTAGCAAATTTTATTGTAGCCACACTTGAAAAGGGTTTGTATTAATTTTCATACCTAATTAAGCATTTCAGTTGTTTGAATTTTTGCAAAGTTTGTTGCCTTCGTTTGAGTTTGTGTCATAGCTGTCATGCGGAGTGTTGGACGTGTAAAATGGGGCAAATGCAAATTTATGATAAGTAGCACTTGAAATGTAGCATTCCTGCTACAGTCTTCAAGTGACTGACCACCACTTAATGCGTTTCCCTTGGTCGACGCATATTGATTGAGCCGGAGATGGCAACATTTGGCGTTTCGCTTCATTGCTTGTGAAATGTGACCAAGTGCCGGACATACTTGACAATTAAGCAGAAGGACCTTCATCAAACACACTACTGCGAATGTGTCCATTCGGCTGCACGAATGACATATTTGTTGCGAATGCGAATGACAGCTGTACAGTTGATGCTTTGAACATGTCAACTAATGGAAAACGGTTTAAGAATAATAATTTGTAATTTATTTTCATTCTTGTGAAATAAGTATTTTATATCCTTTTAAATTTTTTCTTTAGTTACGTTTAACGCTTCTGCTTTGCTCAAGTTAAAGCTCGATTTTTGTTGGTTTTTGTCTTTTATGCACTGGTCCTACTTATTCAAGGTCGTACGCCATTTTGCTGCTTATTTCACATGTGCCTTGTGCATTAAATGTGAAGCATATCATTTTTAATGCTTGCGATAATTTTTCATCACTCTTGCTGCCACCTAGAATGTTTACTCCCCACTGCACGTTATCTACGAGTTCCGCTTGTGTCCTGTTGCCGCTGTAATAAATGAAATATTCAGCTGCATTATTACAATGTTTTCTTTCGTGCCGCCTTTGCTTCAACCTCCGAAACGCAGCGTTTGGCTGGCGCGTTGCACTTGGGCGCTGTCAATTTATGAATTATGTAGCTTTGCGGCATGCGGCGTTCACGTACATAAACGCTACGTGTGCCAAGGTTTTTAAATTTTTTATTTTCTCAAAAACACATTTACGAGTACTTTGTATATACTTTGTGCATTTAAGTGTTGTTCTTGTTGTTTCTTTGAGTTTTTTCCCCCCTAGATTATTTCATTTCATTTAATTTTTGGCCACTGCTGCGGTTTTTAAACGTTTTGTCTTTTACTATTTCGCTTTGCTTTGTGCTCATTTCTTTGTAACTAAGTGTGTCTGTAGCTGCAGGCAATTACAGTTAATTCTATTTTCGTTGTTGTTTTGCAAGCGACTGTAAGAAATGTGCGCCTAAAAGCATGCCATTAATAAGTGTTACTAAGTTACTAAGTGTAAACTTAGTCGTTTAAAAAATGTCATTGCTGAGGCATTTTTTTAGGGGCGGTTTCAAAATTGCTAATTTTAAAGCCTGCTGCACAAGTTTTGTAAAATAAATTTTTGTTTAAAAAAAGTTATATTTTTTTTATGATAGAAAATGTCATGAAATTTTATTTCTTCGTTTAGGCTTTAAACTGTTTCGAAGCAAATGATTAAATGTGTCTTAAATTTGTATCCACATTTACTTTAAACATAAAAATGTTATGGCAAACACAGTTATAGGGACGTTAAAAGTTCTTGTGGATCCAAAAGTACACATACACTATGATCAATAAGTACCGGGACTGTGTATTTTAAATTTTCCGCCGTTGCCCGATGCAGGTTTTTAGGTCGGTAGGACCTTAACTGACATCTGTGTCAAGATTTGAGCGGGATTGCATCATTAGTTTTTGTTTGGCAGCTGGTAGCGTCAGTCAACTTTTTGTACTTCGTCGCATTTTACAATGGCGCACTTTTTTTGGTTTTGGCTCGCCTTCAGCATCCATTCGGATGATTGCTGGCTAGTTGTCACGTCGAATTCATAGACCCATGTCTCATCACCAGTAATTATACGTTTCATGAACGTCGGGTCCTTCTTAGCTTCGGAAATCATGTCTTCAGCCACTTGCTTTCGATGATCTTTTTGGACGAAATTCAAGTCTTGAGGAACAAGCCGTACGGAGACGCGTTTCATGCGCAAAATATCTACAACAATGTGTTGTGCGCTTCCATAAGAGATGTTAAGATTGTTAGAAATCTCCCTGAGGCTCACATGACGATTTTCAAGTAAGATTTTCTTCACAATTTCAACATTTTCGTCGGTATTCGATGTTGAAGGACGTCCAGAACGAGGAAAGTCTTCGACCACTTCACAACCACTTTTGAACATTTTATACCACTCGAACGCTCTGGTTCTTGATAGAGCAGACTCGCCATATGCTTTCTGCAACATTTTAAGTGCATTGGCACAAGAAATTTCGTTCCTAAGACAAAATTTCAAACAAATACGTTGATCAACAAAATTATCCATTGTATGTACGCAACCCTTTCTTCCACGCCCCCAAATGAAGTTGTAAAAGGTGTTTTAGGGGTCAGACCACCCAATTTCAGTCATTTAATAAATTTTTTGCGGGAAATAGGGTTTCGAATGGTATTGAACTCAAATTTTGTGTACGCAACCTTTTCCTTGTCGCACCCAAATGAAATTCCTTGTACGCCACTAACTCTAATGATCTTATAAAAGTTGAAAAAGTTTGTAAAAATAGATTAAAAAAAATATTCTTCATCACAACTCTTTCAATTTAAAAAAAATCTGCAGCTAGCAAACCAACTTTCACAGCAAATTCTAACATAAAAAAATTCTAACTAATTCAAAAGCAAAGAAAAAGCTGCTTAAAACGTTGAAACCGCATTTCACTGCAAATAATTGACCGCCAACCGCAGATCTTTCAAAGTCTGCTGGCTGCATTTCGTCTTCTCTCTCCTCGCCCATTCCGCTTTGGCAAACTCATCTGAAGCGCTGAACGCTCAACTTCACATGCAGCCAACTAGCCATGCAACAAGCCAAATGCGCAGGCACTCAGTCACACTGGCAGCCATAAATCGCAGCAGCTGCGGGCGGAAGTGCAAACTCGGCAAACACATCGTCGTGATTTTCATATCCTGGCGCACTTAAATCAACATCGCGGTTGCTTTCGAATGAATCGTAGCAGTCTAGGAGGCCTGCTGTACAGTTCGACTCACAAAATGTTCAGTATTTAGTTTATAAAACATCAATTTACATATTCAATACCCAAATTGATAGGCGTCCGCAAACTTCAAAGCATTCTTGGCTATTTTCAACCTTAACGTAAACATCTCGTTTTCCATTTATCAAAGTCTTTACCAAAGGAAATTAATAAACAAAATTTATTAAAACGCATCAAAGTGAATTTGGTCGACCTGAAAAACCCTTTTTTTGCTTGCCAACACTAACTTTTTGCGCACACAGCACAACTTTTGCCTACACTGTAAGAAATTTTGTAAGCACTGCGGAAGTTGCGAACGTTTTCTTGCAGCGTGCTGCGTTTTTCTACTCTTTGTTTCTGTTAAATCGTAGCCACGCAGCGCGCCTGGCAGGTGCACAGCAAAACAAGAAAACAGAGAGAAAAATTCCTAATGCCGCTACGAAGGTTGCAAACACCATTAAAACTTGTTGTGGCGTTTCCGGCGCGCAGCGCATTTTAAATTTGCGCTACACTTTCTTTAAGGCTGCTACAAATGTTACAAATTGTAAACAATTTAAACGTTGCACATTAAAATGAAATAAAAATGTCTGGCCACACAAAAAGTTAAGCAACCAATTTGCCATGATTTATTCGAACTCGGAGTCTTTCTACGGATTTTCCACCGCTGGGCGTTGCGGTACAGCTGGGAGAAGGCAGCGAAGGAGTGAAATGGCTTCAAATGGTTTTGTTGGTGCTATTTTGTTGGGCTTTTAAACAAAAGTAACTGAGTAAGGGATGAATATTGAATAATTGATGGCAGGTATTTGTAAGGTCAAATCACTGAAATCTGTCAGTCTGCGTGTACATTTTTAGTAGAACAAGTAAAAGATTTAGGACAACAAATTTGATAATATTTTTATTATGCAACCCAAAATCATCAGTTTAATTCATTGAACAAAAAAATCATTACATGATGAACGGAATAACTCAATGCTGGAATGTTCATGGAGGTCAAAAGGGCTGCATTGAAATTCTTCATTATTTTATTGCATTATTTGCTGAAAGAAAATCTTCCCTGGACTGCTCCTTGTGTGTCCTATATTTTTATTGGCACATGTAAAGGGTGTTTTTTGGGACAAACCCACCAATTTCTTTCTTTAATAAAATTTAAATAAGGTTTCAATTGTGTATGCAACCCTTTCCTCCTCGCCACCAAATATTATTTGTAAGCCACTGACTCTAGTGGTTTTATAAAAGTTAAAAATGTTTATTATAAAGTAAAAAAAAATATTTTTCATCACAAGTCCTTTTAAGTAAAGAAAACTGCAGCTTGAAAACCAACTTTCACAGCAAATTCTTACGTAAAAAATTCGAACAAGCAAAGAAAAAGCTGCTTTGAAGGTGGAAACCGCAAACCTGGCTTCTTCTATTTTTTAAAGCCAAAACATAATGAAATAAAATTCTTTTTAGCAAAATCGTTTTCCTTATTTCGTAAAAAGATTTAAGCATTTTACAATAACTATGTCTGAACTGTGGAAACTTATTCCTTCAATGTTTCAGGTGACATAGGGGAGAGTGGGGCGAATCGTTACGCTTTTTTGTAAGCCCAATATTTTTTATCTGCGAAAAAATTGTCGACCATGTTATATATCGTTTTGAAGCCTGTTATTTTGCGCAACTTTTGATTATAAACACTTAGGTGTAGGACAAATACGAAATAAGTTATGTCGATATTCCCAAAGTGTCCAAAAAATGGCATATTAAAAAGTGTGGGGCGAATCGTTACACTCGCTTTTTTCAAATGTTGAGGCGCTGAAATCAAAATATGTATACACAAATAATATTTCAATTATTTACTTAATTTTTATTAAGAAAACTAATACATGTTTGATGGTTAAATTGACCAACATGCCAAAAGAAAATGGTGGAAAAATATATGAAAAAATGAAAAAGGAAAAATTTGATTTTTAATCAGAATCTGACTCAACATCAGCATAATCAATCGCAATGATGGCGCTTCGACGCTGGCTTATGCGTTTCGGTGCTGCCTCAGATGATTTTTGAAAAGTTGCAATAAAGTAATGAAAAATAAAAAAAAATCACGAAAATGATAAAAAACATATCATGACGAACAACACAGATGATTTTTCTACAAACACAAGCAATAACGGAGTCTTCAAAATTGCGTCAGACGCTTAAATGCATAAAAAATGACCGTCACGATTCGCCCCATACGAAATGTAACGATTCGCCCCACTGTGACATGTTTGCTATGGAATGGCTTAGCAAAGACACAATAACAATATTTGCGAATTTTCTTTTTTTACGCGAAAGGCAACACAATAAAGATAAAAAAACATACACTTTCGATTGATCACAAAATTATTTAGCACTCGAAATTGAAAGATTGTAGACATCCAAATATGAATTTTACAAGTCACAAAACACATTTTACCCTGTCAAGCGTCAGTTTTCTACTGAGAATTGGAATGTCACCGAACCAAATGAGCGGCTGAAGGTGACGAACATTTAGCTATGCGACATTTGATATATGGTGGCGTAATTTTTAAGATATCGCTCTGTAACGATTCGCCCCATGTAACGATTCGCCCCACTCTCCCCTATGTATAAAAAGTAATGAAATAAAATTATTGTTCACAAACTTGTTTTCCTAATTTCGTGGAAACATTTAAGCATTTTACAATAACTATGTCTAAACTGTGAAGGCTTCAGCCTTTAGCCGATCCTTCAGGTATTATAAAAAACTTTTTTCTATGAAAACAAAAATGTGTTCGATAACATGTTTGATAACATCTAAAGTGAGTTGTGAACATCAAAAGTGATAAACTCAGTTAAGAACTAAATTTCCTCAATTTATTTGGTTGTCTAAACAGGAGATAAGAACCCAATAGGATTCTATATGTGGCCATCGTGGTGGAGCAATTACATCTACCTACATATCTGCCTACCTCTATTAACCCTTTTGATAACTTTGAATAACTTTTGCAGAGCGTTTGTACAAACTTTAACTTTGACTTTTGGAGACCCTTTCTGATTGAGTTTATTTATAAATTACAAGTTTCAGGGTCAACTGAACATGCCATGAGATGCCAGTGTGTTTGCAGTAGCAAAAGGGTTACAAAAAGGATAAAAGAAACCATTGTTTTCCTTTAATAACGGTAGACATGTAAGTAATTAGAGAGTTTTCTTGCTGTTGTTGTATTGTGGCATAATTTTTATATATGCAAAAATGTTTCTATTCTGGCGTTTTTTTTAAACTAGCGGTTTTGTACGCAAGTTTGAAGTAAATTTCTTTATACAACACTGTATGGGCGGTGCCACGCCCCTTTGATGCAATGCCCAACCTAATCTTTCTGTCGAAGGACGCGATCCAGTTTCATTGATGTCCTACTTACAGTCCCGAAGTTACGTGAAAAAATTGAGTTACAAAATATGTGCCACGCCTCTTGTTCAAAGCCCATCAAATTTTATTAATAGCATAACACATCTATGAAACGACGGTATAAACAATTTCTATGCTATTTGAGTTATAATTCCGAAACTAATACACATTAAAAATTTGTGTTGTATGGGCGGAGCCATGCCTCCTCGTCTAATATCCACACTATTCCTTCTATCAAAGGGCACTTTTAAATCGTAATTTATTTATTTATTTATTTATTTATTTATTTATTTAAGCCAATCGAAATACAAAAAAATCTACAGGCTAGAAAAAATACAAAAAGTAACATAACTTAAGAATTAGAATAACAATTGAGCTAAGTAAAAAACATATTAATTAATTCTTTAAATTTTGGTTTTGGAATGGAGAAATCGACATCATTGCTGCAAGCCAAATTATTTAATTGCATTAATGATCTAGCAAGCGGTTGATTATAAGCATAGTTCGTCTTGTAATGCTTTACTACAAATAATTTATTTGTGCGAGTAGTTCTGATTGGAACGAAGAAGTTTATAAGACTAAGTAAAGCAGGGCACTTGGTACTGCCACAAATGACGTCATATACGAATAATAATGAATTTACCATGCGCCTCGATTCTAATGATTTCAAATTTATAAGTAAGCAACGTGACTTATACGAAGGAATCGGTTCATGAAAATTTAGTGAGAATAGGGCAAATTTTAGAAATTTCTTCTGTACTCTTTCGAGGCGATTAATATGAACAGCATAGAACGGATTCCAAATAAAAGCAGCGTATTCTAGCCTGGACCTCACGAAAGCAGAGTATAGAAGCTTGTATGTATAGGGGTCCTTAAAATCAGAGCAGTTTCGACGTGTGCCCAATGCCATTGATGTGCGACTTGTAGTTGATCAAAACATATGGATGGCCTGAAAAATGCCACGCCCCTTATACAAAGCTCATGAAATTTTCCCATACGGTGGCTCTGTACCAAATTTCAATGCTGTACAACTTCTAATTTCGAAGATATTCCATATTACAAATTTAGGTTGTATGGGGGATGCCACGCCTACTTGTCGGGTTATATTCACAGTATGTGCTTTACGGAGATTTCGTCAAGACGAAGATTTCGTTAAAGATTCTGCTCAATTGGCTGTCCAGTTTTTGAGTTTTAGTGTCGTGTGAACGAAAAAACAAACAAACAAACAAAGAGACATTAATTTTTTATACATGGATTTGATCTAAAAAATTATACAAAATGTTAGGTCAATTGAGAAAATCGGTAATTGGAGATGCTTTCGTCTTCAGCTGTTAACCCTTTCGATCCAAAGTTGCTTGAGAGCAACTTCACCTATTTGTCATTTTATAACAAAAGCTACGATTGATTTATGGGTTTAATTTAAGTAGTCACCAACAAATTAAAATTTTTAGAAGTGAATTCAAAAATTTTACTGTTATCCTCAAAATAATTTCCAATAATTTGCAGCGATATCAGGGAAAGTATGTGTTCTAATTGAAGTCTACGAATTGGGCGCGTTTGATCAAAACCCTGTTTCTTCAATAATGGTTAAAGAAAATCAAAAAGTGATAATTTTGTATTTTTGCATAAATATCATATAATTTTTGTTTAATTCAAAAATATTGTTACAAAATTCATGTAACCCGTTTAACACTAGAAGTACCGGGAGCGGTCATTTGACGGTTTTCAGTTTTTGATCAACCGTAGCTCGAAAACGGTTTAAGTTACGAATCTGGTTCTCCTTGACTTTTAATGTTTTGCACTAAGCTCAATATTCTAAAATTTTCCAATCACTGCGTCGATCTGTTTTCTTTTTATCATCGATTTTACCTACTAGTACCATGAGCGGTCAAATGACGGTTAACTACGTAGCCATGGAAATCAAATTATAACATTCACAAAAAAGTCAAAGACGATCAAAATTTGAATTTTAGGAACATGCCTACTGTTCTATTTTGAATTTATAACCGACTTTTTATATAAATACATGAACAATTTGAATGCAAAAAAACAATACAAGCATTGTTTTACGAGTTGTGTGTGAAAGCATGATTTTATCGGCCATCAGTATTGCGAATTTCATTGTCGAGATGTCACGCTTACGATCTCTCCCCCGTAACGAAATTATTCGTGTACTAAGAAACATATCTCCTGTTCAATCGGAAAACGAAAGTGAAGATAATTCGGGCAGTGAAGAATTTAGTTCTGATGACGAATATTTGCCTCCGCTGTCCTCAAATGGTGAAAGTACGGATGACGAAAACCTGCCATCTGTTGATGAAGAAATGAACGTTGAAGTTCCAGTAGGTATGTTTTTATATTGCGATAATTCAATCCAGAGAAGCCATGAAAACACATTCAAACAAAATACTTTACAGCTTTTGATCAAAGTGCCTATGATGTGCGAGAAAGAGCAGAAATAAGGCAAGAGGAGCGCAGTAAGGATGGAACAGTTTGGTTACGCATAGATACTGGCAATACTGGAGGAAGGCTGAGTCAGCAGAATGTCCTTAGAGACTTGAGTGGTCCCACTGGTTACGCTAAACGATTTGTTGAAGAAGCGTCGCCCTTGAGTAGTTGGAGATTATTTATTAGTGATCCAATTCTGAAGCTGATTCAAATGAGTACGGAAAAAGAAGCTCGTCGTGTTACAGGTAACAATTCGTGGAGCATGTCCTTAGAAGAGGTGGACGCTTTCATAGCAATTATGTATGTTCGCGGCGCCTATGGTGCAAACAAAATTGATTTAAACGATATGTGGAATAAAACATGGGGCCCTCCTTTCTTCACAAAAACTATGGCAAGAAACAGATTTACGGAAATCATGAAATTTCTTCGCTTCGATGACAAAGAAACAAGGTCGCATCGGATACAGTCGAACAAGTTCTGCCTAGCTTCTGAGATATGGGAAAAATTTATTGAAAATTGCATTGCATGTTACAAACCTTCACAGGACATCACGATAGATGAACAGTTGTACCCATCCAAATGCAGATGCCCATTTACTATGTTCATGAGTAATAAACCAGACAAGTACGGTATTAAGTATTGGGTAGCCACAGATGCAGAAAATAGGTATATTTTGAACGCCATTCCATATACAGGAAAAGACACCTCTTTACCTATAGGACAGAGTGTAGGGGAGAATGTAGTGCTGAGACTTTTGCAACCGTTCTTAGATAAGGGAAGAAATGTCACAACGGACAATTTTTTTACTTCCTTATCGCTGGCAAAATCATTGAAACAGAGAAAAACCAGTATCGTTGGGACTCTAAACAGGCAAAGAAAAGAAGTACCTTTATCTGTAAAAAAAGCAAAGGACCCCTTGTACAGCATCGTCGTTTATAAAACAGATGATATCACCTTGACGTATCATATCAAGGTAAAAAGTCAAAGAATGTTCTACTTCTAAGTAGCTTGCACAGAAACATTGCCGTTGAACAAACATCTGAGAAAAAAAAGCCTGAATCCATAATATATTATAACGAAACAAAATGTGGTGTTGACACTATTGACCAGATGTGTCGTAAATATAGCGTGCGATCAATGACTCGACGCTGGCCAGTGCATGTATTTTGCAATATCTTGGACCTAGCTATGATAAATGCACATACTACTTACAAACTAATTTATAACAAAAGAATTTCCAGACGAGCATTTATACTTCGAGTTACTGAACAGCTCTCTGAGGCATATACTTTGAGCAGACCAGGGGGCAGCAAAGAAAATGTAAATACGCCCACAAAAATAAACGAATTGAAGCGTAAGCAACGTCAAGTTGGTCTCTGCAATAAAAACAAAACTATGAAAAAATGCGGAAAATGCAACATGTATATGTGTGGACATTGCAAAAGTAACGTTATGGTATGCCAAAGATGCAACGAAGATGCATAAGAGCTTCATTTTTTTCCAAACTGTACTTTTTTACATACAATAACATAAATAAATAATAACAAATAATAACATTACATTGTTTTAATGCTTACAATTAAAAATTTCCTTAGATTCAATCGATTTCGTTAAAAACTCTGAAAACCGTCATTTGACCGCTCACGGTACTAGTAGGTATGAGCAAAACCCGGTACTTCTAGTGTTAAAGCTAAAATTGTTCAAAAGTAAACTAGCTCTAGAACTTTAACAAAGAGGCGAGGCGACTTCAAATGTCGTGTGCACATTTCTTAGACAAATGTTGTATGATTTAAATACCAAAAAGGAATATCGAGACACAGGGTGAAATTCGGGGTCGAAAGGGTTAATTCCTTAATTTATAACGACAAAAATGATTTTAAAAATTTTAGAGGGTTTTTTACACTTTTGGGAGGATATTTCAGTTTTTTTTAAGATTTGGCATTAGATATCGAGATCGAGACACAGGGTAAAATTTTGGGTCGAAAGGGTTTAAGTTGAACGAGGAATGACTGTTCGACTATTGGGTTATAAGCCAACTGAAAATTAACTATTCAAATTTTGTATCAATCAAATCGATGTTCGATTTCATTATATATCCAAGAAAACACAAACTTTTTAAATGTTCTCCACTCAATCAAAAAAGTAAGAAATGCAACGAGCATTTAAGAATTGAATCAAAAATATTAGTTCTGAAGTCAAATCTGCATTGAAAGTAGCGCGCATTCATTTTGCTCTCATTTACTGCATTTACTCTCACTTGATTTCATTTACCCTCACTTATTACGTTCACACTTCTGATATCGTTTGTACTTGGCTAACGTTGTTTCACACATCCAAGGTTGACGAGGAAATTTCGGTTTGATTGTGTTTGCTAGAATTGTTTTGTTTCGATTACAAAACGCTGCCCACAGGATTAAAGCTGCACGCAGCATTGGCAAGTTTTCGCTGAAGTCGCAAATATGTTGTCACGATTAATTCTACGATTTTTACCAACATTACTCGCAGCACATAAATTCAAACGCATAACGAACTGCGATAGTGCACAAAAATGGCGGCGAACTGTGAAGCGTGTAGACAAAGACAACACGCGTTGAATTTATTATGGTTGGAAAAGGGCGGCGCGTGTGGGCGTTGTGAGTGATGTGCTTTGTTGTGTTGTTGCCGGCAACGCGCAGCCAAGTGACAGTTGCCCCTCCGCTATGCACAAATCACACAACGGGCGTCACTACACTTTTGTTGCTGTTGTCACTTATTTTCCTTTTTTTCCCGAATGTATTTTCGTTGCTTTGACTTTATTATATATTGGCGTTTTAACATATTTTGTTGTTGTTTTCTTGTTTGGCGGCAATGTCGCACTGATAAGCACAAACGGACATAAACAAATGTTGTAGAGTGGCCGAGCGAGTGAGTCGAGAACGACGTAAACAGCGATAAGTGATTAAGTGGCTGTGGGTCAGCGATGTTGCCGGACGCGAGTGACAGCCAGAGCAGCTGGCGTGCGTGGCATTGTTGTTGAGCGTAGCAACAAAAAGTGCAAATTCACATTGGCACATTGACAGCAACAAAAACCGAAACGCCCGACAGCGAATGTCCCACAGCGCGCAAACAGCTGCTCGCTCAGCGACCACCGAGCGGCAATGTTGGGCAGCAATTCAATAAAACTATTTCATTATAACTTGTTGTGTTACATTATTATTGATCTTTTATAAATATTTATATATTTTTGTACAAACATTTGACTTTGATTTTGTTGTTATTGTTTGATTATAGCAACTTTTGTTTGGCAACACGAGCGTATGTGAGTGATAGACGAAAAACAACGCAAAGCACCAAACACAAACAAACAATAACAATGATAACAACAACAACAAGAATAATAAGAACAATAACAAGCGTAGTTTTAAACGCGAAGAAGCGAAATTGTGATTTTCATGTCAACACGCGCCAAATTGTTACTTGCAACTGATTGAGGCATTTCGTCGACGATGCCGCCGAGCAGCGTAGAAACATTTTTGCGTTACAAATACAACGACAGCGCGGCGTATACGGATAGCAGCACACCTACAGTCTATACACACACACACACACACACTCATACATGTACGTACATGCTCACCGATGTCTTCATGCTCCATTGAGAAAAGCCAAAAAAAAAGCACTCGCGACAGCTGTAGTCGTGGCTTTTGCGGCTGCCGTTGCATACATATAGGCGCAGCAGCTGTGCCTGAGTGCAGACACATTGCTGTGGCTGGCTTCAGGCATTGAAATAAACAAAAATCATATGGTTGGCAACAAACTTTCGGGTGAAAGGTGCCTGTGAAGCTTTTTGCGAAGGGAGTAGGAAGCTTTGGCGACAAGATTTGTGCAGCCAAAGTGAGCGAACTAAGCGTGAGAGCAAAGCAGTTTGCAGATTTTATGTTTGAGTAGAGAGAAGCATGTGTGCTTGAGAGCTTTTTGATGTTTGAGTGCAGCGCAATTGAGTGAATTTCTCACCTGTTGCGTGTTTGTCTTTGATTACAATTAACTTTTCCTAAATATAAAATTTTTTTAGAATTTGTTTATAGATAGGTAAATATTTTTATAGACATAAAGTTATTAAATTAATAATTAAAAAGTTAACATTATTAATTATTAAAAAAATTGTAAAGGTATATCTTAGTTTACATGTGCATCAACTTCACTTGGAGCACAAAATTGAGTGACTCAAGCCACAGTTGGTGAGTTTCATTTGTGTTCTCTTAAAATGTGAACATTAAAATTGTACTTACTCTTTATTTTGCTGCTTGGTTGCGGCTGCTGTGTCCCGGCTGATGTCATTAGTCGGCGAAGCAGAAATTCTAAACAATTGTGCGCACATTTCACATATGGAAAAACTGACTTTGATTTATTAAATTATGCAGTAACTGACAAATTAAATAAAACAGCCTAATCACTTTAATAAAAAAATGCATAATGCAAAAGATTTCTTATACAATAAAATTAATTAAATATTTAAGAATTAATTGTTTCCCATAGTTTGTAAGTAATTCAACTGTAGACTGAATAAATACATAAATAAGTAAATAAATAAGAAAATAAATAAATACATAAAATTATTAAATAAATAAATAATTAAATATATAAATAAGTAAATAATTAAATAAATAAATAAATAAAAAATTAAATAAATTAATTAATTATTTAATAATAAAAATAATTAATTAAATAAATAAATAAGTAAATAATTAAATACATAAAAAATTAAATAAATAAATGAGTTAATGAAATGAAATTAAATAAATAAATAAAATAATTTAATTTAATTACAATTAAATAAATAAATAAATTAAATTAAATTATAATTAAATAAATAAATTGATTAATAAATAAAAAAATAATTAATTAAATAAATAAATAAATAAATAAATATATAAATAAATAAGTAAATAATTAAATAAATAAATAAAAAATAAATAAATAAATAAATTAATTAAATTAAATTATAATTAAATAAATAAATTAATTAATAATAAAAAATAAATAAATAAAAAATTAAATAAATAAATAAATTAAATTAAATTAAATTTGAAATAAATAAATAAATTAATTATTTAATAATAAAAAAATAATTGAATAAATAAATAAATAAAAAATAAACAAATAAGTAAATAATTAAATAAATTAATTAATTAAGAAATTAATAAATGAATAAATAAATAATAAATAATTAAATAAATAAATCAATAAATAAATAAATAATAAATATAAAATAAAATAAAATAAAATAAAATAAAATAAAATAAAATAAAATAAAATAAAATAAAATAAATAAATAAATAAATGAGTAAATAATTAAATAAATAAATAAAAAATTAAATAAATAAATAAATAACTAAATAAATAAATAAACAATTTACTTCCCATTGAAATAAAGTTGACTAAGCAAATCTTAAATTGTGTTGACAAATTAAGTGTCCTTATTTTACTCCTACACATACGTTTAATTGTATGTTTTCCTACACACACATGTTTACTTACACACCTGCCAGGACGAGACGCGTTTCCGGTTCGCTTCTATTCAGTGCTCGCAGTTTGTTTGCCTGTTTCAGTTCCATTAATTAAACGCACAGTTAAACCTGTTGTTACTGCCTGAAGTGCACAGCAGTAAAACTCATTTCAACTAAAATAATGGCACAACTTTCTTGTATGGGCTAAACTTTAATTACCTAAACATAAAAATATTCTAAGCAACAATAAAGAATTGCGTGAACCACAACACTGCCAGCGCCATGTGTTCAAAAGCCACAAATGTTGCCTAAGCGGAATGTCCAAAAAAAATTCTACATAAACCTCCAACCGACCGCATTCTTTGCTGACTCGCATGTGCCACGCAAATCCGGCCGCAATAAATGTCATTTCCGTTGGCTGTGGCCACACTTGTTTTCGCATTTCAACACTAACAAATGAGAAACAGTTTTTACAAATGTGTTTGCCACAGACCGCCGACCGGTGGCGGCAGCAAACGCGAGGCACGCACGCCAACAACAACAACCAACATTTACATAAACACTCAAACAGAAAAACACATTCACACTCGTTCGGGCACACAGACAATGCGAACCTCAGTGTGATGCACACTAATGTCTGCGATTAATGTGCCCCCTGTTCTCAACTCTACAACAAAAACTCACCTCGATTGTGATGTGATGTCCACGTGACCGAAAGTTATCGTCGGTGTTGCGCAGATTCTTCGAATCAATTTGCACATTTGTCTGCATTTTGGAGCCGTCGTCGCTGTGAACGAAGATATACACGCAATACGAGTCGAGTGCTTACACTTCTTTGACCTCGAACGTCACGCCTTCCGTTCGCTGTTGTTGTGTGATTATTCAGTGCGTGATTTGCTCGCGTAACTTTCGCCAGGAATAGCGACACACAATGCAAAAGGTTGAACGCTCAATGCTCGCGCGAGCTGTTGACGTGATTCATTTGTGCAACTCGTGCTTTCAACAAGTGTCTACTTTTTTGTTGTTGTTGTTGCAGTTCTTTTGTACTCTTGCTATTTGACTTGCTGAACCCAAAAACGTAACAGCTGCACACAAGCACTCACAAATAGTTTGCTCGCAGCGACTCCACTCAATTTACGTTTGCGTGGCACTATTCCGCGCACACACACACACACATACAACAGACAGGATGCGTAAATTGAGCTGCCACAGTAGTACAATGCCGCCAACTGCTGCCTTGTAGATGCTGTGGAGAAAAGATATATACCAGAGTTGTTAGAATGAATGCCAATGAAACGATGCGAGCCACAAAGGTCGCGCAATTCTTGATATAAAAATATATAAGCAAACATTAATTCGCATCAGGCGCTTACGGGCGATTTTTCTACGCAGAGGGATAGTTCTGTTTAAGACATTAGCATCTCAGCTGTGAGGAAAACAGGTCAAAATAAATATTTCGTTGTAAAACTTTTAATTACAATTGCGCCTAAAAGCATACAACTGTAGGTTTCTTTGAAACTTGCTTTCATATCAGTTACATTGTCTTTTTGAAGATTGTTTTGGATTTCTATTTGTTGTTTCATAACTTTAGGCGAACAAGTGTCATGCTGGGTGGTTCAAATATCAAGCAAGAAGAGAAGAATTTTAAAAAATTAAGTTAGTTTATAAATATTAAAAATAAAGCAAATGAGCAAAAGTTCTTAAATAAATTGAAAAAAAGTAAATTTGTCGTTATCTGATCCGAAAATATTTTGATAAAAAACAAATTCTGAGTTAAGTTTGGAAAACTACGCACAATTAGTTGACCGAATTATTGCCAACTTGGCCTTCATCTAACTGGGATTGGGTATATAGTAGAGAAGGTAGGAGTGGCTGCTCCAAGCCGGAGCCCACTTAGGCCATGAGGGACCATTGTTGCCCAGTTGAATTTACCTTCTTCTGCAAGAAAAAGTTGCCTAGGTGAGTCTTTCTACTTCTGAAAGAAAAAGTTGCATATCTAAGTCTTCCTTCTGCTGGTAGAAGAAGTTATTCTTGTTTCTAATAGGTAGAGAAATATACAATTCGGGACATAGTACTTAGAAGGAGAAATATATTCTTTTACTCATTCATACAGCTCCGACATAAGTCATTAGAAAGCAATCTCAATCTTTTTGTGTGAGTGTCAATTGAACAGAAACCCATCAGAAGCAATCATGATTCGCATTTGGTCCCTTATTAGTGAGGGAAGTTCTCTAGAACGAAAGATCTTTAAGGTTGACCAATTCGTCGAGCAGAACTTAACTGGTATTAAGAAGTCGTCCTAAGAACGTTTGAGGACCGTTTTTGCAAAAACGAATTTATTTGTATCGAAACTGTAGACTTTTAATTTCATAGTAAAAGGTTTTTTCAAAGTTAACTGTCCAAGGTTAAAGAACTAATGAGAATTTTAGGGAACCACCGAAAAATTATTTTTTGAAATTTCATTTTTAGTTTTAATTTAATTTTTTTATTTTAATTTAATTTTTTTAATTTAATTTTTTTTTTAATTTAATTTTTTTTATTTAATTTTTTTTAATTTAATTTAATTTAATTTTTTTGAAAGCTAACTGTCCAAAGTTAAAGAGCTTATTAGAATTTTAGAGAACAAACATAATTTACTTGAAAAATTTAATTTTTAATTTTAATTTATTTTTTTGTTTAATTTTTCATTTCTTAGATTTTTTTAAAAGTTAAATGTCCAATGTTAAAGAGCTATTTAGAATTTTAGAGAACAAACAAAAAACAAAAATTATTTAAAAAATTTCTTGCCAAGTTTTGTGAGTAAACTTTTTACTGTAAATTTGAAAAGTTGTTGACTCTAAGTAAAAGTAAACCTTCTTTTAACTCGCCGCTCTAAAAACAGCACTAAAAAAGTTAACAGATTAAAGTTTTGAATATTTGATTATGTTGCAATTTGCATTGGTTTCCATTGGGAATCGAGTTTCTCTTGTTCTAAGTTCTCCTTGTTCTATGTTTTGCACTGAAGTTGGAAATCTTTGTATACATTGTGAAATCTGTAGTCATCTGTCATCTGACTCTTACTAAATAAAACCATCTTGTGGCAAAGATTTGGCTAGCTACAGGAAGTCTTTTTGTCATTAACTACCATACCTTTTTCTTAGTTGATTTCCAAACCAAATCTTTGTAGACATTATGAAGTCTGTAGTCATCTGCCATCTTGCGTCGAAGAATTGGCTACGCACAGAATGTCTTTTTGTCATTTTTCACTATACTTTTTCCTTAGATGATTTTCAAACCATTGAAAGAGATTTTCTCAGACATTCTAAATTACTATTTTTCACCATAAATAACAGTTAATAAAATTTACATATCGACAGATTTAAATTATAATTTCAATTTTAGAACAAAACAAACTGTTGTAGAATTTTCCTAATCGGTCAGTAAGAGTTTTCTCCCAAAGAATTTTTAATATCAAATATATAAACAAAGACGCCATAAATAGAAAGAGAAGTACAATTTGTTTAAATTTCCCAGAGCCTTCAGTGCTCCCCAGCTTCATCCTTCGTGTGTACGCAGCTGCAAGCAGACAACATCAGAGAAAAGCAAAAGTAGATAAATAGGCAACGAAAAGAATTCCACCAAGCGTTGAAATGTCTGTATGGCTTTGTGCATTCTTTATTCACATTGAAATGCCATAAAATATCATTGCCATCAGTAAAGTGTATGTATTGGCAAAAGTTTGCCTTAGAATATGCAATAAGCATTTAACTTTTGCTCTTCGCACGCAAAAAGGAATGCAGGAACGCATCGCATTTAATGACTTTGGCAAATGCTGATAATTTCTAAAGCAATCTCTATGCAAATTGAATGCTGACATCGAGCACGAACGAAGTAGAAATATTTTATGAAAATCCATAGCAGGCGATAGCTCCTAAAAATATGCAGCGTATTGTGGAGCTTGACAAGGAAAAATAGATTAAGAGCAGATTGAAAATTAGAAGGGAAATGTAGGAAGTTTTATTGTGCATTGGGCAACATTATAACCAGATGAGCAATCATAATAGGTGGTTAATTGAGGTTAGGTTAAAATGGTCAATGATTAGAATATAGTGAAAGAAAGCTTGTAAAACGCACAACGTATTAAAAAAATGAGACAATTCATAAAAATATAAAAACATTTGAAGTTTCAGGAAGGTACTCATCCTTCAACGCTAATAAAAAACAAACTAGGTCAGGTAGAGAAATGATTATTATGTATATTTTTTTTTTTTATTTTCGAATATTTTCTTTTTTAATTTTATTTATTTTTTTATGTTCTTTTTATGTTTATTAACTTCTTTATAGTATTTGCAAATTATATTTCCGCATTCAACGCGCTTTCTTTGGCTTGTGGCGTACAATAAAATTCCATAAATTATGCCATCAAATGCCAACTAAACGAGTTTCCAATTTCTATTTAGCAGTTTGGCTCTAAAGTTCAATGTTTTATGGCATTGATGCAGTTTTGAATTTGCATTTAGTAGCCGTAAAACTGCGCTGCTGGAATAAATTTAATATTCTATTAAACGGGCAACAATTTAAATACACAAAATTGAACTACTATGTATTTGACTAAAACTTTTTTGAACAATTTTATATTTTTTATTTAAAAAGTACTATGCCTCACCTATGCAACTCCTTCTTCCAGAAGGAGAATGCTTAGGTGAGTCTTTTCTTTCTAAATGAAGAAATAGCCTAAGTGAGTCCTTTCCTTCTGGAAGAAGAAGTTGCATAGGTTAGTCTTTCTTCTGCTAAAAGAAAAAGTTGCTTGGGTGAGTGTTCCTTCTTCTGAAAGAAGAAGTTGCCTAAGTGAGTCTTACTTCTTCTGAAAGAACAAGTTGCTTAGGTTAGTCTTTCTTCTGCGAAATGCAAAAGTTGCCTAGGTGAGTCTTTCTAAATGAAGAAATACCCTAAGTGAGTCTTTCTCTTTCTAAATGGAGAAATACCCTAAGTGAGTCCTTCTTTTTCTGGAAAAAAAGTTGCCTAGGGGAGTCCTTCTCCTTCCAGAAGGAGAAGGTCAGGTCAGTCTTTCTTCTGCTAAAAGAAAAAGTTGCCTGGGTGAGTGTTCCTTCTTCTAAAAGAAGAAGCTGCCTAAGTGAGTCTTACTTCTTCTGGAAGAAGAAGTTGCTTAGGTTAGTCTTTCTTCTGCTAAATGCAAAAGTTGCCTAGGTGAGTCTTTCTCTTTCTAAATGAAGAAATAGCCTAAGTGAGTCCTTTCCTTCTGGAAGAAGAAGTTGCATAGGTTAGTCTTTCTTCTGCTAAAAGAAAACGTTGCCTGGGTGAGTGTTCCTTCTTCTGAAAGAAGAAGTTGCCTAAGTGAGTCTTACTTCTTCTGGAAGAAGAAGTTGCTTAGGTTAGTCATTCTTCTGCTAAATGCAGAAGTTGCCTAGGTGAGTCTTTCTCTTTCTAAATGAAGTAATACCCTAAGTGAGTCCTTCCTGTTCTTGAAAAAGTTGCCTTGGTAAGTCTTTCTGCTTCTGGAGGAAAATAATGCTTACGTGAATCTTTTTCCTTTTGGAAGAAAAAGTTACCTAGGTGAGTCTTCCTTTTGCTGGAAGAAAAAGTTGCCTAAGTGAATCTTACTCCTTCTGGAAGAAGAAGTTGTACAGGTGAGTCTTCCTTCTAAGAGATATATAGATAATGCGGTTTCGTCTGCGTCGATACTGGCAGAACTTATTAGAAATTAAACTCAACTTTATTGCGTAGGTACCATGGTTTTCGTCTGATCCTTCTCTAGTGAGATTAGTACTTCAGAGCAATGAAAATATAATGTTTATCAAATTTTACGTACAGTAAATTCTTGTTTTGTTTTCAGCCCACCTCAGGTCTTAGATCTTTTATGAAACTTGCATGAGTACGAAGTTTACAGGTTCAAACGACACACCAAGCATAACCAAATACAGCTCAGTGCAGACAGTAATAATTTTTAAATAAAACAAGAAAACATAAACTGTAGAAGTGCCTGAAAATGGCGTCCAACAAACAAACGAATAAGATTTTCAATGAACCACTAAATATTTTGTCCAAAAAATTAGCATAAACTGTTACAAATTGAATAAGTTTTGGATAGCCAAATCCTTCATTTTCTCTTAATAGATCTAAAAAAATTTAAAAATAATTTCAGAAATATAAGAGTTAATTTCAAAATCATAGATTCAACTTCAATAAATTCTTTTGTGATTACTGACACTGAACTTTAACTTTATAAATATTGCAAAAACGAATACAAAATATCCTCTCCTTCTCGTTTATCTGTTGTCTTAAAATAGTTTTTCATAAAACTGTATTTTGACCTGAAAATCTTTGAATTAAAAAACACTTTTGTATAATTTTCCAAACCCTAAAACATAAGCATCACTATAAACAAATTCACTCAATAATTGCATCTTTAAAAAAACAGTGTCGCTTTAACCCATTAAGCCCTGAGCGTTGCGTTTGCGCAACGTTTGGGAATTTCGCTACATTAAGTAATTCATAAAGATATAAGACTTGAAAATGGGTAGAATTGGATTCGAATTGATCGTTTTAGATTCTGCCATACTCAAATTTCAAAATTTTTTAAATATTCATATCTTTTTTTCGATCCAAAGTCAAAGGTTTTTTTTGGGGAATTTTTGAAATTCAATTAAAAATACTTATTCTTCAAACCTATCAAAATCCCTTTGTGGGCTGCATTTTGTAATGCTAAACTATTTAAAAATAAGTTTTAAAAATATTTTTTTTTTTTAAATTTTATGTTTTGTATGTGACTAAGGCCCAAATTGCGTTTGCGCAACGTACCCTCCTGGTTCAGGGGGTGGGGGTATGAATTATTTGCTTCATTTTTTTTCTTGATTAGGTCAATTACTAAGATTGTGTAAAATTTTATGGAAATCGCACAAGCCCTTCTGGGGTCAGGTTTTAATGGGTTAAGCAGTGTCCTGTTTTTTACAGTGTATGGTAATTAATTCTATTAAAAGTAATTAATTGTGGTCAGTGCTCATTGCTACGTTTTAGCAATTTGTGTGCAATAGTGCAACTCACAACCCACACTTCCGCACTGGGCCAATGAAAACAACAAAGTCTGTGCGACTCTTACACATTGTTTTTACGATCAGCATTGAGTGCAGTGAAATAAAAGCAAAATCAAATAAAAAAGCTGCAAGTAAGCCAATAAAAAATGCAAATTGCCGCTTGTAATGAAGTTAGCACATCTCCAACAACGAGCGTTGTGCGTCAACAGGTGAACTGAGCGATGGCAGCAAAATAAAAACAAAAAAAAAACAATAAAAAAGCAATGACACATTCAATCGCAGGGCCACTTCACAAATTATGAAAAATTATATTTGTAAATTGAATAAATTAATTACATTTCCTGTGCATTGTTTGCCTTTTCTGGTACAAATGGAGAACTTTAATTTGTTAAATCGTTACATGAAAATGGTTTTCGCTGGCTATTAAATTTGGTGTTTTCGTTTCTTTGTGGGTGTGGCTGGCAAAGTGCAGTTTGGCAACAGTTGCTGACAGAGTAGGAGTGTCAGTGTTCTGTGCATAAATCAGGCTAAAAGCTGAAAGTCTTTTACATATCTGCATTTCAGCTTCCAGCAGACCAAAACACACGTAGACGTCGCATTAGTGTACAGCAGCCGAGTTGAGTGGTTTTTGCGGTTCGCGCTGGCACGCACAGCAATGAAAGTGGCTGCAAGATTTCCATTTACTTATCAGTTTTATTACTTCAAAATATGCTCTGTAGATGCACATTTATTTGCTGAATGCTAATTGAAGTTGAAAGTAAGTGGTCAACAATATAGCTTTAAGGTTAGGTACGTTCTTTTAGTTAAACAAAAATCAGATTTCATGGGGACTCAGGGAACATAAAACACTCAACAAATTTATGTATATCCCTCCAAGTGCATAATCATTGTTCTGGCTAGCACAAAGCATTGGAAAAAGCATGTTCGAAAGTTTCATACCTAACATTCTTGTCAGATTTGCATTACACATCATTAGCTTAGATCAACTGAAAATTTATTGCATGATTCACTCACATTTTTCCTTTACAATCACTGAAAGCCATTCACTTACTTGCCAAATCATGGCCGATTTTTTTTATGTACATGCCCACTTTATTCTTGTTTATTTTCACACTTTGCTTACTGCATAAAACAAAACCTGTTTTATAAAATCGTGTTTAAGTACTTTCTTATCGCATTGTATGCCAATAAATTGCGTTCATACGGATATAAAAGTACACTTTTCACGCACCCAACACACACCTTCACACATTCACATACCTTAACCCTACTCGGCGATAGGCCGTTTTGTTGTAATTTATGCGATACGGTGTAGAGAAGTAGGCAATTTTCTATGATATGTTTTCGATTAAACTCATAGCAGGCAGCATTCAAAGGAACAGAATGAAAAGGGAAGCGTGTGCATACACACACGCACATAAACATACCCAGTAGGAAATTGTATATGGTGATTCAAAGTAATGCATAACTTTTGTCTTAATTGGGATGCTGGCAATAGAAGCTTATGCGATGAAGACTTGAATTTGAAGTTTACAAAAAGAAATACGAAGGCATGTGCTCACTTTTATAAAGTCGCATTACTTTGATATACTAAAGAATAAAATAAATAAATAAAATAAAATAAAATAAAATAAAATAAAATAAAATAAAATAAAATAAAATAAAATAAAATAAAATAAAATAAAATAAAATAAAATAAAATAAAATAAAATAAAATAAAATAAAATAAAATAAAATAAAATAAAATAAAATAAAATAAAATAAAATAAAATAAAATAAAATAAAATAAAATAAAATAAAATAAAATAAAATAAAATAAAATAAAATACAATAAAATAAAATAAAATAAAATAGAATAGAATAAATAAATAGCACTTGGAATGAAGGCACAAAGTATTATGAACATTTTCTTTCCTTTCTAAGTAAATGAGAGTGTAAATATGTGCAAATACCCTTTGTAAGTACTTAACGATGGTCAGTGAGCAATTTCTTGAAGAAAATAATAGCAATTCGTTAGGTAAATCTGGATTATTCCCAATTGCCACTAATTCATTCTTCCATTTCGGACTGGGTACACTCGCATTCTATATTTTTTTGCAGACCAGTTTGCTTCGAAAGGCATAGATGTAATAAAGTAAAGCAAAGCACAGTAGTGAAACAAAGTACAAGTAGTAAAAATATTCCACAAATGTTGCCAACATTAAAGCCAAGTGGGGAGAAAAAAGTGCGCATCTGTGCAGTGTGTCAGGCAAAATAATAGACTTGCTACCCATTTCGTTTCAATGTTCCATGCTTTATGCATAGTTAAGTGTACACACACTCACACACACAGATAGGCGTCCATGTGTCACTGGTTGTAAGTGCAAATATGTTCGCCCATTGACGCAAAGTAGGCGGAAACGAACAGAGTTTTGCTGGTTCTGTGTGCGCTCACCAACTCCTCCATCTGTCTGAGCGTTCGTGCGCATTTATGTGCGTGTGTCTGTGTATGTGTATAGAAACAAAGTTTACTTTATTATTTATTTAACGCATAAATGGTTACGAAGAGCAGCGCAGCAACGTTAAGGCCGCTGAAGTGGTTAGCCAAAAGTCAAAGGAAATATTGACCTAAAACGTAGAAGGAAAATTGAAAATCCAAAGTTTGCAAATTACATGAAAAGGATATCTTCAATGCATACGGTATGGTGTGATAATTTTGTTGGTGTTCGTTTTGTGTTGTGTTGTGTTATTTTTCCTTATTTCTTCTTACTTTGTATCTTCTTCTTGAATCGAGTTTAGCAAGTTTTAAATTAGGCAACACTGAGTACATAAGACAGTCTCCGGTGGTCCCAGTAGCCGCTACGTTAGGCGTATTGGTTTGAATCTCAAATTCTTAAAACATAGGTTAAAGTGTTTTATGAAGAGAAATTATTTTATCAGTCGTGCTTTCAGAAATACTTTTAATTAAAAAAAATCGACACGTATTTTTTAGTTTTTAGAAAAGCAAAATTAACGGGGTCGACAATAAGTTAAAAACATGAACTGATGGGTCTACTGACTTCAAAATTGGTGGAAACACTTTAAATAATAAATTTATATATATGTGTATTTAAATTTTTTAAACATATCAAACTGACGGGTCAACGATGGGTTAAAAGTTTGTATGGAGAAACCTGAGGTTTTGACTCCAAACTTAGTAAAACCACTTTATATGAGAAATAATTCGACAAGTGTTTTTAATTTTTTCGACAATTGAAACCTAACGGGGTCATAGAGGGGTTAAGGGTTTGAATGGAGAAACTATGAAAAAAGATGAATTAATTGGTCCATTAATTTTAATAGAGGTGAAAGTGCTCCAAATAAAAAAAATTTGAGACATGTGTTTTAGCTTTTTTTAGTCAAAATCTAACGAGCCAACCATGGGTTAAGGGTTTATATTGAAAATTTGTGGAAAAACATTAATTAATTGGTCTTTTAACTTCAAATCAGGTGAAAGTGCTTCAAATGATAAATAATTTGAGACCTTGAAAATCAAAATCTGATGAGTCAACAATGGGATAAAGATGTATGTAGGAAAATATTATTTCATGAGCCTATCAATTATGATGAAAGCACTTCAAATAAGAAATAATAGGAAGGAAATTTGTAGAAAAATTTTGTGTGGTCAACAAAGGGTTAAAATGAACGTGATTTATTGGGCCCATTGACTTCAGCTGACAGCGGCTTCTTGCTAGGAACTAATAAAGCAAAAAGCAATGCGCTACTTCTATGTAGGCCAATTCGTCAGGACGACTTGAGGTCCTACTTGAAGGTGTTTAACTACATTTCCTAAGCATTTGCTTTTAGGACACTTTATCTAAATAAACTTCCGCAGCTTTTTAGAACTCAGCAACGATTCACATACTCAACGCTTTCATTTGCCACCAAGCAAACCAATAGTACCGTTTGTTCTGTTGTAGCGCGCTGGTGGAATTTCCTCGTTTACATTCGATACTGTAAAATGAGACCTGGAGTTTCTGGAATTGCGCAAATGAAAATTTGAAACTTTTTCACTTGACAGAATGAAAAATACACTAGCAGTTCAAGTACTTGACGGAGACAGTTGGTAACAGTGATTTTTTATGCTGTAGAATTTACAAGAATTGCTTTGTTGCTGGAATGATAGATGCAGTCAATCGACGGCACATTTCGCCTGACCGTTTTATATGACTTTAAGTTGGATTAATGACGCTTAGAATTGCAGAAGTTGCCAGCCTTAAATAGATTTAAACTTATTTTGTTAAAAGAAATGCAATAAAAATGAAAATTAAATAGCAACTTATAGAATATAGCAACTTATAACTTATTGAAAGCACTTTGAAAGCGGCAAAACATTTAAACGAAACAGCCAACTGACTGGCACAAGCCTCACTGAGAACATTAAGGAAGTTAGTCAGTTAAGTGCAATAATTTTCAATTGCTGTCAATTTCATTATTATTGCTTCTGGGCCATACAAAGTCATATAACAATAACGATAGCCACAATGGTTTGTAGTTGAGTGGCTGTGGCCACCTCTGTCATTTATGCTTAAGCAAGCATAATGCCACCCTTGCGCCACGCCCACTTTATTGGTCATGACCGGAGTGCATTGCGTCTGTTGGTGTTTTGTGAGTGAGAGACAGACTTGACCTCAGCTCTTATGGCTACTAATGCTCTGCGTTTATCTTAGTCACTCATACGCCACGTAGACCCAATGCTGCATTAAGTCAACGGTCTGAGAGCATACAAATTGTTCATAGAACCAGAAGCAGTTCGGTCAATATAAAAATACAAAAATGCTAAATCACTGTTAAGTCATGCTTAATGCTAACTTTAGCCATTTGCTGTGCCATTGTGCATCTCAATATTTGTTCTAGTTTTAATGATTTTTTCCACTACATTTCTCCCACATTTATGCTGAGGGCATTTCGATGTAAACTGTTTCGGTGTTGTGCAAATTTGAGTTGCTGCGTACGTTTGAGTTGAAGATTTCGTTCATTTATGTGTCTGTGTGTTCGAATGTGTTGATCTTTCTTTATGCAAGCAAACACAACCGAACCCAACCTGCCAGCTTTCGATTTCGAAAACAACGAAAAGGCGCGCACACGTTCGTGCCAGACAATAACAAGTTTCAACCAACAACTACAATAGCAACAACAAGTACTACACAACCAACTTGGTTGCAACAACCGACTATGCAGCTGTCAGCTTGCTGTATTTGCATTTTAGATGCGATTGATGCGCATTCGTTTTTACTCTCAACTTCCCCACAGCATCGTAGTCCGTCCCCTTCCGTCACTGCGTTGAACTTTCGATTGCACGCAATCAACATTTCCGCCCGAGGACTTCAATTTGCCAACATTGCGCACTGCGCCGTCTGCATATGAGCTGTGCCGGTGTTGTTCATTTGTATTCGTGAGTATGTGTGTGTGTGTTTTCACTCGTACATTTATTGGTATGCAAATGCTGTTAACGCTGCATTAAGTTTGCATACAAATCTGCCGCATGCGGTAGGCACAGCGCGCGGCCAACAGGTGAAAATAAATGAATTTCGTTGGCGCTGATTTTCTTCATTTATGTACGAATATGTGTTGTACGAATATGTGTTTATGTATTTTTATGTATGTGTTTGTTTGCTTTTTAAATTAAATTTGGCGAGTAAACCAATTTCATGTGCTGCCAATGGCATCAAGAAAATTCGCCAGATATTTCAATGAAAGCATTCAGCATTTAGCACTCAACCACACACACACACACACAAATACATGGAGTGTGTGCGTTATTTGTTGTCCTATACATGAACGAGCTCACACCATCACACAAAATCAACGAATAAGCCAACAAATATGAACTCGAGCAACTATTGAGCATGAAGGTCCTACTGAAAATATATAAAAAAATATAATGTTAAAAATTCCGTGCAGCCTAATAATTCGTAAAGATACAAATTTAAGCCCATTAACATACATACTTTTCATTTCAATTGTTTTAAATTGAATGAAATTCAACTAAACAATGCATAAATTAAACGCTAAATGAAACCAAAACATGCACCGAAACAAAAGTTGGTTGGCACAAAAACAAAAATTAAATTTGCATAATTTGTGTACATTGAGTCGAGTTCAGAAATATTTAGGCGTTGCTTTCATATCAGTTGACCTTAGCGCCGCCAGCGATAGACGATACCAAACAACACGCACCAACCCAGTTCAGCCCCAAATTTGTTTGCTACATGTTGTTTATTTGTTTGATTTTCTTTTTGCAACAGCAAACTCATTGTTATGGCCGCATAAATCATGGCGAAAAAATCAGCAAATGAATCTCAAAAATTTTCAAAAAAAAAAAAATTTGTTGTCGGTTTGCGTATTTCCATTATTTTTGTGTAATATTTAATTTTGAACATATTTTCCTTCATTTCAATGTGGCATTCAAATATGAAATTAATTTTAAATACAACTTTTACATTTAAACTTGAATGTAATTCTTTGAACAATGATTGATTTCTCATCAATCATAATCATGTTCAATCATATTTATGTGGCTTTTGAAATTGCAAGTGCGCCCAAAAGTAACATTTATGCATTAAATGTGGTTTCGATAGCATGAGGATCAGTGATTGAACATTGTACAGAGAACAGTGAACATCACAATTCAAAGGGTCTTGTGTTCAAACTCAACAAACATCGGTAAGGGGAATATTTATCAGATCCATTATTTATTATTAAGACCGTTGTAGCTGGGACTCTAAACCAATCAAGAGCAAATACAGAAACCTTTTTGAAGTATTTTTAACTTCCTCAGGCAATTTTCATTCGGAGTTCAACCCAATCAAGAACAACTAAAGAAACATTTAGCAACTAAGTACTTAAGACAGTTATAGTTTGGACTCCAACCCAAGAAATAGCAAATAAAGAAACCTTTACAAAATATTTACTACTCAGACCATTGTTGTTTGGACTCCAACCCAATCAATAGCAATTACAGAACCCTTTACAAAATATTTACTAAGACAGTTGTAGTTTGGTCTCCAACCCAATCAGAACCCTTTACAAAATATTTACTAAGACAGTTGTAGTTTGGACTCCAACCCAATCAATAGCAAATACAGAAACCTTTACAAAATATTTACTACTAAGATAGTCAAGCGGGTAGCGCGCTGGCTTCTCATACCAAAGACTCCATGTTCGATTCCTGGCTAGGGCTGGTGAACAACTCATCTACTTCTATCGCTATCCACATGAAGGGAATGAGAATTACAAGAATCGCACAAGTGCGCTCTTGGCAGGCAATGGCAAAACCTCCAAGTGTGAACGAAAAACTGCCAATCGCCGTTCGGATTCGGCGTTAAACTGTAGGTCCCCCCCCCCTTTCCCCATCCGCTTGAAATGTGTGCTGTAACATATGTCGGCAAAACAGTGTTGCATACACAGTTCAAAAACGGGTAAAATATGTGGTATCACAATGGGCCTTTCAGGCCTCCGAGTGTGTCTCTTATAGAGGCAGCCACCGCAACCTAACCTAACCTACTACTAAGACAGTTGTAGGTTTGACTCCAATCCAAGCAATAGCAAACAAAGAAACTCTTAGCAAACATTTACTACTAAGACAATTGTAGTTTGGACTCCAACTCAATCAATAACAACTAAAGGGATAGTACAGTATTTAGTACATATTTACTTCTCAGACTACTGTAGTTCCAAATTTATAGACAGAAGAAAATATTTACTATTAGAACAGTTGTAGTTTCGACTCCAACCCAATCAATAACAAATTAAAAAACATTTAGCACATATTTATTTCTCAATTAATAGTAATTGAAGAAACCTTTTAGTTAGGATTCAAACCCAATCAATAGAAAATAACGAAGCATATGCCTATCATTTACAACTCAGACAATTGTAGTTCCGATTTCAACCAAATCAAATTCATATTAAGGAACGCTTAGAAAATATTTACTACTGAGATAGTTGTAATAGCTAAAGCAGAAAAATATTGTCTTATAAAGTAGAAAACATACTTAAAAAACCATTATTCTGGGGCCTGCATCATAGGCTCTTCAGGCAATATTACTCAATAGTGTAAAGAGTCAAAGATTGAAGATAAATTGAAGAGCCACACGGAGTTAACATTAAGTTGAATAAATGCTGTGCGCAAAAAAGAAACAACTTGCAAAGCAAAACTCTTATCATCGTTTTCTTTCACCAACAGTCGCTGAAAAAGTTTCTTTTATTTTGTGTTAGTTTTCGATTTAATGTGTCACAAACTTTCGGTCTAACAAACTAACCACCAAGTCTCTGTGGTTGCCCTAAATGCTTCGAATTAATTAGCATAATTAGGATTACTCGTATATGGGTTTGAAACAAACTTTTCCCATTCATTTCATTAAATTAATTGGCCTCTCAACGCGCCACCACACCCAATTCACACATTAGTTGGGCCTCTTTCATAGATACATTGAAAGAAAAATCATAAAAAATCATAAAAATATGAATTTTGTCAACAGCACTTTGAAACATTTATCATACACAGATCTGTATGTATTTGCATTGCATTTGCTTCTCATTTGACTCATTCAGTTGGTTTTAGTTTTCACCATCTGCAATGAAGCGTGTTTTGGGGTCGTTTTGATATATTTACATAAGTTGATAAGTTTATAAATAGTTTTCATTGCTTTTCATTGCTTGGTAAGCATTTCTAATTTATGTTGTATTACTTAAAAAATTCAAGAAGTTCAAATAGTTTCACATTTGCTGTGAAATCTAAAACATTCTCAACATTGGAAAAGTTTCAACAAGCAATTATCTTTTGCCCACATTTGTAGTTTGAGTAAAAAGTACTAAACTAAAGATCAAATTATTGCGAAGCTCAAACTAAAACTCAAATTATTTCAGAGCCTAAGTGCAAAATTTAAAACGAAAAAAGATTATCGTGTTCATCTAGCAAAATCAACACTTACGCCGCTTGTGATTAAAATTTTTTAATTAAAATTCTTGTATATGGCTTTTGTTAAGGCGAAACTTAAGCAAATTGCAAAAGTTGCTTCGCACATTTGCTGCTCTGGCAGGTTGTTGCATTGAGACTGTCACAGTGTGCGTGCGTGTGAGTGCATAAGTTGGACTTTGTTTTGTGGCACAAAACAACCAGTATGTACTGTCATACATTCCAGTCACACATACACACACATACACATACACAACTCGTACTCCACCACAAGAGCTGCCGTTTGTCATGTGGGCGTACATACGTTCATATGTCAAACATAAAATCTGTGAAAAGTACTTGAAGGTGTAGAAGAAGAATAGTAAAATCAGTTGTTGTAACTGGTGACCACTGTTGGGATTTGTCTAAGCACGCTGACTGGTCGACTATGGCGCAGACTTCCGCCTAAATCGGATAGACTTAACTACAGGAAACCGGATGGATTGGCGAAGCACAAAAGAGAATAAAGTACTCGCTTAGGAGCAGAAAAAACTTAGGATTTTTATGAGGAAATTGTTGAGATAAAAAGACAGCAGCGGCTTTAGTTGGCAACGTGGTGACGAGATTTTGTTGAGTGAATTCATTTTCATATTAAATTATGAAATATTTATAAATAGTTAATGCATTGTTTGAAGTGTGTGAAAGCGCTGTGAAATTGTTTACTTTTTTTTGGTTTTATTATAATGCTGCATTAGCTTTAAGCACACGAACGCTTGAAGTTGAAAAAGTTGAACAAAAACTTAAGAGGCTTTGAAGTTAAGGCGGAAAATTTTTCAAATAAATAGCTTACAGTTTATTTTCATGCAATAAAAGGTAACTGAAGTTAATTTTAACGAATATCGTTTAACGAATTCAATTGAGTATCAGTTACTTATACGTATACTTATCCGATTCTTTACTTATTTAGTTCTTTAAAAATCATATTAAAAAAAACAGTGTGAACAGAAATCATCAGTAGACACCAAAAAAACGCAGAAAAATTACCTTAAAATGAGTTGACACTTGAAGTTAAAAAAATTGAACAAAAACTCAAGTTTTGCTTTGAAGTTAAGACTGACAATTTTCCAAATAAAAAGCTTACAGTGTATTTTTTAGTGCAATTAAAGGTAACTTAAGTTAATTTTGACGAATATTGTTTAACAAATTCAATTAACTATAGAAACTAAATCACAATTTTTCTATATTAGATCATTATTTCTATATCACTGTTACATACTCATTCGATTCTTTAATTATGTAGTTCTTTAAAATTAATATTAAAAAAACAGTGTAAACAGAAACCATCTGTAGAGACCTTAAAACGCGAAAAATGGCCTTAAAATGAGTTGACGTGGACTCATTCGGGGAAAAAATTAAGCGAATAGTTATGGACAGGTAACGTGTTAGAAGCCTCAAACTACGTAATTTCTTTCTGATTTAAATCCGGAAATGAAAGATTTGATTGAAGAGGTATGAGTTAAGAAAAAAATTAGTTTAAGATTTTGCTGCTTACGTGCGATACAGTTTTTGGATAAGAAAATCAAATACAAAAATTCATTGGTGCAAGTAACGATTGGAAAAAGTTGTAAGTGAAGAAGTGCCAACAACTCTTCTCTTCGAATCTGCTTAGCACAAATGGCAGTCATTACATTCTGAGAGGGTACGTTCCACTATACGTCCGTCCACTAAATGTAATTAAAAACGTTGGAAAGGTACATCCTTTCCCAGTTTCTAGTCAAAATTACATAACATTTGGTTCACTGGGAACGAAGTTATTTCGTTCGAAATGACAGCTTGTTTGTGTGAAAATAATACATTAAACAGCCAATAAAATGTTTCTTTTTAGTTTTACTTATAAAATTACTGAATTATTTCAATTGACGAACCAAGCTTATGGTGATCGTTCTTCATCACGTTGGAAATTTCACAAGTTGTATAAGTAATTTAAAAAATATCGTGAGAATCGAATCGGTGATCACCGCTGAATCTTTCAAGCTTCTTAAAAGATCATCAAAGATCAATCAAAATTTTCATTGAATTTCTTCAAAGTGGGTTTAAGCATTTCAATAGCGTCAATTTCTTGAAATCTAACATTTGTGTTACCTAAAGGAGTCTTATGCATGGTTTGTTTTGGACAAAAAAATTCCCAGAATTCCAGTGCAGAAGTTTCATGCGTGATTGGTGCGTCGTGAGGACAGAAATAGTGATCAAAATGTTAGCCAAACGAATCGGTTATGACCGCAGATTCCATAAAAAACTATGCATGAATTCATCAAAAATCAAAGTACTTTACTGAAATTCGATTGATGAATTTGCCCATCTTTAAAATAATTATTTTTTTTAATTTAAGGGGGTGTTCTGTAGTAACAGCTCATTTTCTTAGGTGTTTTTTGATATTCTACTGTGAAGTAACTATTCAATTTTTTTGTATGCGGTTTTTTTTCAATGTTTTATTATACTTTTAACTACAAAATTCAGTATAAGGTTTGAAAAAATATTGATTCGTTGCTGCACTGCAGCGCCGCAAAGTGACGCCCTCCAAAAAAACATGCGTTGACGGTTCACACGATTGCTCCAGTCTGAAAAATGGAAATCGGAAAATTAGCGATTATCGTCCGACGGGAGCTTTTTTGTTTTTCATCCAAATTCTCAAAATGGCGCGACTTGAAAGTAAAAAATTTTTTTTTTCCAATTTTTCAAATGAAAAAAATTTATTTAACACTAACTAATAACAAAATCGAAAAAAACGCTCGTCGGACGATAGCGACAACTTTTGGAAACATTTAAAAAAAAAAATTATCAAAATCCGTCTACTCAATCATTTGTAATCGTGTAAACCAGTTCGAAAAACATGGTTTCGGGAAAAACGCGTTTAAAGTTTTTTGTTCTGTGGAAATTCGGCGGAGCGCGTGACGAAACCTCCTTTACAAATGACTTTCCGGTCCGAATTCATCAAAGACCTTTTTTTATACGATAGATAACAACATTACCTGTTGAAAAATGCAACAAAAAAAATCGATTTTTTGAAAATTTTACTACAGAACACCCCCTTAACCGAACATTTGTGCACCGAAAGGTGTCTTTTACACGGTTTGTTTTGTCCAAAAAATTCTCAGAATTCCATCTCATTGAATGCATTGTAACCATCAACAACTCCCCGTATTCATCTGATTTGGCACCCTGTAATTTGTATTGTCTTAAAAAAATGCCTTTGCCAGTGAAAAAAAACATTTTGAAGGATGAAACATTTATCCAAAATGTTTGAAGGACATCAAGTTCGACAATCTAAACCATTCATTCGGTAACCTTTTGGACTGTGAATAATAATGAATAATAATGAGTTTTGATTCCAAAGGGAACTATTTTGAAAAAAAGGGTGTTGCCAATACTTTTAAAAAGTCCTGTTTAGTGTGGAATGCACCTTTTATAAGCTTCGCAAATCAAATTTTCAAAGTGTGCGTAATGAAATTCTGACTATTCAACTTGGTTTACTTTTGAAAGAACTCACTACTAAGCAGTGTGTTTGTACATATATGAGTTTTTGACAAAATTAAGAGACAAGATACATATATATGAGTCTTTGACAAGAAATTGTTATACTCGTTCAAACAAAAATAAGAAAAAAATAAATAATAATAAAAATAATAAAATAATGTAAATAATCCCCAAATTTCATTGTTGACAATATTTTAGAAGGTTTTCTGTTAATTTTTATAAGCCACGCCGTCTTCTGTCAAACTAACCTCTGACTTTATGAAATTCTGCTCTTTGCTCTTCTTAAAAACCCTTTTACAACAACACAGTTATAAATTCTGTCGGCCTAGAATAAAGTAAATAAAATTGAATATAGAAACCACATGAAATATTTTACCATATTAGACCACAAAATTGCGCCAATGCCAAATTGAAATGGATTTTGCCAGCTTGCTTGTATTTTGCTGGCGCAGCAAGTAAATGCATTATTCTGCATAAATACACCCACACATTGACAGGCACGCATACACCCACACACACACACCCCCAGCACACATAAACACAAATCAAAGCAAATAGAAAACCACGCAAGGATTACAAATCGCTAATGCGTTGGTTTGTTTGCTTGTTTGTATGTCTGTCTGTTTGTCACTTCTAGCTAGCCACTACACCCACACACGCATATGCCATGCGTGTACATGACATTTCTACGTGTGTGTGTTTGTGTGTTTGTGAGTGCGCGAACATTTGCGCTTGTTTATGCATGTGTTGGTTTAATGGTTCGCTTGAGAACGAGTTCACAGCCGCCATTGCTGCTCGCTAGCAATGCTGTCGCTTGCTTACTGTTGCCGTTGCCGTTGTCGGCGCCAGCATCAGCATTAGCGGCAATTGCTGCAAATGCATATTTGCCAGCGTACGCGCACGTCTGGAGCCATCATTATTGCATTTTGCGTTTGGCCTTGCCGTCCCGCTTGGCACTGCTTTGCTAAGAATTTGTGCAGCGCAAACAGTTTCGCTGGAAAGAATCTGTACGCGACATGTTGCATGCAACTTCGTTTCGGTTATTTGCGTAAAAATTGAATTACTGCAAATTCGATTCGCTGCAAACCCAACGAGTCAAGCATTGGCGTCGGCGATATTAATGGGTTTTGCATGAATTTTCACTGCTTTAAAATTGCAAACTCGCAAACAAGTCAACATTGGGGACACACTTAATGGAATTTCAGTGACAGTCTGTGTGGCGCGCTAATCAATTCACAGCACGTACTAAGAGCTGCGCGTAGGCGCTATAAAATTACAATAAATATGCCAAGCGACAGCCACAGCGGCGGCAACAAACAACCAACAAATTAAATGAAAAACCATGGAACACGTATGCTGATACCACTAAAAGTATACAAGAAAGTTGGCTCTTCTTCTTAATGTTTGCAATTTCACGAGCGATTTTGTGGAGTAATGGGGAAAAGTGTATCATAAAACGATGCAAAGAAACACAATGAAGTTGTGCGAAAGTCACATTAGTTAAGGAAAGTAGTAGACGATTGATTTTCGACCGGGGATAAAATTTTTTTAAATTAATAATGCTTGAACTTTATTCTTGTTGTAGTTCTAGTTGTATGTTCTTACATTACTATATTTGATAGGAAAAGTGCACTGCGACCTGCACTGCGATCTATTGTGCCCTAATATGGACTTCAACTATACCTGTAAGACCAGCATTCGAGAGAGATTTTAGTATCATTCATAAATATTTTAAATATTTGGATTCCCACTTGGCATATTGCAAACCAAATACAAAGGAATTACAACTCAAAAATCATAATTTTTCAGACAACGCAAACAAATTGTTGATACTGTAGAAGCGATGCAATTTACGAAAAATTGCATTAATAATTAAAGAAGATAGTATCAGGTGTACAACTTTGCTTCCGCCGTTTTCCGATAGGTGGCTGTACCGGCTGAGGCTGGTTGAAATACATAGATGGTAATGCCTTTAAAGTGAGTGTGGACAGTGCCTAACGAATTGTCATCGCCGTTTCAGTGACAGTTGTTCTTGTTTTCGTATTATTCACGCTCGAAAATGTCCGTTTATGTGCCCAATTCTCGCCATTTGCGGGAAGTTTTACTTTTCTGTTACAATTCGAAAAAAAATGCAGCTGAAGCGCATCGAATGCTCTCAGAAACTTACGGTGATGCTGCTCTGAGTGAAAGAACGTGTCGGGAGTGGTTTCAACGTTTTAAAAATGGTGATTTCGATGTCGAAGACAAACATGGTGGTGGAAGAGAAAAAACCTTCGGCTCGGCCTCACGTCGCAAAAGTGGTCAAAAAGTACCTGGAAACGTTGAAATCGGAAATCTTGCCCCACCCGCCGTATTCCCCAGATGTCGCCCCTTCTGACTTCCACCTATTCCGTTCGATGGCACACGGCCTGGCAGATCAACATTTTCAATCCTTCGAAGAATTGGAAAAATGGATTGCTTCATGGATAGCGTCAAAAGAGGACTCCTTTTTTCGAGCCGGGATCCCAAAATTACCGGAAAGATGGGAGAAAGTTGTCGCTAGCGACGGACAATACTTTGAATAATACATCTGTAAGCACTTTTTCGCAATAAAGCTTTTAATTTTGGAAAAAAAAACGGCGGAAGCAAAGTTGTACACCTGATAATAAAAATTACATGTAATTTTATTTAATTTTTTTTACATTAATTTTTTATTTTATTTATTGTACTATTTATTAATTTATTTATTAGAAAAAAGTCTATATTGGGACATTTTAAGTTGAGATTCTTTTGTACTTAGTGTGCAATATTTTATTGGGTAGTCACCCAGATACTTCATTTGACTTCCTTTGAGTACAAATACTTCCCCATGTATAGCTAATGCAATCCCTTTACCTTATTTATAGAAATTTCAATTTTTAGCTGCACATATTCCTCTTTTAATAAGTTTTTAAACCTGCAATACTCTGTCAAAAGAGTTGATCTCAAAATAATCCTTAGAATGATATCCAAATAATCTCGAGATAATTCTTCTCTTATTTCGTATTGTAGAAATCAACAAGAGCTTTTAGAAGTTCGAATCCTGTATCCAGGTTATTCAAAGTATAGCTTACTTCCTTACTTACTTCATTTTTTCTTTTAAGAATTAATAAAATGTGCTCCTCATTCACAAGTCACAAAATAGTTCTTAACCAACACACCGGATTGATGCATCCTTCTTTGTAGTCTGTCCGCTCCTCAATAACAAACGGAATTGTGACCCAGAACCCAAAGAACTAAGAGCTACTTATATAATTAGACAGATCTGGCCAGTGACCAACCAGAGCAGACCCAATGAACTGATCCTGCTGAACAAACTCTCGATAGGGATTGTTGTGCGAGTCATTACTGGACACTGCCTCATTGGCATACATGCTACCAGACT
Organism: Melieria omissa; assembly: GCA_963971225.1. Classification (NCBI taxonomy): domain Eukaryota; kingdom Metazoa; phylum Arthropoda; class Insecta; order Diptera; family Ulidiidae; genus Melieria; species Melieria omissa. Next base: position 21,860,076 of record OZ020268.1, read on the forward strand.
TGGTCTGCCTTATAACAATTTCTGCAGAAGCTGCATTGACGAGGACTGCGAGGATACTGTCGAGCACCTCTTCTGCACGTGTCCAGCGCTTGCAAGAACGCGCTTCCGACACCTGGGCAGGCACTTTCTGAGCTGCTTAGCTGACCTCGAAAAGACGCCACCAAGCAACATTTACAAATTCATTAGAGCCGCCAAGTGGCTCCAATGATTACTGGAATCAGATAGGTGAAGTTTACCCCCCCCCCCCCACCACGGCGACCACTTAACCTACATACTTATAGTAAAGGCCAAGCTTTAACTTTTGCTTTGTTTAACCTCCCGTCGAACACACACAACTTTGTAGAACACCAACACACACTTCGATCAATCAGACCGGTTCTATAAAACTGTTTTTAAACAGATTTTTTGAGATATTTGAAAAACTTCTATTTACTTTGTTAAGTGGACTATAACAAAGTTACTCAAATAAAACAAAAAAGCAAAACATTTCTTTATGTTAAAAAAAAATCCTTTATAGTCTCTTATTTCTCCAGTAATATAAATTAACAGGTTTTGTCGGTCTCACAAACCAATAGGAGTGTGAAGGCAGGTTAGTTTTTGAAGGCATTTCAGTACCAGTGTCCAGGATTCTTAGTGTAATTGTAGCGGCTTGAATAACAGAGAAGATGCAATGCCATTTTCTGGCATTTATACTGTTTTCTAGTAGTTTCGGGCAGGATTCAAGTATGATTAATTCTTAGCCTAAACATGTTTAATTTTTAAGGTATTCCAGCATCAGTTTCGAGGGCCGATCAACTGCTTGCAGTCCCTTCTGCATAGTGACAGAGTAAACTGTGAGCATCTACCAGAGATGACAAGAAGCAAAAGTTTCGTCCACCTGTAGCCACTATCAGCCTGTCATGCTTGCTTCTGGGTCAGAATGAACCATTTGTTAACAATGACTTTGATGGCTGCAGATAGGAGAGGCAGAACAGGATTAGGACTGATAAACGCAGCCACAGCTAGGGACATTCATTTACTTAATCTTAGTCTTGAATGACTCCAGGCACTGCACAACTGATGCTAATGTTACATCCAGCAAATGTAGCCATATGGCTGCGTACTTTCGAGTGTTGTTGCTATAATTCTTAGAGTAATTTAAGACTTATCTAATACTAGCCAAACTAATATATTGTCTCCCTTCATCTTCTATTCACTTATCTCCATATTCCCATAAGTTTTACTCAACTTCAACTTAATCGCATCCTTCATCAAACTGTACATACTCTCAAAATATGCTTCACTTTCATTTCACATTTTAAACGTCTTCAAATCATAAAGGCACGCTGTGTCAGACTTTTGTATGCTTTGCTCTTGCCTGCCATTTGTTAATTGAGTGGACGCTATAGAAGCAAGAACAACAAAACGCTCCAAAGGGTCCTTCTACACCTTAAGACCGTTCGCCTGTCTGATAAGATGATCTTCAAGAATTTGTTGACGGTGGCAAAAGTTTAAATTATTCCTAATGAGTTGGCAAACGGCGGTGTGATGCGCGCCGCCAAGAGTGGAGATTATACGTTTTAATTAAAAGTGTAGCGGAAAATCTTAGCTGGGCTTATTTTCAATTATGTATTTGAGAATGTGGCAACTGGACCCAGTTGGCTTGGAAAAAAGTGCCAAAGAAATAAGGAAAACTAGGTAAAGTACTTAAAGATGAAAATGAAATTGCAAAAACCGGCTAAACACATGAAAGAAGGAAACGAGCAGCAAACGAGCAAAGGCTTTAATTGTGCCGTGTGGGTGGGTGGTTAAGCCGTGGACTGTGCGTGGGCATGTGAAAGTACTTTGGCAAGTGACCCAAATCCGCTTGTGTGGCCAGCAGTTTGGCTCAATAGTGGCGTCAATGTTGAGCTGTTTAGGGTGAAAAATATGGCCCAATAAAAAATTCTTGGCACAAATGTTTTCCGCTAAAATAACCATCACACACGCATTCCAGCCACGCACCACAACAACGAAATGCAGAAAATACAAAGAAAAAAACAAACAAAGAAAAAACAAAAATACAAAAAAAGAACTGAGTCAAAATAGCAAAGTATCAAACATAAAAATAAAATAAATAAATACAAAAAATATAAACACACCAAACCAAAAAAAAAGCAAAATAAGCCAACTCAACTGAAATAAATGTCAGATAGTCCTTGCAAAAAAAAAAAACTAAATAAATAAACGGAAATGTAAAGACAAGACAAGCAAAGAAATCCCTTTCTGCTGCTGTGACGCCTTTCTCACATCAAGGCGACAAAAGCATGAGCAGCCGGAACAGCAGCGACAGCGACAGTGGCAACATTTATGCCCGCAGGACAATTACGCACAAGGATAGCCGAGTGCCGGCTTTTTACTGCGTCCGACATGGCACTCGCTATCTTTGTGGCGCTGATGGCACGCCTCACGTTTTGGCATTTTAATGAACTGTAGTGGCGCTGTTGAGGCGGCGAGTAGGCAACAGCACGTGCGGCTGTTAGCTCAAGTCCACTTCATAGGCTTCGCAACCACTGCGCTGCTGTGTGTGACGGCATGGCGTGGCTGCTGATTTAGCCATTTTGCGCTCGCATGCAATAAGAAAGCGCAAAGCGATTGTTCGAAGCAGACAGCGTTACGCACAGGCCGACGCGTTATGCCCGAATGTAATTAATTAACATTTAAAATGTGCCAACTACTTGGGTACAGGCGGCGAGGCGCTGAGTAACGAGTTGACAAATGTCGACAGGCTGCAAGTATCGATGTGGCCCCAGAGTGCGATTGTTATTAAGTGCTTGCGCAGCATGTGTCTGGTTTTAACTTCATTTGATTTTGTACTTCGACGGTTTAATTACGGCACACTACCGAATATTGCTTACTTGATCGGCAGATTAATGAACAGCGCAGACTTCTATCGAAATAAGAGAAAGAGAGAGGAAAGATCAAAGCGAGTATACGATGATTTCAAAACGATTCAGATTTTGGTCAAAAGTGGAGCATATTTTCATTAGTACCAAGTAAACCTCTATATGGGCGCACGTGGCGTATGAGTGATGTGCGATTTTACATATTTCTTTGAAATGTATACAACGATAAATGCTAACGACTATTGAAAACAATTGATCAGTGAGCTGTGAGCTTAACACTAGAATGCCCGACAATCTGACCTAAAATACCCATATGTAGTCATTTTGACTACAATATTCTTTATTGACTTTTTTTATTTTATTGGTTTTTAATGAATGAATTGTGTGAGTGGAATTTGGATAAAAAAACTGGGAATTAACACAGACTACTATGATTTTTTTTTCAATTTTGCAAATATTTGAAATTTTCATATTTCACAATTGAAAATGCATGTTTGTCTATTTATCAATAAGAAATTTACTCTGGCTTACAATTTTCTATAGGTAGTCAAAATGGCTCTTTTTGGGCAAAATGACTACCTTGGGCGCTGTACGATAATTTCAAACCGCTTCAAATTTTTATCAAAAGTGGGACATATTTTCATTAGTACCAAGTAAACCTTTATATGGGCGCACGTGGCGTATGAGTGATGTGCGATTATGCATATTTCTTTGAAATGAATACAACGATAAATGCTAACGACTATTGAAAACGATTGATCAGTGAGCTGTATGAGTTCATAAAAATCCAGCGGCTACGCTGACTCCCGGATGGATAAAGGTGTTCGACGCGAAGAAGGAGATTATGTCTCCGACAGAAGGACCATGATGAGGAACCCTATTAATTCTTGTTACACAAAGCAGAGAGAACTGAAGAGAACTGAAAAAACCAGCCATAATCCGAGGAAGTTATTATAACATTTCCTTTAGTTAACGGCAATAAAAACCATAACTCGCAAAATTCAGCCGTTCAGTAGCTTCAGTTTTGTGCAATTTGTGTGCAATGTGTGAATTATACCCTCAAAAAATTATATTTCTTACCACATATTACCTCGTTAACCTACAACCTAAATAGCTGACACATATTAAGGATTATTGTTTGTAGAAACCTCACTGCATTTGTGACTGTCAACAGTACACAACTGAAACACTTGCAAATAATTACTTAAAACCATTGTTCTTAAAACCTCATTGACCCTAAACAATTATAACACAAACTATGTACTGAAATAAGCATAAAATTAACAATTCCATAATTGCATCAAAACAATGATGAGCTCCAAACACAAAAGCGGCCAAATGCACAACCAAATCGACAAACAAATTACAGAATTATTTAAACTGCACAATAGACCAACCGCAAACACACGCACACAAACACACACACACATAGACATAATTTTGCCAACAATTCTAATGCATTGGCTGGTCAAGCATTGCCATTTTGCATGAGCGGCCAACAAACCGACAGTAGCCCAAATCTGGCCTTAAGCAACCGAGGGGGGGGGGGGGTAGGGGTTCGAACATCATGATTAATGAGTATCTGGCAATTTTGGCACTTGGCCATTATTTTCTACAATGTGATTTAGATTTAATGCTTGGCGACATGACACAACATTTCAACAATGACGAGCGGAAATTTGATTTGTGAGTGTGAGCGTGTGTGCAGAAGCGGCGCGTCATGTTGCTAATACTCGTATGGGACAAGTGCGACAAGCCATGATTAATGCACATCACTGTGTCACAAAACGCTACAAAAGCGTCTGTAACAATTGTGTGTTGATTTGTCTTTTTAATGAATAAATTTATGTTTCGAGCAACGCGAAAGGTCATCAAACTAATGGCTAACTTCCCAACTCACATACTAACCATTGACAATGTTTGTCCCAGTTTTCATATTAAGTTGAAAATAAAGTGAAAGTTAATGCAAGGAGAGTATTTTTTAAACCATACAATTTATTTTAATGACCTACTGACTTTATTTTTATTTCCTTGAGAATTATTCACAATACACTTGTGTAGCGGCACGGCACGTTTTCTCATACACTGAGAAGAAAAATTTTATGGGCGAAATGTTGCATTTGCTTCTGAACAGTTGAGAAACAATACATGAATGAAGAATATTTGACATGGATGCTGATTTGAAAATATTGTATGTACCTTATTATCTATTCATATATCTCTGCCCATATGGAAGAATAGCTTATGTGGCCATAAGAGAGTTGAGTTATTGTTTTGTTGGGAGCGTTATAGAAGTCATGGCGCTTATTTAGATGTTCTTTGTTTGAAAAATCCTGTTTTGTTACAATATTATTTTCTTTTATTTTTAAGTTGGAGTCTTTTAAAACAACATGGTTTTCAATCTTCAGTTTGTACCTCAAGCTACTCTTTCATAAGAAAACAGACTGTTTGTGACTTTTATATAATAAACGTCGAGTCCACTCTGGGTTTTTGATCACACAAAAACTTAGTAAAGACTTAGTTAAATAGCCAGCAATGTAAATTTTCAGTTGATAAAATAACTCAATGATCAAAGTAGACCAAGTTTCAATAATGTCCTTTTCCTGTTTTAACACTAGAAACAATGGTCTTTCTCATTTTGGTCATTTTGATGGTTTTTCATTTTTAAATATCTGTATTTTCTACAGTATTTCTATCAGCTTTTGCTTTGACGACTTTTATTTTTTTCTCGGGTTCTACATATAGTTCCACAATTAGGGTTCTGTAATTACAACTATCCAAATCCGATGTGTACTTTTTGAGATATTACGGATATAATATGTAGGAAACCTTGCGGTCTTTCTAGTGTTAAACTATTGGATAGAACGTAAACTATTTTAGTTTCAAATACTTACTGAAGGCTTAGTTAACACTAGAAAACTTAGAAAATGAAAATGACTCCAGTAAGGTCTTACATTATTTTATTACATGGCTTTCTTAATCATCTATGAGTTTTGCTGTATTTTTATGTTAAATTAAAAAGAAAAAACATTTAAAACGCTCCTTAAAAAGTTTTATTTTGTAAGAAGATTTCCCATAGGCATTTAAAAAAGTTTAAATTGGTCGGGCATTCTACTGTTTAAGTATTTGTAATGTAAATTTAATGTAAAAAGCAGCGCTCAGTAATCATTGTATGTTGAGACTCAACAGTTGAGTTTTAATAATGTCGGTTTCGCAAACCAAGTCAAGAGAATTCTGCGAAAGTTTTTTCGAACTTCTCGTCAAAGTCGATTCAAATAAGATCATCAGAAATGAAATTACAGCAATGTTAATGGTTTTCCAAATCCATAAATTCATATTCTGATTTTCTTATTTAAAAACCCATTCGATTATTTCTTTTGCTTAGATGATACCAGAAGCTAGACTACAAATTGCTCGTCATAATAAAACATACGATTACAAATAATGATTGATTGATTGAGAACACCGTGCAACAAAAATACACTTTTGTTGAGATCCATCCAAACGTTGATATAAACGTGAAACTATAAATCATTTATGGCACCTTGCATACTCAGTTTCGCATTTTCTGATACGAAGCCCTTTTAAAAGGACTTGACGGATTTGAAAGACATATAGTACACAATTCAAAGAATTTATTTAAATATTCGGGCTTAAAGTAGAAAAATTCCGCCTTTTGAAAAAATTTTCTATTTTAAACTTTCACAACCAAAATATGTCAGTGAAGTAAGGAACAAATACTTATATGTTTTTGATGATTGACTGTAGTATCATACCCCTAATTTTGATTCTCCTTCTTTTTTATTGGTTTAGAGTAACAAAAATAGGTTTGCATTCATAACCAAGAATTTCGTATGAAATATGAATTAATTTTATTATTTTGTTTCTATGAAATTCGTGTTTCTAATGAGTACTTTGACTTGCAACAATACTTGGTTTAGTTAGTGTAAGAGACACATTTTTGATACATATGCATATATATATACACGAACACGTACTGAGTTGTGGAAAAACAAATTTTATTGTGTGGCCGCAAATGAGCCTGGGGTCACCCAAGTGGGTATTTGGCGAACGACGAGAGAAGTTGTCTATTGGCAGTTTTTTCTTTAAAATTTGAAGGTTCTGTCATTTCTTATAACTCATTTTTAAAATTCTAATATTCCTCATATTGAAAGAAGTGAAGTACTGTTTATGCAGATATTTTCTCCAGGGTTCAAGGCAACAGTCCATAACCATTTCACTTCCTGAACCAACGCAATACCTCGTATTAATAGGGGTCATCACCAGCGCGTTTGTTTGAGTTAAAAAAAAATGCAATCCGAATTAGGTAATGAAACAAGACCCTCTGGTGTGGAAAGTTAGCGCGTTGCCCACTGGACTATCGAAGCTGGCTTCATTGAATGTAATTCACACACATAATCGGCATAACTCTACAATTGAGATTCAGATAACTGAAGGTGCAATTTTTCTCATAATTTATAAACAGCCATCAAAAGACGTTTGTTTTGGCGTCCAATGCTCGAAGTAGGTTAGGTTATGTAAGCCAGGCAACTTACTGGTTTTTTAGCAAATATATTCCGAAGCCTCAAAAGCCTCATTGTGAATTGACCTAAATAAATATAGTTAATAATTCAAGAATGTAGTAGTGTACATATTAGTACTCAGACATATTTAAAAAAATAAACTATTGGAAATGTTTAAGAATATTCAAGCATAAAGTTTTAAAAGGACATTTTCAATACATATTGGTTCTTAAACACCAAAAAATCATTTTTTTGGTATTTCTAGGAAATTTTCTCTTCCATCTGAAATCCATAAGAATATACTGCATTGTGCTAAATTTATTAAATAATTTTTTTTTTAATATTTATGTCCTTGAAATTTCATTCAAAAAGAGAGAAAGAAAAACCAAAAACGCAGTTTTACCATATTTGGGCTCTAGTCTTGCAATTATATAGAATTTCTTGTCTGAAAAATCTGCTGTTGTATGGTGTTATATGTTCTCCTTATCTTTTTCTTCCTTATTTTTGCAGAAATACCAGTGCGCAGTGCCCTATTAGAACTCCTGTAAGTATGCAAAGTGCCGTTTTGCAAATTCGTAAAAAAACTCTATATTGAGTTCTCTTTTTGGTTCAATGCTCGACATATCTGCGTGTAATTTTCTGCGCTACACATATTTCAGATCCTTGCAACATAATGAAATCAACTTTTCTAGCTGTGCATGCCTAAGCAGCATCGCAGTCCACACTCAAGCAAACTAGTGACACACAATGCCGTCGCTGACAAACATTGTCAGCATATTAAAACCCAGTTTGTCGGGCAGCCATTGTCAGCTGGTCGCTGTACTTGAAGTGAAGAAATCAAAAGCACTTAATGAGCGCATGACCAAACGAAAAAACAACAACAACAACAATAAAAATTGAGTAGAATAGTGGTTTATAGTTTAGCAAAGAAATTATGTTTAAAGTGCAAAGAGGAAGAAGTTTATGTGGTGAATAACCACCAATTACACCCACACACACACACACAACGATACGCATTCTTCACATTTAGGGCGGTAAGTGAGTGCGCCACATGGTCACAGCGGCGTACACATTATGAACGAGCACGCAATCACATAATAACAATCACATTGCATTCAAGCAGCGGCCAAGTCAATGCCCAACCTTAGGAGGAAGAGGCGGAGGCAGAATGAAGACAACAAAGGCTTTGCAAAGCTATTTGGCATCGTGACGCCATTGTGCGTTTTATGAATCGAAAGTCAAAAGTTCAAGCAATTTAAGCAACATTTAAAAATTAAAAAATTGCTCGAAATTTGCTGGCCATGGCCATTAATTGCGGCAACCGCGCTTTCAGCTGCATTGCTCACCGCCGAGCGGCCGCAAACGTAGTCGGCCGACTTCATTGCATTGCACCGACCAGCGCGTTTGTTCACCACTTTTCGGCACTTTGTGCTGTGCAGTTGGCATTTGGGAAGCGTGTAATTAAGGAAGGAAATTGCTGCGAAAAGTGTGCGCCGAATTTTTAATTAGACGAAACGAATGTGTTGTAGACGATGGTGACTTGCATTGCTTTAATTATAAAGTGCCACAAAAATTACGGCAAAAAAAAAAATACTGGTTGATGCCTTTCTGCGCAGATTTTCAAAGAGAGAATGGTTTCTTAAGCGCTGAAATATTATAAAAAAAAATATTTTCAGGTTTTATATTCAATTTGACTTTAAAAATAGTAGTTTTATGAAATATTTTCTTTTAGGAAGCCATGAAAAAAGTAATAAAAGACTTTAGTGGAGTTAGATTAGTTTAGGTTATGGTGGCAGCCTCTGTAAGGAACAGACTTGGAGGCCTGAAAGACCCATTATGATATCACATATTTCACGCGTCTTTTGAAATGTGTATGCAATACTATTTTTCTGTTTTTTTTAGGTTAGGTTTGGTTACGTTAAAGTGGCTTTCAGGGCATGGGGCTGGCCATAAGACAGACTGATACGAAAAGGGCCCGTTTTGATACTACAGAGAGTGGGTCCGATTAACTGCATGTCGAAGAGCCTAATCAAGCCAATTTGAATTGTGAATAAACCCCAGCAAGTCTCTGATGTTGACTAAAGTAAGTCCATTCAAGTTGTTGAAGAAGGAAGAGCCTAGAGATTTCTGTCTTCGTCTAGAGCGAGCCGGGCAGTGACAGAGAAGGTGACTAATAGTCTCTTCTTCCTCCTTATTGTGGAAACTGTGGCAATAGTCCCAACTGTTGATGCCTGGAACATGTGTTACGACACACATTTGAAGCGGTAAAGGGAAGGGAGGTAGGGGACCTACAGTTTAACGCCAAATCTGAACTGTGGTTGGCAGTTTTTTCTTTCACACTTGGAAGTTTTGCCGATTCTTTTAATTCTCATCTGCTTCACCAGCCCGAGCTAGGACTCAAACCTAGGACTGGAATATGAGAAGCCAGCACACTACCCACCCACTAGACTATCAAAGCTGGCAAGTGGAGTTATTGATAGTCCTTTAGTTTGGGAAATTTTCACAGGAGAACACATAATCCTTCCTTCCTTCCCTCCCACCTTCTCTTGTTCCCATTCCTAACTCCTCTATCAGCATTTTTCTTGAGCCTTAAGCACAATGGGCTATTAAGCTTGAGTGCTTGAGGTAATGACTTCCTTTAGGTTATTTCATCGGTTCCCCCTTACATCCATCCATCTATCCATCATCCTATCCATCCCATCTATCCATTCATCCTTTAGTCTTTCTAGTATTAAAATAAGACTCGAAAAGACCCCTAAGAATTGGAAATACAAGCATGAAATGTTTTAAGAAAACATTCTAAGTAAAATTTTTTAATTAATTATATAATCAACATTTAAAAAATAGTTCATCAAATATTAATTTATACCAAAATTCTGAACAATGGTACATAGGTTATGATGACTGACTCCACAAATTCCATCCATCCCAAATGTGTATACAACCCTAATTCCTCTAAACGCAACTTATTCGATTTTGTTGCTTTTCATTTCTTCAATGCTGTAGCATAGTGTTATTGCGTGCCCGCTGCAATGGTGCTGGTTTTGCTCATTTGCTCTTTTAATTGCACATTTTTCGCTTTGGCGCGTTTTTGTGTTGCCAACCAAATTTTCTTATTTCCGTTATGAAAACCATGCAACAAGGCGCAACAAATTGCCAAACGAACCCACAAACGAAATGACAAACGAAATGCCAAGCATTAAAGCCAAATGAATGGCGTTAAAACTGCGACACGCAACTTGACTAAGTATTGAATAGCTCTGTGTGTTTGTGTTGGCGTATGTGTGTGTGTGCGTGTGTGGGGGTGTTTGTGCGTATAGCAGGCAATTATCGTAAAAAAAGATTTTATGAACATTTGACTGCAGCTTAAGCGGGTGACAGACAGCTTAGTGTGTACAGCGAACGTAAACGAAAGCTCGAGCAGCGTTCGGACGCATGCGACATGTGCACTGGCTGCAGAAAAACACCAAATTTGTATAAAGTGTGCACTAACACGGCCACGCACGCACACACGCACACACATAGAGAATATATTTACGTTGTTTGTAAAAATGTCAGAAAATTACTTATATAGGAAAGCAAATTGAACCAATAAAAATGTTGTATTGTGAATGACGTTTGGAAAACATGGACGTAGAGGGAATTGTTTTGAGATCTGGTGACAAAATTTGTATGATAGACTCTACGATTTGGAATCTCAAGTGCAGGAATTGTGGTTTGAAGAAGAGTTAGTAAAAATTGAGGAGACATTGAGCCATTTCTGTTAGCAAGGAGTAGGCTGCGCTCACTTTGAACTCCTTTCCCGGAAGATGTTAAAAAAATTTCAGTCATGGAGTTGAGGAGAAGCTTTCTGGATCTTAGAAAGTACATTGATTTATATATTTATATATTTTTTATTTATGTATTTATTTATATATTTTATTTTATTTTATTTTATTTTATTTTATTTTATTTTATTTTATTTTATTTATTTTACTTTATTTTTTTTTATTTTATTTTATTTTGTTTTATTTTATTTTATTTTATTTTATTTTATTTTATTTTATTTTATTTTATTTTATTTTATTTTATTTTATTTTATTTTATTTTATTTTATTTTATTTTATTTTATTTTATTTTATTTTATTTTATTTTATTTTATTTTATTTTATTTTATGTTATTTTATTTTATTTTATTTTATTTTATTTTATTTTATTTTATTTTATTTTATTTTATTTTATTTTATTTTATTTTATTTTATTTTATCAGGTGTACAACTTTGCTTCCGCCGTTTTTTTTCCAAAATTAAAAGCTTTATTGCGAAAAAGTGCTTACAGATGTATTATTCAAAGTATTGTCCGTCGCTAGCGACAACTTTCTCCCATCTTTCCGGCAATTTTCGGATCCCGGCTCGAAAAAAGGAGTCCTCTTTTGACGCTATCCATGAAGCAATCCATTTTTCCAATTCTTCGAAGGATTGAAAATGTTGATCTGCCAGGCCGTGTGCCATCGAACGGAATAGGTGGAAGTCAGAAGGGGCGACATCTGGGGAATACGGCGGGTGGGGCAATACTTCCCATTTCAGCGTTTCCAGGTACTTTTTGACCACTTTTGCGACGTGAGGCCGAGCATTGTCGTGTTGGAGGATGACTTTGTCATGTCGCTCTTGATATTGTGGCCGCTGTTCTTTTAGCGCGCAACTAAGGCGCATCAGTTGCGTTCGGTAGCGATCTCCTGTGATGGTTTCACCCGGTTTTAAGAGCTCGTAGTAAATCACACCGAGCTGATCCCACCAAATACAAATCATAACCTTGGCGCCGTGAATATTCGGTTTTACCTTCAACGAAGAAGCATGTCCGGGCTTTCCCCATGATTTTCTGCGTTTAGGATTATCGTATCGAACCCACATTTCATCACCGGTTACGATTCGATGTAAAAACCCCTTACGATTTTGTCTTTGAAGCAGTTGCTCACATACAAATAGACGGCGCTCGATGTCCCTCGGTTTCAACTCGTACGGTACCCAGTTTCCTTCTTTTTGAATCATGCCCAGGGCCTTGAGACGTTTTGAAATGGCTTGCTGACTCACTCCCAACGATTCGGCAAGCTCTTCTTGGGTTTGGCACGAATCTTCATCAAGCAATGCTTCTAGTTGTTCATCTTTGAAGGTTTTTTCTCTTCCACCACCATGTTTGTCTTCGACATCGAAATCACCATTTTTAAAACGTTGAAACCACTCCCGACACGTTCTTTCACTCAGAGCAGCATCACCGTAAGTTTCTGAGAGCATTCGATGCGCTTCAGCTGCATTTTTTTTCGAATTGTAACAGAAAAGTAAAACTTCCCGCAAATGGCGAGAATTGGGCACATAAACGGACATTTTCGAGCATGAATAATACGAAAACAAGAACAACTGTCACTGAAACGGCGATGACAATTCATTAGGCACTGTCCACACTCACTTTAAAGGCATTACCATCTATGTATTTCAACCAGCCTCAGCCGGTACAGCCACCTATCGGAAAACGGCGGAAGCAAAGTTGTACACCTGATATTTTATTTTATTTTATTTTATTTTATTTTATTTATTGTTCTATTTATTTATTTATTTATTTATTTATTTATTTATTTATTTATTTATTTATTGATTTGTAATTTTTTATTTATTTATTTTTTTGATTTATTATTTATTATTTATTTATTAATTTATTAATTTATTTATTCAGTCTATGAACAATAATTACAAAAGTGAGAATGCGGCATCATAACAATATTTTATGTTCTAATTGCTTGACGCTGCTGTGGTTGCAACTAGTCAACCAACCAGCCAACCAAGCAACGATTGATGGATTGATTGATTTCTTGCATCAACTTTCTATGACGTGAAATTATTTCTTATCATAAAAGAATACAAATTTTGGCCATCGAAGATGTTTGCCACGTTTGCTTTATTCCTATTTATTATGCTTATTCAATCTGCCGCCGTGTTGTCCATTTTCTGTGCGCACCTGGCGCGAAATTCCATTGAAAATCTTATTAACGCACAGCCCATCACTTATTGGTGTTTGTGTTCTTTGTATTTTCCTTATTGCCAAGCAATCACAACATAACACAACACAAAAACAACAACAGTAATAGGGGTCGGCATTTGCCCCATCTTTGGCGCACGAGTTGATTGTGGCTGTTCGCGTTTAATGCAACTTGCGTATGTGTGCGTGTAGCAATGTCCGCACACTTTACTGCAACAAACAACCGAAACCGAAACAACATGTCGAACAGTTAAACACGATGCGGTGCGTCGAGCTCAGTTGTCGACATGTTTGTTGTGTGGTCAACAGCACTGCGACGCTGATACGAGCAGTGCCACACTGATTTGTTTCCGTTTTATTGCCTTCTTTTTAATAACACAATAAGGTTTCATTTGGTCCACTGCGACCCCGACTACACAGGGCACCCACTTTTTCTGCTCATTCTTCTTCTTGCTCGCCTTCATCTGCTTATCTATTGTTGTGTCTATAATTGCAATTTGTTGATAACTTCTCGCCGCATTGCAATGCCCATGCGGCAGCATTTCATCGTCGCACCGGCAACAGTCGGTTGCAGCCGTTGCCTTGGCTGGCATCGCATTTACAGCGCCAACAAAAATAAACTGAAGAATTCCCAATTTTATTGCTTTGCTATTCGTTTTTAATGCGAAACGGTGTATTTGCGGCGCCTTTTATTGCGCCGCAATCGAGCTGCAACAACGCATCAAGATTGTACCGTTTCAGGAGCAGGACGTGCAAAGGACTCGCACACACACACACAGAGTGTGTTGGGCAGGAAGCGGCAACGAATGCTTTCAATTTGCGCGAGCATTAAATGTTTACTTATTTATTTGCGCGGAAATTGAAGCATGCAATGCTTCAAGTCGACGCTGCGCAGTAAAATTCCGGTATCATTGTCTGTCTGTCGGAGATACTCGGTATCAGCCTGTTTGCTTTTCTTTGTGGGACAGATTGTTTATTTAGATAATGGAATGTGTATACTTTGCGGTGTTGCGCTCTGATTGTCTACAAGTTGCGGTTATTACAAATTCATTTTGATATTTCTTTTTCATGGAATTTTAAACAAACAAGAGGCATCACCAACGCATGCAACAATGCTGAAGTCTTATTTATATATAAATACAACCAACTTGGCGTAAAGTGCCATCTCGATAACCCAGTGGGCGTCCATCCCAGGGGCCGTGGGTTCTATTTTTAGCTGACTCGGTTCTGGACTTTGCTAAATGTTTAATTTTTTGAATACTTTTTAATGGTTTCCCATGCCTTCAGCATTACCCAATTAAGTTCTCTGAACTACCTTTTATCAAAGATAATATAAATACTTGTTCCAAGCTTCTATGATTATGTTATCTTTTCTTCTATCCTTCCCATTTATTTCGATATCTCGTAGCCATACAACAACATCACCAGTAGTGCCAGTTTCGACTAACAGAAATATCACAGCGCATACATCAACCAAGCCGCCGTGGCTCAGATGGTTAATGCGTTGGGCCGCGAGTCAAATGCGACGCCGAATCCAGGTTCAAGACTCCGTTGCGTTAACACCGAAAAAATAAAAATACAAGAACAAAAATTTTTCTTTCGGCGGCTGGCCTCTCAGCAGGAAATGGCAAACCTCTGAGAGTAAAATTGCCACTGAAAAAGCTCCCAACTCGCCGTTCGGAATCGGCATAAAACTGTAGGTCCCTTCCAAGTTGGAAGTTCCAACCTTGTAAAAATTCACACGTACAACATGGATGGTTGCGGGTAGCTAGGCTTTAGTCTCGTAATCGGGCTGTCGTGCCAGTCAAGAAGAAGAAGAATTTACATCCGGTTACCGGTTGTTGAAATGGATGCACAGAGGGCGCTCTAACACACCAGTAATAAACTCTGACAAACGGAACTGCATCTCCTAGGCAACAACAGATGGCAACCCCCAAAAGGTGATACCTAGTACCGGGAAAGACAACTTCAATCGACTAATGTTATCAAGACAAGGTTGAGGCTCTATGCTTCCATGTAAAGTGAACAAGGAGAACAAATATGTGAGGTATGGTCATGTAAAGTTGTATTCCTTGAGAGTGCAACATTTTAAAGGACAACTTGTCGCCGCAGAAAGCGAATGTCGTATGTTACATAAAATGTAATAGCACATACGACAATCGTTTTCTCAGGCGACGAACTGCCAAGTGTAGAATCATTTATATCACGTCATATGGCATTTCTTTGTCTTAGGATTTATCGCACCTCCCATTTGAGATATAAAAGAACCACTACGAGGGTTGATTAATAAGTACTTGTTTTGGGAAAGAAGAGGCATTTTTTTTAATTTAAAATTTTTTTTATTTATCAACGTAATCTCCTTTGAGAACAATACACTTTCCGCAACGTTTTTGTCATTTCTTTAACACTAATTCCCACAATTTTAAGAGTAACGTAAACCCAGAAGTGAGACTGTCAGGATTATATGAGTCAAATTACTGAAAACATCTGTTTAGAAAGTACAAAAACTGTCTGAAAAGTTAAATTTATAAATGCAATATAATTCTAACATTCCATTAGAGGATTTCATAAAATAATGGGATCGAAAATCGTTTGGATTTATCATCATTTGTAAACTTTATTGAGACTTTGAGGCTTACTTCTGGGAATTAGGGTTAACCCCTCAACACTTCAAAATACGCTTCTGTCTCGACGATAACCTCCTCGTTTGAGCTGAATTTGCTCGCCCCGAGTCATGTTTCACATTTTCCTGTGGGGGAACAGTAAGAAGTTGCAGTGAGCCAAGTCGAGCGAGTACGGTGGGTACGGCAGCAATTCGTAGTGCAGTTCATTCAATTTGGCTGCAAAAATTGTGGATGAATGTGCTGGTGCATTATCGTTGAGAAACGTGTCTCCTTAAATTTTGTTTCGAATCGGTCCAATAATTTACTGTAGAACTACACCATGATTGTTCTTTCTTTCTGCCATCCTCTTCCATGAGGATTATTCCATTGAAATCCTTTTGTAGCCATGACCTTTCCGGCTGATGGGACCATCTCTGCCTTCTTCGGAGCAGATTCACTCCGACATATCCATTGTTTTGACTGTCGCTTAGTCTCACCAATGACAACTCGATGCAAAACCTCCTGCGAACTTCGGGTAAAAAGGTCTAAACAATGCTTCGACATTGACAGCCGTATCCGTTTATTGTAAGCAATTGCGGCACCTCTTGCACTGACACCTTTCTCATGCTTAACTTATTATCTAAAATATTAATTGCCGCTCCGTACAATAAGCCTACATCCTCTGCTGTTTTACACACTTTCGTTCAGCGATCAGCGAGAATCATATCGTGGATCTTTTCAACGATTTCCTCATAACCACGTCTGCTGGGCGTTCTGAGGGCTCATCATCAAAAACAGATGTACGATCACGTTTAAGTTTAAGTTTAAATTTGTTGTTGTCATAGATGGTGCAGCGTCCCCATGGACAGCATTCAACTTTGTTTTTATTTCCTCGACTGTTTTTCCTTCCAAAACAAGAGCAAATAACGAATCGATATTTTTCTTTTTCTATTTTATTGAGAAACACAAAACACGTGTGATGCAACTGGCTGCCAAATAAAAACCAACCTATGAATCAATCTAAAATTTAGTATGGTGTCGTGCGACAGATGACAGTACATGACGGTAATGTCAACTTGTCTCAACATTCATTGATTCACCCTTGTAAATCAATTCAACAACTTGGTTTTTTAACTTTTCCAGAGACCAAGCGTTTGTTTTAGCTCAATGTTCTTTGATTTTTTAAAATTTTTGGGAGTGCACCTGAATAGTAGGCTTTGCTTTTTCAAAAAGCTTAAACTTCACAAAAACTAATTGCATTTAGTTTAATTTCGATTTTAACTCTCCAGCGAAATGGCACCGGACGAAATCCAGCAGCGAAAAAAAATTGTTAAATTAAAATTAAAAAAAAATTTAAATTAAATTAAATTAAAATCTGAATATTAAAATGTACAATGTATAAAGTGAATCTTCACTGCAGTGCAATATAAAGCCATCAACTTTTTTTTCAAAAATCTGCTGTTTGTATAATTTTCGAAGTAACTGCCTAAACATTTTTACTGCAACAAACTTTTACTGCAACAAATCTCTCTCTTTCTTTTTCTAAGTGGTTAAACCTTTCTCCCTTGGTTTTTTTTTTCAAATTTATTGTTCAATAGTTTTAAATGCAAGTTTCTTTTGAATTCAGTAAAAGTTAATCGAGAGCGAACATTTAAATCTGCAAAGCCCAAAACCGACATCATATCACACACACCATTAACAGTTAATGGGGCTTATGAAAATGCAATAAACCTGTGGCGGATTATTGCAGCCTAAGAGGATTAACTTAGAAATTCAAACAGATATGTCAACAACACAAATAAACAGAAACAAATGCAAAGATAAGTGTCAACACCAACGCAAATGCGACTAAAAGAAAGCAAGAAAGGCAAACATCGCATGGCTGAAGGACTACAAGCAAATTTGTACACAAAATGTAAATATGTATGCATATACATATGTATGTACATATGTCTGTGTGAATGTGTGCATGCATATCTACAAACGAAAAATAAAAATAAAAAATTACCTCTGAGCTTTGACAAGTAACTGTGCCAATTGTCATTGGAACAGCTGCTGTTATCAGCGCCATTTGCCACATCGGTGCTGCCGCCTCTCGAGGGCCATAAATCTCCAAAAGGGTGCAAAACTGAGAATTTTTAGAGTTTATGGCACTAAGGGAAAAGCATAAATTCAGGTAGCAACAATGCCGAATGCCTATTGATGTCTGACCCTGAACATGATTGCCTAATGGTGCCAAATGCTTTTTGTGTTTCTCCTCTCTCGGCTGCTACCGGTTGCGGCAGCGGATTTATTGCTTTTAATGTAGAAAATCGAAAGAACATACATGAAAGTCGAAAGTGAAGGAGAACTTTGTTATTTTTCTATACCAAATTGTTTGTATTGCATGGAACTAACTGTGGGCGGCATCAGTACTGGCAACGACAAATTGTTGCA
Source organism: Melieria omissa (assembly GCA_963971225.1). NCBI lineage: Eukaryota > Metazoa > Arthropoda > Insecta > Diptera > Ulidiidae > Melieria > Melieria omissa. Next base: position 21,878,511 of record OZ020268.1, read on the forward strand.
AGCAAACGGTTTGTTTGTACAAAATTTGCATTGCAACAATTTAAGTCGAATTTAAAGTTTGCATTGAGTACAAACTTCAACTTGAAGCGGCACTTTAGAGTAAATCATTTCTGCGAGTGTATCATTGAAGTAAATTTGGCACTCACACATACACACACGTGCCTGGCTTGAACTTTTGCTATTTGTAATTCTGTATGTGTTTCTGTTTTACTTTTTGGCGCGCACGGTTTTTTTTTTTGGTGTCATGCCTCGAGTGCTGTGGAAAGTTTCTGCAGCGAAATGTCAAAAATTTTTCAAAAGGACAACTGCGTATTGGTTTGGTGCAATTGTTGTTGTTTATATGTATACAAATACATACAACATTCAGGGGCGCAACAGAGAAATAAAAGGGGATTTGAGTGTTAAAGAGTTATAAAAGAAGAACTATTTTCTTAACCACAAATACTAACGTTTTCACAAGAATTGGGTAGAATTATTTTTGGTTTTTGAATACAAAAAATATTTTTTAATAACTAAGGATTCCACTGACAAAGTAATTCTAGCTACACCACTGCATACATAAAGTCAAATACAACCGCATACACACACACACGCAAATAAATGTTGACGCTGTATTACGAATTGTTGTGGCTGAATTTTTTGGCAAATTCTGTTGGCAACGAGACGAAAAAAATAGACATGAGTGCTTTTTATAAAAAAAAATTTATTTATAGTATTAAATAAGCTTCTCCACAATAAAGGGCTGAGCTGAACTGTGCAATAATGCACTCAGCGCAAATAATATCATCTCTCACCAAATGCGATTTAAATATTTGAAAAAATATGCACACAATCCAATTATGAATTCGTGACTTTTTCGCTTAATGCTTTACTGTCGTTTTTAAATACAGCTTCGTTCAGTAGGAGCATTCCACAGAATGAACTGTAAGCATTAATAAATATAATTAAACTTTTGGCTGGTTGGATGAACTTGTTGCTCTTTAACTGACTGAAGGGTATGTTTAGGTCGTTTCGTAGCGATTCGACTAATAAGGATTTGGAGTCTCCGGAAACCCAAATTGATGATGCGTTTTGGACGAGTGGCGTGAAGTTAAGGCTTGATTACACGTAACGAGTCGAGTGACGAGACATCAAAATGGTACTAGGCCGAAAGAATTGGTATAGCGAGCAAAATCGACGAGTTGTTCAAACGTATTTCGACACGCGGCGAGTCAGTTCGGTTTTACAATGCACAAAATGAACTAAGCAACTCGCGCAATTGAACTCAACCGAGCAAAAAGTGGTGTGTGACGCATACCGCATGTCACGAGCGATTCCGCATGTGACGAGCGGTTGTGCGAATCGCTGCGAAAAGGGAAAAATATAACAGTAGAGTGGTGGTCGCTCGGCCTAGCAAACAAAATGTGATTCTAGTGGCTCTCTCGCCACTTTCATCGATCACTGACTCAATCAAGAACTCGCCTTACCGTTTAGACGAAACGAGTACTCGTTCGAGTTGCTGTCTTCTCACTCTACTCGTTACGTGTAATCAAGCCTTTAGTCTAATACAAATGTACGTGATTCGTGGGCTTGACTGGGTAACCAAGGGAAAGAACCCCAAGAATCCCCAACAGATAATATGTCTACATGACTGGCCTGTACCGTTTTTTATACTCGAACATGACTGGCCTGGCTTAGTATATAATATGGAAGTATAGGATCCATACATTCTTATATGTATGTGTAAAGCGTAGTCAAAAGAAATCTGTAATTCTTCCTTTAGATAGATTCAGTAATCTATAACTCGTCATGTATGACTGCAATCGGGTTACGGTAGATAACATCAGAAAGAAAAGCTAAGATACTTACCATACTTTTTAACTATTATTTTATGCTTTCTCAAAGACGGTTTGGATGTTATTTAAAAAAAAAGTTGCTTCAGAGATTTGTCGTAGCCTCTTAAAAATATAATGAAATTGAAAGTAACACCTCCTTAGTTAAGTCGGATTTTGAGTCTAACACCTATTAACACATGGTTTCATTAAAAGGCATGAACTACTGGACTACGATGAACAAATTTGGAGTATTTAAAATTCATATAATTGTGGAAAGTTAATTCAAAATTGCTTTAAGTTAATGCAAAAAAATACAATCCGTCTAAATATTCGAGGTAAAATACGTATCGATTCTATGCAGTATTAGAAAAATTTTCAATATTGTTACGATAATGCTCCCTATCACTGTGCAATTGCAAGACAATACTTTGAGAACGAGTTGAACGAGCATGGCATACTTTTAGGGGCATATACGACTTTATGCAATCCTGGAATGTTTGGGAACAACTCGAGGCGATGCTGAGACGTTCAAGAACGAGCTGCGCTATAAACAAACAAGTATAACTGACAACCAGGTACAGCGCAGTGGGAAGAGTTTTGTTCTGACAAGCAGTGTTGCAATCCGGTGTAGCACAAATAGTGCAATGACTTATTACTCAAAGACAGTAAAGTGTCAAATTGTAATTAAAGCGAGGATTTTAGTGTGTTTTATTTTTAGCACAATCCAGAGAAACGAATTACGCCAACGTTGAGGCAGCAAAACAAATTTTAGTAACAATATTGAGGTGAATGATTAAAAGAACAGAACAAATTTACATACACGCAGATAGTCAGGCACAACTAAATTGGGTCTCTGACACACATAAAGAGATCTCCGACAGGACTATTCCAAAAAAGGTTTAATTTGGACATAAAAAAACTGTACAATTACCTAAATAAAACATCAATATTTTGTAATCCCACCGCCTCAGTAGCAAAGAGAAAAGTACAGTGGGCTTCCATTCCAAAGATTGTAGGTTCAAACCGCCTCAATAGCTCAGCATGAAGTTCACTAGATTATTATGCTAGAGGTTCCACGTAGAAAGTGGCTTTGCCATTTTCCAAATTTAAAAACTTTTTTTCTTTCTACTTGTTTTTCATTCCATACGCATTTTATAGTAAAATCATTTGCCTTGGGACAAGCTTCTATCCTTTACAATCGGTTCAGTAGATGAATGATTATGATGATGATGATGAGTTAGTCGTAAAGGCACAACAACAACACCAACACCAGTACGAGTACTGTACAGACTATCGAAAAAAATAACCCAGCACTCATCGACGATGCCAACCCTCTGCGTTTTCCACCTCCTATCTATCACAAACTTGGTCGATTCATCATACGAATTACACCATACGGAAACGTCTCTCCGAAGGGACCATGATGGCAGCCCCATCCCCAGGATTGCTAGCGATAAGTTAATCACTTATTCTGACAGAATTTTAATTGACTAACATAACTAATTGCTTTGTTGAGGCATTGTGTGCTCCCAAGTGAAGTGAATAAGAAGGAAAACAGTTCCAGTCTAGTATTCTCAAAATAAATGAAAAATAAATAAATAAATAAATATTCCCTATAAGCAAATGCGGCACTGTACTCATCATGCTGACTTAAAGGGTGTTCCAATAAAAATGCACGATTTACATTTTGCGGCATTTCATTTCTATGCAAGTGGCAGCTCTGAAATTTGACATTTGAAGTTCGACGACTATTTCAATTATTAAAATGGAGCTCTATATAAAGAAAGAATATTCTATCATTTTGAGAAATATATATTTATTGGGGAAATAATTTCCAGACCGAATCATCTTCAGACATTTCAATGCCATCTGGTGATCAGATGGTGTGAATTGTTTTTTTTGGATTTGTTCAACACCTGCAGAGCTTGAAGCCCAGATCCAATGCGTTACCGGTGAGATAAAGCCACATTTTTGTTACAAGGTCAGAGAAATCTCATAAAAGATGCAATGATTTTTGATTAGAGCTGGAGCGCTATTTGCTGGGTATTTTGTTCCATAATAAATTGGAATGGATCTACTTAACAATGCAATAGATTAATATGTTAATTGAAATCGTGCATTTTTATTGGGACACCTTATGAAACCACTGTTCGGCCTAAATGTTTGCTAAGAAATATTGATGTAATTGCTCTTTCTTCTATTTGCAAAGAACTGTGTATGTTAGCATACAATTAGGATGATGTTTAATTTTGACATTAAATTACAACAAAACCTAATGAATTGTTATAATTGAATTAACTGAATATTTCCATGTGAGTAACCCATTTCGTACCTTTGGGTCCATAACGAATCATAGGAATAAGTAATCTTTGTAGTTTTTTTATTACGATAAACCTCTGTTATCGAATTATTTTCATGGTTTTTATATTCTACTTAGATATTTGTCTTTCTAAAAAAATTAGTTTTTGTCATGCCACGCCTTCTCTATAAAAGATGGGCAGATATCGAAAAAAATATCAAATTTCGACTTTTTTTAATTTTTTAAAAGTACTCAACATAACGCTGCTTGTGAAAAACCCAAACGCAATGATTTGAAGGACAAATTTATAATTTTGTATTTTAATAAAATATGTGCAAATCTGTTCAGGTGGCTACAAATTTAAATTTGCGATTACTGAGAAATGCCATAATCGATCTTGTTTTAACTCATATCCTGTGCCATTTTTCACTAAAATCCTTCTTTTTAAAAAATTTCAAATAAAATTTTAAAATAAAACCAATTTCAGAACATCGGCACAAAATGGGTTAAGACATGAAAGCCTTTTTCCGAATGACTGAAATTAAGCAAAGTAAATGTTAACAGTGCTTCCCTCAGGAAATGGCAGCACAAATTGTGAAGCGGCGAGCCAGAGGACAACACAACTTATCATGTACCTATTTTCTGTCGGGCAGTCACAACTGTTGTGACAAGCGCAGAAATTCATTCATGCGTTGAGGCATAATTCCTGACTTATGGCTAACAGGCGCCTCGAGCATAATCGAAATGTACAGCAATAGCGAATCGTAGTTGTTGCTGTAGATGTACACAATAGTTTTGCTTTCAACTGGAACTTTTAAAAGCCAGTAATTATTGGTTGTAAAATTTTCAGATTTAATTGGAATTGTTTTAATTTTAAATTACAATAATGAAAAATTTTTTTATAGAAATATTTTCATATAAATTTGATATCAAATTTTTATAATTAATTACACTAAATAAAAAGATTTTGTAGCGATTTAAAAAATTATTTTTGGAACATATTAAGCATTCAAATTTCTGAGAAATTTTACCGCATTTGCCACCACAAAGCCTGCTTAACTAACTGTAAATATTTGATACCAACATTATTGCCACAACTCATCACAGCGCCGAAGAGCAAACAACAAATTTCAGCGGCAAAGAATTTGAAACCGCAACACGATTTATGGTGTTTATGCGAGCGAGAGAGAGACAGAAAGAGAGAGCCGAACTTAATTAAATGTGTTAGCGCTTGAAACAATGCCACAAAAACAACAACAATGCCGCAATACATATTTGACAAACCTGTGAATTCTGTTCCGGTGTCGTTCCACAGAAATTACTCGCTTCCGGTTGTTGGTGCCGCTTCTGCTAAGCCACGCACGCTTTGCATCCCATGACGCTGGGAATTGTTGTTGTTAATAGGCCGTCGTCAGATATATCTAACTAAGCCAAAAGTCGCATAAAAGTTTTAGGCCGATTTCTGCCCTGAATGTTTGTTGGGATTTAGCACAATTTTTTATTATAGCACTTTTCTTTTATTTTATTGCCACTGTTGGTATAAACCAACCATTGTTGGTACTTTTTATATTTGTTTGGACATTTTTTTTATTGTATTCTAGCAGTTTTGTTTTGTATTTTCCATTGTAGTACAACTTATGCTTTGGTGAATTTTTTAAATGAAGCTCGCGTTACACATTTTACTGCCGCTGCTGCTAACTTTATTTAAAATTTTCTATAAATCACAACCAACCAACGAGTTCGGCAATGTTATTCACACTTTCGGCGCGGTGGCGTTTTGGCGATTTTCTCTGGTGTCCTCTTTATCTCGTGGTCGGTCTTAGGTGGGTTGTAAACTTGTTGTTGTTGTTGTTGGTTGTTCTAAAATTGCCAGCCAGGCCGCCCGTCGCGACTGTGCAATTTTCGTGTTGTTTGTGTGCGCATCGAAATGAAAGAGAACAAAGATAAATGACAGCAGATTGGCAAATGCCGAAACTCAGCGTGTCGCACTGCTGTTGCGCATTTTATTATTATGAGTAATTTTTATGTCGGTTTTCACTTTTCGGCTTTCGGCGCACTCGAAGCGCCGCGCTGCGTCGCAAGCACGAACGCCACTTGTCTATGCACGCTGCACGGTTAAGTGGCACGAACGCTGCTGTTGGCTGCGGCCCGGTGTCCTCGCCTTATTATGCGCCGAGTTGTGTTGTTTGTGTGCTACTTTATGGCCTTCCTTATTTAATTTGTAGTTTTCTTTTTTAATTTAAGTTTTTTTATTTTCTCTACAACGGCCGCTCTGCCGCGCCCACAGTTCGTAGTGCTGCTGCTGCTGCTGTTTCATGTTTGCGGTTTTATAATTTATTAAAATTTTCATTCATATGTAATTACAAGTCTTACATCGAATCGTACATAGATACATGTCTGTATGTGTGTCTGACACAAGCACAAGTGTGTCTGACATATGTGTATGTATTGTTGTTGTTGCTGTTGGCGACAGGTGCCAGCAGCGTTCGTAATGTGCAAGAAGGGGTAAGAAAGCGAAAGCATTGGCATGGAGTGTGCGAGTGTGTGAGTGTAGATGGCGCAGTGAAGGTTTCCAATTTCTTATCCAGCTGTCTTTAGGGACATTTATGGAGTATCAGATGCTGCAATTAAATTGGCTAATTACTCACGGAACCCACGCATACTGGAGTAAGTAAATGAAGACAAATTTTGGATTTTTTGAGGAATGGAAAAATGAAAAGCATTTGAAAATTAAAAATTAAAAAGAAAAATTTGAAAGTGGAAATTTTTTTCATAAATTTAATAGAAATATTAAAAAAATCAAATTTTAAATCAAACTCAAAATCAAATATGCTGATTTTGTATTTCAAAATTAGTCTTCAATATGGAAATTAAAAATTAAAAAGAAAAATTTGAATATAGAAATTTGTTCATCAACTTAATAGAAATATTAAAAAAAATAAAATTTCAATTTACTTAGCTTATGTTAATTTTTTATTTCAAAATTTGTCTTCAATATGAAAATTAAACAGAAAAGTTTAAATGTAGAAATTCGTTAAAAATTTAATATTAAAAAAACAAAAGGAAATTTGAATTTAATTATCTCAAACAATTTATTAATTTTTTATTTCAAAATTAGTCTTTAATATGATAATTAAAAATTAAAATTATAAATTTGAATATTTTCATAAATTAAAAATGTTTTCATAAATTTAATAGAAATATTAAAATAAAATAAAATTTTAATTTATTTAGCTTAACCCTTTCCGACATGAAAATAGACCCGTTCTTTATGAATTGTATGGGCTGTAGTCCAATATATTGGACATTGTCACTGAAAGGGTTAAGTAAGGATTAAACCTCAATTTAAAGCTCCTGCTGCCAGATTACTGTAGTGTCTTCCAGGCTGAGGTCACATCAATCTGCGCAGCATCCGATTGACTCAGGGTAAACAGGATATCGGCTACTGGTATCCTGATACTATCGGACAGCCAATCAGCTCTTAGAGCTCTAGATGCGGTCAAAATAACATCAAAGACTATTCTCAGCTGCAGCAAATCTCTCAACGAGACTGCCAAGTAGCTTCATATTCGCCTATGCTGGGTTCCAGGTCATAGGGATATGTAAAGCGGACGAGCTTGCGAGACACGGTACTACTGAGCACTTAGACCACGCTCGGTGTTCCTCTTTTAACATGTAAGCTTCGTACCCATACGAGCTCTATACACGATACGAATTTAACCCTTTCGCTATTTTGTTGCCATATGGCGCATGCTACTTTGTGGACATCTGTATCCTCTATGGCTGGTTTGGTTTGTTTTTTTGTTAGTCCTTAGAATATTTTGAAGTTTTAGGAAAAATACGAAATTGATAAACTGAATATTTAAGTTTAAAGAAGAGAAGTATACACGGTTTTTAATTGTATATCTTGACATAGCAAAGGAAGAAGAAGCAGAAAACTTTAGATAATTTTTTAATCTGACGTTTTCTTTCAATTTAGTTACTTTCTTTACTTCTTATTTTGGCTAACGTAAATGAAGAAATATTCAAATTTTCGTTATGCGTAAAAATTTTTATGTTTAATTAATTATTACAGCCACAACGATGTGGTTTCTCTCATAGAAAAACACCCTAAAATACAGGGTCCGAGTATAAAAATAAAAAAAAAATTTATTGAATGTTGCTTATAAAAGCACATAGAAGCCTAAGACGTAAAATTTAAAAATTTAACTTTTCCCAGTAAAAACCTGTAGCGAAAAGGTTAAGGGCAACACAAGCCTCCTTGCGCGCCAACTTTGGCCAACCTTAAATCTTCAACGTTCTAAAGAACTCCTCTCAATAAACAGAGCCCAGATCAGAACCATGATCGGTGTTCTTACGGGTCACTGCCTCATCGCCACCCATGGAAAAAGGATGGGGCCGTTTTCGAACGACTTCTGTCGCAGCTGTTTGGACGAGGAGGAGGAAGAAAATATTCCTCACTTACTATGTAACTGTCCTGCTTTATCCAAAAGAAGGCTGACCTACTTAGGCAACTTCTTCTTCAGAAGTTTAGAAGATCTAGCTGATAAGACCATACGCCGTCTACTAAGCTTCGTTAATAGCTCCAACTGGTTTAACTAGTGAGCGATATGATGCTCGGTCTCATGTGGTATCACAATGGGTCGCCTGGCCTGAGTGTGCTCCTACTGGAGCAGCCACACCCACGATATTTTGATTTTTTATGTCAAAATTAGTCTTCAATACAAAAATCAATCAATTAATACTCTTACATTAAGAATACTTAGAAGTCAAGTAAATGTTTCTATTTTTCAAAACTAATGCTGAAAGTTAATAAAACTTAAACAATGAGAAAATCTTCAAACACGTTTGCATTGCATTTCATTCAAAATTCATGTTCAAGTGTGAAAAAAAATGCTAACAGCGCCTTGTAAAACAACAACTTTGTAAACTTTGAAGGGAAAGTGAAAAAATTTTTGCAATTTTCTCATTTGCATAGATGCTTGAAATATTTTTACTGCTATACGTGCAGTTATTTTTAATATTTTTTGTGTACATTTGTACGTTGTTTGTGATCAATTTGAAAGGTAAACAATATTCCACGTAAAATATGAATTCATTATGAGAATCGGTAAAATAATAACAATGAAAAATTTCGCAACAAAACTTGAATAAAAAGTAATGGAATAACTGAAAATTTAAAGCACACTTCAAGGGGTGGCAGGGGAAAATACACAAAGGCTCTAAGCATTCTGTATGCTTTAATGGGCATTTGGCTATATTAAAGAGTTGAATTAAATGACCACAAAGACTTCGAATTCTATAAATTCTAATATGTAATGAACTGGGAATATAAAGAGCAGTTTTAAGTGTGAAATGCTCCCTAAAAGTATACTAGAAAAAATCAAAATCAGATATATCAGTCTAAATCAGAGGTGCCCATGCCCTATGCTCTCGTTGCTCATTTGTTTTTGTAAATGCTCTTCAGCATAGGCTAAGGATTCTAGTTCCTCATTTGTTTTTGTAATTGATCTTCGGCATAGGCTGAACATTCTAGTATACACACACAACACGACAGTTATCTCCAAAGTAGGTTTTGTTGCTGTCTGTTCGTTTATATGTATTGGAGTTTACTCTTCCATAAGAAGGTTTTGGGCATCCCAAATAGTCAAGATGAGGATAAGTGGCTAGTTTTAGGTGCTAGAAGTTGAATTCTTAATGCTTTTAGGAGCGCGTCTGTGAGTAATCGAGTAAGTTGACAGTAAAAAATCTTTGAGAGATTCAACAAAACGAAAATTATTGGTGAAAAAGTCAAAAACTCAACTATTTTTTAAGCCAAGAAAAATATAAATTAAATGTAAATTATAATAAATAATGAAATACCAATCAAAATTTTTTTATAAATTCGGAAAATAATATTTCATAATATGTTTCCTTGTTTTGTAGAACTTTTTCGAACTTGTAGAATCATTAAATTATTTTGGCTTAGCTTCTCTCTGAGCTAAACCAATTATATCTATAGCTCCCCTCTCGATTGTTTACATGATTGCTGATAGGTTTGGAAACAACTCACTGGGTAATAGACGAACCTTCCTTCAGACCAGAGCTAGTCGAGTCAAATATAAGTATGCACTGCTTGGAACTTGAACAAGAAGCAACAATAGAATTCGTCCTTTGTCACCTCCCAGCCTTTGCAAGGCGAAGAATGAAAATCTTGGGAAGTGTCTTTATGCGTTTATCCCCTTTATCCCCTTGAAAGATCCTCTATCTTTTTAAAATTCTGCAAAGGCAATAGCAATGGACTTAGTTCAGACTTAATGTGATAAAGAGAGACATATGCAGTAGGATTATGGACCATTGAGTCGCAAAGTACCATTACGTATTCAAAAAAGTTTTAAAGTTTATGTTCCGGAATGTTAGTTCAATTAAATTCTATACAGACATCTTTTAGTAACGTTTATCCTAACCCCAAGTAGCTGTTTATCAAAAATTACAGGCGAAGTCTTTCGCATAAACTTTCACTTTTGGCCATATGTGGTTCGCTCGTTTCAAAGCACATTGAAAAATGTTTTTTTGGGGGGTTTTAATTTGGATGACCAAACGAATAAATCCTTAAATGGCCAGCAGATGTGTTTTTTGTGTTAATATTCATTGATATAAAATTCAGAGCAATTTCAATAAATTCTTTCAAGTAAATTTACCTAGTTTGACAAATATTTTTACTAAAAATAAATTTGAAAATTTGTCTATATAATTCATTGAATAATTAGTCGTAAATGTCGTACACTGTTTTTCATATCCTTTTTTTATTCCTTCATTTACGTATTTTTTTAATTTTCATACCATTCCCATTCGTTTTATAGAAAACAGTCCAGCATTAATTAATTGCACAGCCTCTCACTTTATGTTTGCCCATCCGTTAATAAAATCGTGTCTTTATGACTTTCTCCTCGCCAAGTATGACTAAATTATGCTTTTCATAAACTCATTGCATTCCTTTTCCAACAAATAAACCACTAAGACTACACCTCGTCTTCACTTGGCAGCATCTGGAAAAAAAGGCCTTTGTCCTTTGTGCACGCAAATAAATTGAAATAAAGTGTAGAGTGCGACTAAAAGTCCTGACATCTGCATTCTTTAGCCAGTTTCAATCAGAGCGCAAGCAGCACCAACAAACAAAACAAAAATACGAAAGCAACCACTGCAGCAACAACACATTGCAACTGCTGCACTGTCAGCCAACAGCAGCAGCAACAGCAGAAAGACTCGAAATTAAATCTACCCGTAATCGGATTGCAGCAAACATCCGCTTTCAGCACAGTCAGTAATTTAATTTATTTGCGCAATTTTCGTTTCGAATTTGCCATCAACATGCAAACACCGCACACAGCGTTGAACGCACGTGACTGCCGCCAATGCAGCTGCACCGCGCGACAAAAACAAACGCCAAACGCACCACACGTACACGACGAATACGTTGAATTTGAAAATGTTGCCGCGCACCGCAACGCGAATTGTGTAAACGACACCGGTCAGGCTGCGAAACGTTCGCTTGCGTAGTCGAAACGTAACTACTACTTGTTGGTGTACGCGCCGCTGTTATTTTTTTGCAAAGCTGCCAAGCGCCAAGTTGCAGCGGCAACGGTGTAAACAAGGATGCGCTCACAAAAATCGAGCGCAAAAACATTCCTCAAGTGGCAAACTGCCGCTTTGCAGTGGGAGCGTGGCAGCAGTGCGGCTGATAGTGAGAGAGAGTGCGTTTTGCAGGAAATAAATTTAGAGTTATTTGTGGAGCGTGAGATGCACAAAAGCTTTAGAAGCTGTAAGGTTCTCGCTGCAAAAGCTGTTGAAGCGCGCTTCACTGGTGCGTTACTCATACGCACCGTCGACCCTTTACAAAAGTTTAAGTTAAACTAACAACTTGTAAGTGGTTTTTTACAAGTTGAAATGAATAGCATAGTTTTATGGTAAGAATTAACTACTAAACAAATAAATAAAATAAAAATTCAATCAATTAGAGGAATTTACATTGACATTTGATTGACGTTACTCATGGGTCCATGCAAACATGTTTAAATGTGAAAAAAATCAATCAGCTTCAGTCAATAAAGTTCAATAAACCAAACAAAACAAATTTTGTGAGTAAAAATCAATCAACTCAAAAATTAATTCAAAATAAATCAATTCAAAATTCAAAGAATGAACCTTACATTCACTTCTTTTTATGATACCGATAATTTTCTATTGGAATTTGCTATATTTTTTAGAAGAGTGAAACTAAAAGTTAGCGAAGTATTAATGGTTATGAATGAATATATATTGAACTAAGTCATAAACAGAAGTCGTTTAAAAATGTATCCCTACATAATGACTGAACAATTCCCTCTAACTTTTGTTTATCATACGCACTGATGAACGCTTTGAAGAGTTAGAAGATAATTAAGAGTTGAACTCTACGAACACATTTCATTTTATTTCATACGACTCATGTGAACTTCATACAAGAAAATATCTAAAAATGAACTAAAAGCAACACAAGATTTCTTGGGCCAATCTTAACCTTTCGTTGTTCTAAAGAACTTTTCTCAGAAAAAGGTGACCAGCTGAGAGCCATGATTGATGCTCTATAGGCTCATTGTTTAATTGGCAGCCACGCAAGATGGTTGGATTTGCTTTCTAATGACTTTTGTCAAAGTTGTATAGACGCGTAAGAGAAAGAAAAGGCACTTCATCTTCTATACACTTGTCCTGTTTTATCTAGAAGAAGGGAGACTCACCTGGGTAACTTCTAGCCGATAGGACTATTTACAGTCTACAGACTTTGTTAGAAACTCAAACTGACTCAATGAGCGAACTTTGGTTCTATTCATTGTGGTATCAAAATTAATCTTCATGACTTAAGTGGGCTACGCCTTGGGGCAGCCACTCCTATATGTCTGTCTACCAGTGGCGCTCTTAGAAGATGTTTAAGGATTCAACCCCTCTTAAAAGACCTTTCTGGTACAAATATGGTATCGAAATATGGTTCAAAATTAAATCTTGTGTGCACCAATGCTGCCTACATTGATTAACGTTTGTGAATCAATTTCATTAGTCAACCATGAACTTTAAACTAGTCTAAAGAATTAATTAATTAATTATTGAATTAAATTAATTATTATTATTGAATTGAATTAAATAAATTATTTGATTAATACAAATTCTTTTCCCAGACTACAGAATTTCACTAGGTATTCAATCCATGAATGAACAATACATACATTCATTTCCAATTTCCATTACTCATACGTACTGTTGAGCATTTTGATGTTTGTTTTTTCTTTTGGAATACCGCAGTTGAACTTAAAAGCCTTTAAAACTATAAACCATTTTATATACCGAAATAAATACAAAAAAATATTTAGTGAACAAATACCATGTAACCTTTCGAATTCAAAATTCAATTCATCTATGTTTCACACACGTCTCGCATTGAACATGATTTGCGGCACAAATGAAACGAAGTGACATGTAAATATTTACCCGCCATAATGCATCTAATGCTTTGTGGCACGTTTTGTGCATCACGCAACTGTGGAAAATTTCAATCAAACTGCAACGACCGCAGCTCAAATGCAAAATGCAAACTATTGCATGCAAATATTTGCATTCCGGCTGGAACTTTCAATGCAAATAAACCATAGATATCATATTAAACAAAAACCAACAACAACAATGCGTAGCAAACCGCAACAATGAAAACGACACACACCGTAACACACACATACGTACTCACATCTGATTCGTAGCCGACGCTTGCTGGTGGCAATAAAAACTTGTTGCATACGCTGCAGGCGCAGTTGTTGTGTTGATGCAAAAGTTGATCACCTGCTGGTTGCATGCCTTATGCACTCCATGAGGCCAGCTCTCATTGGCATGCGGTGCATATACACACACACGCACAAGTGTGTAAAATTCAAAATTCACAAGTTTTCATGGTTTTTTGCTTTACTTGCCAGCAAACTGCATAATCCTTATTTTGTTGTTGCTATTGCAGCAGTATGCCAATATTTTTGTGTTGCTGCCTTGACTTGTTCGCATTGTGCTTCATGTCGATAGTCGACTAAAAGATGAAATTGTTTACTTTAGCAACAGAAGTTGTCGGCCTTCGCTTTTTGCTGTGCTCCTGCTTCAGTTTTCTGAATTTAAAAAATTAAAAAATATAAAAATTCTTCAACAAGTGGTGTTTGCCATGCCACTCGTAGGTTGTTTACCACATTTGAACAGCCCATCAATGCCTCTTATTGCTGCTTTGCTTTAGTTGTCTTGTGAGTAAACAAAATTGTGTATGAGTTCAGTTTGTTGTAACGGTTTTCCATAGATGAGCCGTTTAGAGTAAATTTGAATATTCGAGCATACAACAACGCCATCCAGTAATTCAGTCAGAAAGTATATACAAATGCGAAACTGAATAAGGTTTTTTTAAGCTTAAGTCTGTCGGTATGGCAGCGCTTTCGAAACTTAGACAACATTCGCAAAGAAAAAGTGCAACGCTTTTCAAAGCTTTAGTGTTTTCAATGATGGGTTGCTGAAAAAAATTGCATCAAATTCGGCTAACAAAATTCTGCGTTCTAAAAAATAGAATCTGCCCTTTCAGTTGTCCGAACAGTTTTTTAGTTTTTCATTTTTGAATGCATTTTTTTCTCAATATTTTTTTATATTCTACTACTTGTAGACTTTTTCTGGTAATTCGATTTTGTTAAGTTAAAACAATATTTGTTTAATTTTGTTTATATTTTCAATTCTAATTTAATTTTAATGAAAAATTCATTTTTTATTTATTTTGTTTTATTTTTATTTTTATTTTTATATTAATTTTATTTTATTTTATTTTATTTTATTTTATTTTATTTTATTTTATTTTATTTTATTTTATTTTATTTTATTTTATTTTATTTTATTTTATTTTATTTTATTTTATTTTATTAAAAAAAAATTATTTACATTTTTAAATCTATCCTCCTCTTTGGTTGAGAAGAGACACAATTACATTTAAAATAAAGTCAAATTTAAATACGTCAACATTTACAGAATGTGTACCAACAACACAAATAGATGCATACAGTCTGATCCCGGCCGGTCACAAAGACATCCTTTGCCTAGCAGAGGTGAAGTATTACTGAGCACAGTTCATAGATATCTGGCGGACATTCAATGAGTTGTTACAGGACACATAAAAGCTTTTCTGCTGGATGTACAAACTTTACTGGAAAGGAAAGGCTGGAAAAACTTTATCTTTTATGTTATGGAATATTAAATATGAGAAATTAGCCACCGAAACAAAAATTTTATAGAACAAATGTTCGCAAATGAAAGCTTGTATCTATTAATTTCGAATTATTTACATAAATACGATTTTTTTATGGTTTTTTTAGGAGTTGGGGCACAAATTATGGAACACTAATTTATAGCTGCACTTAGTGAAGCATATTGATGACAATAGCCGAGTGCTAAACCCAGAGAAATGCACAGAGTAAAGCCTATTTTGCAGAGTAGTAAGTAAGCACGTTCAGTGGCTTTATTTTCTAAAACCATATTCATTCTTTATGCTACATTTGTCTTACTAATTCGTCTGTTAATTCATTCACTTGTCTAAGTCTCGTAGGTGGACCCAGTCATCTATTCATCCATCTGATCATCCATGTTGGTGAACCCATCCGTTCATATTCTCCCTATTTGTTTTATATTCTATTAAATTTTAACTATGCCCGCCTCTGCATAAAACTGTGCGTCCTTTCGTCCGTTTGCCCCCTATAATCATATGTTGAGTTCGTTCGTCAAACCGACCGTACTTCCTTTTTTTGTTCATGCTTCATTATGGTCACCGATGCTACTTCTGAGTTGTACGTCCATTTCTGATCATTTCAATTATTCGTCCATTGCCAATACTTTCTTTCATTCGTCCATCTCCAATAATTTAATTCATACATTCATTCATCGGCATTAACGCCCATTTGTTGGTACGTTTAAATTGCCCGTCAATCTCTGATCATTTCGATCATGTGTCTATCTTTGATCATTTCGTTCATTCGTCCATCCATCGGTATATTTACCCATTTGTAGGTACATGCAGATTGACCGTTTATCTCTGTTCCTTTCGATTATTTGCCCATCTCCTGCCATATCGTTCACTCGTTCATCATTTCATTATCCTTCATTTGTCCATCCATCGGTATTACCACTCACTTATTGGTACGTTTGGGTTGTCCGTCGATCTTCGATCATTTCATCCATACGTTCATCTACAATCATTACATTTTTCCAACTTTTCCTACTTTTTATTTTTCCTCAGATTATTTCGTCCATCTTTCCATTTCTGATCATTTGATTCATCCGTCCATCCATTGGTATTATCGCCCATTTGTTGATACGTCTGGGTTTGTCTGTCCATCCATCCATCACCAATCATTTCGTTTATCCATCCATCTCCAATCATTTCGTTCGCTTATTGGTACGTCCGGGTTGTCCATCCATCTCTTATCATTTCGTTCATCCATTCATCGCCAATCATTTCGTTTATTCTTCCATCCATCGGTATTATTACCCATTTGTTGGAACGTTTGGTTTGTCTGTTCATCTCTGATCATTACGTCCATCTACCCATTTCGTTCATACGTCCATTCATCGTTATTATCACCCATTGGTCGGAGTTGTCCATCCATCTCTGATCATTTCGTTCATCCATCCATTTCCGATCGTTTCATTCATCTATCCAGCTCCAACAATTTCGTTCATCCGTCCATCCATCAGTATTATTCTCCATCTGTTGGTTCAACCGTCAATCGTCAATCTCCGATCATGTGGTCTAAGTTTGTCTAACCATCAGTACATCCGGGTTTCTATCAATTTAAGGGTTTTGAAAAGGATTTTAAAAAGTTATTCACTGGTCAAAAACTAAATAAACTGAATAGTGAAACATTCAATTCATATTAAGTATACATCTCAACATAAATCCATCCAAAAACCACAACGATTTTCATTGAGTTCCTTGCGTCCTGTGCCCAATGCAAACACAAATAACAATAACAACTGCCCATGTTTGTACAGTTTTAGAATATGTGGCGAACATTTGCATAGCAAATGCAAATTTCCAGTCGGAGTTTGGTTTCGAAAGCAATAAAATAAAGCAATAAATATAAAACAGTATAACCAGAAAGCCTAATCGAAATTCAAAATTCACATTTGAAAAATGTCAAATGTAAAAATCGGCGCAGAACACACAAGCGGCAACATGGTCAACGCAATAAAAGTGTTTCGTCGCCCAAAAGTGCTGGGAGCACTCACACACACACACACTTAAATGCCACATGTTCCGGTTGTGACTGGTATGCAGGTGGAGCTGAACGCGCGGTTTCCGAGCACTCAATGCTCTGCGGAATGACCGACATGTGTGTTGACCAACGAATGACCGCCGATACTGCGAGGCAGCGCCGAAATGATGGCACATTGGCGCATCGGTTTTACTTTTACTGTCGATAGACGGCGTTTGCCTGTATTTATGGCCGCCATTCAAAAGTTAATGTTCCAAATTTGCTCGCGAGTGTAATTAAAATATGGTCATTCATTTTTATGGGTGCAAAAGTAAGCCATTTTGTGAGGAAGGCAAAATTTAGGATTAGATAAGGATTACTCAAGTAATTGAAAGACACAGTGCGGTGTGTTCAGCTGCCTTCTGCAGCAGTGAAGTGGGATACCTGAACCCAAAAGTGTACGTGGCAAAATGAGGCAATTAACCTGACCAATTAATTGGACCGATAGTTATGTTTCTAATGTCTTTGAAAGGAGACTGCTAGGAGTGTTGGTAGCGAGGTATTTTTATACATTAAGGGAAATTCAGTCAGTGGCAGGAATAATGCGTAGACATACCATTTTCTTTGTCATCTACCGGAATAAGTGGACTTGTGACGCCCGAAATGGTTTGCGTCTTGCTGTGTTGAGCTCAGAAAGCGAAAGCTTTCCATACTTGTGGGTTTTGTCTTGGTTTACGAGTACTTAGCTTGGCTTGGCTTCATTGCAGGAATGACGGATCCAGACTCTTGAGGCCAGGTACTTCGATGGACTTACGGAAATAGCTAATGCAAAGAATTCTAATATATGTACACAATTTCATCCCCTTAGGAGATCCATCCCATCTGGATCTACAGAACCCCAGTAGTTGGGGAAGGACAACAAATTCAAGAATGAAAGCATTCACAACGGACCCAATAGGGTCTCTGAGCGGAAGTGCATGCCACACACTGCCCTTTTTTAGCATAACCTAACCATAACGTAACCTAATCTAAGACTCATACAATTTCGTATGCAGCCATTATTAGAGAATTTACCCACAAATTTAAATTCACAATCAAGGCAAACAAGAAAAAGTATTTCCTTCTGCCTATCTTCCTTCGCCAAATGGGATCCATGAGGGGTTGGTGAGGACTCAACAGGCTCTATAGCCTTGCATGAGTACACGAGCCTATCATCCCAGAGGTTGTGGGTACGACTCCTGCCTGGTGCATGGTGCCGCATTCTTCTAACTTTTCCAATTTGTTCTGTCCTCTTAATATTTCTAGCCCAGCAACATACCCCAGCTTAAAAAATTCTGATCCTCAGATGATCCTTTTCCACTCACTCCCACGCAATATTACAATTTACAGCTACACATTGCACCAGTAATGCCTGTAAGAGGAAACGGAAACTAGCGAAAAACAGCGCACCAAACCGATCTTAGCAAAGTCCCCAACCATCCTACTGTCGCCTGCTTTACACAACAGATGGCGCTCTGAGCAGTAGCTCACAACATCGAAAACGTCTTTGCTAAGCGGCGATAGATGGCAGCGCCATCACTTATCACCTGTGGCAGGCTAATCACCTACCCTGGCAGAAAAATACAACTATTTAACGTAACCAAGACAAGGCAAAGTCTTGTGGAGGCCTTATGCTCCCAAGAGGAGTGAACAAGGAAAACAAAGTCAGGTTCTATTCGCGCCCTAGTTCAGCTAGCTTAACCCAACCTTATCTAAGCTCAAGGGATAGCAAATTTCTCAGACTAAAATACAAAAAGTACTCACGCCGAGATACCAATTCGCCGTTCAAAATATTCATGGAATTATTTGTTCACTATGATTTCTAATATGTATAAAATTTCTTGCTCAACACAAAGAGCAACACAAAATCCTGCTGGCACAGGATCTGTGTAATCACACCCATGTTCAATCTCCTACATATGCTTCCGTTTGCTCATTAATATGTTTGCTATTATCACCTATGCTGTCTTCTACAATGGATCCCCCACCTCGACTGCCTGCAACTCGAATCGAGAGAATCTTTGGATGTCTGCTCATCATGACCACATCATAATTTCAATATTGTGCTTACCACATTCTATGTCCCATCTCTCCTTTACGACTTGCTGCATACACATCATACACTACATACTTCCTACTTTGTGTGCTTTTTATTATTTCCTTTGTTCTTATTATAATTTCGCAGTAGTCACACTGACAGCGGTATTCAGCTGCAAGTAGACAATTTTCGTACACATTTTCTTTCTTACTACAAATTCACCTTGCTTCTGTTTATTGTGATTCGCTTTCGTTCGTTGTCTTTTGCATTGCCTTTTTTTGTCATTTTTTGTATAATTTTTTGTTCACTATAAAATTTTACGATGCGTTGCCCGCAGCTGTGCGCTGATGTGTTCACCCAACGCTGCTCGCCATGTGCTGGTAATGTGCATTTCATTGAGCATCTCCTGTCGTGGAAATTGGATAATTGAATTTGCTTTAATAGGCGACATTTTACGCGTGTTTCCTTAATGGTTGTAGCAAAAAATTGTTTAAAATGTCACTTAGCTTTGATACTAGCGAGAGAGTTTATTGGGGGTGTGTAATTTTTTATGAGACAAAAATTACTCAATTAAAATGTGGTTAAAGGTGGCATAACAGTGAAATTAGTTCAATAAACTGACTCCTTAAAAGTAGACCACAGTGAGGACTACTTGACAAAGTGCCATCATGGCTGGTATGTCAAGATATGCGCTTAACTTTGCATACTTTTGGGCTGAGTTTACTTTGTAATTAACTTTTAAGTGTTACAGTGTGAGTTGAGTGTAGTTTTGTTGACATCAGTGAACATATTTTGCACATAGTACAGGAAATTCTTCTTTTCATTCATTTATTCTTCTAAGTTTTATACACAAAAATGAAATGGAACAAAGCTTAAAGCAAAAGTATGCATGAAGTTTTCGTACAAATATTTACGCTGCCATTTGAACAATTTAAGGCTGGTGTGTTTCTGCATAGTTTTAGAAATGTGTTAAAAATGCGTTAGACAGCACATGACACTTGCGGGTGTATGTGTACTACCGTGCCGTACCCGTGAGAATCATTAACCAAAGACATACAGAACAGGACAGGACAGATGGACCTTATGGACAAGTAAATTTCTTTTTGACGCAGTTCCTATCTGGTCACAGCTGCTTTATGGACTATTTGGACAAATATAAGCTTGTGGAGGACCTCCAGTTTCTCGTCTGTAGTGGACAGATCCAGAACGCAGATCACGTTTTTCTTGTAAGCAGCAGATTCACTGACGTGGGATTGTCCTTTCAGCAAATGATAAAAGGGCCAATTACACTTAATGGACCGATAGACTGCATGCTTAACTTGCTGCATGCGGCCGACTCATGGCATTAATAAAGCTCCGACTAAGGGCGTATGACATACAATCCAGACGTGCAGTACTTATGACTTGACAAACGGCGTAAATTAGTCTTCCTGCCACAAGTCTCAATGGTGCTTCTTTGGGGTTTATTAAGCGCAGGTGGTGAAGGGAGTTGGTTTAAGGCCAATAAAACTATGCGACAAAAATCAAAAAAGTTCAAAACATACGAAAAAAATCTTTAT
This sequence comes from Melieria omissa, assembly GCA_963971225.1. Classification (NCBI taxonomy): domain Eukaryota; kingdom Metazoa; phylum Arthropoda; class Insecta; order Diptera; family Ulidiidae; genus Melieria; species Melieria omissa. The sequence continues at coordinate 21,899,528 of OZ020268.1, forward strand.
ACTCGTGAAACTAGGGGCCAAATCATATCTTGAGAAAACGATTGTCGTATGTGCTATTATATTCAATGGAACATACGACAATCGTTTTCTGAGGCGACGAAATGTAGTTTTTTTAGTTTTTCTCTCGGTCGTCAGGATTTTTTTAAAGGTCTTTAAAATTTCAGGAACATGTTTATTTCAAAAATGTATTTTAAAAATTTAGCGCAATGTAGATACGCAATATGGGTATCAAATGAAAGCGGAAAATCCTTAAAATTTAACAAAAAAAAAATATTTTATTTAATGTTTTTCTGGAAAAGGATAAAGAGATATTGAAAATGTCCTTTTAAAATTGTATCCTTGAAATATGATATACTTGGAAATTTTAAAAAGTTTTTTTAGAAAAATATATAACTTAAGGACTAATATGTACACTACCACATCATGGAATTTCGTCCTTCTAACTTTATTAGTTTAGGACGATGTACTCGTAGTTTCACTACATTTGGCCCCTAGTTTCGCGAGTATATCGTTTTTTTCGTGTGTAAAATTTGTTGTCGCTCGTTGTAATCAGTTACGCTACTGGACACGAGTCTTCTAGTGTCTTCCCAGGATATCTACTTCCTACGCAAAAAAAAACACTATAGTATCGGGGTTGCCCTGAGAGAGGTTGGACATGAGAGAGATGGCTTTCGTTTGGTTAAAGTCCCACACTGACGTGGTTGTGGCTTTCAATACTTTCCATCTCTATAAAAAAAAAACACACACAAACATATACATGCTCACTCAATTGAACGTATGTACTATTATGTTAATTGCTGTTGACTTGCTAATGGAGTGCAGCACGCACACACAGCCACATGTACCCGCACACACACATATCTACGTATGGATAGGCGAAATATTGAATAAAAGTGGGAAGTGTATAAAATATTTGAAATTTGCAAAATTCAAGGCACCACTTCACTTTAACTCAATGTTACCCAAATGATATAATAAATAATATATATAATAATATATAATAAATAATATAATAAAAATATATATAATATATACATAATAATAAAGAATAAAGTAATTCATTTTCAAAATATTGCCACATGTTGATGTTTCTCTCTCACCAATCAAACCAAAAAAAAAGCAAACAAACGACAGCAGTGCCACAAAAGTACGCTTCAACTCAACAACTCGAGTGCCCACGTGCGCGACAAGATAAATAATCACTTAATAAATTCCTGTCACATGTGCATTGTGCGCATATTTATTTATTGCATGCTGGTCGGAAATATAATATTCAAATCAACAAATTCAAATTCAACAGTGAGTGCGTGTGTGCGTGCGTGTTTATGTGTGCCGCCGCCATCATCAATTTCGCACAAACAAAGAGACAAACAGCCATCGAGCCAGCCTCAACGTTCAACGTTCAACGCCATAACCGTCAAACGCAGCTGACGCCAATTGCCTGCATGCTTTCACGTGCTACTGCCAACATACGCTTGTATGTGTGTGTGTGTGTGTGTGTCGAGTGTTTGATGTCCACGTATACTATGTACGTGTGTGGCCTATTGTTTGACCGTGTGCCTGTCTGACCTATTTGCCTGACCACATCATAATTTAGCATTGATTGGGATGTCGAGCGAGCGGCTCAGCCTCGACTGCCGAATGTCATATTTTGAGCGCTGCGAAAGGCCAAAATCACAACCGATTTGGTTAAGAAGACATATGGTTTTATTTGTGTGTGTGAGTGTGTGTTGCAAAGATGGATACGCTTTTGATATATTTGGCCACTTCACTTCAATTTTGTGATCCTATACAGGTAAACCCTTGTTTGATGCATTGCAAGAATTGAAACATGTTCAATCACAAAATTGGGTCATGTCATACTTATTAAATTAAGGCAAAAATTTATGCATGAATTGAGCTACGAATAAATGTAAGATTCCTTTGGCAAGGCGGTCTAAAACTTATGGTTTCAGACAACTACTGACGAAGCATACAGATACAAGCATACAGTCAGTGTTAGTGTTAAAATGAAAGATGAGCTTTGCACCCGCAGCCACAAGATGACATTCGAGCCAAATTTATTCAAAACAGAATGAAATGAATGTCTTCAGAATGTTTGTTATTAAAATTTTACAAGGCTTAACATTTTGGGCTTCAAATAAGTTGTAATGGATTTGTATAACTTTAAAGTTTTAGATTTTAAGAATTTAGAAAACAAACCCTTTTTATTAAAATTATTGTCCATCGATTGCTAAGACTTCTTTCATCCTTCAGAAGGCATCTGTCATCCTTCGTCATCCGCATTGAAAAATTCTGCGTCTTTCGCCTTTTGAGGCGATCTAAGAATTGACTTAATTTGGGGCTCCTTCGTAAGAAGTGAAATGCTATTCAGCCAAGCCTTGAGTCATCATTGAAACAACTGGTAGTCGGAAGGAGCAATGTCTGGTAAATGCGACCCGAATTGAAGTGACCTCATCATAAGGTTAACTATGCCAGTTCAACTGAAACCCTCTTACTTATTTATATATCTTTTGTGCATAACAAATAAATGAACTAATTCCATTGACAAGCATTTCATTTTCACTAACTATTTTCAATTTGAAAACCACAAAATGTTTTCAACAAAAATGTCAGCAAGACCTTTGTTCCCCGTTCAAGACCAACGCACATTTTCGCAAATTGCATCTTTAAAACCACTCAAGACTGCATATTCATGATTGGCAGCCATGCTCGTTTCACAGCCAGTGCTGCCAACGCTGAATCAGCGTTAACTATGCATCAATTCAATTTGCAAATTTTCAACCTGTGCATCAAATATCCGGCAATAAAGTGCCACACCATTCACCATTTGGCGCCTCCAATCGATTAAGCTGCAATGGCAAACACTGCACAGGGAGCACACGTACACACACACACGCATTTGTGTGCGTGTGTGTGTGTGCCCAAATGCAATTGGCTGCGGATGAATAGCAGCAATTTGAAGACAGTATCGATTTCATGCGGCATCAACAACGCCAACAACGTCTATGCTGCACAAATTGCAATTGATTGTTCTTGGGGTAAATCTGTTGCTGATGATCGAATTTTGCACCAGTTGTGCAGCAGTCGGCGAAAACACTTGGAAGGTTCAACACTTCTCCTGTTTAGCAGCTTAACGTGCACTCCTCAATCAGGCAATTCGCGTGCCTGAGCCAAAAGTGCTAGCGGAAGCAACTCAATTGGTTGGTGCTGCAAGTTGTACTAACTGGAGCAGTGGCCATGAAAGTGAAATAATGCATTGTCAGTTGAAGTCAAAACAAGTGTGTTTACATAGAGTTGGTCCTTTGTCACTTGTTCATAGTCGGCACAAGAACGATGATTATTTTGTTTACCTGCTTGAAAATCTCGGAGTTTATGACTTAACAAATTTATTCAAGTTAGTTCTTCTAGTCCATCTGGATAGCTACTTCTTGAATCTTCTTCTAGGGACCTGGCAGAATTGCCTTGTATGCATACATGGCTTCATTAAACGCTCCAACTGGTTCCCGTAGTAGGGGAGACGCGTCTAGTTCTTTTATCATTTGGCACGAGAATGAACCATGTGGACCTAAGCGTGATCCTCTTTTGGACAGCTACCTAATCATCTTCCAAGCTTTCATCCCATTTCATTTTGTCCTCCATCTCTCTAGTCTCTTCCAGGACGTAGTTAGACTACACACTGTTCGGTTCTGAATCGTTACCCTCTTCAATATTTCCTGTCCCACATCGTTTTTGATTTGCGTTGTCCGCCGGTTCCGAACGGCAGGTTGGGAGCTTTTTCATAGGCAATTTTTACTCTCAGAGGTTTGCCATTTCCAGCTGAGAGGACAGCCACCGAAAGAGAAAACGAGTTTCCCGTTATTTTTTTTTAGGTGTTACTACATGCAGTATTCGAACTTGCGTCGCTCTGCATTCGACTCGCTGGACCGCGCACTAACCAACTGAGCCACGGCGGCTGCTTATGAGACGATTAATTCCTTTAAAATGACGCAAATTACAAACAAAATTTTAGGAGATTTTTTTAACAAGAAGAAATTTCAGTATTTTCTTAAGATTTAGGAAAAAGTCATTTTAGATATCTGGCAACACTGTTTCCATTACAGCCATTACAGTCATGTCAGTTTTGGGTATTTTTGAACGTGCGCCGTACCTTTGCCGAACGTATCAAACTCGAGCGCCAAGTACTAAAATTTAGACGAACATTCATAACTTCTCAGCCAAAGTTGAAAAACTCCATTCTATAGTAACTCTTTTTTTTTAAGACCTAACTTAATTGATGTCCCATTTAAAATACCTTACGTGAGCAATGTAGCGCCAGCTTTTTCTCTTCTATGCCAATGCAAAAACAAAAGTGAGAAGCAATATTTCACTGATGCTGCTGATTAACTTGAAGTGCAATTGGATGCGTTGCAGCAATCGCGGCATACAATTCATCTCTTTGCAAAACACGCTTCAATGCTTCAAGCACATCTTCGATTTTCGTTTGACGTAAACATGTCAATAACAAAGCAAGTGAATGGAAAATACCCACAAATGCTCAACGAATGTTTCACCATACATCAATTGCACAAGTGCCTTCTCTGTTTTTATTAAATTACTATAAATACCTTTAAATTTTATTTAAAAATAAAGTATGAGGTTCGCCTTGACTACTTTTCTTTACACAGCATTGCTCAATTACGCACATTGTATAACTTGATGCGCTTCCTTTGGGCTGTTCGCTGCTGCTTTAACCCATTAATGCCCATAGAGAACATTGTGTGATTTTTCTTTTGCACTGAAAAGCTGTAGATTTGCATTTTTTAGAATACAAGAGATCTGAAAAGTTTTTTTGAATCTTTAAAAAATCCAGGTGCTAAGGCTATGTAAATAAAAATACTTATCTAGTAAATCAAACTCATTTTCAGTTCAGTATGAGTCCAGGCAAACAATTCCCAAAAATTGTTTCATCTAATAAATCGATTTGATTTATAATTCTAGGTGTCCAAAAATTACTGATTATAATGGTTGAAGTGGGCGTTTTCGTCAAATATTTTTAATGTGTTTTGAGAAGGTTTTTATAAATTTGTCCATAGAATGTTTTTCAAAGATTAATAGACAGACAGCCAGACAGAAAGACAGACGGCTAAATACATTTTTCTCAAGAAAGTTAACAGATCAAATTAGTATAACGCCCCGAACACAAAAATGACAACAGCGACACGACTTCTTATGCCAAAATATAGAATCCGAATGTTCGTACACGGCCACCGACTGCAGATGCCGCTGTCAACATGTCAACATGAGTCTGTTCTCCAAACGTTAAATACCCATGCTGTAGTAATGGGTTAACTTCACTGCTTATTTGTCAGCGCATTTTTCAACCAAACTATATTTACGCAGCGTGTACGTGGCATCATTTATCAAACACACACACATAAAATATAAACACATACACATATAAAATACACACACACACATATAAAACACACACACATTTTATAAAACACACGCGCCGCTGTTGTTATGGCAGCCTGGTCGGTTGTCAGCGCTTCATGTTGCGCCATTGTGCAACATGCTTACTGCACTTACATGACAATAAATATCCCAAGTATCCGATGGCGTCAGTGCAGAAAGCAACAACGCTGGCAGCTCATAAAAAGTACACAGCAAGTGTGCCGCACAAGAACGAACGAGTGGCACAGTGCGATAACTGATTGTTGCAACGACAACGCACAACAGAATTTAAGCATTTTAACGACCAACTATTTTACAGTCAATGCAACATGAAAAGGGGATCACACTTGGCTTTGGACATTAGTAAAGTTGATGCAAGCAAATGTGTGAGACTTAACTGGTTGAAATGTTTATGGGCTGCTGCGTGAGGAATATTGAATATTATTGCTTGCGATTTATGGGCTTTTAATAAATTGTTGTGAATAATTGAGCCAACAGACTCGACTCGATGACTGGACTAACAGCTAACTGACAGCAACCATTTGTGAAATGGAAATGGCAAATAACTCAAATTCAAACAATTAAATCTGCTTCTCTCATCTTCTTGAAACTAATTAACTTGCGTGCTGCTTCTTCCACCTTCTTTTAATATTCTATTCAGACCGCCAAATAAATTAAGACAACTTAGTTCTGAACTGCGTTTATCGCTTTTGCTGTTCGAGGTGTGTGAATTTAGCTGTTATCGAAAATGTTATCGATAATGTTTTTGTTTTCATGGAAGAAAGGTTTTTTCTGTTTATGAATAAAACAATATTTAAAAACATTTATTGAACATTAAGTAATATTTATTCAACATCTCTACTGATGAACAAAAGTTTTAACCTTTTCGACCCCAAAGTTGCATGAGAGCAACTTCACCTATTTGTCATCTTATAGCAAAAGCTACAATTGATTTATGGGTTTAATTGAAGTAGGCACCAACAAATTAATATTTTTAGATGTGAATTTAAAGCAAATTACAAAATTATACTGTTATCTTCAAAATAATTTCCAATAATTTGCAGCGATATCAGGGAAAGTTTGTGTTCTAATTGAAGTCTACGAATTGGGCGCGTTTGATCAAAACCCCGTTTCTTTAATAATGGTTAAATAAAATCTAAAAGTGATAATTTTGTATTTTTCCATGAATATGAAATAAATTTTATGTAATTATAAAATATTTATACAAAACTTATTTAACCCGTTTAAAGCTAAAATTGTTCAAAATTAAACTAGCTCTAGAACTTTTAAATTAAGGAGTGGCTTCTTCAAATGACGTGTGCACACTTCTTAGGCAAATTTTTCATAATTAAAATACCAAATATTACTTTTTGAGACATATTACTTTTCGAGACACAGGGTAAAATTCGGAATCGAAAGGGTTAAGCAAATTTTTAGAGCAAACAAATGTTAAAAAAGTCTTTCGTTGCTGTCAATTTCTCAATTTCGTTTGAGTTCGGTCTATTGTGAATGAAATTTATTATCGATAACAACTCGACACAGGGTTTTAAGATAAATTTAACTTAATTTTTGGTCAATTTGGCTCTTCTATTCTATTGTTATCCTATTTTTAAGTTCTTATTTAGTTGTTTGCTAAGTCTGTAAGTTAAATTACTGTAGACTTTGAAATAAATGAAATTAAATTAAAAGAAAATAAAAATAATTGGAATGAGCTAAATTGAAATTTTTGTATGACAAATTTAATTCAATTTAGAGTTAAATTGAAAATTAATGGAGAAGATGTCTTAATTGTGCAATTTAGCTGGCTGTCTAAATAGGGCATAATTCATAAACTAAAACACTTGAAATGTATGAAGTAATGTTTCTCCAAGCTTCGCAGTGCTCACTCACACACAGAGCTTTTACATAGAAATTCACTATGCATTGCATTGTCAACTGTTATGCGTACATGTCCTTGTATTATTTATTTGGTTGATGCTGAATAAGTATGTATGAGTGTACGTGCAGGCAGCTGCTTTTGCACTCACTTGTGAATTTCATTTGAAATTCCAATGAATACTATTTCGAAATGTGCCAAGTGTTGCAGCTTGGCAGGTCTGTAATTAATTAACATAAATTCCAAAAGAGCTCCAAAAACACTTACATGAATGAGCAACTGAGGTAAACGTGAGTATTCTTGTATATGTTGAATGATTATTCATTAAAATATGTCCTTGTAGACTTGTATATTTTAAACTTTTAGCAGACAATGCGGACCACAGGTAAAACATTTTAACTATTTACTCTCATTTTAGTCATATTTTTGTAGCCATTGGAACAAAAATTGTTTTAATTAATAAAATATTGACATAACTTTATGGGTCACTTCAGCTATTAACTTTAAATTTAACTTTAATTTACTTTAAATTTAACTTTAATTTACTTTAAATTTCACTTTAACTTTTAATTTTCAATGTAACCTTGTAAAGGAATAACAAAAACTTTAATTTTATCGAATTTTAAAGAACAAATTGTTACCATTTTTTTAGAAAATATCATCTCAGCCGTTTACCATTTCCTACAACGCCAAAACGACATTAATTATTTCTCTTTTTTACCGTTGAAATCTGCCAATGTTCAAACCTGAGCTCCGACAAACCATCACTAATAAACTGAGCCAAAGCGATTACCAGTCAATTGACTGCTGCATAATCTTTCGCATGAAATTTTCCACAATTTTAATCAATTTTAATTTGTCAACTACCATGTCAGCAGACGTTCATTGACATTTTAATTCATCATTTCATCTCGTTCTCTGCATCATTATTTACTTTCATTGATGTTTTTAATTGTGAACCAACAGACATTTTTATTGGCAGTTGAAGTGGAAATCCTAATTGATGCAAATATTTATGTACAATGTAAGTGGGTGTGTGTGTATTTGTCTACTTATGGCTGATGAGGCACAATTAACGATGCGTCAACATATGACACAGCGCGTAATTAATGGCGGACACGTTCAAGCCGCAGCGCGGGAACAATAACCTCGTTAAAATTTGAGCAAAGTTTGAGGCTTCTGAATTAAACAATGCGCCAGTGTCTACCAAGTCAAAAGCCTAATTGTGTATGCAAAGCAATGCTCTCCCTTCTATTTTGTCTTACTTGATGCATAATGTTGAACTTGTGTATTTAGTTGTATAACATTGCAACATTGTTGAGAATTATTGACACACTTAACTTTTCATTGTTGACGTTTTGCTGTGTGTTCACTACGGAAAAAGTAAGAAGCACTTTAGGTGCTGCAACAAAGGTTGGTCACAGTGAGTTGGGTGCAATCTTTCTTAGCTTCACGAAGCCATAGAAAAGGCTCAAACGCCTTGACGATGAGTTGCATAAAGACAATGTGTTATATAGAGATAGAACTTAAGATTTAACAGTGGATTGGACTTAACTGGTAAGTCAGAAATCGTGTTTAAAAAACAAAATTTAACAAAACGGCGAACAAACCTCAACTTAGCAATGTTTAGCAAAAGTATCTTCAAAGTGCCAAGTTTTAGCAGACTTTCACCTCAACCAACGCAAAGTATTTCTCCATTTGTTTGCAACCAGCTCACTTGAAGTTTTCCCATGTTTTGCATTGTTATGGCTGCGCTTGTTTTCCTCTTGTTACCAGTCTTTATTGTGCGAATTGTTGCCATCATTGTCGTTGACAGCTTTCAATTGCTCGAGCAAAGTACTAAGCAGCAATTCGACGTTGCTAATTTCCATTGTGGCGCATTAAGTTGGCATAATTTTGGCAGATTAGCCAAGTCTCTGAAATTCTATGCACCACAAGCTAGAATTACACAAATTTCCCACACTCTTCAACCCCAAAACAAAGGCAAACTTGCACCGCAACTTTTGTACTCAGCACCAAGCAGAAACACGCGCCACTTGTATTCCTGCCGACCCCAACTCATCAAAGTCCCACCACCACAACTCTTCGTCATGGCAGTTGCAAAGTTTACCAAAAGTTGCCACATCTAAATGTATGCAAAACACAAGAAGACATGCAATGCCTTCTTGTGCCAACATGTGCGCAGCAACTTTACCGAAGTAGCCGAATGTCGCGCAACATTGTTTGGGCCCATGCTTCCATGTTTTGTTCACTGTTAACAGAATTTATTCAAATGTGTTTGCATTAATTTGGCAACATAACGTTCAAGGTGCGTGCGCCTAAAATCATGCAACACCAGATTAAGTAGCAGCGCAGCGATTTCGCCACTACCGCAAATTAAATTCGTATTTAAGTGACACATGCCACGTCACTGCCTCACTGTCTCACTGCCGTTTGCGCCAATTATGCGGCGACCTTGTCTAACGTTGCTGGCGTTGACGTTGCCCATCGGTCACGTCACGTGGGTTGGGCGGCGCGTGTTAAAAATAGGCAACGAAATTAATTTTATGACATCAGCTAAAACAACAAAAGCCCAACGATTCGGCGGACAGCATGTGACGCTGAAAGCAATATGCTTCCGCTGCCACAGTCATGCAATCTGCGTGTCGGAAGTGAGCTTTGTGTTGACATTTCCTTTTCAATTTCGTGCAATATTATTTTGATTCGATTTTTATTTACGCTAAACAATTCAAGGGCACTTAGTGGGCTTTTTCATTTAACAACACTTAAGTCATACAAATCTTAAGGTTAAGTGCCAGCAAAGTGGTTGAATGTTTTAGATAAAGAATTATGAGGATGCTTTAAATTTTTTTTAACTTTAAGAAGTAACCCTAGTAAAAACCTGTAAAAACTTAGGGCTGCCGGTAACCATCCGATTGTTTCATTCAAGCATTTAATTCCATCAACTCTTCTGGCCAAAGCAACCAAAAGCTGAACCCAAAAAAAAACTAAAAGATCATATAACATTTTTTTAAAAGCTATTAATGCAATATTTGCTGTTCTTATTAAGCACATTCATTAGTTGGTAGTCTGTAGCGTTTACATAAAAAATGGATTTATTATGCAGCCCCATTACGAGGTTAAAAACAACAACAAATTATATGCAATCAGTGTTTTTGCTTTGCTTTTGCAAAATAAAAAAGTGGTCAATCATGCATCAACGTTAATAATCTCATTAATAATAATTGGATTTATTTAAATTTTTTTGATAATTTACAAAAAGTTACTTTTTTTCTTACTTTTTATTTCTTGACTGTTTTTACCCCATAATGTCATTAATAATTTGTTATGTTCGTTTGGCTTAAAATACGTTTATATGGCATTATGACTCAGAAATATGTTTAATGTGTTAACAAAAAGTAATTTGTTTCAATTTAAATAATAATTCAATACCAAATTTTAAACGTTTTAACTCGCAACAATATCTAACAAATTGTAGACATTTCGACTGAAATTTATAATTTTCTAAAGTTCATCTTTCATAATTTTTCATAATTTTATCAATTTCGTGTATCAATTTTTAAAATAATAATTTCTTATTTTTTAATTTTTAATTTTATTATTTTATCTTTTCTTTAAATTATTTCTTTCTTAATCTATAATAAGTTTTGTTTCATTTCAGTGATTTCATTAAAAAAAAACAAATATTTTAATCAAATTCCTTTTTTTGTTTTATTTTATTTTAATTTATTTTATTTTATTTTATTTTATTTTATTTTTTATTTATTTTATTGTATTTTACTTATTTTATTCATTTAATTTTATATAATTTAATTTTTTTATTTTTTATTTAATTTAATTTAATATTATGTTATTTTATTTAAATTTTCTTTAATTTACTTTCTTAACCCTTTGAAGCATACATTTTTCAGATAACTTTTTTTCAATGAAAATAGTCGCCCTGGGGGTTTTCGGGATCGCTGATCACGAATATGTAATCAAATTTTTGAAATTCAGCAATCCAATATGGCGGATCCAATATGGCGGACCGAATTAGTGAAACTTATTCACATCTGTATGAAAATTGGTATACGGAGGTTTTCGAGGTTGCTGATTACGAATTTGATATCAGATTACCGAAATTCAAAATAGCGGATCCAATATGGCCGACAGAATTAGTGAAAAAACCGAAAACCTCCGTATACCAATTTTCATATTGATATGAATAAGTGTAACTAATTCGGTCCGCCATATTGGATCCGCCATTTTGAATTTCGGTAATCTGATATCAAATTCGTAATCAGCAACCTCGAAAACCTCCGTATACCAATTTTCATACAGATGTGAATAAGTTTCAATAATTCGGTCCGCCATATTGGATCCGCCATTTTGAATTTTGGTAATCTGATAATAAATTCGTGATCAGCGACCCCGAAAACCCCTGGACACCAATTTTTGTATCAATCTGTTAAAAACTTTTCAAGATAAGTGGTAGTATTCTAGGTGGGATATACGTCTTCCCACCGTGCTGCAAAGGGTTAACTTAATATTTCTTTTATTGATATTTTATACTTACTAAATATTTATCTGAACTCTGAAAAAGGCTTGAAAAGGCTGAAAGGCTTCCACCATTTCCACCTTTCAAACAATTTTAAGAACTTTAAAAAATTCCAATTTTAAACTAAGTAACCTAAAAATGGACCTTGAAAGCGATGAAATCCGAACCCTTAAATTCAATAACAGCGCATTTGTCTAAGAAATTTTAAAGCCTTTCAAAAATATACACAAAGGGCTATCAAAGGTTTTGTATCAACTCACTTTGCACTTTGCAACAACACATAGTACAAGTTTTGCAACTCAAATTGAACCAAAACAGCACTGAATCGAGCACACAAAGTCCCTCAGCAACAGTGGAAGGCAGGAGTTAGTCTCTTAAGAGAAATTCTCTTACAAGCTGTTTGACTTGATCTATCATGAAGGCTTTGTCTCTCATCGACTTGTCGCTTGGACTAAGAAAAGTTAAACGAATGTTTGAACTTTATTTGTGCATTGGTGCCACTGCAGATATATCGACTGATACATTGTAATCGCAGTGCGCGTGTGTGTGTGAGTGACAGCAACAAATCGATTTTCGCGGCATAGGTATTAAATTCTTGACTACAGGATTTTTAAGGGCAATTTCGCCTGTTTTTATTTTGATTTTTTTTTAATCTTCATTCCATTAAAATTTGCTCTTAGCACACACACACACACAGATACACACAGCCACACCCATATGCAATGAATATTAAATTGCGAAACAGCAGAGCAGCTCATCACAACAAAACAAACGAGAAGAGAAACCCATTATTCGTGTAGAGTACAGGCGACTTGAAGAACAATAGGCCACTTTACCATAGCAAATTGTTGCATATTCTCCGGCGCTTTTATCGACACGAGCCACCAGAGATTTCATCAACACAAAGGCGCACGAAAGGCAAAATGTCTGAAAGCCTTAACTGCTCGCATACCGATGTTTTACTCTACTTGACATACACACAAAAACACACCCGCACACACACAGACACACACACAAGCACAACTCACAAGCACTCACTACCACACGTATTGGCATTGTAAACGTTTTAAAGGATTTATAGAGGCCAATAAAAGTTGGCAATAAAAAGTGTTAACGTGCCGCATGCGCCGTCTTCGTTGCAGCCGCCGCCGCACTGAACTGCGGTTAACAAGTTGTCAGTCAAACTTCCGGTCGAGGCCTGCTTACCGCCAACTTCTGACTGCCGTCGGCTCGTCTGTCCGTTTGCCTTATCCGATGCTGTCGCACTGCCTGCGTGGGAACCACATGAATACTTCGCGCATTAAACAATTTTCTGCGTTTCGCCGTTGTCTGCTGAATGCCATAAAAATTCTGAATATGTTTGTTCTACTGCGGCCATAATCACTTTTGGCCAGCGGGGCGAGGAGAAGCCAAACAGCCCGGCGTCTGACATTTGCAATGCAAATCTCTCGCTTAAAAAACGTTTTACGATTTTAATTTGTTACAAGTTTTGGGAGCATTTTCATGATGGGTAAGGAATATGTGTGAGTGTAAACAAAACGATATGATTAAAAATATATATGGATATATACAATTGTATTAAAAATGTTACCGCAGTACTTTCAAAAACTATAACATTTTTGTATAATATGGGTTAAAAGTTTTAATTGGGCTTGACTAAGAAGATTTCCATTCAGCAGCCACTCAAACCAAATCTACATACAAACTTAAAATAGCCATTTTAAGGACCCGACTGGTTTACCAAAAATTTGCATAAATATTTTCCTATTCTTATTTTCTCTCCCTTTCTTTCTCGAGCTAAAAGCTAAAAGTCAAACTGAAACTAAGACCATCCGAACCTTATTTTCCATTTCATTTTTTACTCCAATGGCAAATTTGGAGTGAATTACTTTACTTTATAAACTTTATAAATATTTTCCAACTTTATTTTCCCTTTTCTGCTCAAGCAAAAAAATCGTTTAAAATTCATAAAGAAGTATCTGCAGCAAATATGTCAGCATTGTTTAGAAAGAACAAAAACCCATCAACATATTTGGTGCCTTTTCTGCTCAATTTCACATTCAAAAATATGTTCAACACTTCATAACTAACATCATTGTTTTGCAAATGGCGCAAAAAATTCCATAAATCTGACACTAATTTATTCAATGTGCCCGAAAAATTTTATCAGCACAGCAAAAACTTACACGCACGCATAAATACACACAAACACATACATCGACACATCAACGCTGCATTTGTTTGCGATTTGTTTTGTTTATTTAATAAACATTTCACTGCGGTTGGGGTTAAAGTCAACTAATGAAAACAATTTTTTAAAAGTTTTTACCAAACTTTTTTCGTACCAACCACAACTCTACTTGTTGCCCGCAAATGCATAAAAATTTTTATGAGTAAACATACAACAGAAAAAAATGCTGTTTCCCACAAAAGCAAAGAGAGGAAATGCCACCAGAGAGTGTAATGGGTCAAGGTGAGTGCTGAAAACCACAGGCGTGCCAGTGTTAAAAATGAAATGTTAACAAGTTTCGAATGTGCACCACACAACAACAATAAACAGTGCAATTAAAACAATCAGTTGTTGTTGGCCTTCAGTATAAACTTTGCATCAAACGAATAGCATTAAAGAATTTAAAATAGTTAAAATTTTTCTAAATTATAATCTCTCATAACTGTAATTAACCCATTGTCACGCTTTGGTTAATAAGTTGAACAGCTCAGTTTATGGTCTGCGGTGCTTACGGTTGACAAATGGTCAAACATATTGACGCAAATTTCATGAATTGTTTTCATTGGAATTTTCTGGTTATTGCAAATAATACAGAATACCACAGCTTGAATTCATTAATTTTAAATTGAACGCAGGCATTCGGAAAAAAACAATTAATAACAAAGACTAGCAGTGAAAAATTAAAGCCAAGCATTTTGTCAATTTGTTTGTCAACAATTTTTTGTTTTTGCATAACAATGCATTGATTTACCACAAAACATGTGTAAATAATTAAACTGAAGCGTTTAGTTCAAAGCGTGATTTGGGTTATTTTATATGAATGTGTTTTCGAGGTGTTTGCTATATTTGACATTTTTACAAATATAAATTAAAAAAAGGTATTTAAATAGATAGAAAGGATTTTTTTATAGAATAGAGATTACTATTTTCTATTACTACTTTCTATTAATGTGGCAATAATAATGTTTCGGTTGAGAAATAAGGTTGATTGAGTAAATATTCGAGTACACAACCTTTTACTATCCAAGACCAACAAGACCAAGGCTAACCATTGATCCACAATGACCACCATTAAATACTTATTTGATTCCTAATTTTGTTATTTAAACTTTTATTCTAACGGCTCAAGCGCATAGAACATGTTTGACATGCAGTAATAATTGCAGCATGAATCTTTGAAGACTTCAGAACAATTTCTCAGCTTTTGGCCTGCAATCTCAGGACAACACTCAGCAATCTTGAGGGCACAAGAGTTCGCCGGACTAGATGAAGTGGCATCACTGGGCCTGAAGTATTTACTAAAGTTTGTCAAAAGCACTCGTCTTCTAATGGATTACTACTACAACTCATGAACGGATCTTCAACTGGTATCGCTGAAGACTGTACAATGGTTTATGCATGGCCAGCAAATTACATCAATCAACATGTTTAAACTTTTCGCACAAGTACGAGTACCTTCACCTCTACATCGAGCACCATTCAATATATAAATTGTGTTACCTATTTTTCTATAAAAAATATTATTCCCTCAAGTTTTCCTTATCTCGCTTTAAAATACCAAACCACTTTTTATCGCTCACAGATTATCAACTTAAATGGATTAAATTTTGCCACATTCCAACCGTAAGCAGTGCGCAAAAATAAATTGCTACTTAAAAGCGCTGCAAATATATTTCACGGTCAAAAGCCATGTCGGCAGATAAGCAAAATTTTAACGCGCCTTAGGCAACAGTCAGGCGAGCATAAATTCACTTAAAATTTAACACTGGCAAAGAAAAATGCGAAATTTATGGGCCAACTGCCTTACGGCTGGCCAAAAGTAGTCTGCAATATTGCCACATTGAACACATGTGCCGCGCTCAAACGGCTTTCATTAGGCACTTTGCAGCTAATTTATGCTACACGCCTGCAATTTCAAATGCAAAATCCCTTTGCTGAACGCCACATAAAGAAGCGCTCAAGTGGCTACTGCGCGGAGGCCAACGAGAGAGAAGAACGACGCCTGGCGGCAATGGAAATCCTAATTAAAAGTTTTTCTAGTCACGATTGGAGTCACCGGGCGTTATGTGCAGACTTTGCTGCGATTGCCAGCGAAGGCGGTTGGGGTTAAAATTTAAACAATGGCCGATGGCGCTCTTTGAGCTCAGAGTTCAGTGAAACTTTTGCTGGCAACTGTTTAGTAAATGTTTGTTACTTTAGTGCGTTTCGTATGCATTGGTAGAATGGCTAATTAGTTGAAAGTTTAATAAAAGTGAACAGTCACGCAGAGTTGTTTGATGTAGCTGTTTGTGTGTTTGTATTTTAGTGGCACAATGAGCTGCTCATCTGGAGGGGCATTTTAAGGACTTTGGCAATGAAGGAATTTGACAGTGAAAACAAGGAAAATACGTGCTTCTCATAGAAACTGCCATTAGTAAACAACACAACGTACCGAATTGATTTGTGGTGTTTATTTGGTACATTGTTCAACTTGACTCCCTTTGCAATTGCCTTGCCACCCCCATCAGGCTGTGACAGTGGAGAGAATTTTTGGTCACCCAATGCTGCGAGCATGATTGTGACCCTCTCGAATGTTTGAAATCGAAAAAATATGTGTTTTATTGAGTTACCCCGCAGCGAGGCATTGACCAGAATAAAAACATGTCATTCTCGTTGTTTGGAAAACGGGGATTTTTCGCTCTACAAGGCGACAAAAAAAACATTTTTTTTTTGGTTTAGAGTAAAAACAAAGTTTCCATCCATAGTAAAGAATTTAGTAAAGAGTAAAAGTAAAAAAAGAATTAAAATTAATATAATTTAATTAATTAATGAAAATGATTTTTTTGTCTATAAAACTTAACAGAAAATTCAAATATTGAATTGCATATTACTAACTGATGAATATCTGTCCAAAAAGTTCAAAATATAAAATTTAATCAAAAAGCAAAAAGGTTCCTCCTTTATTTGATATACACATCTTCATCAGTTGACAGCCGCAAATAATTAAAAAATCTTTGAAATGCGTATGTTCTTAAAATTTTAAAGTCCTTTTAAAAGCACATCTGATCAGATTACAAAAAACTGAGTATGCCGTATTAAGAAAGTAAAACAACTAAAAAGTATATTAAAAAAATGTTCATTCATTGTTGTCGGTCTTAGTCGTTGATTCAGGTAATCCTTCATGATTCAAAATAAACTCGTCTTTACGCTTTCTTTTCTCTAATTTTTTGCATATCATCTTTTGATTCAGACCACCTAAAAACTATTTATTTAAAAGATTTAATCCGACTTAGTTGGAAAGCAGTGCAGTTACATGTTCTTACCAGGATAAAGCTGTACTTATTTCAATATAGCATATTAAAAAAAAATATTTCTCACTTTCTCTACAAGGCTTAAGTAAAGTTTCCTTTGTGCACACGATATTTGAAGTCGCCACGCCTCTTTGTTAAAGTTCTAGAGCTAGTTTACTTTTGAACAACTTTTGCTTGGAACGGGTTAAGTAAATTTTTTATCAATATTTTTAGTTACAGAAAAATTATTTAATATTTATGGAAAAATACAAAATTACCACTTTTTGATTTTATTTAACCATTATAAAAGAAACAGGGTTTTGATCACTCGCGCCCAATTCGTAGACTTCAATTAGAACACAAACTTTCCCTGCACTATCGCTACAAATTTTTGAAAATTATTTTGGGGATAACAGTAAAATTGTTGTAATTTTCATTTAATCCACTTCTAAAAATTATAATTTGTCGGTGTCTACATAAATTAAACCCATAAATCAATCGTAGCTGTTGCTTTAAGATGACGAGTACGTGAAGAAGCTGTCAGGCAAATTTGGGGTCGAAAAGGGTAAAGTTGCTCCGGTAACTGAGCCTTAAACTTGCTAACCGATGCCCTGAAATGTAGATGTAGTTACATGTAGGACCTTCGGCATATCAGGGTTAATTACTTATTGTTAAAAAGGCGTTTATGTTATCTTTGTGTGGTACTGGAAGCATTACAAAACCATTAACATTATTTATACTAATTTAGCAAAGATTCAAATCTTCTGAGTGGTAGACCAGTGCACTTAACTCATTATCAACTCATATCTGTTAAAAGCAAATTAAAGTTCGACCTTTTCACACTTTCCCTCCTATGCTTAGGTACAGAGTCCTCTAACCATTCAATGTTCAAAATAATTTGCTCTCTGTATCTTTGCTTCCAAACCATTTTAGAAACAATTACTTTGATTAGTGTTGGTTTAGCGAAGATTCAAACCCTCTGAGTTGTAGACAAACGTTAACCGTTAAGCCCATTAAAACCTGCTAATACCAGTTTAAAACCTGTCTTACTTTGTTATTTAATACTTTCAACGCAATTACAAAACCTTCTAATCCTTTGCTCTTTGTCCTTTCTTCTTCTCACACATTCTGTATGAGATTTTCTATGAGATTTTCTTTGTGTATGTTTGTGTGCCATATGTATGTATGTACGAATATGGTCGCACTTTGCAGATACACCGGACTTTGCTGTGCTTTAATCACGTTCTGCAATTAAAATGGAACAGCACTGCTTGAAAAGTGCGAAATGTATGTAAGGATTAAAGCCAAAGGATATAAGAAAAACTCATTTTTTTACACAACTGCCAGTATTAGCAAATAGGGCAGTGTTCGTATGATTTTTTTGTAAAGCAACTACCAATTGAGCTGCTATTTGTGCCATAAAAACGCTTGTGCGCCAAATCGTTATGTGAAAGAACGAACGCAAAAAGTAGTCACACACACACAATTAAAAAAATTTTCAAACGCTCTGATTTTATCGACCCAGAGTGCTTCAAATGGCAATGCGAAAACAATTTCACCCACTCAATTGTACTGAATTGAAGTCAGGCAATGCAGCAAAAACGTCTACGGCCACTTTGCGTAGTTCAATTTAAATTTTTTTAATGTTGTTACCTGAAACTTGAAAGTGCAAATCGCCTGGCAACGCTATCGCTAACTGTGTGAGAATCACGTCTCATAACAAGAACAACAAATAATACGAAATCTGAAATAAGCAGCCAGCCAGCTATCCCAGCCAATGATTACCTCAGCGAGTTATGCTAATGCGCAACTCTTAACCACCTCGCCGCCAACAAAATATGCAGCGATGGCAGTCACACTGTCTCCTTGGTCGAATGTTTGCATTGGCTGCAAGTGAGTGGATGTGGGGGAAAAATCGCCAGGCACGAAAAACTGACACTCAGGTAACTTCCAACGCAATCTGTGTGTGTGCAATCTGTGTGAGGGTGTGAGTGGGCAAGCAACGGTTAGAGTAGAAGAAGAAGACAATAATGATGGCAACTAGCAACAGCGAAGAGCACACAGCGCATCAAAATTCAAAGCATAACAAAGCAAGAACCAAGCACTGCGAAATAAAAGAAAAATAAAAGAAAATTAAAGCAACGTAGCATACTTTGGGGCGCTAGACTATGTTGTTACCTATTCGGTTGGCTATTTATTATACGCAACAGCCGAGTGCGAACAAATTAAACGGGCTCGCGTACAACACACAGCGGCCGCAATGCCGCAGCGACGCAGCCAGATGGCCACAAGTGAAGGGCGTCCACGCTGGCTCAGCAGTGTGGGTGAGTGCGGCTGTCTGCACTCACCGTCAGCACAGATAAAGTTCGGCATAACAAATGCCGGATAATTCGAGGCCAGCTGGGAATGATGGAAATATTCAAGGGATGGCAGAAATTTTGGATTTTGCCAAAATGAGCAGCAAATTGAGAAATAAATCCAAGCAGAAAAATTTAGTGTAGGTGTGTCTGGCGCAGCAAACAGTTTTGCATAAATTTAATTTATTGCTGTTGATAGTGATTTAAGATGAAGATGGATTTGTTTTTCAATTTTGAAGGTAAATTTAATTTTAGTTAATTTTTAGCAGAAAATGCCCCAAACAATTTTTTTACTTTAAGATATTTAAACAAACATCTCGTAACACACTTAAAACCGCAGCTAAAGGCGAACGCTGGTAATAGATTTTGATGTGTGAGCAGCAAATGTTGCAGCAGCACTGAGCCGCAGCAGTAACTTGGCAACGCAGTTGGTCGGTCGGCTGGTTGGTGCCGTCGCACTTTTGTCTATTTACCTGATTCTGGGGTGGAGCTTTTCTTGTGTCACATTCTTTGCTTTGTACGGCTCTCTCCAGCCAAAGGAGCGTATGAAATGTAACAAAATGTTGGGAGAAAGCTTTTGCGTCACGTGCCAGACGCCATAATCCGCTGTGGAGTGGATGAAAATGCTTAGCAAAACATAGAATACCGCGCAGCTTAGAGGAAGAGACTGCAACAGAGGAAAGCGAACAATTATTTTGGTTTGTCTTCTTGCCATCTACGAACTCAATCTACTTCAGGTGTGGCGATTTAATTGAAATGAAAGTTAGAGGAAATCTTTGAATAAATGTTGATGATGTATTTACGTTGTCTCTAATTAGTAAGTTAGTAGTCAATTACTGCATTTTATACATTTATTCATTGAATAATTTTTCATTATTGTTTATCGAAAGGAGATCTGCTTCATTGTTCAACAATGTTAAGAAATAGTAAGAAATATAAAGAAATCTAAATTATTATAAATCACTCGTTTCATCGTCTGAATAAAACGCTGTTAATTTGTGGGTGATGTGTCTTTTATTCCCAACAGTTGATTCGCCAACAGTTGATTTACAAATTTACAAAGTTTGAGCAAAAAATATTGAACATAACAACTTTCAGGGCTGGAAAGCACAAACAGGGGAACATAAGTACTGAAACTGAAGGAAAGGGTGGAATTAGAGTTTGGATTGGCAGATCACTAAACACTAAAGCAATCTATGTTAATTTCATATCACTCCTAGCATGACGGTCAATCTAGAGCCAACACAATAGTGATTTAAAGAGGCACTTAGTTTTATTATATTTCTTATTTCGCTTGTTAGGTTTTATATTGAATCCATACGACTGGAAAATGCTCATTCCTTCAGAAACATATTGTAAAAAGTTACCACGATAAATGTTTCAGCCCAAAGGTGATACAAAGCCAATCTTTAGAATCTTATATGGAGAAAGGTTGGCATACCAAGAAAGTCATGTTTCTTAAAAACTTGTTGACAACCCTGCTAAGCCAACAGAAGCTGTAAACACTGAGCTTTTCGAAGCAGTCAAACATGTTGCAACACTCCTATCAGTTAATTGTTAGATATAAGTTTTAAATGTATTCCTGCAAAAGCTGTTGCCTTATGCGAACAGTTTAAAAGCTCTGTTATGTTAAGCATAGATTTGTGTTCTAAAAGCGTTTGGTTCGAAAATGCCTTAATCAAAATAAACTGTTCGATTTACAGTTAGTGGTATGAAATTTTACAATTAATCATTTAAACTTTGCATAGGTCATTGTATCTTAATCCATTCAAAGAGACTGCGGTTTCTTACGCTTACCTTCTACTATGTACGTTTGTGAGCAAGAGAAAATACTGAAGAATAATCCGTAGAACTTCTTCAATAATGGAAAAACTTAGTTTTCTTAATTAAAATCTTAATTTTGTATGCCACCTTAGTTTGTTATAGAAAACCTACAAACACGAAGATTAAAAAGATAATTAGGAAGGGCCGTTTCAAAAACGCTTTAAACCATAGCTGTCAACTAAAATTTTTGTAACAAACAGAAATCATAGGGGAGGATTAGGGCCTCAACAATACTAATGCCTTGCCACTGTTCCTTGTTTTTTGAAGAGTGATATCTCTGGTTTTTCCATCACCGCATTTACTAATTCTCATCTGCTTTATGTGAATAGCGATAGAAGTAGATTAGTGTTTCACCAGCCTGAGCTAGGAATCGAACCTAGCGCTACCCGCCGGCCTTGATATTTTATTTGCGTTTGATGGCTTTTTAGAAGGGAATTTTAGTGTACATAATGTTGTATGAAGTGACTTTTGAAGACGGGTTTTTATGCTCGCGTGCTTTGACTCAGGAGTAGATTCAGAAAAATTTTTTGGGGGAGGGGGTTTCAAGAAGTGATTCTTTAAAATTTTTTAAAAACCATTCAAAAAACAGAAATTCCTTTTCATTTGTATGTAGTTTTAAAGTCGACCCTATTATTTCGTTAGGGTTTTACACATTTTCGCTCGACCAAAATAAAACTTCGCCTTATGAGGAAATGAAGAACGGCCGAAACTTTGTTTTCTATTTATATGATTAAATTTTGATTACATTTTTGAAAAAATTTGGCTAACAAAATTTTGGTCTAGTGGGAACCGTGAATCTGTTGCACAGACTGCCTCAGAATGAGAAAGTTTATTACTGGGTTGTGTAGAACGTCATCTGTGCATCCGTTGCTACTGGGTAGAAGGTATTGTTGCAAAATGCAGAAGTTGGTGTCTATGATGAGTCGCTGTGATATATTTCCGTTAGACCGAAGTGACACTGCTCGTGGCACTAGTGGTGTGGTGATGTGATGTGATGTGATGTGATGTGATGTGATGTGATGTGATGTGATGTGATGTGCTACATGTGTTACAGCACACATTTCAAGCGGATGCGGGAAAGGGCCGGGGGAGGTGTTGTGGTGTGGTACTAGTTGTGTTATTGCTGTTGTGCTAATTTGACTACTCTATATGAACATTTACATTCTTTTAAATCTCGAACTGCTCATTACAACTGATTGGAGTGAGCATGATAGGAGTTTGTGAAAAATTTGACTATGTAATGCTGAAAGATAAGAAACAACTAGAAAGAAAGAAGAGAGGAAAATTTAGAATTTGGAAATTAAGAAAATTGACCAAGCAAGATGGAAATCAAAGGCACGACCTTTAGGTTGGGACTTCAGTGCACTCCATGTTAGACTGCCTGTCACGTACATACTTGTCTTTATAATTTGTAAAAGATCGGACCAACGCATGGGCTATTATTGAATGAAGTTAAATTTTTTTCAAGGTGAAGTTTCAATGTCAGCTTATTCTCTAATCTTCTAAGTGACCCAAAAAAAAAGTAAAAGTAAAAACAAGAATACAAGAATAATGTAGCAACTAAAACAGAATTCGCACCCCAACGCCGGCCATGTCACATCTGGCAACCATGGTTTCCTACGAAGAGTAGGGGAAGTAATCTGCTGTAATCATGCTTCAGTTAGCCTGCGGATAGTTAAATGCATGAAAATCATTGCTGCTGCGTGCAGCTGCCTTTTTGGAACAAATTTTACTATTTGTGCAAAGTCAAATAATTAATTTGGTTAATTTAACAGTTGCCACGAAAGAGTGGCAAAAAGTTGTTACTAAGTAAATGTTTGGTAGTTGGCCAATAAAGTAAACTCAATTCAATTAAATTAAATTAAATTAAACTAAATTCAATAAAATTCAATTCAATTCCTAAAATTCAATTACTCAATCAAACGGTCAATAAGTCTGTTTTTAAAACTTTATTTACATTCTCTCTCTTCTACTTATATACTCAAATTTGCTGACTGCAAATATTGACACAACAATTTCAGGCAAATTGCATGACATTGTCCGAGGGAATCATTGATGTGAGAGCTCAAAGCGTTGTTTTTTTGTTTTGCATGTGTGTAGATGTCATCAAATAAACAAATAATCAAGTCAATTGTCAAGTCATGCGCAGAGTAATAAATGTAGGCGACGTTAAGGTAAACACAGACCCAGCACCAAAGGAAGTGACACAGGCGACGCTGGCGAAAACAACAATGAAATACTCAAAGCAAAGCTGATTGGTGCGCATTTCCCTGGTGTCGTGTTCAAGTGAAGAATAAACAGAGCTAATAGAAATTATGCAACAAGTTGTATTTCATGTCATAAAAACAATTTGCGTAACAGTTTCGTAGAATGAGTAGAACAGTTTTTAGTTAAAGGTTTTCAAGTTTCTTATAATTTTTTGCTTGAATGCTTCAACCCACTTTAAAGTTTCCACTCATGTGTGTCCTTGATTTATTTAATGCTGTCCTTGAAATGTTTTTGAATACAAGGCCCACATGTCTAGACAACGTTTTAATTATACAAAGTGTTCTCCTTTTTTCTTCCTTTTTATTTGGCCAATTAAAAGTTTTACTACTGCGCACCGACTCATTGCTGAAATGTTTGGTATGAGGCTAAATTGTTGTCAGCAACCTTTGGCATTCATTTCAACTCTCTACACAAACTCAGTAAAAGGCTAATAACAGCAACAAATTGTGTGTAAAGGTATTGCAATTTTCATGCCCACATTGTTTCAAAGACAACAGCACGATTTCCAAAAGAAACAGACGACACCTTAATTAAAATTTATAGTCAACAATGCAGGTTATATGCTTATTTACATAAATATTTATATCTGTATTTATATACATATTCATATATGTATATTTGTACATACACATATGTGCCTGGCAGAAAAATGATAAAACCACACCTACGCGCAAAAATTGCGATTTAAATTAAAATTTACGTGAAGGTGACAAACGTTTAAATTCTCATTAAATTAAATGCCGGCTTTCAGATTTGTTTATACTCAGCTCAACACACAGAGACAACATATACACAGAATTTGTTCTATATGTGCGTGTGTGTGTGACTGCTGTCTAGCTGCATACGCCCCGAGGGACCGAGTGTGTTTAGTTATCCCTCAGTCAAACCCAACTTTCGCTCTCGTTTGCATTGTTGCTATCTCTCTTTTTCTCTCTCTCTCTTTCTGTCTCTTGCGCAACGTAATTTTAATTAATTCATTATTCTTGGCATAAAATAGATGCGAAAATAATTGCTGCCTTCCAGTTGTTAGCCGCAGCGAAATCCGATGTACAAATACTGAATGCAAATTGTTAACTATTTGCCGGCAGCAACAGCTCAAAATTTTCTTCTTTTCGGCATTCCAAATTCTCTGAATTTATTATTATTTTATTTTCCAAACAATGATGTCAACCAATTCAACAATGAACATTGAAGTCATAACGAAGTTGAGAATTTGTCTGTGTTGAGTAAATTATGCGCGCAATTTGATTTTTGTCTTTTTTTGTTCAGACAAAGAAACGTAACATTCATCCATTAAGGTTAATGAATTTGTAATTCCTACGCAGCAGCAAAACGAGCAGTGTTTGCTTACAAAATATCTGAAAACATGCAGAAAACAAGAAGCAAATTACAGCAGCACAGAATTTTCCAAGTTCAGCGCGAATGCAGCCCGAAGCAGTGTCAGGCTTAAGGAATTTCAGCAAAATTTTCTTCAACTAAGCGATACATAAACACTCACACGCAAGTATTTACTTGCATATGTACGTAGAGCACATGCCTGCATTTTCATAATACAACAACAAAAAGCACAGCTGCTGTCTTCACCAGGCATCAATTTGATTTCATTTGCGCTTCTGGCATTCCTTGGCAATTTCAACAAAGTATGCAGACAAGTATTCTAAATAATTTCAAAGCAACAAATTCTTGAACATTCGAGTATAATGTATGTATTTTCATACAATATGTGCATACATAAATATCTACGTTTACATATTCATTCAGAGATATTTATTTAACAATTTATGCTACGTTTTGTTTTAAATACTAAGAAATCTTTCATGTGCCTCGCATTAAAATTAAAAGTACGCAAAATTGTTTCGTACTAACAGAATTCTTAATTAGTATCGAAATTTTGTACTCATTGCATTGCATGCCATTTTTAGCAGTTTACCAGGTATGCGCCTATGAACGGTAACGACATCTAGCGGTAAATAGCCGAATATTTATAAACTTCGGAACCGTACCAAATGTCATGTTTACTTCTTCTGTTATATGTCAACAATATTCAGTTCACAATTTGTCAAGTTTCATCCAACAACGCATTGTTTGACGCTCCGGAAAATGTCGGATTACGTGCCTACAAATTACGATTTGCGGACACAGTTAATTACCATTTAAAGAAAAAAACCTTCTAAAACCTGGTGAAACGGTTAACGGTGAACGTTACCAACAACAATTGGCCGATTTGAACCGTGCTATACGCCAAAAATGCCCAGAATATGAAGCCAGGCAACACAAAGTGATTTTCCTCGATGACAACGCACCACCACACCGCACTGGAGCCACCAAAGAATTGGTTGCATCGTACAACTGGGAAGCTCTTGCTCATGCGGCTTACTCACCAGACTTGGCGCCTTCGGATTATCACATGTTCGCATCGATGGGCCACGCATTAACGGAACGGCGCTTCAATTCTCACGCAGAAGTCAAAAAATGGATCGATGATTGGTTTCAGGCAAAAGACGAAACGTTTTTTTGGCGAGGCATCCATAAATTGCCTGAGAGATGGGAAAAATGTGTAGCTAGCGATGGCCATTACTTTGAAGAATAAAATTGTAATCATTTCCTCACAATAAACGTGTTTTTTCAAAAATAATTACCGGTTTCATAGGCGTATGGTATGGTATGCTTCAACTATTATTGCAGTTAACATGCAATAAACTCAGTGGCGGTATTCACCATCCACTGCTCTGGCCATAAAACAAATCTATTTCAAAAAACAACAAAATTCAATTCATTTCAAAACATCATATAAACAAATTTTTTTTGTAACAGATTTCAACTAATGAACTTTTTCTCTTTCATAATTCATAAGATTCTTAATAATCAAAAAGTACCTGGGTTTCGGCAATAAAAGGAAAACAGTTAAATTGTTCATTGAAATTAATTTTGTTTACATCAAAGTTAATTCTTTTGCAAGCAATACACATATTGCAACAATTCCTCTAATTTTGAAATCACTTTTCATAGGCTGATTTTGGAATTGCCTTCATCTCCTGCTGCAAATTCTCCTTCATAGCCTTAATTGCCTCAAAACTCTTTGCGCAAAGTTATATTTCGAATTGTGACAAAAGGAAAAAGTAACAAGAAGTCATGTCGGTTATAATTCGATAATATTTTTATGAGGCTTGAATGGCTGTGTCAACCAGAGCAGTACCAGTGTAAAATAAATTAACTTTGCACAACAACAAATTCTTGCTTAATTAATATTAAAGTTTTAGTTATTAACTCTAAGTATATTTTGCTCTTTTCTGATCTTTCAAAGCTCCTAAATCGACTTCATTTATTTCTGTGCCATGTCGTCCAGAGCCCAAATCAGTCCAGAGCGTTGTCCTTGTAGCCTTTTGCAATGCTGAAACAAAGTAATGTTGTGTTGTATTACTTACAAGTAATACAAACTGTAGCAAAAAGGAAAATTTGGTTTTTTTTTGCAAAATTTTTAAGCGAAACTATGCCATACAAGTTTTTACTTTTCTATTTAAATATTTCTATCAATGAAATATTTATTGATTTTTTTTATTTGCAACAAACTAACATGACGCATGGCATCACTTCTTCATAATCCATGATGATATTTAAAATAGTCATAAAGAGTTTAAATACTCTTTCAAGACCTCCAGGCGCTAATGAATGATCTTGCTTGTAGTTCTGTATATTTTATGAATTTTTTTTAATAATTTTTTAGAACTACTGCTTCAAACTTTTACTAAAATAAGTGCTTTATTGGATGATTGTTTTTTATTTTTATAAGGAAATTTAAATGGTCATTGTACCAATGAAACAATGCTCATCAGTATACAAAATTATTACAAATATGTTAAGAGGGATGCGGTTTGTAACTTTGGAGCTTTATTCAAAAAATGTCCATCAATGTTCTTTATTTAAAGTATTATCCAACGTTTGCTAGAACTTTTCCCCATTATTCAGGCAGCATTTGAGGCTCTCCACGAATTGACCCAGTTTTTGGCTTCTTCCTAAGAGGAGCAGGTCATGAGTCATCGACCGAAACAAGTGGCAGTCGAAACGGCGGATTTGTTAGTATATCCCTCCTCCAAAGTTTCCTAGATGACTTTTGCAACTTTTACCCAAGCTTTTTCGTGCAAAAAGATCAGCGCAAAGGTTGACATGGTTAAAGCACCCAGAAAGTACACTTGAAGTTTGTTTTTGTTACAAAATGTTAACAAAATCAGGATAATTTTAGTTCTCTTCTTTAAATTTAATTCAAAAAGTAGATGACTGTAAAGGATCATCAGCCGGAGTGTCTTTCAAAACGTCTCTACAAGCCTTTTAATGGTTTTTTTGACCTCAACACGTTTTCCTTGGATCGCGAATTGGTCAACATGTTCGATTATTTATTTATGTTCTCAAGACACTTTTTAAAGCGACTATATCTCTTATGAACTTTGCCACGGCATGAACAATCATTACCTTAAACTTGGTTTGTCATTTGAAATGTTTCGGAAAAGTTTTTGTCTTTTCAAACAAAACCTTATACGTACAAGTATATTGGCTCTTTGTTCAATGTTAACCCATTCGAGACGACGATTTTTTTCGAACACGGTCCCCAGGAGCGAAATTTTATTTTTCTTTGTATCGTACACAGTAAAACCAATGCCAACTTTTTTTTTCTTGTACTTTACATATTTCACTAGTTCCAGAAAAAGTGTATTTCGACGAATAGTTTACTCAGAATAACTCAGAATGTCTTATAGTCTCGAAAATCCATTGCACACACGGTACGCAATCGGTCTCGAACAGTGGCGGATTCAGGGGGTGTTTTGGGGGTTGAAACCCCCCCGAAATATTTGGATCGCCTATAAAACTACATACAAATTAAAAGACATTTTACAATTATTAAAGAATTACTTTTTGAAACCCCCCCCGAAATATTTTTCTGAATCCGCCCCTGGTCTCGAATGTGTTAATTTTGTCGATTATGTCGATGCCACAAACATACTGTCGCTTCAGAGGCAATAACTGTGCTTTCTGTGAACCAAATTTCGGGACTGAAAATTGAAAAAGGATGTAGCTTTCAAGTCAAGCAGACGCCACTAAAAAAAGTCCCATTTCAAAAGTCGCGTTTACTTTAAAACGCACCTTCAAATAAATTTGTTGAGATCCTTATACTTCAAAATCCTGTACAACACTTTGAAGATTTATAATGGTTTGAATACATAAATACAGTTACAGTATGGTCTGATGCCATTTAGTGCTAGTTATGGCATCTTTTGATGCTCCTTCAAAACTTCCTTGCACTCCCAAATTAAGGGCTAACACCATCTTCTGTTCTCTTGTCTGAAGATTAGCCCAAGCAGACCACCTAGAGGATCTCTTTTTATCAACATTAACGCTTGTTGTGAACCTCCTTTTGCTACTTGGTTATATATATTTCTTTATATATTTTATACATATATTTTATATATATTTTTTGTGAATTAATCAGTCCCAATCATTCAAACAACATTAGCAATGTTTCAGTTTTCTTGTTTTGAAATTTTGTTCATGTTCAAAACAATATTTGCTTTATTTAAACTAGTCAACCTTAACCTAACATTCATTTCATCAATTATAAAAATGTATAGCACTATCACAGATTTCCAAACATATTTCAAACAAGACTTTTTTTTGTATTTTTATATTTATTCAAACGAACAAACTTTAACTTAAAGCCAAATGCATCAAATATTTAAATGCACAACGCTTTCCAATCGATGACAGGATCTCTGAAATCCGTTGCATTTTCACTTCCGTGAATATTTTTTTTCATTTATCTGCATTGCAAATTCAATTTTGCAGCAGTCAAGCGTGATTTCATTGCGCAAGCCGCAACATTACCTGGATGGATGTGGCACGTTGGCGCATATTTCAGTTCAATTCTGCTAATGCACTTTGCAGCAAATCCTGCAATGAACATAAATAAAATATTTGCATAACTTTGTAGTGTTTAATAAAAACTGCTCGAAATGAGCAAAAGCAAACTTTAAGTAGAACTTTGAGAAAAAAATTTGCATTTCCTACGCTAATAAAATTTCCTGCTGACTATTGTTATGTCCTTTTACCTGCCAATCAAATGTTAAAATTCGTCTGCTCATTCAAACAAATTGGAGCATAAAAAACGAAATACCTCATCAATATGCGCCACTGTCAAGCGGACCGTTGACATTTTACGGTTTGGGGTCAAATGAACGGATATCGAATTTGCTGGCACACAAAGGTTTTCTTCAGGTTTGCACAGCGAGAACATGGAGTGAGAAAAAAATTTAAACAGCTGAGATGTGAACATTGAATAAATTGAAAGCGGTGTGTTTTCCTCAAAAAAATTACATGCCACATACTAAAATTTAAATAAATGCAAACGTGATCGAATGAATTTTAAAGAACTTTCGCTTCAAAGGAGTTTACTGCTGTCTGTCTGTACTTCGGACTGTTTGTTTATTTCATTCAATTTATGTTTAAATATTAAATTCAGCAACTCAATTATGCTATGCTTTAACAAGCGAAGGACACAGCCCACAGTTGAAGTGTGCCGCACAGCGTGGCGTATACGCAATGCCGCGCGCCCAATGTCTGCAATGAATGATGATGAGTCATCAGCGCAGTTTTCCAGTTTAACCGTCCGTAAAAAGCCGCATAAATTATGCTGTGCGTTGCAAACGAATTCGCAACTGGCTAACGAAATGCCGTAATTAAGCGTTAGTTAGTTTTTAATTTTGTTCTGGCAGTGACATTGGCAGACTCGATGGGCATCACTGAAATGTGAAAGCATTCGCAGAATATTAATGAATGTTAATTTCGGGCACACATAAATAAATAAATAAACATTTATCAAGCTTGAAGGAAATGAAAGCTAAATGGAAAGGGACAATTTTGCGGTGATTGTTCGGTTGTGATTTTGCGCAGACTGGCTCCAAGTCAGTTCGTTTTTGGTTAGAAATTTGCAATGTTTTGAGTAGGAAATATTTGAGTATTTGATTTTTCTAGAAGCTTTGCATTCAATTATAAAGCAAACTGAGAAAGACATGAATTTTGCTTTAGAAACTCAATTAAATTAATAAATATGGAAGGCTTCACTGAACATTGGTTTCAGAAAAAACATATAAAACAAGCGAAATCACTTTAAAGACATGAAATGACTTAATTTTATGCAACATTAACAGTTAACAGTTGGTTTCAATTAAGTAATTTTACAATTTACATGTGTCATAAATTTTGTTACATGTTGAACATGTCTGACAGTGGCCGAAATCCAGTAAAGAATTTCTAATTCTTATTGCAACATTCTGAATTTAATATCAGTTTGTAAGCAGATAATGTGCCATGACCTTGAACGATCTGTAGGGCATGACATGCTTTTTCCGAGCTAACATTTAACCTGACATTTTCATCACAGTATCACAGTAGAAGTTCATATTGCTTGAATTGGTCTTCATTCCTCTTCAGAGCCCTGATTAGTTATTCCTGTAGAATTTCATATCACTTGAACAATGATCATCTTCCTTTCTCTTTAGAACCCAAAGTCCATTTCTGTTGTTAATCCAGCTTGTTCAAGTCATTCCTTAGTGGGAAACACTCATTTAGAATATCCACAAATATTACTTCTTCTTCGCAAGTTGTTCCTTCTTCCTGAACCTACTTCAAAACATTCAAAGACTCATTTATTAAGACAAAGACTTCCTTTCTGATGAAAATTGATTCATTGACCGCTGCCTAATGATGCACAGAACTCAACTGAACTCAACTCAAGCCAAGTGTATACAATGTCCTTTCATTTCCACACGTTTCAATCATCTCATCGCTTGCTCTGTACTTGCATTGCAAAACACAAAGTCTTGAAGTGTGCGTAACATTTAGTTGCCACAGCAGCATTGCCATAGCAACGTGGCAGCACACGAAACTGCTGATACGCCCTTTTTGTGCTATTCGCCAGAGTGCACTCAACTCGTAAAACTTGTGGCGCACTCCACGGGGGATAGCAGGACGCAACTACATAGCAGCAATTGTCAGCAGTTTCCTTGACAAAGGCACAAAAAACAAAGCAAAAAGACCTAAATCTCACAAGTGTATTGAATTTTTCCTGTTCTTGTTGTTGTTGTTGCAGTTGCTTTGTTGTACATGTTGGCCGTCATATTATTCGATTTTCTTTTGTGTCCTTAATAACCACAAATCACTTTAACAGCACGACAGACCGACACAAGTACACTTTTGTCTACTTCGAGCACAACAAGCGGTAGCACTCACGCAAATTGCCGCCGCTCCGAGCCATGCGCCCCCCTTGCTTAGCTTAGCCGGACGACGACTTTGTAGTTATGTGGCGTTAGATGTGGCTCTCGCACTATAAGTAAAACTACATAATGATGACAAACGTTGGCCGATTCAAGCGAACAAATTGCAAATAACTCATACGCCCCGCTGGCCGCAATTAACGTTGCAATGTAAGTGAAATGCCTACAGCCAACAGTGGCAAAAATCAATTATCCATTGTAATTGAAAACTGTGCACTTTTATTGACCTCAACACGGCACAATTTAATTGTTTAATTGAAATCATTGAATGTAGACATTTAAATTAAATTACGCTGTACAGTAAGTTTTGCAAGCGGCAACCGCACAATTGGCACAATTCCAAACACACACACACACACGCTGCCATTGTCTGTCGCTTGTCTGTGTTGATGCTGTTGTTTGCACCCACACAAATCCATATATATGTGCATGCAATTGCTTGTATATTTCCCACACACACACACACACACAAAAAAGCAATTATTGCATCACTAAGGAAACGAACACTTTAATTGCTTTTGCCCCTCAGTCACACACGTTGTTGGCTGATTTGTCGTAGGAACCGTTGTTGTTTTACTGCCATTTTCATTGCTCTTCCACCAGCTGATTGCCACAAGAACGTTGGCTATATTGCACCAAGTTGAGGTTATTTGCCTCACACAACTCGCAATCACACATAATTTTATGAATTTTCAAATACTTCATTCATTGCACTTTATGCACATTTAAGCAATATGGCCAATAATGCTTTATGGCCACCTTTATTTCACTTCCATAAAGTTATAATAAATATTTATTGTGTATTTTTGACATATTGCTTCCGTTATGGCCAACCATGACCACCACAAACGAGCACTTCCAACTTTTCGCACTATGGCTCCCCAGTGACCAACTGGCAAAACTTGCCACAAGCAGCAATTTCTTTAAATAGTTTCGAACACTTACTGAATACACATTCGAAATGTTTCCGTTTGATAACTTTTACTATGCACGTTTGGTTGGCCACAACACAGCGCAGCCTGAGGCGCCAAGCGGAATTTAATAATGCTTACAAGTTGTTGTGCTATGCAGCAAGGACATTCAAACTAACAGCCAAGTGTAACAGAGTATGGCAAAAGTTAATCAAGTTATTAATAAGTAGAGTTTGCCAAAAGTTTGTTCAACCAGAAGATAAACGAAAATAGCAAACGCTGACAAAAAATGTGAAATTTATGTGGTGCAAACTATCATCAAATAGTTTGGTAGTTAAATTATATAATTTTTGATTTTAATTTAATTTACTAAATTGTTTTTGGGGACTTTCTATTACTAGAGAGATTTTGGAATATTTTATGAGATTGGCCAGCATTTTGAGAATTTAATGAACACATATGACACATGGTTATGGTTTTGGTTGCAGGTTTGATAAAGCATGCAGCATGACTCTGGCAGAAAAATCCTACAAAAAAAAAATTACTATCATCTGTGACCATCCACAGTCGAGGCATTGAACTCATCAATCTTATCCCAAAACTAGAGTAAGACTGCAGGGAGGACCTTGCAAAGCTAGTTTAATGGTTCAAAGTTGTGGTGCCAGGGCATAATCACATTGACGATCGCCTGTTGTCGTCAATTTGATTGTGGATGTAGTTTTCTGAAAAGGCTCCGCTCTTAGTGGGAGTGAAGCGCTGATGATTCACGCCCCAATGGGCTCAACCATTAGTGAAAAATCTAAACACTTCTTTGCTAAAACCAACATTAGGTAACAGAGAATGGAATCCTGCAAAGTCAGTGGATCACTTTGATCAACATAAAACCAAAACAGACCACAGATCTCTTAAAGAGGGGCCGGTAGACTTTGGCAACACAAACTGCGGTCCACATAGGCCACTGATTCATTAGAGAATCCAACCGAAAAACGTCCATCACTTTCTCTGCGCCTGCACAGTCATATCAAAAAGCAGGTGGATGACGCTAGGCAAACCTATATACCAAAATTTCAAGGAGATAGCAAAGTGCAGCGAAGTGGAGTCGCTTATCAATTCTATCAACATCTCGGACCATCATCACTGAAGCTGAAGTAGACATTTGTAGACTTATAGATTCAATAGTAAAATTGAAGGTGGATCTGAAATCTTGGAAACACCCGGGGAGATACTGCAAAACTCAATGCAGCTCCTTCGCATCATTGACCGATGGAAAACATCCAGAAAGTTGCAAATATCCTTTAACAGTAATTGTTGCAGTTGTGGGGAGGAGGATCAGAGGAAACCCCTTTACGCAGTTTCGGTGAACCGGAAGACCTAGAAGGCCCAGAACTATTTCGGCTTTAGAGATCAGAAAGTTTCTTCACATTCCTGGTTTTCACAAAATTGATTCAAAGAACCAGTCAATAATAACATAAACTGAGGCTTTGGCACCAAAACTGCACTTTAACCCTTTCGACCACAAAGTTGCGTGAGAGCAACTTCACCTATTTGGCATCTAATAGCAAAAGCTACGATTGATTAAAATATTAAAAATAAATTTGAAAAAAGCTACGATTGATTAAAACATTAAAAATAAATTTGAAAAAAATATTTTTAGAAGTGAATTCAAAGAAAATTACAAAAACTCAATTACAAAACCCCAAAATAATTCCCAATAATTTGCAGCCATATCAAGAAAGTTTGTATTCTAATTGAAGTCTACGCTACGCAAACGCGCCCAGCGTTTAATAAAAACACCGTAATTCTTTAATAATGGTTAAATAAAATCAAAAAGTTATAATTTTTTATATTTCCATTAATATTACATAATTCTTCTGTAACTAAAAAATATTGATACAAACCCCTTTGATTTACCCGTTTTAAGCTAAAATTCTTCAAAAGTAAACTAGATCTAGAAATCTAACAATGATTCGTGGCAACTTTAACTTCAAACTTCTTAGGTAAATATTTCATGATTTAAATACCAAAAATTAATATGGAGACACAGGGTAAAATTTTGGCTAAGAGTGGTAGCAACCACTCAACCAGCTAAGCAACAGTTGTAATCTTAATTTAGTAATCGTACTATTGCGTTAATTCTTAGTCATAAATCGTGCATGCTATCCTTAAACTTGGTCTTAACTTCAACTCCACTTAACTTCAACCAATTCAATTCAATTTTACTTTACTACATTCACACATGTGTGTGTGTTATCATCAGAACGCAATATGCCTGAATATTTATGAAGCAATTATTGTAAATAATGCAAATCTCCTAAGCACCTAATATACAATAAGTAGAAAGGCATAAATATGCATGTGGAAAAGTATTTTTGTACCCAACATAAACACAGCTGTGCACAGCCATAAATATAAATAGTTCGCATATTTGCAAGTTCGCTCTCAGCAAAGCTTTGTTACTCTGCAATGTCAATTAAGAGAGTCAATTCATAGTCTAATCGAATATATAAACCTTGCATTGGTATGCCAAAGAATAATAAATAACAACACTGATGGAGAATGAAGGATAAACGATAAGCGCATGAATTTGCCTTCAGTGCCACAGTGCGTATGAGTAACATTTATTGTAAATGTCTCAATATGCAATTCGGGTCGCCACTTGAACGCTATTGAACGCTAACTTTGGTAACTTTAAGAATTTATCGTTGCTGTTAAGTGACATATTGCTTGCCCAAAACCATTGAAATCAACTGAACGCGAAATAAATAAATAAATAAATAAAAAAAGCACTTCAACAGCCACTTGACCGTACTGGTGGATTGCTGATATTTACTTACAAAGCCCTTTTTGAAATAAAATCGAACGCCAAGAAAATCAAACTAGACAATACAAAAACCGATTGAACCCTTGAGTGTCCATTGGGGCAATATTTTTGTTGTCTTTTAAGGCAAATAAAATTTTCCCAGCAAGCCAAAAACAATGTGTGGGGTAAAAAGGCTAAAGAACAAAGGTAGACATTTATTAGAAAGGAGAACATTTGCAAATTTGGCGCAAAAAAAAATAAAAAATAAGCGTAAGAGGAGTTTTGGTCTCTTTTTGCTTGTGAAAATTGGGCAAACTCCAGCTAATATTTTAGGTAACTTAGTGCAACGTTAACCCAAAGTATAATATATCAGCTTGGGTCTATTATTGAGTTGATCTGACTACGCTATCAATGAATGACATTAACATTACAATGGCTTCTTGTTTGTAGCCAAAGGCTGCGCAGTTTAGAATCTTTTTTCTCTTGTTGTGATAACACAACAAGCTAATACTGACGTATGTGAGATCCCTTAGCTGCCATTCTAATCTCAGTTTATCTTATGCATTGCAATGGCTTATTTTTTATAACCAAAGGTTGCATATTTCAAGGGCATACTGCCCTGTTTGTGGCCTATGTGAGTTCCCAAGGTGTCACCCAACAATAATCTAACCTATTCTAACTCAGAACGTAGATAGCCTAACGTGAGTGCAATAGAGTGTCATCCCAGCGGTCCTGGGTTCAACTACCACCGTATGCGCGGTCCCAGCACTTTTCCAATCAATTTTTTAGATTTTTCCTGTTCTGTAAATTCTCCTAAAAACCCTGTAACTTACCCGAATTCAATGATTCCCAACCCAAGTTACTCCTATCCTACTCACTCCCATACAATATTGCGCGCAATTGTGCGCTGTGCGGCTGTAAAAAGGAAACAAATTTACAGCTACATGGTGCAATAGCGACGTCTGCAAGGGAAAGCGAACAATTGCGAAAACCGCGCACTAAATTGATCTAGCGAGGTCTCCAACCATTCTGCTGTAACCTCACACAACAGATGGCGCTACGCTAGCGGTAGCTCGAAACAACGGAGGCGACGTTCGTAAGCGGCGTTAGATGGCAGCCTCATCACTTAGGACTACCTACGGCAAGCCAATCACCTACCCTGGCAGAACAACACAACCGATTAACGTAACAAACACAAGGCATAAGTCTTGTGGAGACCCTATGCTCCAGAGACGAGTGAACAAGCAAAAACAAAACCTAGAACATTACTACATTCGAAAGGACATTCACTACCTTAGTTTACAGTTCTTACAGTACAGTTCTTGCCTATCACCAAATTAACCTTAAAATTGTATAAGGACTAGATTGGAGTAGACAAATATCAGCATTTTCTCCTTTAAAATTAACACAATTTTTGTTCCATTTTAAGGACATTTTTTAAAGACTTTTTTAAGGAAACTACAATCTGCGCCAATTCACTACATGACGCTGCTGTCCATTTCTGAAGTAGTCAGCGGTTATTCAGCACAAAACCAACTGTCCGCAATGGCGTCGCCACAGCCAAAACTGAGATCTCAATGCTTCGCGGCACTTGTCATACGCGTCAGCCAACAAGTCCTTGTTGCGATTCAAATTTTCATTTTCTGCTTTAGTGTTTTTCTTTTTTATTTTTGTGTACAGCAAACAGTAAAAAGCGTAAAAGATGCACAAAAGACGCGAACAGGCAAAGAAACTCACAAAGCATTGCCGGCTGCCGCTCAAAGTGAGAAGCGCAGGAGGCGTTGAAATGGCGAGCGGCGGCAATTAAAAGCGTTTACGCTCTAATTAAATTCATAAATTAATGCGTGCGACAGTGTCCGCGTGGCTGCACGCTGCGCGTCTGAAATTGCAAAATGAAATAAAAAATGAAAGTGTATGAAATCTCATTGCCAGGTGTGTAAGTTCATTGTGCACATTTGATGCGTTCGAGCGTGAAAGAACATTTTACGAGGGGAATTTTGTTATTTTCCTCTTTGTTAGTCTAGCAATAAAATCAGCATATTTTTTACAACAGCTTTCGAAAGCTTAATTAAAATACTACAACAATAAAGTCCTTAGTAGCTCGTTGGCCATTTTGATGCGCCGTTTTTGTGAAACCGTTTGTGTGGTTGCCCTCCCAAGCAGTCAGTCCCAGTCAGTCGGCCCAAAAAATTACGTCCAGCCTCATTCAACCATCGTTCAAGCGGCCGTGGAACAGCGCATTTGGCACATAAATTCTCGAACAGCGGCCATAACGTCGAACATTCGAGATATTTGCACATTGCGCATCTGTCGCCATGTCCTACGAGCGAGTATCCGTTGGCTAGTCGCATCAGCAGTAAAATCTGTCTTGTTTGGCAATAAAATTCAAACGGCACACTTTGCATTGAACTCACAAATGATTCGCCACCCACACGCTGCCACTCGTCCCGTCAACCTTGCGTCTGCGACCGCATAAATTGCGCTGCCAAATGATGAGGTTTGAGGTTAGCGAGAAAATAAAAATCCGTTAGATTTGTTATGGCCAGCAATAGCCATGGCTCAGGTGATGTCTAAGCGGAAAACGCTCAAGTTTTATGGCGCACAGGTCGGTTGGTGTGCGGTAGAATGAACATTTCGACACGACGAGACGGAAACATTGAAAACCTGGCAGCAGCAACACGCCAACTGAGCTCAACTTAAAATTAAAGTTCAAGGTCAATTGCGGTGGCACTCTCGCTCTCGTCAGCAGTAACCTTAACAAGCCACATTTAATTACTTCCAGCAAAAGTAAACAAAGTAAAATGTTTTTGCTCAAAAGCCCAAAAGCAAACTTGGTACTCTTTTCATTTAAATATTTGAATTTAAATTTAAACTTCATAAATATTTAAGTATTAAAATTCACCAAAAAAACAAAAATAAAAAGGGGGAAAAAAATAAAAAAACGAACCGCCAATAGCTTTTGGCGTCTATATTTAGTTACTACGCACAATGTTGCACAGCGTTCACCGGTGGGTATTCATCACAACTGATTAGCGCCATGCAATCGCAGCTCGCTTCGCCACAACAACGCTGGCCATGGTGCATATGCCACTTTGTACACTGCGAGTGCGAGTACAGTGGAAAGTGTATCCTTCGGCCGCACACATCAATCTTTAACCCTCACAAGCAAGAGCGCACTCACACAAACACACACCACAACAACCCATTGAGGAAAATCAAAAAGCGCGTTCTTTGTGCGCTTGTGTGGTGGCTGTGGCTTTGCGTTAGTGTTGGTGTCACAAACCCATACATAAGCATTGATAAAGTGGTCCTTTTTTTTTGTAAACAAAAAACATATGGTAGCTGAACTTTAGAAAAGCTTTGCTGCAAGTGAGAGCAATTCATGGAAGCAACTCTTTTCTCTCACCAACTGGTAGACTTGTGACTTCATAGATTGAGCCAAAAGCTTTGAAATGGCATTTTGAGTGAGAGAAATTGTTAAATGAGTTCTGAGTGATTCGGTAACAGTGTGTTGAGAAATTGTTGAGTATTTTATGTGAAGAGAAACTCAACAAAAATTAGGAATTCTCTTTCAGTTTGATGCAGTCCGTTCAACCTGTTGCCTTAAGCATTATTTTAGATAATAATCGAGAAATGGTTTCCTCCTTAAGGAAACCAGCCAGCCGTATCAGCAACTTTAATTTGTCGAGGGACTTTACTGATGTGCTTCACCGATGAACTCTTTTGTAAGCAGTTTTTTTACTTCTGCTTCTTGCACTAAGCGTTTCGAAAACCTTGTCTTTTAGGTTTCATTAGAAAACCTAATGTCTCGGCATCTTCTAATGCTTTGGTCCACTACATTCGTCACATCACCTGCAGTGGCTCAGTACTAGATCTCTTATAACCACTTCGCAAACCTCACTTGTCATCTGCCAATTCTTGTAGTTCGGTTGCGTCTCTCATTCTTGAAAGTAGTAAATTCTCGAACAGCATTGCAATAATTGGATAACTTTGTTGGAAAATGACGCAAATCAGCTCGTTCACTCGTCAAAACCGCCGCCGCCTGCTCTGAACTTCTGTCTGACTGAGTACAGTTTATCAACTCCAATCTTCTTGACTTGATTTTTTCGGAACTAATCCCTAGACCAACATAGCAGTTTGGATTACGAGTGTCACTGTAATTGCTACCTTTTAAATGATCACCCAGGATCACCCAGGCTTTCCTGGCCAGTCATGCAGAAGAGGAGCAGAGGCAATTGAGTGTTACTAAATTTTTCCTATGAAAAACTTAGCAATGCACGCAATGGGAGATCAGCAAACTACTCAGAGACATCATTTTTGGTTATGGCTTACCCAAGTTTTTTAGGAAAACCTTCAAGTGAGCTCTTCAAAACAACTATTGAAAACTTACTGTGTTCAACATCTACGGTTCCTCTAGTAACCAACTGAAGACGCACTTAATGGGACATCAGGCTTACAAGGACATTAGGAAACTCCTCACAGATATAGTTCTAGACTAAGAATTCAACTAGTTTTGTTAGGAAAACCCTTGATGGGTGAAGTTTCAGGTGGGATCTTTCACCCTTTCGAGCCCAAAGTTGCCTAAGAGCAAATTCACCTATTTGTCATCTTATAGCAAAAGCTACGATTGATTTATGGATTTAATTTAAGTAATATTTTTATAAATGAATTTTAAGCAAATTACAAAAAGTTACTGTTATCCCCAAAATAATTTTCAATAATTTGCAACGATATCAAGGAAAGTTTGTGTTCTAATTGAAGTCTGCGAATTGGGCGCGTTTGATCAAAACCCTGTTTGTTTAAAAATGGTAAATAAAATTAAAAATTTTAATAATTTTATATTTTTCCATAAATATTAAATAATTTTTCTGTAGTTAAAAAATATTGATACAAAATTTACTTAACCCGTTTCAAGCTAAACTTGTTCAAAAGTAAACTAGCTCTAGAGCTCTAACAAAGAGGCGTGGCGACTTTAAATGTTGTGTGCACACTTCTAAGGCAAATGTGTCATGATTTAAATACCAAAAAGTAATATCGAGACACAGGGTCAAATTCGGGTTCGAAAGGATTAAGTTAACAAAACAGCTATTCAACTGTTTGAGTTGAATTTATAAGAATATTGATTGCACACATACTCCCAATAAATTTTGATCCTTTTGCATACACAAAAAACCACACAATACCTTCTCACATTCTTGCCTTCAATAAGGTATTCACGCTCTCCACAAATTGGCGCTTAATAATGCACCAACACTCACCACCCAACAACGCAAACATATAAACAAACTTTAATTAAAATTAATTTCCCGTTACTTGCTACGAAAAAAAAACCATAACAACAAAATCTATTTACCGTTCGCATGTTGCCACGAAACAAAAAGGTGTTCGCGCCATTTACATGAATCACATAAAGCTGGCACTTTCGTGTCACTTCCGTTTGGTCGGCGACTTTCATTCTGCGCATACAAATGCGACCAACCGACTCGTTAACACATAGCAGAACATAAAAATAATGTGGTCGCTGATATTACACGCGCGTAACGGTAAATGAAAAACGAAAAAATAATAATAATTATGTTTGTGTATGTGACGCGCTTTTCGTGCGCTTGTTGTTGTTGTTATTGCATTGTATCGTGAAAATGGAAAGTCATGTAACGGCAGTGGCATGTTTTTCAATTTAAGTCAGACAAAAGAGTCAAATACTAAGTTGCTTTTATTGAAAAATATGCAAAGTCTTGCGTCACACACACACACACATACAAACACACAAATATTTACACATGAAGGTAAACAGAGGGAAATGCGCAAATTCTTGGCTGCTATGTGTTGTGTGTTTAAGGTTTATGTCAGTGTATGTGTGCATGTCAAACGTCGGCAGTGTTATGCAAATTTAAAAAAATCAATTTTCACCTGAAGATTGCATTTGTGATGCTTAAAGTGCGAAGGAAGTGCACTCTGGAGATTTATGTAAATTCTAAGAAATAATTTTCACTGATATCAGAAAACTGTTATTAACCATATTTCA
Organism: Melieria omissa; assembly: GCA_963971225.1. Lineage (NCBI taxonomy): Eukaryota > Metazoa > Arthropoda > Insecta > Diptera > Ulidiidae > Melieria > Melieria omissa. The sequence goes on from OZ020268.1 coordinate 21,941,382, forward strand.
GTACAACACTTTTGTCAGTAAAAATATCGTGCGACAAAAATCAAAAAATTTCAAAACACTCGAAAAAATCTATATACTCGCAAAACTAGGGGCCAAATGTAGTAAAACTGCGTTTTTAGTTTTTCTCTCTGACGTCAGGTTTTTTTTTTAAGGAATTTGAAATTTCCAGGACATGTTTATTTCAAGGATTTATTTCAAAAACTGAGCGTATTGTAGACTAACAATATGGGTATAACATGAAAGAGAGAAATCCTTAGAATCTTATAGAATTTAATGTTTCGGTGCAAAAGGACGACAAGGTATTGAAAATGTCCTTTTAAAACTTTATCCTTGAATATCCTTGGAAATTTCCAATATTTTTTTTTTTAATATTTAAGAACTAATATGTATACTACAACATGCTTGAATTTCGTTCTTCTAACTTTATTAGTTTAAGATATAAATATTGTTATGTTAAAATGTTATTCTACAATGCGCTTAATTTTCAAAATAATTTTTTAAATAAATATGTCCTTGAAATTTCAAAGTCCTTTAAAACACAAAACCCTGATGTCAGAGAGAAAAACTAAAAACGCAGTTTTACTACAGTTGGTCCCCAGTTTCACCAGTATATCGATTTTTGCGTGTGTAAAATTTGTTGTCGCATAGTGAAATAAGCTGAAAAAACTACTTAGATTTAGGAAATAATACATATTTATTATATAATAACATAGAAGACGTTGTGGTGCAAGCAGTGAAATACTCCAGTGATCTGAAAGTAGAAAAAGCCATTCCAAATCTCTTTAGTGTCCGTCAAACGAAAGATTTTACAATTAGAGAAGTCGGCAGGAATCTCCTACAGCAAAACGTCCAACAGGGGCATATCTACATCTTTTTCTTAATATAAAAATTTGTCAGAGACTGCAAGGATTTGCTGAGGTTGGTGCACTGTCAGAATCTCAACATTTTCTGAGTATCAAGAAACACGGTCATCCAAGTAAAAGAGTCGACTAATGCGTTGGCCAAGTTGGCATCTGCATCACAACACGAACAGAGAGTAACAAAGCCTTCAACCCGCAAAGCTTAGACAGATACAGGACTACTTTTTCAGAATAGCAAACAGTAAATAACGAAATCTTTCCAACTTTCCAAAGCTACTAAATTTTTGTAGAAATATCTCTGTCGGATCAGTGGTCAACTGGTACACGCACAGCTCAATAAGGGATGCCCCACAACTCTTTCACAGAAACTTCAGAGAAAAAGTTGAGTTCTCCAATAAGTTCTCCTGCCGACCAATGCATGAAGTCTTATCTTGACGGACAATTCGGTATTGGATGTTCAACAAAACGATTTTTTCCAAGGTAATGGCTCCGAAGAGAAGGAAGGAAACCATTCTCCACCTCATGTGTCAATGCGCTTTCCTTGCCAGAATTAAAATTAAGTTTCTTGGCTCAGCATTCTTCATCAATTTCAGTGAGCTATCTTCACTGTGCATCAGTTACATAGCCAGCTTCATATTGTTATCCTCGCGGTTCTCAGAGCGGTAATTCGGGATAGTTGCTATCACAATGAATGTTTGTGCTTAACTGTGCTTTCATGTAGAAGGCGCTGCCACTTCAACCTAACCTAACCTATCTTGGCAATGCGGGTTGGCTTTAATGCTTAGTTTTCTCTTCCATGTAGGGAACACATATTCAAGGAAGCGTCAGCAAAATGGTACACTTGCGCCAATGGAGCGAGCTCGCAGTCGCTGTTACAAACCTATCTAACACTTTTACTTCCTTCTCAGTCAGAATCTAATAAGATTTAATGAGATATTTATACACAAATTTTCATTCAATATGGCAGTTCCTTCAAAAGTTATGATACCCAAAAGTTGGAGCAGCTGTTCGAAAGGCTTATAAAAAGGTTAAACCAATTCATCTACTAAAATTGAACACAAGTTGATATATTTTAACCTTTTCCTAAGCCTACAAAACCCCCTGTTCAAAGTCAATTTCTATACTCTAACGTACCCAGTCAACCCATCAAGTTATCAGCTATAAAATTCCTAAGTCTTCTGCTTTACACTTCAACTCATCCAACACGCACAGCCACTAATGGACAGACAACTCTGTTTGTCTGCCATAAAACTAACACACCACTCAAATTGACCTTTCTGGGCAACGGTTCAACATGGCAATAAGCTGAAGAGCATTTTCACCGGTCAGAGGTGCTCAACCATGCCACCAATGCTTTGATTTCCGCTCCATGCATCGCAAATATCCCGCATCCAATTATGAAGTTAACCACCTCGTGTCCCTTTACGACACTAAGGTTACCAACTCACCTCTGCTGGGCAATCACACAAAACAGCGCCAGTCGACTTCGTGTATGTGTATAAGTGTTTGTGTGTGTATGTGCTTACGTTAACCAACGGTCAACAGGGAAGGACGATTATCTATCACACACACACACACACCGAATTTACTGACACTTAACTTTAAAGCAGCAAAACGTACTTATTTCGCTTAGTTATAAATAGAATTTAGTTAAATGCTATTTAAATAATGTTTATTTAAATTTCATGCTTTAATAATTTCATATCTTCTTTCTCATATTTTGTTCTTCACCAAGACTTTGAGTCCCTTAGGCGGCCTAAAACATATAAACATTGAATCCAATTATCTCATTGGGCATGTAAGTAGTCAAGTTAAAGTTGTTTTTATAAATTTTTGGTTTTGTTTTTGAAAGCTATTGCTTTGTTCACTTCGAAATCGCCTGGGAATGCGCGTTGGGCATGTTGAACATACGAACCAGACACAAATGGGAAATAAAAACACATACATAGTGTTTATATGGAATATAAATATGTGCAGTAGCTAAACAATGGAGCACACTGGTCGCAAATTGTTGAATACATGATTTTTACGATTTTTATTAGATATTTAAAGCACAACTTAAAGATAAGCAACAAGTAGCAGTTTTCTGGCCATATGGCAATTTATAAGAAAAAAAATTGATGTGAGTAAATGTTGCAATGTTGCTTTAAAATCGAAACAATTCGCTAACAATTCACAGTCAGACAAAAGTGCATCAATAATTTATGCATTCACATATACAAAGTTACAACAATAAAACCACGTACACCATCACTTTGCTTTACTATGTACAATGCTTCGCTGTCGCAACTGCGCCACAGTTCAATGAAGAAAAACAAACAAAATAAAATCATGAAGTAAAGCAATTTTTCAGAGACAATGTACAAGTTTGTTACACACTTATATATCAAACAATTGCAGAACACACTCGCAGTCATTTTCATAGTGTTGTATTTGTCTGTCATATCTACGCAAGCATTGAGTTGTATTGTTAGTCTCACAGCTGAAAAGGATGCAAAATATGAAGCAAATATATTCCTACATAATTTTAAATAAATAAATATGTGTGTATGTATTTATGAATATGTAGACATGATTAGGCTAGGTTAGTGTTAGGTTAAGGCGGTTGTCTGGGTATGACGAGAAACACACAAAATGGGCCCTTTGTGATACCACAAGGAGAAAGTGAACTGTCTTACTGTAAGTCGGAGATCTTACACAAACCAATTTGAATTCTATATGAACTCTAGCAAAGTCCTTGATTTTAACTGAACTAAGGTTATTGAAATTGTCTAGGAAGGGAGAGCCTAGTAATTTCCATCTTTGTCTAGACAGACAGACAGACATAATTATTATGGCAGTAAATAATAGGGAATTGCTTGGAACCATAGAGCCTCAACCAGACAAATTTTTTATGATGATTAGGTTAAGTAAGGTAAAGTTAGGTTTTTCCCGTGGTCTCTGCACGCTTCCCGCGTTTTGGGAATTAATTTTTTCATTTCTCATTAGGTTAGGTCAGTTTTTTTAGGAGAAGTATGTATATTATTTTTTTCGGTTAATTTACAAAGTTGAGTCATTTACAAAATTCAGATTATTTCTTATTAAAATATAAAATATTATAAATGAAAAATATGTTAGGTTATGTACAGCATGCGCTTCCAGTCGGAGACTCCGTTGGGTTTATTGTGAATTCTTCATTCATTCTTCATTTTGGATCCGGTGTGCTTTTCCATGTATTGACTTCTCTATCTTTTGGAACCATTTGGTCTTGGCAACGAATTTGTGTAGATCAGTAATCTGTGCATCAGTTATTTCTGCGAGCCCATTGAAGAATCTGCCCCCGAAAAACCGAAGCCATCATTAATGTAGTGTTGAACAGTGGTATGGCAACTACAAGTATTCCACTTATTACATTTGGTTCAACGATTATTCCAATATTTTGTATTCCTTCCCAATAATAGGTTTTCCCAAGGTATTCAAAATAGAGCATTCGTTTCCGTGACGACTTCTTTATTCGAACTAAATCTTTTACAGTGGAACCAGTTCCTCGGTTCCTCAGGTTTGGAAACAGAAAATATTTACTAAATCTCTAGAATAGTATTCAGCCTATTCTCCAGATTTAGGGTAGCAATTCGTAGACATATATATAGATTTTTGCCATGGCAATTGTACACCCGTGCATTGTCATGATTTTCGAATCATGGCAGATTCGAATCTGTCAGCTCAGAATAGTATTGACCTGTGATTGTTCTACTCTTCCCGAAAAACAACTATCGTCATTACATCATTGGCACACAGACCCATTCTGGCTTTCTTTGTTGCACGTTCACCTGAAGAAGTTCATTGCTTTGACTGTTCTTTGGTCTCTGGTGTGTTGTGATGGTTTCATGCTTAGTACACAATTAGGAAACGGCACAAAAACTTAGTTGTATTGTAGTTGAATGTTGCCAAAATCTACTTTGAAGTGGTCACACGGTTGCACCTATGGTCGAGTTTAAGCAATTGCGGTGGTTCTTATAAATACTTTTTTTTGAAGCTGGGATGCAATTTAAATATACACCAAATAAAAAACTAATTTTTTATAAAGTAAGTAAAAAAATACGTTTCGTTAGAATCTGCAAGAAAGTTAAACGAAAAAAACCAGACTCTTGATTTGCAGTGAGGGTTGAAACTTAAAGCTGCCCTCCTAAAAAAATTTAAAAACAGACTTAGACCTTGTGATGTGACCTTTTTACTCTTGTAAAAAGAATCTTAAACCAAGAGATGACCATTTTTTTTCACTTGGGCCTTTGTGCTCCTTTGTGTGTATTTTGGGCCTTTTTTATAGGCAAAACAAAAAAAAACTAATTGTTTGAGGGCAATCGGTAAAATGTAAATTAAAATTAATTAGTTAAAAAGAATTTATCGAAAACATAAAATCATTATTTCATTGCCATTTTTGGTATTTTTTAGAAACATTTTGGTACAAGAAACATTTCTAGCGGCTCTATTCCAATTTGGCAGCATTTGTAACTTCAGAATCTTTAAGCACATAAAACATTTGATTCCAGTGTCGATGTCAACTGTCTTCAAAATCTCATCTTATTGGTTTTCACAATCAAATTGCCAGACGAACAATGAAATTTAATTTTCATTGCAATTAAATTTCAAATTCACTCATTCATTTAAAATAAATATTCCTTTTCATTATAAAACCCAACTCCTCTTTGTGTCTTTAAACCAAGCAACGTCGTAAAAAGCCAATACAGACTTTTCACACTTCTTCATTTTCTCACCTCAAATTGTGTTAGAAAACATAACTTCCAGACACACCTTTCCACTCTCCCCCCCCAACCCCATCAAACACCTGAAATGACAGCGCGGTTTCATTATGTCTCACTGTGCGCCCATTCATTGCATAAAGTTGCGTTGAAAGTTTACTGGTCTGGCGGCAATTTGTCAAACCATTACGAAACGCGACGCGTCGGCATGCTGCACGCCAGCATTACTGCCGAACACAGCACCTGACGACAGTAATTTAATAAACTTGTCATTCGAAATTGATTAATGGGTTGGGTCTTTAACTGATTTGTAGGCTTGAACACTTAATTAGAAAATATTTCTCTTTCACGCTAAATTATTTTAAATTAAAAAGAAAAATAGTTGTATTTAATTTGTAATTAGTTTGAAATGAATCCAGATGGTTCGGACACTCATCAATCGTTTGCTTTTTGACACTTGTAATAAAAAAATCTTTTTTTAGTAGAATTGCAATTTGAACTTTAATTAAAGTTCATGCGCTGAACTCCGTTTCGGACGCTCACATGTGGCACACAGGTAGACATTTCATGAAAAACACTGCACACATTTGCAGTTAAAAAGGTACAACACACAACGTCTGCTGTGTTGCAGCTTGAAGTGTCTGCGAACAGCTGGAAAAGTTCGCCTTGTTGCATTGGTGCTTGCAACGGTGCGGATGTTGTGTGTGCCCTTTTGGCTGAATGTTGTTGTTCTGTGGAGTACAAGGGGTCGTGTGTGTGTGTGTGTGTGCACAGTTGAAGGAAATTTGTGTGCATTTTGCTACTTTACGAGAGAACGCACAAAGTAAAATCTTAGTAGAAAGACGAATAATTTTGATGGGATTTCAAATGCGTTCGGTCTATAAAGTCAGGTTATGTTTTTTTTGTCGCCTATTCTCTACAAGCTTAATGCTTTTTTTAGTTTTACATTGTTTAAAATTGTTTAAAATTGCCAAAACGTTTTTTTCATAATAATAGATTCATGTAATGACCACTTGTCTATTTAACTAATCGTTTGATACAAATATTTTTGCTTCGAAATTGCCACATACAGTTTATTAAATTCCATTAGTTTGCTTGGCAGCTTTAAGGAAAAGTCACATTCTCATACAATCGTTCAAAACATCTACAGTGCCATAAAATGGCCCATTCACATATTCATATGTATATATTTACAAACCCACACACTCAGATGTACCGCCTTCAGTCTTTCTGACTGTATGTTTGTTTGTACTGACTGCGTTTGGTGACATTTCCGAAAAGCTGTTAAATTGTTTACAAAAATTTGTGAACCAAAACCAAATGGCATCCATACAGACGCACATAAATTTGAATACATGTATTGTTGTATGTATTGTTTATATATTACGTGCTGGTGTGAGTGTCACAGTTCAAGGTTGCAGTCAGCATTGCCAGATGAACAACGCCAACGTCATTTCATGGAGTTTATGTTGCAATAATAATGATTGCACGTTTTTACACTGAAAATAAAGTTGCAAATCTTTGTTTTGAGTAAAGAAAAAAATGTGTTGGAAGTATCTACTACAGGATGTTCTAAAAAAAATAAAATGCAAATTTATTGAGCTATTGATTGATATTTTTATTGCATCGTAAAGTAGCCATGTTCCCATAAAGTAAGATATAAAATGTCTGGAAAATATAAACAAATATGAATATGGCTTTATCTCACTGATGACGCATTGGATCTCTGCTTTGAACTCAAGAATTGGTTGTGGTTTGTATGCATATGTAGATTCTTTTTACTAAATCCAAAAGAGTGATATCGCTGGGCATTAAATCTCATCTTGGTGACCAATTGGCAACGAATTTATGGACACGAAAAGAATGAACTGGATGAACTGGAACGGAACTGCTTCATCGATTGTTTTTACAATGATAACGCATTTTTCTTTTGGATAGGTTCAACAATCGGAACAATCATAGACGACAGCTGTAAAATTTATGTTGAAATGCCCACAACATTCTATACAAATTTTTTTCAACTATCAGAGAAAAAGGAATTAACAGAAACTTAAAAATTTTGTATCGAGCAAGGGATTCCTTATAACGTTTATTCTTTATCTCCAGTTAATTAAAAAAATTCAATCGAAAACTTGATACATAATCAATTTTTTCTATACTTTCAATGAAAACCCCCTTTGAACCTAATTCCAATCAATTTCAACTGTTAGCACCCAACGTTGAAGTGAATTTTATTTTTTTGTATAAATAAAACTAAGTTTTAAAATAATTGTTTCCAATTGCTTATGAGTCAAAGGACTGCAAAATGACTCAAAAAGATGGAGAAAATAATGATAATGTTACATCAAGAGGATTTTTCATTCACAAATCTTGTGCTCCAACTTTTTAACAACCTATACACTCTGTTGCAAAATTAAGCTGCCACCTCCAAAATTTCTGCGCAAAAAAATTTGTCGTTCCTTTCCATTAAAGCCATCTGGACCATCAAGATTCAATTTCATTGGAAAAGATTATCTGCATAACAAAATTAAAGGATAATTTGGGAACCAGACAACTTTTGAAGTTATTTACCGAAGTCCAGTCAGTTTAATGTTTTTTTCAGCAAACTGCATGCGAATGTCCTTGTGATGCTTCAATAATCATGGCGCAGACATAATTTTTAGGCGTTTGATGTAGTCAGCGCGTTTTAATGTCCTCCATACCGTTTGGCGACTTACTGGGGTTGAGGAAAGCGTAGCTCGAAAGCGGCAGCTTTTTGATGTGTTGCTTGCTGTCCTAATTATTTTTCGTTCATCCCGTTCACTTAACTTTGTTTTCTTTCCTCGTCCTTTTTTGCAGCCGTACCCATCAGGATTTTTCAAAAATGTGGTTACAAGGCAAGCACTTCTTCCAATATCGCGAGCTATTTATCTTATGGATGTTCCCGCACTTTTCATGCCTTCGATCCGTACTTTTTCAAAATCGTTTTATCATTTTCCTTTTGGCATATTTTTAGTTTTGTTAAAAAACTCTTAAATTGATGCTACAACTTTAACTTTTACACAGTTTAGCGAAAAATGTACGTTTTCATGCATAAACAGGAACGTTTGCATAATTTTGCAACACTAATTTTCGATTAACGTTTAAAAAAGTACCATTAAGTTACAGTTTTTGCAACGATATTTAAACAAACCACTGTGCTAACCCATACAAGTATTTCATGGAACGAAATTTTTCCAAAATTTTCAAAATAATCGTTTAAATTAAACAAATAAAATGTTCGTATAATTTTTCAACAGAGGGTATCTCTGAAAGCAAAAGTCCCAAAACCATTAAAATAGCGCAATCTCACAATAAATTCTACAAACTTTTTAAATCTGTGCTAAAAAACGCACGAAACACTAATAGAAATGTATTTTTAGATCGAAAAACTTTTAATTTTCACCCATTAATTTGATTGATTGACATTGATTTCATAAACTTGAAAATCAACTAAATTTGGTGCCTAGTAAAAAAGCACCAAATCGAGCTTAATTATTGAGATTGCGGTCGTTTAGCCACTTAGTTGAAAAGCAATTTGTCAGCAAATTATATTCATTTGCATTAATTCAATCTTCTTAATAGACATTTTTATTTTTTAATCTGTAAATTATAATTAAAGAGGCGTGAAAACCGAACAAAAACCACAATTTAATTTGGTTGAAATCACTTCGAAGCTGTCACAGCGCACAATTGTGATTTCAGTTTGGTTTCCATGCGAAATCCGCTTAAATGTGGCATACTTATTGTGTGTCTGTCTGCCGCACGCTGGCCAAATCCAACCATCAGACAGAGGGATTAACGCGCAAAGTTCAAGGCGTCGAAAATGGCACCCGAAAAATAACAAAAAGCTTTGCAAATTGAAAGTACACACAGACTGCAATTTCAGCGGATTGAATATATTTTGGTGGTTCGAGTGAAGTGGCATTAAAATTTAATTTAATTTAATTGAAGAATATGTTGCGCTGTATTTTGCACACTTTTGCCTTTAGTGGTACTTCTCTTTTTTTCTTTAGTTGTACTTGTATTTTTATTTAAAAAATTTAAATAAATTAAAAATATAAATTCATTGAACGCCTTTAAGTATGCAATAACTTTCGAACTAAAACTTCTCTCACTGGTTGGTTGGCCCAGTAATGAGTTCAATAAATGCGCAACACGTAGTTCAAGTCGTTCGCGTACGCAAACGTGCGAAATTAATTGCTCGACTTTGTTCGCCGTCACTCAGGTTATTGCGTATTGGTGTGTTTGTGTGTGTGTGTGTGTGTGTGTGTGTGTAGGTAACGCGTATGTGTAGGTAAAAGCGCCGTAAAAACTGTTACCAGTAGGCATACGCCACGTTGTGCCGCAACCGGTGGGAAAACTGTTGCATGTTTGCTTAGCACTGCCAGCGGCTTTTCTATTCTACTCTTTGCACTGCTTTGACCTGGAGTGAGTTTGCTTTATTTTCGACTTCATTTGGTTTGGTTTTTTTTTGTTATTTTGGTAGCGTGCATCCACTTTCAAGGCACGCGACTGACAGTTCGCTGACCAATGCAGGCGAAACTTTTTTGGAAAACTAACTTTTAAAGTGCAATGATGGTCAAACTACTAATGACTGTAAACAAAAGTGTTGTTGTAACTAACATTGGTAATGTTATTGTTATATAAATAGTAGAAAATGAAATATACAGAAGAGACATGAAGTCATATCAATCATTCATCAACTGATGATAAATGCGTTGGTTTGATTACTTTTATGCACATCAACAAATTTCACCAAACTCTCAATTTATTATGGTTTATATGTACTGAAAAAAGAGCGAAAACTACTTGCAAAAGCTTTTTTGCTTTTTTAATTTTGTTTTCGTTGCATGATTTAATTTCCGTTAAGGAAAAACATTTTTGTTATATAATTCTTGTTGCTTATTAAGTTTCGATGGTAAAAATGAATATTTGTTGAAGTCCTGTATCTATGAACGAAGTTTCGCGGACATTTTCCGTATCCTGGTGAGAACGCTAACGCCGAAATGATGGTCGGATTTTTCTATATGTTAGTGTTGGCTACTACGGGGAGGCGAACACAGGTCAGGCGTCACTGTATACTCGTCATTCAACGTACTAAACAGCTAAGCGACGGCCATCGCCATATCACCATCGCCATCAATAACCAAAATTCTTTCACTAAATCGAAACACTTCTTGTTTTTTCGGTTCTTTTGGACATACTTTCAATGTTATTCGCAAAATTTCGTTAGTAATCAAATGTTTTAACATAAAAGACACAACTGAAGAATGAATGACTGTAAAATAGTGAACAGAATAGTTTCCAAATCTACGAAAAGTTAACATTGCATATATGCAATGCCATGCAGGGAAGGGTTAACTTCAAGTTTTTTTATTTTTAATTTCTTAATATTAATATAAACCAATGTTTTGCTGCCTGAATTAAATTTTTTTTAGCTTTAAGTTCTTCTATTTTAAATTTAACCTATTCTAGGCTCTTGTGACCTCAAAAATGTTTTCATGAAAATGGCAAACTCCAAAGCTTTCTTAATATTAATATAAACCAAATGTAACTCAACACCTAAATTATGTTTTACGATTTTTCTACACATAAATTTTCATTACTGCCAACATGGAATGGAGCAACATAAAATTGCACCTGTGTAAATATGCGCGCAACCACCTTTTTGCAAGCAACACAATCATACACACACACGTCCCATACACATACATACAAATATGTTGCTCGCATTGTATCGAATATTTTCCATTTCCTGCTGTAAAGACATGTTTGAAAACGTGTTAGAGTGTTTGTGTGTGTGTGTTTGTATAGCCGCGAAATGGGACAGACAAAGTGTTTACTATGCCCCACATATGTTTGGCATAATTTTCGCCAAAGCATCTTTACTGCGCTGCAAATTCTACGCAGCTGCTGTGTACGTGAAATGCCTTCAAATGTTTTGTCGCTTAACCCATTAAAACCTGACCCCAGAAGGGCTTGTGCGATTTCCATAAAATTTTACACAATCTTAGTAATTGACCTAATCAAGAAAAAAAATCAAGCAAATAATTCATACCCCCATCCCCTGAACCAGGAGGGTACGTTGCGCAAACGCAATTTGGGCCTTAGTCACATACAAAACATAAAATTTAAAAAAAAAAAAATTTTTTTAAACTTATTTTTAAATAGTTTAGCATTACAAAATGCAGCACACAAAGGGATTTTGATAGGTTTGAAGAATAAGTATTTTTAATTGAATTTCAAAAATTCCCCAAAAAAAACCTTTAACTTTGGATCGAAAAAAATATATGAATATTTAAAAAATTTTGAAATTTGAGTATGGCAGAATCTAAAACGATCAATTCGAATCCAATTCTACCCATTTTCAAGTCTTATATCTTTATGAATTACTTAATGTAGCGAAATTCCCAAACGTTGCGCAAACGCAACGCTCAGGGCTTAATGGGTTAATATACACAACAGACCGATTGGTTGGCTGGTTGACTGGTTGAATGGCGCACTTTATGCGCCTCGGTTGATTTTTCCTGCTCTTGAGTTACGCCAATGACATTGGCTTTATCAGATACTTTGGTACAAATATTTTCGAGCTTATTTTTGCTTTTGTCATCTTGTTCTTTTTTTTTTGCTCGGCTTGTGCTCATCAATATTTGGCGTTTTTATTTATGAGCACATTTAATATTCCTTTCGCAGCTTAGAAGTGGGAATTAAATTTATTTTACTATGCTTTTTAACATAATCTTCAAGTTGGCCTTGTTAAATAAAAAAGTAAACACTTCGAAAGGATTGTAATGGATTATAGACAACGGCATTTCATTTCCGATTGACAGCAGCGTCATAAGAACAACTGGAAAGGAAGTGGTTTCCTGAGAACGCTTCAATTAGTTTATGCGAATTTATGAGACTTTGTCTGGAAAACAAAAAGCATTAAGAAATCGTTTATTTCACTTGAATGCAAATAATCTGTTCTCACCTTATTTTGGTTCACTTACAGCCATTACTTTCTTGGCTTATCCACGTCATTGTCCTGTCCTGTCTCGCTCAATTTCTCTCTTTTAAAAAGTACTTTGCCACATTTTTAAACACCAACCAAAAACAACCAGCTGCGACAGCGCTATTTTTCATACGGCCACGCTCAGCTAAACTATCAGCGTCCCATAAATTCTCGGCACGCCAGTCAGTTGGGTTTTGCTTCTTTCGTCAAAAGTCCGCCTTTATGTTTGTCACAACAGCGGCAAACCCGTCAGCGTTAAGCAAAACTTCAGTCGTCACTGTCGTTGCATTTTAAAGCTGTTGTGAAAAAAACTGATGGCAGTGGCCGTTGAAATGTTAAAAACTGCTTACAGCAGTGAAATAAACGAGCAGCGCAATTTATTAAGTTGTCACGCAGACAAGTGGGTGTGGACGCGCGCGCGCCACATTGGTCGCCTGCTTTTGGTGGGTTTCGCGATTAAATTTATCAAGTGTCGCATGATCAAAAATTTATGTGTTGCAGGGAAAGAGGATAGCAGCCAGTTGCTGTCTTGTCTTTCGGATTAGGAAATTTGATACAAATTCAATGGTATTTAATTTAAATTGAATTCTAATGAAAATGGTTTAAAATCGTTGTTCCAAAGATATAAAATTAGTTTTGTTTACATTGTTGCATCCAATATCATCTCTGGTAATTGTATTCAAGAACATTTGTGTTCGAGTAATCAAAGTGCAATCTTAACCATTCAACACTAAACATCTTTCAAGAGTCATTAAAGCAACAAAACTACTGATTGCATATGCATATTTGTTACATTTACAAGATGATTTACCCAATAGACGAATGTGGTTTTGTGCCCACATGGACATTCACAGACAGTCGATTGACGATACCTGAATTTGATATATGTGCAGCACCTAAACTTGAATTGATTGCTTGCCAATGCTATGCATGACATATGTCAATTTAGGAAATAGCATATTGACATTCATTACGTATGAAGTCAAGTCTAACCATATGGGACGAACAAAGTAGTAAATAAAGTTGTTTATCTTAGTTGCTATTAACTTAACTCTTTGTTAACAATTTTTAACTTGAACTGCATGTTAAAAATATGCATTATTAATTTAATTTAAATACATAACTTAGTTTGAAAGTTTTTAAATTATTCTTAAAGTTTAACATAAACAAATTTAATGAATACACTTTGGCAGCGTCCATGATGAATGAATTCATATTGAAGTTAATTAACTTTTAAATGAATATCTGGAGTAAAGATAAGGAACAAAAGTATTATACTGTCAGGACTTAAATTTCAACGCTTTAACAATAAACAAGCATTGGCGCATGTTGCCAAAATGTGACTGCTGCTCGGTTTTGCTTCTGCAAACACAAATGCCTTGGTTGAAGCTACAAGTGAGCAGCTGCACAAAATTGAAAGAGAGCCAAAGACTGAAAAACAATGCTCATAGGACCAAAGGCAGAGCGGAAACAAAGCTTTGTGCAGAAATCTACAAAATAAAGCTTATTCGTAAATGCTTGCAGAAGTCTTAAAGCTAAGTTCGAAGCAGCTAGCAGTATTTTGAATTGAAAATAAATAAAAACTTTAAAAATTACATATATGAAGTAAACTAAAATTTGAGTGCTAATTTACTTGTCTAAGTGCTAGTTTCTTAATATTAATTTTAACAGATTTTATAGATTTTCATTACTTTTTTTAGCTTCTAAAATCAACTGTACAAGTATGCAGACTTCGTGTATGTTCAAAGCTATTTCGATTTTACTAAAATTCGCTTTTGCAATTCCTCCAAGTCATCTAAGGCATTATTCTTAAAGTAATATAAATTCATTACTAATTCCAACTGTTGCTGCGTTAGCATTTCGTCATGCGACTGCAGCAGCACAACGCTACACAGCTGACATTCTTCGCGTCCCGCCACAGCTTGCATTGCTGAAGTTGAAACCGGCTGTTCGCAGCTGCCCGCGCCGGCCATAAAATTCAACAGACTGGCAATGCAGTGACAGATGGAGTGCAGCAGCGGCTCTGGCGCCAACGTCTCGTTCATTGCCTCTGTCGAAAGCGGCCGATGCAACGCCACAAACGGACAAAGATCGACCACAACAATGCTGGGCTTCACAACCCAATCGTGCAACTCGAGCAATTTGCAGGTTACATCGTCAATGTCAGCGCATAGCCTGCGAGATGAATGCAGTTACTTTATGATTTATAGAATCACACATCTTTACATACGCACATACATGATAATTGTTCGCGACAGCACCTCGTTCGACGTCTTGAAATCCATTGCGAATTCTTGCAGCAACGGCACAAACTTCGGCTGCGATTGACTGTGCGTGAACAACAACACCGTGGCACCGGCACTGGCGCACTTCAGCCAAAACTATGAAAACGTTGTAAGAAGAATTTATTTGTGGTGGAATTTCTTCGGTCACACTTACTCGATGCATTGGCAAACCATATTCCTCGGCTGGCGGCACAAATAGTAAATTTTGGACATTTTCCACTGGCCAATTCATATTTTGAATTTTCGCTCTACAAACAGCTGTTTTGTACTAGAGTTGCCAAACAACTGTGAACTGTTCATTTTTTTTAATATTAATTTGAAATATGTTTGTAGAATGAATATTGGTTTTTTTATACATATCTGATTTTTAGCATTAGAAGCTAACAGAGATTAAAAAAAGAATAATTTAAAAGAAACATTTGAGAAAATATTACGCTTACAAAAATGTTGGCATCACATGGGATGACCATGAAAACATGAAATCCAGGGCTTCATGTGGTAGAAGGCCTCCTTTAATAGACAAAACTATATAATAGCTATAAACATATGGAAAATTAAATTACCGGAATTAAGAGCATTTTGAGATTTTGGTATGAAAATTGGTGGTATTGTTTGCTATAGGAAGCATTATTGTTTACTATAAATCGGTGATTCATAAAAATCATACATATTTGCATATTTGACGCAATTATCAATACCAGGGATTAGAAATCTGCCATCCTTCTATCTCTTTCTTTCCTTCTGATTCGTAAGAAGTCATTGCTGTCTACAAAATAATTTATGAAATATACTTCTAGATTTTAAATATGAACTAAACATCGAAAGTGGCCAAAAGCTTCGAAAAACTAGTCGCTCATTCATGATTTTATTTTGAGGAGAGGGGGTCCATGCAAAACTTTTGAGCCCAATACCATTTGAAACCATGTTTGCCACCAGATATTTACGAAACTAGGATTAATCTTAAACATACTTGGATAAGCTTGGAGGTAGAAATATCAGCATTTAAGTTTCATTTAATTACAACAAAATTCTTTCAAAACGTTTCTGAATTATTTCAAAGGTTGTCGTCATTCACGAAGCTCGTATAGTACATCAACATCGTTACGATACCTCGGATAAGATAATTTCAATGTTGCAACGATATGGAGATTTTCGAAATTTTCGACATCGCTTTGATAGTGTAATTTTTCTCGTTCTCGATATCATTTTAGACACTTTAACAATACTCGAAAACGAGAAAAATTCTCGCTTTAACGATATCGTGTGGTTTACCCAGCAAACCACACGATATCGTTAAAGCATGCATACTTATGTCACATACAAAGAAATAATGCGCATTAGCATTGCATTATCACATCAAGTATAGTTTTATAATATTAAATCAAAAATTAATGGATGAGAATATAGGATTTTATTGTATATAAACAACCAATGGATATGGTGTGTCCATTGAAATTACAATTTTATATAATCACAACACCAAGTTTAATTTTTAAAATATATGCTAACAAAAAATAAAACAAAAGCTTTGCTTTCACATCTGCAATTTTAATGTCCTAATAGAGTTTTGTTTTTATTTATTTTGCTTCAGTTTCCTTTTTTATTTATTTGATGCGTGACTAGCGATATTGTCAAACCGTTGCCAGTCGCTCGCCTTATCTACGTCTCTGTCTACAATTTCCTTTTGCCAAATCCAATTCTTCAGCACATTGCACAATTCTGAACTGCATTATTTCTACGTCAATGGTTTCGTAATTTTATTTTAATATATTTGTATATTTATGGTAATTTGCGTACAATCAATTAGACGTTTAATAATATTCGCAAGCACTGAGCAACAAATTAAAAGGCTGCAACCAACGATTTAGTATTGCTATGCGAACAACAACCAAGCAATACACAAGAACGCCAAATACAGGAATAATTTTGATAGCTGCTGTTCATCTTCAAACTGTGTAGTGCCGCGATTGGCCGCTGCAAGACAATGAATTTTCGATTTAGTGATATTTCGACATGGTGGCACATCTTGGCCTACGTACCTGCTGCACGCGGTTCACCAAAATTAAACGACGAAGCGAAATAACCAAACGGAAATGCGCCAATACCGAACGACATGTGAAAACCATCGCCGAAACCGAAACCCTGGAAACCTTGCTGTGGCTCGGGCTCTGTGCGTTGACCGGCCGGTCGTGGTGGCACCTTATTTCTACAATAACAATTATAAGATTACAAGTTGATGGAATTGAATGCATTAAATGTTGTTGTTGCTGATAAAACGCACCTGGGATCTTCCTGCTTGGTGCTGTTGCGACCGTACAACGGAATCACCTTATCCTTGCCAATGGCGGCCTTGCAGACGGGACACAGCTTGCAGTTGGGGCGCGTCTCCAGCCACTGGTGCAGACACGGCCAGCAGAACAGATGACCGCACAAACTGACCACAGCATCCTTGGCAGTGTCCAGGCAAATGTTGCACTCGTACATGGAGTCATCGTTCTTTTCGTCGTCGTTGTTTGCTGGCTTGCTGCTCGAATCTGTGTTTGATTCCAACTTGCCATTTAGATTGGCAGTCGAATCGCTGCCCAGTGCACTGCCCGGGAACGAGTATGCAGTGGAAGATGTGGCTTTCGGTTCACTGCTGCTGGAGTTGGAGCTCGAATCTGACGGCAAGCTGTCGGCATTCGGTGCAGACGATTTCGGCTTATCTGCCACATCGCCGACATTGCCAAAGTACGTCCAGTCGGAGGTGACAGTGGCGGGTGGTGTGCTGACGACTTCCGACTGTGAAGTCGTTGGCAATTCGGGTGCCGATGGTGCAGGCGATGTGTGAGTTGACATTATCGACGAATGCGTTTATTTTTATTTTTTGTAGTCAAATTGGTGCCAAATTAATCTGAAAATAGAGCAAATGCAAGACGCAATTAGTCAATTCGACAATAAGCAACTCGATGCAAACCTTAAACTATTACAAACATGTTCATGTGACACTTGTGTTTCAGGTGTGCAAAGCAGGGCAAGAAATAATGGCCAAAAGGGAATGACAGAAAGGGGGCGGAGCGCACCACATGACAGCGTTGAGGTGTCATAAAGAGCAGTGCTCGTTAAATTTAGTTGACTGCGAAAGCCCACAACTACATCGAACCAGTGCGCTCAATAGGTTTGCGGTTTGAGACTACGTTTGAAATTATGAGACGAGCAATACTTCTTAAAGTGTGCGGGTTGGAAATCGACACTGTTTGATTGGCCTGAGTACGCAACTCTTTGCAAGTCACTAACCCCGCTAGTCATTCACAAGTTGTTGTTGGACTTGGAGATTTTGTCAGGCATTGCATTGATGAGGTCAAGTGACGTGTGTTTGCCACCTAATACAATTTATGTGTTATCGAAGAAGGAGTTGGGGCAAACGAGGTTTTATTGCTGGTGATCTACTCCTATCCTGCAAAATCTGCACTAATCTATTTGAATTGAATTCCCAGCTGTTTTACTCCTAAGTCAAGGCAAAGCAAACCTCATTTGGAGTAGAAAAATGTTCCTCTGAACTCAAAAGTTTAACTTTTAAGATTCGAAATACTTCCGTCTGGGAAACCTATGCCTAGCTAAGTTACAAACATACACAGCGCATCCCTATCTCTCGATCTCTGCTTATTCTAATTATTAATATTTTCGCACAAGTGTTGCTTGCGCACTTTATTGACAACTGGGTGTGTACTCAGCAGATAGCTGAGCAATTTTTAAACACGCACAACTGATAAGAAATGCTTCTATAGGAACCTCCGCCGTCTTTACCCGCTTTCGAATAGCCACTAAACGCTTTCGAACAGCCACTCCAACACGCATTAAGACAACACGTAACTAATGCTGCTTGTGAGTTTGGTAATTCCCAGCAAGAACTTGAAATTGCTGTCGGAATTAGTCGGAATCACTTTGACTGCAGCACTGACGTGTATTTCATTTCATGTGCGCTAATTAGCATTTTATACGCGCTAGCCACCCTTGTAACACCGACCCAACTTCAGCCCACCGCCCTGATAACCAACCCACAGACTTCCGCACACGCACTGCCAGCACCCGTGGTGCTACAGCAGCCGTTCCACCTGCGACTATGCACTTTGGGTTTGCATTTTTTTTTCAGCAAATTTAATTGTTTTGGCTGTTTCACATTAAGTAGTTTGACACCAGTCCAGATGGTTCGACTCGCTCGTATCAATATCAAAAGGTTTTTTTTTGGTAATTTTATTGCCACAGCCAACGCAGAATTTTCTTTCTGTTGAATTGCGTTGCTGTTGAAACACTCACATTTCCACTCCACTTCGTTTATGAAGTTCCCCTTTGAATTTTCAAGATATGGTGTAAAAAATTTATAATAATAAAAAATTTTTAATGATTAGCTCGTATTTTCCGTGTTAATTTTTATTTTAATTCAATTATATTTGTATGTTTTTTTTTCTCTCTGCTGATTTTTCGTGTGACGTTTTCTTTGATTTGCTTTTGTGTTCTCCTTGAAGTTTTGTCTTCTCTGCAGTGTTGCATTTGCTGCATTATTTTAGTAGAGAAAACCTCTTTTATGTGCATAGGTAAAAAAGTATTTTTTATGAACATAAATAGTATGGTGTTTTTTTGCAATAAAAAAAGCAAATATGTGTACCTGCACATTTACTAATCATTTAAGGTGCAAACTCAGCAGAGAATCAAAGAGAGTAATAAGTGAATAATGAAAAGTAAATTTGGTAGTTACAAGCAGAAAATATTTTAATATATTTACATATCTACCGTTGCTGTTGTTTTTGGCTTAAGATTATCAATACAAGTGACACTGAAATATGCAACCCTGTGGCTTAGTACAACGAGTGGTTAGATACACTTTTATTTCAAGCGAAACGATGGAATTGGAACACTTCAAACTTTTGTAATTTGCATTCTTTGTGTCTTCTTATCAGATGTAACGTATATATGTTTGAATTCTCAGTGAAAAACAAAACTTAATGCATATATTTACAATTGAAGTGCCTGGAAACTGATTATTTTTTTGTATATATACTTCTCGAGAGCATGGAACTTCAATTAAGTTTTTCTTCCTGAAAGTAAGGGCTCCATAATTTTATGCCATTCTGTGTTGACCGCAGCCAATGGTAATAGAATCGATCTTCCTTCAACTGGTTTTTTCCCAAGAATAACATAATATAACAGAAAGCATTAAAAATATTGAAGCCGTTTTGGGCTTCTTCGGTCCAAAACGATCAAGAAATAATCTTTATTTTTCAACAATTGAGTGAAGGTTATAACAGAAAATGTTTTTTTTTTTCAGAAAGTCAAGGAAAAGTAAACAAAATACGATAATACACCAATTTCAAAATTCTTCAAGACACTTCAAAAGTATACGAAAGCCTTAGAACACTTTGCACAAACGCATAAATTACTTTCTTATTTAAGAAAAGCTACTAGCAGCAAACCACTTACAAAGAAAGCCTATTGACCCTTACGCTATTTTGTTGCCGTATGGCAACATGCTACTTTGTGGACGTCTGAACCCTCTGTTGTTTCAAGAATACATTTTTTATTTGTCCTTTGAATAGTTTGAAGTTTTTGGAAAAATAAGAAATTCAAAAACTGAATATTTAAGTTTAAAGAAGAGAAGCATACACGTTTTCAATTTTGGCCGTAGTAAATGAAAAAAAAATAATCAAATTTTCGTTATGCCTAAAAAGTTTCATGTTTAAGGCAGGTTCTCACCTTGTGGATCCGAAAAAGTGCACTTTTTTTAGGAATTTTTTTTTAGAAAACGGTTAAAGATACAACGCTGAATATGAACACACATTTATTTAGAGAATACAGTTTTTCAAATTGAATGAATCAAAAAAGGGGGAGGGGGCGTCCATCAGTGGCGGCATGTCGGCGAGGAGGTGTCCCGCTACCGGAAGTAATTCCGTCAAAACCCGTGATCTGACACATTCTTAATGTGTACCGTATTATCTATTGAATGAACTAAGATCATGAAAAAAAAATCAAAATTACAAAAGTTATGAGGTTTTTTTTCACTTATTATTTTTTTAAATAAACAATTTTCAATATTTTTGGCTGATCGCACTTCGTTTATTAGAAAAAACCCTAAGGAACATTTAAAAAAATTTTTTGACGATTGGTTCATTCCAGCGCCTTCAATCACATCCGTTAGGTCCGAAAATGTGGTTCTCAGAAAAACGCGTTTATAGTTTAAAGCGCGCTCGGCCGGTGCTTGACACTGCTCTATGTAATGGCCTGTAGCTTTTGTAATTTTTCAGATTTTGATCTGAAATTTCTAGAGCACATATATTTGAAACATATATCTACACGATAAGGCACAAGGTGAGAACCTGCCTTAAGAAATTATTACAGTCACAACGATGTAGTTGCTCTCATAGAAAAACACTCTCAAATACCGGGTCCGAGTATAAAAATTAAAAAATTTCTTATGGATTGTTGCCAATGTAACCACAAAGAAGCTTAGAACGTAAAAATTAAAATTTTGACTTTCCCCAATAAAAATCTGCAGCGAAAGGTTAACAAAAGCTCCTAGCAGCAGTGGTTTGCTGCTGAAAAGAAAGTCTATTAAATAATACTCGTAGCAAAAAACTGTTGATGTAGTTAATGTTAAAAAAACTGATATCAGAATTTAATTCGATTATACATAAGTCCGCTTTGAGAGTTAAGTCTAAAACCTCTTTTAACAACAGTTGCCATAACGATAGGGAGGGAGGGAGTTTACAACTGATTCTAGTACTTAAGTAATTTGAACTCGTAAAATTTAATTTAAATGGTCCTGACCTAATAACAGGGTTAACCGAATATTCTACTGGGATAAGTTCCCAGCAGATTCGTAACTTTTAAGTCTAAAAGCTAATGAACTCATTTGAAGTCTTGAAGAATTCATAAAAATCTTATACAAACATAAAAATCCGCGAAACACTTTTAGTGAATTCTGAAGCTCTGAATTCAAATTTAAGTGAATTCTAAGTGATTGCTGCCAAGTGAAATTTTTACAAGACGGGTTGTATTTATTTTTCTCTATTTTCGAATTTTTATGTACTTTCAACGTATAATTATGGATTAGTGTGTGCACTGCCATTTGTTTGCGCACGAGTTCTGTGGAATTGCAAAAACCCAAATAGTGCAAATAGTGAGGTTAAGGGGGACTTTTGCTTTAGCTTAGCGCTGGAGCTCATCAGTGGGCAAATATACAAAGTTGTACATACGTTTGGATGTGTGCATATATGTATAGGTTGGTTGGTTGGTTAAGTGGCTGCCTCTGTATGAGACACACTTAGGTCTATGGGCCCGTTGTGATACCACAAGTTCCACCCGTTTGAAATGTGTATGCGACACTGTTTTTTCCAACATGTGATACAACACACATTTCAAACGGATGAAGGAAAGGGAGGGAGGGGACCTACAGTTTAACGCCGAATCCGAACGGCGATTAGCAGTTTTTTCTTTCACACTTGGACGTTTTGCCATTGCCTGCCAAGAGCGCACTTGTGCGATTCTTGTAATTCTCATTTCCTTCATGTGGATAGCGATAGTAAATGAGTGTTTTTTCCAGCCCAAGCCAGGAATCGAACCTGGGGCGCTCGGTATGAGAAGCCAGCGCGCTACCCGCTGAGCTATCGAGGCCGACATGCGAGGTACATGCGAAAATTTTCGCAAATGTAAAATATTTAAGCCAAGAACTGCTTCAGAATAGTTCAAACTTAATTAAATAACGTTTTATGTGGCGCGATTACAGTTGTTCGCACTTCCATAGGCATTGTCCGTGTTTGCAGTGGAATCATACAAAAGTTGCGCTTAAGTGCTCAAACAATAGGCCGATGGCTCGGTTCGTTGGTTCGCTCCGAGCGCAGCGAAAGTGTTAATTCTTTTTAAAAGCAATGATCATCACAAGGAAGAGACAAGTTCAACTGCTGTTCTGTGTGCGTTCGGCCGGCCGTGCGTACGTTTTGTTGACTCTTATTTGTCGAGCAACATTTCGGCCGGCGCGTTGACCACAACCGGCCAAACTGTTTAGTTGGCTGCGGTCGTGGCCGCGTATAAATAGAACAATACGCGCTTTGTGTCGGGCGTGGAGGGCGCGTGATTTTGGGTCCGCGTATAAATTGGCGCAGGCGGCTAAGGGAGAGCATCAGTCAATTTGTAAACTCCGGTCGCATTGGACGTCATAAGAAACGCTACCATCGCTACTAATCGTGCTTAGCATTGCTTGAGGATATTGAGAGGAACTTAGTCGAAGGGATAACACAAAATGAAGGCTTTCCTGTGTACACTGGCGCTCGTCGCCGCTGTTGCGCCCAGCCACGCTACGTTCGGTAAGCTGCTGGGACTTGGTGACGGCGGACTGAGCGGCGGTTATGGTGGATTGGGCGGCTATGGCGGCGGACTGGGTGGCTATGGTGGAGGCTATGGTGGCGGCTATGGTGGAGGTTATGGCGGCGGTTACGGTGGAGGTTACGGCGGAGGTTATGGCGGCGGAGACAGTGTGGTGAAAGTGATCAAAGTGTCTGTTGTGCCCGGCGGCGGCTATGGTGGCGGTTACGGTGGTGGTTACGGTGGCGGCTACGGCGGCGGATATGGTGGCGGCTACAACGGTGGATATGGCGGCGGCATTGCTACCTCGGCCGTGGTAACTCCAGTGGTCACTGCAGTCGCCGCTCCGGTGGGCTATGGCGGCGGCTACGGTGGTGGCTACGGCGGCGGCATTGGTGGCGGTTACGGTGGCGGCTATGGCGCTTTGGGCGGCGGCGGTGGCTTTGGCGCTCTGGGCGGCGGCGGCGGCTGGTGCTAGACCCAATTCTCTCCCCCATGTGATACGATGAACGTTGCTGGAATGGCAAATCCTATTTCTTGTTAACTTTTTCCAGTATTATCTAACGATCAATAAAAATTTGTTAACTAAAAAAATCGAACGCAACTGTTTAATTGAGAACTGAGAGGTAGTAATATATGAATTTTGGGGAAAACTTGAAAGGAGTACAGCAACAATATACATAAATCAAACACTATTTAGTGGTATTTATATTTGGTGATGCCGTAGTGAAGTCTGCGCAAGTAATTAGCAGCATGCGTGATTTTCTGATTTCTTTTTGGGGTTTTTAAGAATTGAAAACTGACACATTGAATGTGATAATCAGCAATGGACTATTGAGTAAATATAGTTTAATATTTGCTTCGCGCAAGTAGTCGAAGAGAAAATAAACATTGCATATGTAGTCAGTGTCGTTGTTGAAGATCAGAATTTGTAGGTTAAAAACGTCTAGTTGACTGCATTCGTTTTATGAATATGTGGCCTAAGCATTGAGATTGTTTACAAAAATATAAATTTTATGATATAATCTTCCTAATTTTCTTTCGTCGTATAAGAGAACAATAAAACCACCAGCAGTGTTAATACGGTCTAATCAAATCTAATACAACACCTGTTCTATAGGCTTTGGTTTAACGGAATATGACGCAATGTTCTTCGAAGAAGCACTTTATTCTGCTCCTACCTATCACCAACGGATGTACAGAAGGCGTTAATGTAGCTTTGTCGAAAACATTCACTTTCGGGGCACCATAGACGACAGCCCCATCACTTAGAACTGCTAGCGATAGATTAATCACCCACCCTGCCAGAATTTCAATTGATTAACGTAGTCAAGACAAGACAATAGCTTTGTTGAGGCCCTTCTCAAGTGAATGAGAAGAA
Organism: Melieria omissa; assembly: GCA_963971225.1. NCBI lineage: Eukaryota > Metazoa > Arthropoda > Insecta > Diptera > Ulidiidae > Melieria > Melieria omissa. Next base: position 21,965,996 of record OZ020268.1, read on the forward strand.
GAAAATCTTTATCCCTTTCGGGGCTATTGGGATAATACGTCCCAGCAAGTTTTTAATGCCCCTCAAAATAATTATTAAGATCAGATTCAGTTCACATCTTTGATCTTTGACCCACGAAAAATAATTATTCGAATTATATGTTAAAAGGATAAAAAGATGTGATATGATGAACGGATGATTTCAGAATATGTGAGTATGCAACATAAGTTTGTAGCCCCAATTTTCAATTTTAGTACTCAGCATTCTTCTCTGCAAAATAATCGTTTATGAAAGTAATGTCCTCTTCATTTATTCAGACTCCGGGAGCAATTTTTAACTTAGGGAACAAAAAAGATATGCCATCCTCATTTTAAGGACGAAAACCCAGTCCACATTTGTACATACAAAATTATTACACAGCCTTTTCTGTAGCCTATTGTATTCATATGAATTTGTTTCTGTTCCATTTTAGCTTCCTGGCACATTTTCCACGTATAACTAATAAAAAATTAAAAAAATTAAAAATTAAATAACAAAATTTTAAAAATTAAAAAGTTAAATATTTCTAGTTCCAAATTGTTGATTTTAGTTTTTTTCATGATTTTTCGAAATAAAAAAATTATTTTGTTGACTCGAGTGTTGAATATTAATGGTTTGTATTTAATTAGGAGGTTTGTTCCATTTGAACTCTGAGTCATTGTATAAAGTTTCCCCATAATTTCAAATAGAAATTTTCAATGGGATCTGCAAATTGACATTGCTGTTTTGAAATACATTAGTTTTGGTATAATTTCAAAAATCTGATTTGAATTAAGAATCAAAAATAAAGCCACACTGAGGCTTTCTGTACTCCATCCATTCAAGTAGTTGCTTCCGATTTTTGAAGCATATACACAGGAGCCAATGACTTTCATGAATGAGCATCGTATTGATATTTACGACGCATTTATAGCATCCAAGTGTGTCAAACGCGTACAATACCCTCGTCACAATGCACTCGTCATACACACACACACACACACACACACACACACAAAAAAAAAACACACATCTGGTGTTGTATGGTGATTTATATTCGCATTTTACATTGCTCAATGAATGTCCAATCACAAATTGCACGTTGGCCCAAAGCGCCGCATTGAAAATAGTCAATAGTCAACTTAAACAAAAAAATTATTTTATAATGTGGACCTACAATTTCACACTTTATTAATTTTGACAATCATAAAAGTCAACAGCCGCGGCCGGGGAAAACAAGCCGCAACGCATCTTTGGTGCGCTAAACTGAATAACAACGATGACCTTCGATGCGGCGCAGTGCTTCGGTGGGCTGCAGCACAATCAATGAAACCGAGAGTGAAGCTGGCTCAGGCGGCCTCAGCCCGAAAGAGAGCGCATGCGCGAACGCCGGACACATGCCGGCACTGGCAATTGGTGAGTGAACATGAACACTTCGAGGGTTTATGCTAAAAACGATTCAAACGAGCCAAGCCCAAAAATGTTGCATTCTTTGGTAGTTGATTTTTTAAATATTTTATTTAAATGTTTTTTTTCGAAATCACAAATTGGCAGCAGCGCACAAGTTAGAAGCTGTGGTCGGTGGGCGAGTGATGAACAGAAACGCAGAAATATCTGTTCAGTTGAACGTGCCGAGCATGGCAAACCGAGCGATAAATAACTATTTCTGGGAAGATTTGAGTTGAATTTAAAAAATGTGTGAATTAACTATGATTTAATATTTACACTACAACAAAAACCAATAGCCAGAAAAAAAAGGCGCAAGTTAAAATAATGTTGAGCCAAGTTCAACGCTATTGTACAATCGATCGCTGCTATGTACAATTGTTTACATGCCAAGTGTTTGGTATGTGCCGGTATCTGTTATATGTACATAAATACATATAAGGGAGAGGGGGGCTCCAGGTTCTATGAGCTATGAAGCTTTATGAAATGTTTGAATTATTGTAAGTAGCAAACAGAGAAAGTAGAAAAATATGAGTAGGATTGTCAAGAACAGAAAAAATATACCAAGAACTATTTGTAAAAATTACTAGCAATTATGAATTTAAAAAAATATTTAACAATGGGGATTGGAGAATTATATACACCTGCATGTTCCTAACTGTATTCTAAGCTCCGGACCGATCTTGATTCGTTGCCTTGCACAAGTTGACTAGTGTTGCCAGATGCCTGAAATGACTTTCACCTAAATTAAAAAAAAAATACTGCAATATCCCCATAAAAGTTAAAAAATCTCCTAAAATTTTTTAAAATATTTTATAAAGGAATTAAACTTCTTAAAAAAATAAAAATGTATACATATAATTTTTTTTATTTAAGCCTTTTTTATTCACATTCAGCTTAACAACAAAACCAAAACATATGACAAATAATTTAAATAAAAAGTGTAATTTTTGACGGGATTTCATTTTGACAGCAATAAGTGGGAACGAGAAAGAACGAGCTAACATTTTGTAAGCTTAAAAATTTTTAAAACAATAGGGAGCTTTGACTATTAAAATAGTTGCAAAAATACGTTTTGTTGCCAGTGTTCCCAATACAACATACTTCCTTATCCAAAAATCTCCCAAAAATCCCCTAAGGATCCGAAAACTCAACTAACATAAAATATGCATCTCCGAAGCTTTCTCCTAAACAATTCTTCCTCCTAAAAGGTCAAGAATTTCCTAAATTTAGAAGAAAATCTCCTGAGTTGACGCACATGCATCTTGTTATTAGTCTAGCAAAAACATCGCGACGTAAACAATCTGAAAATGAAGCCGTAGATGCTTTTTAAGCCCTAGGTATCTGTTTGGTCTAGGAGTATTTTTCACGGCCTAGGATCCTGTCTAGTATGGGAGACTTTAACAATCTGTAAAGAAAGCCGTAGGGTCTGAAAAATCTATTTGGTCTGGGAGTCTTTTTTAGGGTCTAGGATCATGTCTAGTATGGGCAACCTTAACAATCTGGAAAGAAAGCCGTAGATGCTTGTATGGTCTAGGTATCTGTCTGGTCTAGGAGTCTTTTTCAGGTCCTGGGATCCTGTCTAGTTTGGGCAACCTTAACAATCTGGAAAAAAGCCCTAGATGTTTTGTAGGGTATAGGAATCTGTCTCGTCTGGGAGTTCGTAGAAGCAAACCATTGAACCTACCCAACTTTATCTAGAAGTCAAATAGGTTTGGACTGAATCCGAGTTAAGGGACTTTTGGATACTCCCTTTACTATCCCTTTACTATCTCCCTTTACTCACAATGGGTCTTTTTCAGAGGTCCAAGTGGAAGTGAATAGGAAGTGAATATCGCAGTGCACACACACTTTGCAACCTAATCCCGCAATCTGGCATCTACCTGTTTGTGAACTACTAAATATACCGATATTAAATTACAGTTATACAACAATAAACCAATCACCCACCCTGGCAAAACTGAAATTGACTAACGTCATCAACACCAGGAATCTGCCCTGTTGAAGTCTTCTATTCCCAAGCGGAGTAATTAAGGACTTGCTTTGAAAAAACAATTTTGCTGTGGACTTGGAATATGTCATGTAAAACAAAACTTACAAAGAAACACAAGAACAAACTCCGCGTATAAATCTCATTGTTGAAGGTCATCTGTAACTCGGTAAAAAGTGTTATCGACGCTTTCATACTAATTAAAGTCTTAATGCCGTGGCTCAGATGTTTAGTGCGTTGGACCGCGAGTCGAAGGCAGCAACCCCAGGTTCAATACTGCCTGTAATAACACCTAAAAAAAATAACGAGAAAACTCGTTTTCTCTTTTGGTGGCTGTTCCTCTCAGCTGGAAATGACACACCTCTGAGAGTAAAAATTGCTTATGAAAAAGCTCCCTAATAAAAATATATTTTTGTAAATATTTTTTTTATATATTTACTTTGGTTTATATTGAATATTTTCTCTTATAAGGAAATCTATTTAATTTTTAAGATCTTCTCATATTACGGTATGAAATGCTGCTTTAAAATATTTCCTAAGAATTTTAGAAAATTTTTCATATAACCAGTTTTGCAACACCTGTAAACCACCAAATCTGACAATTAGAACAAAACTAAGCAAAAATTCTTCACGTCTCCCCTACTCTCTCGAACTCCCTTACCGATCTTCACTTTTGACTGGAGATTTTCTTTTCACGTTTGCCAAACGCTTTTTAAGCTAACACAATGCTTTCTCGACTGGGACGCGTTCATATAGGGAGGAGGCTGTGGTGGGGCTCGGCACCAGCCACAGTTGCTGTACGTGAGTTGGTTATCGTTAAGCGCTCCGTTCGAGAGCAACGAGGTCCCACTATTATATTTGCCACCTGGTTAAGCGATGCTATCAACTCGAGGGGGTTGGCCGCCGTTTACGTTTCGCATTTGGTGTGTGTGTGCGCGTGCGTATTGGGCGCGTTGAGTTCGCTATTGAAGCATGGATAAGTATTTATTGATTAAGCAAACAGCATCAGCGATCTGCGGTATTTGGTCGATTGTCGACGCTCTCTCTTGTTACGATAGTTGCGCGTATTGCGGTAGAAAGGGGACGCAAGGCGTAAGGGTCCGATTTGAAGATGTGCCGTACTTAAGAATTACCGGGGCGTTGTTTCGATGAATTGCGCGATCTTTCGGCTGTACAAATACAACAAAATCGCCCACTGTTTGGCCTATAAATTTGTGCGTTGCCCAGAGAAATTTGAACAGTTGAGCTCGAGTGTGAGTTACGGTCAGTAACGAATCGGTGGATAATCAGCGGTAACGTGATGAAATTGTTGTTTGGTGTTGTATGTGTGTTGGCGGCATTGGCCGCGCCGACACATGCGTTTTTGGGCGCAATTTTGAGCTCGTTGACCGGTAATTTGAGTGGCAGAAGTGGCGGTGGCGGCTATGGCGGCGGTGGATATGGAAGCGGTGGATATGGCGGCGGTGGATATGGCAGCGGTGGATATAGCAGCGGTGGTTATGGCAGCGGTGGATATGGCAGTGGCAGCTATAACGGCGGCTACAATCAGGGCTACTACCATGGCCAACAGAATCAGCCTGTTTACTCGGGTGGCAGCGGCTATGGCGGTGGATACGGCAGTGGTGGTTATGGCGGCAGTTATGGCAATGGTCAACTGGTGAAAATCATCAAAGTTATTGTGCCCAGCGGTGGACAAAATTATGCGGCACCCAACTATGGCAGCGACTATTCATCGAACTATGGTGGCGGCTATGCCGCGCCGGCGCCTGCACCCGCACCAGTTCAACCCGTCAGTTCGTATGTGACAACTCAGACAGTTTCGGCACCTGCACCAGTACGTACGATTGTTCAGGCTGTGCCCGCACAAAGCACTTCGTATGCATCGACACAGGTGGTGGCCACACCCAGCGTTGTGCGTCCCATTCAGTATTCAGTGCCTGCGATTCAGTACTCCGCGCCCGTGCAGTACTCGGCGCCCGTTCAATATGCCGAACCAGCTCAGTACAGCGCGTCGGCTCAGTATGCCGCGTCCGCTCAATATTCGGCGCCTCAGCCCGTACCATCCATTCAACTGCAACCACCGCAGCAGATAGTGTCCCAGCCGCAGCCACAGCCACAACCGCAGCCAATTTCGCCGCCCCCAGTCGCACCGGCTCCCGTGGCACCGCAGCAGACGCAACAGCTGGTCAAGACCATCAGACTGATCGTCGAGGGACAGGGCGCCAACTACGGCAGCAGCTATGGCGGCGGCTATGGAGGCAGCAGTGGCGGCGGCTATGGAGGCGCGCCTGCCCAGAGCTACGGCCCCCCACCTCAGAACAGCGTTTGGAATCAAAATGCTTGGCCCAACAGCGGTTCTGGGAGCAACGGCATCAAGAGCGGTGGCGTCTGGGAGAAGGTCGGCTGCTAGTCCCCACACAGTGTTCAAAAGTGTTCACATTAAGCTTAGCTAGGAAATACCTAAATATACGAAATTGAAATCGATCATTTGTCACAATTCATTTCTTGTGTTCATGTTTGTGTTTGTTTCTCGAATAAAGCTTCACCAGTCCAGTAGAGTCTTTAAGAATACTTGGAAAAAGTATTTTGAAACTTCGCTCCCATTGCTATCTCTGCTCTTACATAACAAATTCAAATGAACAAGCACTGTTTGCACTTCGACTTGCGGTAATTCCTGATTAGAATCTGTGCAGTCGGCAATTAGCGTCTCGTCACTAAGTGCGAAGCGATGCTCGAAACGAGAATATCCGGGTAACGCATGCAAACGACTTGAACAATTTTATGGCCGCGCAGACTTTGACACAGTTGTCTGCGGTTTTAGTTTACTCACCAAACGCATATTTGCCAGACAATTAGAATCTCGGCGTTGTTTCGAATGCTTAAGTAAACTATGCTAGGAATGAAAAGTGAAATCCGGCGGCAAAGTGTCTTTAGACAGGAGGCTTTGAAGGTTAAATCTATGAAGAAAATATTTGCAAATATTAAGGGGGCATTTTCAGTGGTCATCTGGAAGTTGTGTTGTTCGTATTTAGTATTTATAACATTGGAGAATATGCTAAAATAAATTAAATAAATACAAAAATTAATTATAAATTAATTAATTAAAATAAATTTAATGAGGCCAATAAATCAAGTTCTTCTTAACCCTTTGTTGATCCCGTAAGATATTGATGATACAATACTTATCTAATTATTTCTTTATATTTTAAGTCAATTGGCGCTTTAAATCATATTTCTCCATATAAACTCTTAACCCATCGTTGACCCGTCAGATTTTGATTTTCGAAAAAATGAAAAACACGTGTCAAATTATTTCGCACTAAGAGTATTTTCACCAAGTTTGAAGTCAATAGGCCCACTAATTCATGTTTTTTCAGGATCCCCATATAAACGTTTAACCCGTCGATGAGCCCGTAAGATTTTTATTTTCGAAAAAATATATAAAAAACAAGTATCAAATTATTTCACCTTTAAAGTGCTTTTACCAACTTTGAAGTCAATAGGCCCACTAATTCATGTTTTTGCAGTATCCCCATGTAAATTTTTAACCCATCAATGACCGAGTCAGATTTTGATATTCAAAAAAATGAAAAGAACGTTGACGAATTATTTCTCACTAAAAGTACTTTTACCAAATTTGAAGTCAATAGGCCCACTAATGTTTATTCAGTATCCCCATACACACTTTTAACCCGTCGATGACCCCGTAAGTTTTTGATTTTCGAAAAAATTACAAATACGTATAAAATGTTTTCACATTTAAAGTACTTTCACCCAAGTTTGAAGCCAACAGCCGTTACAAATAAAATTTTGTTACAAACTTTTAACCCTTGGGTCACCCCTTTAAGTTTTGATTAAAAAAAAAAATAATAAACTCTTTAAATTATTTTTTATGTCAGATGTTTTCACCAACTTTGAAGTCAATCTCCTCTTTTTCTTGACTGGCACGACAGCCCGATTACGAGACTAAGGCCTAGCTACCCGCAACCATCCGTGTTGTGTGTGCGAATTTGTACACGGATGGAAGGGAATTACAGTTTTATGCCGATTCCGAACGGCGAGTTAGGAGCTTTTTCATAGGCGAATTTTACTCTCAGAGGTTTGCCATTGACAGCTGCCGAAAGACAAATTGTAGTGTTTCTTTTTTTCAGTGTTAACGCAGCGGAGTCTTGAACCTGGGTTCGAGCGTCGCATTTGACCCGCGGCCCAACGCACTAGCCAGCTGAGCTACGGCGGCTTTGAAGTCAATAGGCCCATTTAATCATTTTTTTTCAGTATCCCCATATTAACCTTTAAACCATCGATGACCCCGTCAGATTTTGATTTTCGAAAATATAAAAAACACGTATTACTTTTGAAGTACTTCACATTTGAAGTACTTTCACCAAGTTTGAAGCCAAAAGTCGTAAAAAATCATGTTTCTTCATACAAACTTTTAACCCTTAGGTCACCTCTGAAGTTTGATTTTAAAAAAATGAGAAACACTCGTCAAATTATTTACGCACCTTAATCTCTTTTTGACCTAGTAAAATTTTGATTTTCGAAAAAATGAAAAAAAAGTGTCGAATTATTTTTTATTTATAGTGCTTTTACCAAATTTGAAATCAGTAGCCCCACAAAATCGTATTTCTTCATACCACACCTTTACCCATGTTTGGGCCTATTAGACCCCGAATTTCAAAAATCCCGTCTTAGCGGAGGTTCATTTTTCAATGCGATTACAGTTTAAATTACATGTTTGTAGCTTCAGCGGTTTGGGCTGGGCGATGATGAATCAGTCAGTCAGTCAGGACAACAAACATATGTATGTATGTCAGGATCGTAGCCAAGGGAGGAGTTTAGGGTGTCAGAACCCCCATGTCCTATAATTATTTAACATTTTCAATCACTATGTATGGTATGTACGTTCCTCTAAAAGAATAATAACAACAAATTTGTTGGTAAAACCGATATTGTTTTTTTTAAATAGCCCCCTTGAGGACTAAAAGCTTGTCACTGGTGCCAACTCCACAGACCTTTGCGAGGATGGCAGTGTGGTAGCACCAGTGGCGCCCACAAGAGGGTTTATTAAAATTCAAACCCCTGCCACATATCTGTATTTTACAGTAATTTTTTGTGGCATATATGGTCTCAACTGGTATTGGGCTAAAAAATTGTGCAAAATAAGTGTTTATTCCAATCCCTCTAACTATAAAATTAGGAATATTCTCGTCTTCTTTTTTATCTGCAGGTTTTTAAGAAGTCAATGGCTGAGTGACCAAAACCACGTTAGAAAAAGTTGAAAGCATAGATGTATTTGTTTCAAACACTTCTGAAAACTTGAAACTATTCTTCAAACCAAAAACAATGTGTTTCCTGGAACCATAGAGGGATCATGGACAATGTTGCCAAAGTGTTATTGGCTTTTCGCTAAGATTCGAAGTCTACTTAACAAAAACATTTCATACAAATTGTATGTGCCTCTGTGTTCAGTACACTTAATGTCACTGCCAAAACGATTAGACCACAAAGTCCTCAATAAGCGGCCAAGCACAACAAATGACTTCCGTTCTTAAGTTAAGCTTAAACAATTTCAAGCAAAGTGACAAACATTTCAATTTCAACGTTGCTGTAACTATAAATTATGGAAAAGAACTGCAACTGACTTTATTCACAGTCAGACATTGCATTTAATGAGATGTGGTGGTCTGTGCAGCGCTGTCTAACGCTGCTCCTCTTAGCACCGATTGGCGGCCTGCGCGCAAATGTTATACGAAACGAGGCAGACATGGCACCGGGAGGGGAGACAGGCAACAATATTGTGAAACGGGCACATGGAAGCGGTGCACATGGTAGGCGGCTGATTTTGTTCTCTTCAGATTTAAAAGGTCGATTTAATTGTGTTTTCTATTTGCAGACTATGGACCACCCATACGCATAACTTCCAGTGTATTGCAGTTGAGCGGCGTAATGGCCGGTGATGCTAGTCAGGCGTCCATCGAAAACGGCAGTTGGAAGCCAGACTCAAGCTTGGCGCTGGCAGCCGATCGGAACGTGTGGCTGAATGCGCAGCACTCACTCGAGTCTGTCAGTGGACATGTCCCTAAAAGCGGCAGCGTTTTCTCGTCAGATGCACACAGGCAGCAATTTGAACCAGTGGGCGCGCAGCAAAGGCCCAGCGACAGCGACGACGATGTGCTGCACCTGAGCGATAATGTCGACTTTAATAATGTGGCCGACGACAGAGGAAGACAGAGCAAGCACACCATGTCGTACGGCAGGTGAAGGATGTGTGGAAGAATGTTTATGTTAAAAAGACAAAAGTGGTTGTATAAATATGTCAATAAACTCAGGCTCAGGCTTGAAAGAAGCTAAACAATAGAGCGCGCAGTGATTCGCTTCATAGACAAAATTAAAAAATTTTAATGTCCCAGAATTTTACGATTTTAATGTCATTTGAAAGGTAAAACTCCAACTAAGAAACCCCTAAAAAAGTGATTCGTTCCATAGAGATAAATCAAAACATTTTTAGTCTCAGAATTTATCGATTTTGATGTCATTCAAAAGGTAAAATTCCAACTAAGAAAACCCGAAAAAAACTTTGAGAAAAATTCATTATTATGTGTGCAAAAGCTGCTCAAAAGAAAGCACCTGAGTGACTTTTTTATAAGAGGTTCGGACTGGGTTTCCAGAGGCTTAGGAAATATGCTAAGATTCCTCTTGAATACTGGACTCACCGACGAACTCTGAAAGCCAAGAAGGAGGCACAATAGATCTTAGGTCGTAGTGCACTTTCCTCGCCAATAATAATAAATAATAATAAAAGTTGCTCAAAGACGGAGCTTTTCACAAAAAAATTTAAGCAGATGTTTTCTGTTTTTTTAGCGTATTGATAAAACCTTTAACATAGATTAAGAATTCATGTGTAAATTTTCGCTCATAATGTTTTCTCTACTTTACTTTTATTTACAAATATTTTTCAAAAATAAAAAAGATTAAAATTTACAAAATTAAAAAAATATATCAAAAAAAAAAGGAAAATATCTAAAAAGTATGTGGCAATAATAATAAAAGTTGCTCAAAGACGGAGCTTTTTCACTAAAAAATTGAAGCACATGCTCTCTGCTTTTTAGTCTATTGAGTAAAAAAAAATCGTTAAAATTCATGGTTAGTACGAAGTTACTAAAACCTTCCATATAGAATAAGAGTTGACGTATGATTTTTCACTGTTACTGTCTTCTGTACTTAAATTTTAACTACAAATATTTTTCAAAAATAAAAACCAGAAAACTGCCAAAACTTAGAGGAAAATATCTAAAAAGTATGTGAAAGTATGATCCTGGATTTTAGTTTATTTTAAGAAGAATTCTTTCTTTGTCGAATAATGCAAACACATTCTTCGATATCTTTCGAACTCAGAAAATAAATCAAGTTGAAAAATGGTCTAAATACCTATTTTTCGACAAAATATATTTTATTTATCCCTGAAAGTATGCAATAAATATGAAAAATGAAATCAAAACTTCACAAATGGCAAACAAAAAATGGAGATTTAAATTCTGCAGACCACAATTAACTAACTGTATTAACACTCCGATAACCGATAATTTTTTACACGGTCAAAGCCCAACAAGGTCCCCAGGGACCTTTTTTGTAATATTGCATATAAGATGTGTAATTTTATAATGTAGGGTTACAGAATGTGTCTAGATGTGTTTGGAGAGCCAAAAAGTTTTGCTTCGTGTATATTTTTTTGTAAACACATGTGTATTTGTTACTACAGACAGATAGGTAAAAACGTATACAATACAAAATAATTGCATTTAGTTGCCTAACTTTGCTTTAGCTGTTCATGCATCTATGCCGCTGCAAGTATGGCATTTTTTTTTAGAGTGATGGGTTTTTATATACATTTATTTTTATTTTTATTCAGTTTTTCATTATTTGTGTATATACTTAGGCAATACCTTCAGCCATTATCAAATTAATAATGGAGTTTGATCATCGTCGTCGGAGTCAGCTTCAACCGCCAGAGTGACATTCAGTTCAACTTCAGCATCATATGTTTCATTGTATGGCAAGAAATCTTTGTAATTTGTCCCCTCGGTGAATGAATAAGGTTCTTCATTGTTTTCCAAATATCTAACCAAAGTCTGCATTACTGCTTGTTGTTCACTCATGCTCAGTTATGAAAGCGCGTACGGCGGCATATCAATTTGATCCCAATCACCGTACGTATTTTAATTTCAATGATTTATTTGAAATTGTGCTGCTATAAATATTTAGCACTAACTATTTATACTTACTAACAAAAAATAAAATCAAATTACATGGAGCTACCTACAAGGTCCCTGCGGACCTTGTCGGTCATCGACGCCCTAAATGACTTCAATGCAATAGTTATGGTAGTAAAATACATGCAATCTTGCCGAAATCTATTTTAACAGCTTCTAAACATTCCATTTATAGAAGTCATAAAGTCTCAAGCTCATCACTCCCCCCGTATTGAAATGCCGCATCTTTTAAAACGCCATAGGTCCCTACGGACCTTGTTGGGCATCGGAGTGTTAAAAACACACCACTCCTTCTAATTTTGTTCCGCGGTTGTATGTAATCGAATCAATGTGCAGCAACACAAATTTCTTAGGAATCCAGACTAAAAAAGTAATAAATCAAATGCACAATTTCCTACTTTCGAATTTATTTATATTCAATATCAATCACACGTCCCAGTCTTTGGCGCCAACGGCAACCGCACTCGCTCGCTTGCATCACACATAACAAAGTGACAGTGGCTGTGACACAGTGCCATTGTTTGTTGTGCGCCACACTCCACGCGTCTTAGAGAAGCTCCTTGTGCTGCGGCGCCTGCTCGTGCTTGTGCTCGTACAGAGTGCTGTAGCTGAAGGCGCCTTTGCCATGATCAATGCCCACGACCGGTTCGCTGTGAAAGTCGCCGTAGTAGCCGCCGTGCAAATCGATTTGATTCGATTGCGCATGCGCCTCATAATCCAATTCGACTGCGGCGTGCTCGTCGTGCAGCTCGGTGGCGGCCGCTTCGGCTTCGGACTCGGCTTCCGCGTACTCCACGGTATCGGCTTCCTTATCGTTGGCGTAGTCGGCGGGGAAGTGTCGCCGCTGCAGATGATCGGCCAGCGTGCCCAAGGACTCGTAATGGCTGGACGCGTCACTGTCGCTGAAATCGTACGATTCGCCTATGGATTTGCCATCGCCATACGAAGACGCGTCTACACTCTGCGCTGCGGCATAATTCTCGTAGCCCGCCTGCACGTGTGCAATGCAGCCAATGGCCAACATAATAATAGCCAGTTTGGTTGTTGTTGTTGTGGACACCATTGTGAAGAGTTAATGATTTGGCGGTTGACTGCGTCTATTGTTGACGATGCGTTGTGAGTGATGTTTGCTGACTGCTGCAGTGAAATGTTGGAAATCAACTAATTTTCCAGCAGCGTCTATTCAACGTTTATATAGGTAGAGGAAAATGCCAGAGAGAAAATTGAAAATATTATTTCGAGTGCAAGTTTTTGTGTTGTGTGCAAATTGGTTGCATTTCTCCCCAAACTTTAATTTGTGCGCAGGTGGCTTCGCCAAGGCATTTCTGCTAAATTTCCCAATCATCACTGAGTGCGCATGCGCCATGTTGTCAGGTGGCGTAGTTTGGCACATTGCTGCAACATGGACAATACTTAGGCATTGCAGATAATTGCGCATGTTCGAGGAATTCCGGGTTAGTGGGTTTTGTTTACTAAGCTAAGATGGTAGCTCAAATTGGGTCAAAAGCTGATTGAATGACATTGGACGTGTATGAGAATGACACAGCCGATAGTGACTTGAACGGAGCGATTTTAATGCTTGAAAGACAATTCAAATAGTTGATTCTCAAAGCATAAATTAACCGCTCAATGCACAGTGATTCGTTCCATTGCACAGGGATTCGACTCCATACAACCGCGGGACAAAATTGGTAGGAGTGGTCTGTTCTTTATAAAATTTCATTTTCATTTTCATTTTCATTTGTACTTTGTAATTTCTTTTGTAATTTGGCAATGCCTGGGACTTAAATTTGCAATTTTCATCATATTTGGTTGCTATAGATTGCAACAAGTGTGTTGGCTAAATTGTTCAGATTTTACATCTAATCGCTTACGTCAACATTGATAATTGCAAAGAGGAACAGAAATTGTCTTAGGACCCTCTGGTTTTGCAATAAAAACGACAATAATAGATGTATGTTTTATATTTGCAATTTTTTTCAATTTTCATGCTGATTGCATACTTTTAGGGATAACTAAAATACATTTTGTCGACAAATGCGTGTTTAGACCACTTTTCAAATTGAATTATTTTCTGAGATCGGAAGATATCGGAGCATGCTATTACATTATCCGACAAGGAAAGAATGCTTCTTAAAATAAAAAAATCCAGGAACATATTTTCACATACTTTTTAGATATTTTTTAGTTTTGCCAATTTTCAGATTTTTCATTTATAAAAATATTTTGACTTAAAAGTGATGTAAAAGCCTCAGCTTTGCAAATTTTAAGAAAAAATTTAAAACGAAAATGGCCACATCATTTCTTAATCTATGTTGAAAATTTCAGCAACGTTTTGGAAACCATGTATTTTTAAAATATGTGTATGTATTTTTACTCAATAGACTAAAAAACAGAAAATACGTGTTTAAATTTTTTTGGTGAAAAAAGTTTCAAGTTTGAGTCGCTTTTGCACAGACGCTAATTGATTTTTTGCACCGAGTTTTTGGGGTTTTCTTAGTTGGAGTTCTACCTTTCAAATAACATCAAAATCGTTAAATTCTAAGACTATAAATTTGTTTAATTTTGTCTATGGAACGAATCACTTTGCAATGCTTTAAATCGTTCTTAGATGTGAATGTAGGTGGGCGATATTATTGTTCACAAACTTTTTGTTAGTTCACTATTCTTTTTTTAAAATTCCAATGTTGTTTTTATAGGTTTCAATAGTTAGTTACAGGTTAGTTGGAGATCGACGACAAAGAGAGGGAGACCGTGTCTCTCATGAAAGGATCAACTCAAGGACGCCCTATCATCGCTTGGTGTGACCAACTCGAAAAGAGAAAGGCAAAAGAGAACCGGAGCGAACTTTTGGGGCAAGTTGTCATTGCCAGTTAACTATGTAAGTAGTTAGTTACACAGGAACTGGGTGCTTACAAATTGTGTAATATTGAGACTGGGAGCTAGAAAATTCTCATATTCGGTACAAAATATCGTGTAGTTCATGGGACAGAATCTTGTAAGTGTTTGGATCAGTAAATGAAATATTATCTCTTGTTTCATGCTTCTTTAAGAATTTGAATGGGTCCAAACAACAGTGTTCTTTGTGAGCAAAGAGACTTCCAATGCATTCATATATGAATGCGGATTGTCAATTTGGATGCGGATCTTGGAAACATGCAAATTTCCTGCGTCTTATTTACAGCACAAATTCGGCATCAGGGCCCATCAAAACGTTTTAAATAAGTTAAACCTAACCTAAAATTCTTCCAATAAATTTTCTTCAAATCACCGCCTGAGTGAATGCCCGTCTAGGCCTATCATAGCTTCATACTTTGCATATTTGTACAACTCATTAGATTGCAAATTTTGCATAGAATCATTAGTGTTAGTTAGTGTTGTTGTTGTTGTGGTTAGGAGGTAAACCAGCCATGATGCGCTGCTAAGTGGATTCGCCAATAATTGCATTCAAATTTAACTAGTCAGGGTCATTGAAATTTGGCTGTTAGGTCTTAATTATTCAAGTAACAAGTGCTAAGTGCAGGAAGCCAACAGTCAAGTTGTGGTCGCTCTCAACCATTTGGCAGCCTTTCGTTTGTCCACAAGGCTTCGTCGGCCAGTTTAATGCTTTTTTAACGCGTTTCGCATACGCGGAAGATCGACTAATTATGATGCAGCCAGCAGACAGACAGCACAGACACGTTAAGCACCGTAACAGTGCTCCGTCAAACAGTCGAAACCCACGAACAGACAGACAGCGGCAACACTCGGTGCACCGAGCGTGTTGTATCGATTGTGGGCAGAAACAAATTTATGGCTGTTGGCACAAATCGGTTCGGGCAATTCCTCATGTTTACAACTATGTTTGCAAACACACAAAAAAATTGCTACACATAACAACAACAACCGCAACTAAGCGTGCTGACGAATCGTAAGTGGCGAGACAAATAGAATTGAATCGATTTCGCAATAAAAGTTATGGCATCACTGACAGCAGCACAATGCAACAGTTTCAAATTGAAAAATTCGGCCACGCATCAAAACATTCACCATCAGCGCGAGTCTTCAGGCATTTTGATTGCCCACACTGCCCCCGGCACTGCCATCTTGCAAGCAACGTGCAGCGTGCGCCACGTAATTGCGGTAATTAAACGTGCAATTCAGCCATTAATGCGGCATAATCGCATCGACAAACTCTTACATACATAAATAAATAAGCTACCAAGTGCATGTGTACCGATGCAGTTGCAACAGCAATCGTTGGCGTACGCCAGCCGGCAACAATGCTCCACAAAACCAGTAGGACCAAAACACTTTAGGGCAAAACACTGATCGCAATGCGGGGCGCGGTGAGCGACGCAACGACGCCCGCAATGTGCAACAGATTGCCGGCGCATTGGCGCAAACACTGTCAAGCGAGTTTTTGATTTTAGATTTTTTTATGAATGCGCCAAGTAGTAAATATTTGTCGTGTTTCCGTCCGATGTTTGCATTGTGCTCTTTGCTGCCTGGGTCTGGTTAGATGGCCGCCAGCAGACGCCGCACGATCATCTGTTGGCAACATTTTTATGTAATCGTAGTTGCGCTCATTGCTGATAACATTCGTTGGTATTGACGGCGGAAGCAGCGCATTTAGGCGCTGGTTTTCACCTTGAAGGTGTTGTGTCGTTTAGGTGTTAGAGATTAGGTTGTCGTGACATGGCTTGTTTGCCGAATTTCTGACACTATTTCTAAACTGAGACCACTATTTCTTAAGCAAAACTCTCGACATGTTATACTTTAGATTTGAAGTTTGAATTTTAACACTCAGGTTATCTTAGGTTAGGTTAGACAAGCAACTAATCGATCGCTTGACTTATACACTTTAAGGCTTCTGAGGCCAATTGGGATGCACCAAGAAAGTATGGCAAGCATCTTGAAACCACAGAGTGTTCAGACGTCCATGTTGCCATATGGCAACAAAATATCGAAAGGGTTAAGAGCCCATCGGTCAGCGATGGGGCTAGTAGTCCAATCATTAATGTGGCGTGGTTTATAGCGTAAACTCGGCTTTTAACACGCTGCAATGTTCCGGCGATTTAAACGATCCACTAAGAGATAGTGTGCAACAAAAAAAACAGCCATCAGGAAAGAGTCTCACAATCTACTTTCGAATCGTTGGCAAAGACTGGGTTTTCACATCCATCAATGACGGTCTTGGTGTCCCAATCTTCGCTGGTTCAAAAGTGGATTCTAGATACTTGCAGTCCAAATTCGGAAGCACCCAATCTATCTGTAGGTAATTAAGTAAGGTCAAAATTACTTATCCCGGTGGGTACGGTGCATTTCAATACATTTCCATCAGGATGCAAGCCTCTTCTCAATAGGGAGTTGGACGTAAAGGGCACTCTTTTTTCCTTGTTCACTCCTCTCGGGAGCATAGGGCCTTCACCAGACATTGCCTTCTATTGGCTACGTTGTCGGTTGTGTTTTTCTCCCAGCGTACGTAATTGGCCTGCCACAGGTAGTCCTAAGTCATGTGTGAGCAACATTTTTAATCAACGTAAAATTTTTTGGCGGCCTGCACATAAAGTAACACTTGTTTATAATTTACAAAACTTTATTTATAATAAACATGAGAAAAAAATCGATAAAATAAATTCAATTTTAACGAAAATAAATTCAATTTTAATGTTTAACGAGCCGCGTGTTGCTCATCCCTGTCCTAAGTGATAGAGCTGTGATCTACCGCCGCATAGGAATGACGCCTCTGAGCTACCACTCATTACGCCGTCTGTTGTGTAAAGGAGGTGACAGCACAATGGTTGGGGACTCCGCTAAGATTGGTTTAGGCACTCTAAAATTTTAAATTTATTCAACGGCATATCTCAGAACGTAGATTACATGACACCCAGGTTATCCTTAGATAAAGACTATCAAGTTCCAATCTTATGAAGACCCGAATAGGAACTGGGTGAGCGCCCTGCTAGCGACGATTTCAATATTTATACGTTCGGATCGAAACTGCGTGATCGGGTGTGTTGTGGTATCTACTGCGAAGAACTAAATCTGAACTTAAAGCTCCGACTACCAGATCACTGCAGTTTCTTCCAAGCCGCGGTTACAAGAATCTGCTCAGTATCTAATGGGCTCAGGATAAACGGGATATTGGCAAGATAACATCAAAGACTGTCCTCATCTGCAGAAAATCTTTAAATGAGACTGAGCAATGACACAATAAGATCAAGCAGCTTCAAAGTCGGCTATGCTGGGTCCCGGGACATAGGGATATTTCAGGGAACTGTACAGCATACGAACTCGCTCGGCATGATACAACTGAGCAGTTATGTCAGGACATAACAGGGATTGCTCTCCCTCTCTTTAGCCGACCTCTATACACGATGCTAATTTGAGATGAGCTGAAAGCAACAGAAGTTTCCTTACACGCCAAGTTAGGGCCACTTTAGCAAGGTTTAAACCTTCGACGTTCTTAAGAAATCCTCTCACTTCACAGAACCAAAATTAGGACCATGATCGGTGTCCTAACGGATCACTGCTCAATTGGCACCCACACAAAAGCTGGGGCTGTTTTCAAATGACTTCTGTGGCAGTTGCATGCACGAGAAAGAGGAAGAAAATATACCTCACCTACTTTGTACCTGTCTTCTTTATCCAGATGAAGGATGCACTTTTAGGCAACTTCTCCTTCGATAATCTAGGGGATCTACCTGATAAGACCATTTACGGTTTTGGCCTGATCGCATGTAGGACCCCAATGGGCCGTCATGGCTGAAGTGTGCTTCTCTTGGGGCAACCACACCTACCTATTAGTGTATTAAACGTTTCTTATAATTTTTCATTCTTTTAGATTATTTTACACAACTTTTGTCTTTTGATTGTATTTTTCAATTTCGCATTAAAAACATCTATCAAATAACACCTCAGAAAACCTGTTATTGTACAACTACAGCAACAAAAGCAACAACACAGCACAGTGATGCATCATAGCAATTTGCAAACACAAATGTGTTCATACACACAAGCGGCCATTGACCGGCTCATACAACCAACAACCAACAACGTAATAACATTAAAAGCTGAAAATTGAAAATCATATTGAAAAATTGGTCAATGTGTCAACAACATATCCAGCGAAATTAACGCATGCAATTATAATTACTGCGGGCAGTGTGTCGGCCGTTCACTGCTGCCAAGTATTGCAAAAATTGAAATAACAATAATAACAAAAACAACGACAATGCTCAGAATGCGATAAGTGCCGGTGTTGATGGAAGATGTGTTTCGTACAGCAATTTCAGTGACAACAAAATTAACAAAAACACAATTACTACAAAAACAAACGCGATGCACATTTTCAGCGATAACTACAAATAAAAGCAGCAACAAAGCAGCAATGCGGCACCAACGACCACAGCAGCCGCCAACCGATGACCACAACAATAACAACCGACACAACTTGGCAGCTGGCGTGCAATGCAATTTTGATGTACACGACAACGCCTTCGCCCCGCACTCGCTGCTCGCTGCAAACGGGCGTGATTCGATTCATAATTGGCGAGTCGAACAGTGTTTGAGCGTTTCCACTGTTTGCAACAGCACACAGATCAGACGCTGGCGATTTTCTTGTGCGCCAAGACGGAATAAAGTTGAGCTAATCATTTTCAATTTACTTTTTATATTCCACTAAGATTTGAGTTTGGAAATCTGCTCGAATTTCGAAACTATTTAATTGTGAAATAAATAGTTGGTGCGTCTCTCAGTTATGGAATTATTTTTCAAGCAATTTTATTATTCAATATTACACAGATTTAGTCGAAACAATCACATTTGTTTGACTGAAAAATATTGTGACCTCTGGCAGTCTGTGCCAGAAGTTAATGAACGATAGATGGTTTATGGTAACATTTACTATTATTTGGTTAATTCAGTCAAGGCTGGCGCAAGTTTACAACTTTATTCTGACGAACATTTTTTTTTTATTATCTCATAATTACAAAAAGAAAATATTTACTTTGTTTAGCACGCATCATAAAAGCACACAATAACAAAGGCGGTATTCACGATTTGCGTTAATGGTCTTAGCAAATGAATAAAATTAGCCCCGGACATGAACCAAATACAAAAGTGGCCGATTTGCCGTTTTCTGTAGGTTATGTTGCAGTTCCAAGGTCCTTGAATAGATTTTGAAAACAAGAGCCAAATATATTTGTGTCACATTTGCCATGTTTTGTTCTTGGGATCTTCTGAGGACCATTTGTTTTAGAGACAGGAACCAATTTCATTGGTGACTGATTTGCCATGTTTTATTCTTTTGATGTTTCAACGTCCTTGAATAAATTTTGAGGACAAAAATCAAAACTATCGGTGGCAGATTTGCCTTGTTTTGTTTTTGAGTCTTCTACGGACCTTTTTTTTGAGGTCAAGAACCAAATTCATTGATCGCTGATGTTTTATTCTTTTGATCTTCTAAGGTCCTTGAATAGATTTTGAGAACAAAAACCAAATTTATTTGTGGCAGATTTGGCATGTTTGGTTCTTTTGATCTTCTAAGGTCCTTGAATAGATTTTGAGAACAAGAACCAAATTTATTTGTGGCAGATTTGGCATGTTTTGTTCTTTTGATCTTCTAAGGTCCTTGAATAGATTTTGAGGACAGCAACCAAATATATTTTTGGCAGATTAGCCGCGTTTTGAACTTTGCATCTTCTCAGGACCTTTTTTTTAAGGACAAGAACCAAATATATTGACATGAGATTTCTCATGTTTTATTCTTTTGATTTTTTAAGGTCCTTGAATAGATTTTGAGAACAAGAATCTGATATATTTTTGTTTTTTTATGTTTTTTATGTTTTGGTCTTTGGATCATTCAAGGACTTTTTTCTTGAGGACAAGAAGATTTGCAATGTTCTGCTATTTTGATTTATAAGGACCTCGAGAAAATTTTGCATGCATTTCTACCAGAAAAACGAAATTTTGAGTTCTCGACCGAGAGCTTTTTTTATGACTCTTTCAAAGAGCTTTCCGTCCTCCTCCTCCATTGATGACAATAAATGGTTTGGCTTTCACATTTTAGTGGATAGGGAGCACATTCTTTGCGATCTTGTAGCCCCACTTGTGAACTTCTCATCCTTACTGCGTGACTCAGTTATTCTAGGAAACCGCCTGTAGCACTTTTAACTTAGACAAACGCATCAGATAAGAATACGCGCACAGTTTTATTATCTAAGAACTGCAATAAAAGTCTACAAGCTTTCTGTGTTAGTTGGTTGGCATTTTCATTGGACCACTTGATCGATTCTTGCTCATTCACTCACAGAACAGCGGCCCTAGAGTGCGACTATTTAAGCCGGAAGCATACATTTCACCCTAACCTAGAATCACATTGTCGTTAGTACTAGCAAGGAGTAGTCATGAAACTTTTGATTCTGCTATTTTTGCCAGTATTATTACAACAGAGCCATGGTCTAGCCTCTCTTACTGATCTGGCTTCATCGACAGTAGACATTATCTCAGGCATTGTGCAGAGTATTCCTGAAGCGCTGCCAACGCCTGCAGAGCTCTTCGAACTGAAGCTGAATGCAGTGATGGCTTATCCTTTGGTGGCAGTGTCTACCATGTTGAATATTTTGTGTAAGTTAGAGATCAGAAGGCAGAAACCACACTTACTCACTGAATAATGTGTCCGAATCATAAAGGCTCCGCTGTTTTGGAACAGGACGCAATAAAGCCGCGTTTCACGCCCGACATGGATGACATAAAACTGCAGCTGCGTACTGCCTGTCGCAACGAGAGCTACTCGCTATTGGACATGGAACAAATGTGGCACAGCACCATATTTGATCCGAGCAAAAAGGTAGTCATCTACTCACCCGGCTGGAGTTCGACAGTGAACGACAGCGACTCTATTGTGGCACTGACCAGAGCCTACGATGCTCGCGGCGACACCAACTTTGTGGTGAGTTCTTTTCAGTAAACGCCACTTTGTTTGGCGCTCATTGCATTACTCATTACAGGCTTTGGACGTTGCGAACTACCTAAACACCCTGTACACCTGGTCCGCTTTTAATACGGACGCAATCGGGCGTCTGCTGGCAGTTGGTGTGGCACAATTGGTGGAGCTGGTGCCGCTGCAAAACGTACACCTGATGGGTCACAGTTTGGGCGCACAAATTATGGGCGCCACGGCGCGTCATTTTCGTCAGCTTACAGGTCAACTGTTGCCGCACGTTACGGGCCTGGATCCGGCCAAGCCGTGCTTCAATCAGGGCGAAGAGCTGGGAACACTGGCGCGCGGCGATGCTGCCTTTGTGGACATCATACACACCAATCCGGGCGTTTTGAGCATGTACGAACCGATGGGCGATCTGGACTACTATGCAGGCGGAATGCAGCCTATCAAGTCAGGTTGCTTGGACATTGTGTGCTCGCATCAGCTGGCATGGCGCATCTATGCGGAGACCGTTTATCCCGGCAATGAGCAGAATTTCCTAGCAACGCGTTGCAGCTCGCTGCGACGTTTGCGTCAGGGCCGATGCATTGGCGCCGAGTATGCCATGGGCTATGCGGTGCCGCTGGACTTGAAGGGAAATTTCATCTCGCTGGTTAATGCTGACGCACCGTACGGACCAAATGCAACGCTTGAGTACGAGGGATTCGGTGTTGAGTCGAACTGCTGCGACTGTGAGAAGGAGGAAAAGCTGGATTGAGAAGGTCTTATAATGGAATTATTTGGAAAAGGAGGATATTATAATGGAATTCTTTGTAAAATCCTCTTCTCTGGAAAGTAAAATTAGCTTAGTTGGTTTGAGTTACTTTAATTGCAGTTCTTTGAACTTGAGCTAAAGTGGTTTTTGAGCTAAAGCGATCCCTAATAAAAAATGTATACCCTTAAATATTTCGTGGAAGACCTTAAACATTAATTGCTGTCTTGAAGTTAATTTTCAGACTTTAGCAAAGAATTTACTCATAAAGATGAAAGATAACACCGTGCGACAGCATTTTTTACACCGTAAAAAATCCATATGTGCGTGAAACTAGGGACCAAATATAGTAATACTGCTTACTGAGTTTTTCATTTCTACATCCATTATCCTTTTGAAAAGACTTCACAATTTTGAAGTTTAAAAAACTTAACCTGGATTTGTGTATCAGTATTTTAAATAATAAAAATATACAAAATAATGAAGCGAGAACAATGAAACTTTGACATGTGATCAAGGATATTTCGGGTTTTAACATACTTACATTTCAAGAAAATTCTATATAAATTTTCAAGGACATAAAGGATTAAAATTTTCAAAGGACCTTTTTCATATCCTTCTTTTTCCAAATAGATAAAAAATCAATTTTATTGAAATTCTTGAGCTTTTCCTCTTCCATTTGATATATTTTACATATCGCCATATTCTAACGAGGTTAGTATTTATTATATTTTTTTTATTTTGTATCCCCTTCAAAATTTTGAAATCCTTTTAAAAGAACAAATAATGTAGAAATGACAAACTAAGTATACGGTATTACTATTTTTGGTCTCTAGTTTTACACCCATATGGATTTTTTCGGGTGTGAAAATTTTTTTCATTTTTGTCGCACGGTGTAATCAGTTAAGGTCCTCTTAGAAAATATTCTTAGAAAATATTTGTCGTTAAATTTTACTACAGGAAGTAAGTTTGTCAAAGAGAAGTTTCTTGACAATAGAGGTGCAGTGCTTCTTAGAACCTGTAAGCAGTGGCCCAACCAGGGGCAGGTTTTGGGGGTTCAAGCTCTCCCAAGCACAAAAATTGCTGGTACAAAATATGGTTCCGAATGGTATTCGGCTCAAAAGTTCTACGCAAAACCCCTCCGCAAAATGAAAATATATGCACGCCACTGTCTACGAGTGATTTACTAACTATTCCAATCCAAAATTGATCAGGTGGTTGCATTTCCTAGTTTTTCTAGGCCTTTTATAATTGTCTATCCAACTCGCTCTCAAACTGTCCAACCGATTTGGCGAAACGTATCAACGTATAAAACAATGAGAGTAAGTTAAAAGCTTTATTGTGCCGCGATCAATTTGCAGTTTTCTCTTTGATACGATTCAACTGTATAGGAACTAATAATGTGATAATTCGCAAAAACAATTCACATAAACAATTCGATTGCGTGCACGTAAAGCTTACAGCTGATTTGCATGCTTGACGCTTTATCGAATTTTATTTTTATTAATTTTTTAGTGCCGGCTCGGCTCATTTAAATGCAGAGATCGCCACTGAAAAGCGCCATTTACGAATGACATTTATTTATTTTAATATCTCCAGCATTTAGTCATCGACGAAAACTATAATAAATAATGAAAAACGAAAAAAAAATTAATAAATAAATAAATAAAAACTATAATAAATGCGAATAATTCTGCACAAAACAATTGGCTGTTGCGCTGTGTACCCACGATCGAGATTGGCCACCTATGTCAATATTGATTAGCGGTGTTTACCATTTCGCGTAAAGCAGCATTTAGTGTTGACTGCTTATGGAAAGTAAAGGAAATACTTGCACGAGTTTGATAGCTACTGTCAAGTGACGCTTCAGTTAACACCTGCAGCTACTGTTTTATTCGAATAAGTATTTTGTATATAATGCAATGTTCAGACATTATTAGATTTACAAACAATAGCATCGTGTGCAATGAACCAACAGTTGTTTTAGTGTTCAACTTACACAAAAAATTAAATTAATTAAAACTGCTAAATTACATCCAGTGCTATCTACATAACTGTTTTTGCTTACAGGGTGTAGTCTTACTTCGAGTTAAAGATTATTCTTAAAGACCTCAAGACATGAGCAAAGCATCAAATAAATATTCAAATTTAAAACAGCTCTTAGGATTCGTTTGGAACATAAGAACTAGTCTTGCAAGACTATATACGAGCAACTTCTTGAACACAATGGGCCATATAGGCCTAAGTGTGTCCCATATAAAGTCAACCACCCAACTGCCCAATTTTCTTGAAAATTTATACTATACCCAAATGAAGCTCATTCATTGAAGTTGTCTGTATATGACAAAATAATGGCAAATAAAAAGCTCCCAAATTGTCGCGCGGCTCCGAGACAAGTTCAGACTATTGATGTGAGTTAAGTGGTGATGGGAGGAATGGCCATTTTATTATATATCTGACAAAAGATATGTAAATTATATGTATGTTGTATGTCTAAATGATATATTTGTAGTGAAACTCTATCTTTGGTCTTTTTTTTTTTTTTTTTTAAACAGGAACAAACGCGCAGAGGATGACACCCCTATTAATGCAAAGCATTGCGTTGGTTCAGGAAGGATATAAAGGTTAGGAGATAGGGTTATGAGTAAAGTGTTTATGGGCTCTTGCCTTGAACCCATCGAGATCATAAGTGCTGGGGAAAATATCCGCAGGGAGACCATTCCACAGCCGCGCTGTGCGGGCCAGAAACGAACTTTCCCTGTAGTGCGTAGTGCGCTGGAACATCGTTTCGACGTGGAATGCATGGGCGCCAGTGTTCAAACGGGTTGGCCGGGGGAATACCCGGAGTGATGGCCTTGTTTGTATTGACAACAATTATGGAACACGAACGAGATGTATGAGGACATGCGAAACAGGTGTTCGAGGCGGTAATTGGAGTTCAATGGCGGAGAGAGAGAGAGAGAGAGAGAGAGAGAGATAGTGTCTTCAGTGAAAGGACTAAGCTGAGTACGACATATTATCTCTTAATGTGACCAACTAGTAAGTCAGTGTACCTGGTGATCATGAATTAAATATGATTGTAAGAATTTTTGGGTCTATTCCATATCGCACACGCACTACAAAAGTGACACAACTCACAATTTTTCATTTTCGGGTTTATGTGTTAATACTGCTCACAATGCATAAATCTACCAATCAGCAAAAGCTCAGTATATTTTGTTGTTTTTAACTGTTGCAAAAATACAGTTAGGTCTCTCTTCATGTCAGAAGTTTGATGCTATTTGATCGCTGGAGCTCAATGCAAAAGAGTCCTAACTCAAATTGTTTCACTTTTGACGAAATGGATTTTTGTAAAGTTAATTTTAAGCAAAATTCTGAAAATTTTTGTATTTATTTTTAATTCTTAAAATTAATTATGAATTTTCAAAATTTTTCTTTCAACTATCGTTTATAATTATTAAATTCAGAAAAAGTGGCATAACTTGAAATAGTTCCGTAATTATTAAATTAAAATATCACAACTCAAAATTTTGGATTTTCTATTGTCAAATAAAAAAAAATTCTTGCAACTTATCATAAAGCATAATCTGTAAGGATTTTCAACTGAACGGTCTACACCAGGCGCGGATCCAGAAAAATATTTCGGGGGGGGTTTAAAAGTAATTCTTTAATATTTATAAAATGCCTTTTAATTTGTATGTAGTTTTATAGTCGATCCAAATATTTCGGGGGGGAGGTTTCAACCCCCAAAACCCTCCCCTGGATCCACCACTGGTCTATACGTTATTTTAAAAAATGTTTATTTAGCTCAAACACAGTTTTTTGCGTTTCCTGAAAAATAAAAAATTTTGAGTTGTGTCACTTTTGTTGTGCGTGTTCGATATGTTTTATTAGCTCCATGTGGCAAACAATGTCTAGAGATCCTTTTGAAGGTTAATTGAAATTTCAATATGCAATATAGTTCAACTCAACCCCTCATAAACAAAGTCGTTCTATACAAAACATTCTTTGCCTGCATTCTGAAGAACATCTGTAGAGCTATAACCTCCAAGTGCGACAAGTTATCGTTGTCCTGATAGAGAGATATTACCTCTAGTGACAACATCATTCTGTACAGAGCATTTTGATTGTGATTTAAAGATGAGAGTGTGATGACAAGATGAGTAGAGATTAGTATGTCGATCTGTCACTTTCACTAAGTGGCAGAAGAGATATAATTCTTTCGCTTTCTTCTCTATTTTTATTGATGGTTGCAAAAAGTTCAATCTCGCTTACAATACTCTTACAATTATATGACAATTTTTTCATTATTATGTTCATAAGAGGAAGCATTAACTTAATAAATAAATAAATATATATATAAAAATACACATAAACAAATAAAAAAATAAGTGTTGCACCCTGTATCTGCAGCATCACTTATTCGTTTCACTTTTTTCTAGTAAGTTTCAAGCTTATGCTGCTTTAGTCGTCAGAAGCCTTTAAGTGAGATTTTCAAGTTTAGCTTCAAAGAATTGTCACCACACAACAAATACGGAATGACAACAAATACGGCAACTTGTTTTGCGTTTTTATCTAATCGCTGAAAGTGAAAATCATTGCAATGACAATATTAATGTAAGATTTGTATTTGCTGTACTGCAAGTCAGATAGTGTTTTATGTTCTTACAAGTATTTATGTGAACTGGTTCGAAACTTGTTTACAGTACTGTGAGATTGTAATATAAATGAGATAATTGTTAAAAAAAATATAAATAGTTATAAGTGAGATAATTGTTAAAAAAATAGAATGAGATAATGAGATAATTGTTAAAAAAATTGAAATTGTTATAAATGAGATAGAATGTTTGTTGTTTTAGAATGTTTAAGCTCGATCAATGTTGAGATAGTCAAAGTCAATAGAATCAAATCATTTCTACTGAAAAGTTTTAAATATAGCATTCCGAAAATAATGCACAAAGCTAATGCAAAAGCTACTGTGGCAATAATGTTGTATTTAGTTGCAACACTGTTGCAGTTGCAACAATTTAATAAATAAGTTGCACTTGTTAAAACATTTGTTATCACATGATAGAACTTTAATTGAAAAGAAAGCAAGCGTAACTGTAAACTTATTTGCTTGCTTTTCGGTTAGTGTTAACCAATAACTTAATGCCCTACACCCAGGTTTCAAGTTACAATTTTTGTGATCAGTTAATCAGCTTGTATGCACAATAACTCTCGACATGACTGAGATAATTAAGAGATTCATTAATATTTAATAAGCAATGTGCTTAGAGATTAACTAAAAACCTTGGAACATGAGACGTGAAGTTAAGACTGAAAAGTGTGCTGTGCTGTCACTTCAACTATAAAATAATTCCCTCGAATGACTGTAGTTTTCACATGTTAAAGCAAAATCTTACTTCTTAGTAGTTTGAAGTCAAAAACCCGAAATGTATATTTCGCAAACATTTCGTTCCATGCGCAAAAAACTGGACATCATCGAGTCGGATGATTGCAGGAAATGCAGAGAAATTGGTACCAAAGAAACCCTGGAGCTGATTTTCTGCTCCTGTCCGGCTGTCTCAAGACTACGACTTACTTACTTAAGGGCCCATTCTTATCTGGGTTAGAGAAAGTCCCCAAGCATGGCATCAACTCGCTGCTGAACTTCGCTAGGAACAGCCGCATTCTCACCGATCACTTTTACGCGAACACCGAGGAGCTCCAACTGGTACCGCTAGGGACCCCATAGGGTCTATCCAGCCAGCTTACCTGACCTAACCTTCAATTCAACACCGAGGAGCTCCAACTGGTACCGCTAGGGACCCCATAGGGTCTATCCAGCCAGCTTACCTGACCTAACCTTCAATTCCAGCTCGCTGCTGTTGGTGCAACAAACTTCAAACTGGTGTCTCCCATGTGGCGCCTTAAAATTTAATATGAAAAGAAAAACTTAAGACTCGCTCAAGTTCGCGGTCAACGCAACCGGACATGCTCGCATTTAGCTTTCTTCGCTCGTTCCCCCCGTCCAACCAAATACATAACGACACTGTTTAAGTCCGTCCGATTGCTCTGTGTGGCCGCACACAACATTTCGCCAGTCGCCAGAACGACAGGTAGAACAACAGATAGTTTCTCAGGTATAAATTGCAAATTCGCAATATTTGCATCAGTAATTCTGGCGGCATACGTGAGAGCAATTAAGCGTTCTATAAATTAACTGTCGCCCGTGTCATTTCCTCTCAGTGTTTGAGCGACAACTGTATTGGGCGGACACTATAAAATTTCACCTACTACTGGATTTGCGAGCATACGAGCAGAGCACAAAATGAATCGCGTGCAACTGTCGGCGCTATTACTGGCGGCGATTGCCAGCTGGCCGCAAGTGTCTGCCATCGATCTGAGTTTTGGCAATGTGCTAACATCGGCGCGTGACGTGGGCAAGGGCGTGGCCAAGGACCTGGGCAATCTGCTGCCCACGCCGCAGGGCCTCTTCGACTCGAGCAAGCAGCTCGTTGCCGGCTATCCGTTCGAGTTTGTATCCACCTCGGTCAATGCGATTTGTAAGTGTGACGAGCATAAAATTGCTACTTCAATTTTGTTGTTGTTGAGTCTTACTCGCTGCTGTTTGTGCTTAGGTTCGTCGGCGCTGGCTTCGGAAACAATAGCGCCTAAAATCACACCCGACATAAATAAGATGCAGTTTCAGCTGCGCACCGCTTGCAAGAAGCAAAGCTTCCCGCTGCTGAAGGCCGACCAGATGTGGAAGAGTCCCGAGTTCGATATGAAGAAAAAGGTTGTCATACTGGCCACCGGCTGGGCCACCACCGTCAACGAGACAGACACCATCGATGTGTTTGCCAAGGCGTACAGCTGCCGTAACGATGTGAATTTTGTGGTCAGTAGAGAATAATGAAAGGTTTGACTTTTTTACCAAACAATACTTAACTATTTCGTTGGTCATATGGAAGAGTAGCTTAAGTCGACATAAAAGAAAATTGAGTTACTGTGGTGGAAGCTTTATAGAAGTCAATGCGTTTAAATGATTTTATAACCGTTTTGAACATTATTTTCAAACTTCAACTCTGCACTTAAGCTACTCTACCATATGATCACAAATATATAAGTTGCAGTATTTGTATATTGATTACTTTTTGCAGGCTGTCGATGCTGCCAGCTTTGTGGACACCCTGTACACTTGGTCCGCATTGAATACGGACGAGATTGGCCGTTACATTGCCGACGGACTGGTGCAGCTGTCGGCTATTGTACCCGTGGCCAACATTCATCTGATTGGTCACAGTCTGGGCGCTCACATTGTGGGCGCTGCCGGCCGTTACTTCAACTATAAAACGGGCCAAACGATACCGCGCATTACCGGCCTCGATCCGGCGAAGCCCTGTTTCAACGAGGGTCAGAAACTGTCTGGGCTGCTGCGCGGCGACGCCGACTTCATCGACATCATACACAGCAATCCGGGCGTGCTGGGCAAGCGCGATCCCTTGGGCGATGTGGACTTCTATCCCGGCGGCTTGGATCCTCTGCCCGCCGGCTGCATTTCGGTGACCTGTGCACATTCGCGCGCCTGGGAATACTTTGCCGAGACCGTTTATCCGGGCAGCGAGTACAATTTCATGGCCAAGCGTTGCTCTTCGTTGACGAGTTTGCGCGATGACAAATGTCCCGGCAAGGAGTTTCCCATGGGCTATGCGGTGCCGCATACGTTGAAGGGAAACTACTTCTTGGAAGTGAATCGCAAGGTGCCGTACGGTAAAATTAGCGATGCAAAGCGTTACGCGTCCAATGCAAAATGCGGCCAGTGTGCGAAGCAGTGAAAAGTAATAAAAAGTTTGGATACAAATTAGTTTTAAAGGTTTGATTTTGTTTTAATATCTTGAGACCAATAGTGACAAGCATTGGAATAGCATAAAGTGTGGTCTGAGACCAACTTTGCAGACCCACAAATCAAAATTTCAAAGTGACACCAACATTGGTTTCATATTTTGTGCCCTTATTGATCACAAAATTTGTTACCAAAATCATATTTTACCGTGTAACGAATAAATTAAAATTGTGAATAACTTACCCCTTTCGGAACTTCTTTTTTGTTTGTAACTTTAAAAATCATTCTTTTCCATTTTATTACTGTTTAAGCGTACATAATGAATAATCAAATGTAGAGTCCTGCACGAGTATGCATTTTTGCTATTCGAAAACATTCAAATGCTTTTGAATAGAATACTTCACTTCATCTCTGCGGACCGGTCCGAATGAATACGAGTACAGCTCTGTTCGAGTACGAATAAGCTCCGAACAGAAACGAGTAGACGTACACTATTTATTCATATTCACTCGAAGCGGGAAAACGAGGACAAAAGCATTCGAATAATAGTACAAACTGCTTCAATATTCGAATATACTCGCTTTATTATTCCTAAGAACATTTAGAAAATATTTATGTTGTATATTAATATTTATTTGTTTGTTATGCTACTTTCTTCAATAATTTCCATTTTGCGTATTAACTAATGAGCCACTTCAACCGCACCACAAGTATACACATGGAAAAGTGACATACTGCGCATAAAAATATTCGATGAAACAGTTGATCTTCGAATACTCCGCAAAGTTCTCGATTACCGAATACGAGCACTGCAGTATTCGCTTCTCACCGAATACGAGCACTGCAGTGTTCGCTATTCACCGAATACGAATAGAAACGAGAAGTGACGCTCGCTGGTTCTCGTTTCTGTTCGTTTCGTTGTACACATTCTTCGAATACCAAGTACTCGTACAGTATGTACAGTAGTGTAGTCGCCAAAATGAATATATTCATGCAGGACGTTAATCAAAAGTCATTTTTCAAAATATTGTTCGAAAAGTATAGCATAGCATAGTAAGAAATAAAAAAATCGTACAGCCTTAGTGAACTATATTTGGGATCTAACTTTTTTTACACTTACTAAAGCAATAAATACCTACTAGGTTACTTACATAAACCTTTAAATAAATTGATTTTTGTAATAGAATAAATAAACGTACGAAGTAACCTCTTTTTGTAAAATACGCAGCTCAATAGGACTGCGCACTTTCTGGACCCTTACAATTTACTTGGTACCCTAATCAAAATATTTTTTTCATTATTTGGTATAAAAACCTTCAGAGAAAAATAAAAAAATTTAAAAATATAGTATCCACAAGTTTTTGACCTAAAACAGGCACTGAAAAGAGGCTATGCCATATGGTTGCACTTCCTAGTTTTTCTACACCTTTTATGTTATAATCGTCTGTCCAACTCGCTCTCAAACTGTCCAACAGATTTGGCGAAACGTATCAACGTATAAAACAATGAGAGTAAGTTGAAAGCTTTATTGTTTCGCGATCAATTTGTAGTTTTCTCTTTGATACGATTCAACTGAATAGGAACTAATAAGCTTGACGCTTTATCGAATTTTATTTATATTAATTTTTTAGTGCCGGCTCGACTCATTTAAATGCAGAGATTGTCGCTGAAAAGCGCCTTTTACGAATGACATTTATTTATTTTAATATCTCCAGCATTTAGTCATCGACGAAAACTATAATAAATAATGAAAAACTAAAAAAATAAATAAATAAATAAATAAAAACTATAATAAATGCGAATAATTCTGCACAAAACAATTGGCTGTTGCGCTGTGTACCCACGATCGAGATTGGCCACCTATGTCAATATTGATTAGCGGTGTTTACCATTTCGCGTAAAGCAGCATTTAGTGTTGATTGCTTATGGAAAGTAAAGGAAATACTTACACAAGTCTGATAGCTACTGTCAAGTGACGCTTCAGTTAACACCTGCAGCTACTGTTTTATTCGAATACGTATTTTGTATATAATGCAAGTGAAATGTTCAGACATTATTAGATTTACAAACAATAGCATCGTGTGCAATGAACCAACAGTTGTTTTAGTGTTCAACTTACACAAAAAATTAAATAAATTAAAACTGCAAAATTACATGCAGTGCTATCTACATAACTGTTTTTGCTTACAGGGTGTAGTCTTACTTCGAGTTAAAGATTATTCTTAAAGACCCCAAGACATGAGCAAAGCATCAAATAAATATTCAAATTTAAAACAACTCTTAGGATTCGTTTGGAACATAAGAACAAGTAATAACTTCTTGCAAGACTATATACGAGCAACTTCTTGAACACAATGGGCCATATAGGCCTAAGTGTGTCTCATATAGAGTCGGCCACCCTAACCTGCCCAATTATCTTGAAAGTTTATACAATATACACAAATGAAGCTCATTCATTCAAGTTGTCTGTATATGACAAAATAATGGCAAATAAAAAGCTCCCAAATCGTAGCGACGCTCTGAGACAAGTTCAGACTATTGATGTGAATTTAGTGGTGATGGGAGGAATGGCCTTTTTATTATATCTCTGATAAAAGATATGTAAATTTCATGTAAGTTGTATGTTTAAATAATATATTTGTACTAAAAGTCTATCGGTGGTTTTGTTTGTATTGGCAACAGTTATGGAACACGAACGAGATGTATGAGGACATGCGAAACAGGTGTTCGAGGCGGTAATTGGAGTTCAATGGCGGAGAGAGAGAGAGAGAGATAGTGTCTTCAGTGGAAGGACCAAGCTGAGTACGACCTATTATCTCCTGATGTGACCAACTAGTAAGTCAGTGTACCTGGTGATCATGAATTAAATATGATTGTAAGAATTTTTGAGTTGTGTCACTTTTGTTGTGCGTGTGCGACATGTTTTATTAGCTCCATGTGGCAAAAAATGTCTAGAGATCCTTTTGAAGATTAATTGAAGTTTCAATATGCAATATAGTTCAACTCAACCCCTCATAAACAAAGTCGTTCTATACAAAACATTCTTTGCCTGCATTCTGAAGAACATCTGTAGAGCTATGACCTCTAAGTGCCACAAGTTATCGTTGTCCTGATAGTGAGATATCACCTCTAGTGACAACTTCATGCTGTACAGAGCATTTTGATTGTGATGTACAGATGAGTAGAGATTAGTATGTAGAGCTGTCAGTTTCAATAAGTGGCTGCAGAGAGAGATATAATTCTCACGCTTTCTTCCTTTCTTTATCATTTGTTGCAAAACGTTCCATCTCGCTTACAATACTCGTGCAATCATATGACTATTTTTCATTATTTTATTCATAAGAGGAAGCATTAGGTTAGGTAGGTAGGGTAGGGAAGGGTGTGTGCGTCCCAAGGGCAGCACTTCCACTCGGAGGCCAAAATGGCCCATTGTGAATCCCTTCATGGAAGATTCCGGAGCTAACCAGTGGCTCTCAGTTCGGGGCAAACCAATTCGACCTCTTGATGAAGGAGAGTAGATCCGATATTTCAACTACTGCTGCGCAGGCCAAGTCTACCAGGAACCTTGACCCCAAGGTACGGAGTCGGCGTTCCTGCAGAGCCGGGCAGTGGCACAGGTAGTGTTGGATCGTTTCCACTTCTTCCTCATCTCCACAGCTTCTGCAGACATCACTGGACGAGAGGCACCATTTGACCAGCATAGATCCAAAGGCGCAGTGTCCAGTAATGACTCCAACAAGCTGCCTAATAGAGGTTCGACTCAGGGACAGTACATATCGTGTTTTCCTCACGGAAAGGGAAGGCCATATTGCCCGGCAGGTACTGCAATCAGTTCTGCTCCGCCATGAGGACTCGATGTAAGTTTTGCTCAACCTGTCAATACGCAAATACAGGGCAGATATCGGAGAGAGCACAGAGTTATCCACTTCGGTGAGAGGCAGGGCGACCCCCTTTCTTGCCATCTCATCCGCTGCCTCGTTTCCTGCCACTCCAGAGTGGCCCGGAACCCAGCAGAGAGTGACTCGATGATGTCCGATGCCGCGAAGTGCACTGCGACAACTCTGCACTACCTTTGATTTCACAGTCGCTGATTCCAGCGCTTTAAGAGCTGCCTGACTATCCATATCCGTGATAATCCGCGATTCAAAATCCAGGTATGGAATCAGATAGTCCGTACAGGAATCTAATTGATGTTCCGTACCTGGCCTCGTAAATGACCTTAGGATCCCAGAGTGTCCATAAGCGTGCTCTTTCCACAAGTTGGCCTCTCTCAGCCTGAGAGCGCCTTTAGCGGCACAGCACCTAATGAACTGCTCTATTGGGTGGAGATGTAGAATCATCTCTAGGCCTGCCTGGGGGGTGCTTTTGACGGTTCCTGCCATTCCCATAGCCGCCAGTCTCTGCACCTTCATCAGTTGCGTCGCCAAGGACCTGGTGTCCGTAGCCGGCCACCAGACAATGGCTCCGTAACATAAGATCGGCCGAATGATCGCTGTATACATCCAGTGGACAATCCTCGGCTGCAATCCGCACTTTTTCCCGAAGGCCTTCTGACAGACGTAGAAGGCATTCAGGCTCTTCTTCACCCGCTCTTCCACGTTGCG
This sequence comes from Melieria omissa, assembly GCA_963971225.1. Lineage (NCBI taxonomy): Eukaryota > Metazoa > Arthropoda > Insecta > Diptera > Ulidiidae > Melieria > Melieria omissa. The sequence goes on from OZ020268.1 coordinate 22,000,813, forward strand.
TCTCCAAGAAAGCTTGGAGTCGAGTGTGGTGCCAAGGTATTTCACCTCGGGTGAGAGGGTGATAGTGATGCCGCTGAGTTTCGGCAGCCTAAACTCCGGCATTTTGTATCTCCGGGTGAACAGTACCATAACCGTCTTTGAGGGGTTAACTCCTAGACCGTTATGCTCTGCCCAGCTAGAGAGTTCTCCTAAAGCAGACTCCATGAGATCACTGATGGTGGAAAGAAATTTTCCAGGGATCAGGATAGTGACGTCGTCCGCATATGCTACTACTCGCAGCCTCCTGGATTCGAAGATCTCGAGGCTGTTGTTTATCACAAGCAGCCACAGCAGAGGCGAAAGGAAGGAAGGAGGAAGCATTAACTATATAAATAAACTTATATTGCACCCTGTATCTGCAGCAACACTTATTCACTTCACTTTTTTCCCAGCAAGCTTCAAGCTTATGTTGTTTATGTCGTCAAAAGCCTTTAAGTGAAATTTTCAAGTTGTGCTTCAAAGAATTGTCACCACACAACAAATACGGAATGACAACAAATACGGCGACTTGTTTTTAGTTTTTATCTAATCGCTGAAAGTGAAAATCATTGCAATGACAATATTAATGTAAGATTTGTATTTGCTGTACTGCAAGTCAGATAGTGTTTTATGTTCTTACAAGTATTTATGTGAACTGGTTCGAAACTTGTTTACAGTACTGTGGGATTGTAATATAAATGAGATAATTGTTAAAAAAAAATATAAATTGTTATAAATGAGATAATTGTTTAAAAAAAAATTGAAATTGTTTACATAACATAAATTAATACTTTTAGATGTAAATCGACTACCTATAAAAAAAATTAGTTGATCTATTTTTAAGTAGACTGAAATACGTTAGCGTGTTCGTGTGATGGGTTGTAGAATGTTTGAGCTCGATCAAAGTTGAGGCACTCAAACTCAAAGGAATCAAATAATTTCTACTGAAAAGTTTTAAATATAGCATTCCGAAAATAATGCACAAAGCTAATGAAAAGCTACTGTGGCAACAATGTTGTATTTAGTTGCAACACTGTTGCAGTTGCAACAATTTAATAAATAAGTTGCACTTGTTAAAACATTTGTTATCACATGATAGAATTTTAATTGAAAAGAAAGCAAGCGTAACTGTAAACTTATTTGCTTGCTTTGCGGTTAGTGTTGACCAAAAACTTAATGCCCTACACCCAGGTTTCAAGTTACAAGTTTGATTATAGATTAGATTTTAGTACACGAAGGAGAATTTATTTGGTAATTTTCGTAATTAGTTAATCGGCTGATATGAACGATAACTCTCAACATGACTGAGATAATTAAGGGATAGATAGATAATTAATTAATATCTAATAAGCAATGTGTTCAGAGATTAACTAAGAAAATTTAAACGTAAAGTTGAGATGACGTACTGAACTGTCAGTTTTTCACAAGTTTAAGCAAAATCATACTTCATACTAGTTTGTAGTTAAATATATCGAAAATATATATATATATGTTTATATATATATGCTCGAAATATATGTTTGCAAACATTTCCATTGCAGCTCGTACAAAAATTGGGCATCACCGAGTCATATGATTACAGGAAATGGAGAGAAATGTTTGCCAAGAAAACCCTGGAGCACATTCTCTGCTCCTTTCCTACGGCTCACTTACTAAGGGGCCTCGTTCTTTCCTGGGTAAGAGAAAGTCCCCAAGCATGGCATCAACTCGCTGCTGAACTTCGCTAGGAACAACCGCATTCTCACCGATCACTTTTACGGCGAACACCGAGGAGCTCCAACTGGTACCGATAGGGACCCCATAGGGTCTATCCAGCCAGCTTACCTGACCTAACCTTCAATTCAACACCAAGGAGCTCCAACTGGTACCGCTAGGGACCCCATAGGGTCTATCCAGCCAGCTTACCTGACCTAACCTTCAATTTCAGCTCGCTGCTGTTGGTGCAACAAACTTCAAACTGATGTCTCCCATGTGGCGCTTTAAAATTTAATATGACAAGAAAAACTTAAGACTCGCTCAAGTTCGCGGTCAACGCAACCGGACATGCTCGCATTTAGCTTTCTTCGCTCGTTCCCCCCGTCCAACCAAATACATAGCGACACTGTTTAAGGGGGTCGTCTACGTACAAAGTTTTAAAAAATAGTTTTTTTTTTTACATAATTTTCATTTGGAAGACGTGAGGAATGTTATTTCCAAAGGATTTGGGTAAACTCTTCACGGTTATTGAGCTGTAGAGCATTGAGCACGCTCGCTCACGGTGTTTCCGCACGCTCCCTGTGAACTTTAAACGCGTTTTCCCGAAATTCGTATTTTTCTAACTTACTTGCACGATTTTAACAAAAGTTTTACACGCATCGATTCGATTTTTTTTTACTTGCTCAGTGATAGCTTTTGACAAAATATTGGTTTTTTTTTATTATAACAGGCAATGTCGCGACAGCGAAAAATAACTTTTCTTTCAAAAATGTCCATCATTTCGAGAGATTTTTGAATTTTACAAAAAGCTAGTGTTTAAACATAGCTGATGTAATATCAATTATAGATTAGTTTCATTTTTTGTTGTAGGTTACGTGGTTGGCCCAAAATCGTGAAGAAAAATTGATATCAAAATTCTGATGAGGGCAGGTTCAAGGTCATCCCGCACTCGAATATGTAGAAATATAATTTGTATGACCTTGCCTCTTGAAAGATTACGATTAAATAAACAAAAAACAAAAACAAGTGGGTGAATATCTTTTTTCGTTCCTTCGTACTACATTTTGAAAAACAGGGTCGAAAATCGGGCCGCTACGTAGACGACCCCCTTAAGTGCTCTGTGTGGCCGCACACAACAGAACAACAGATAGTTTCTCAGGTATAAATTGCAAATTCGCAATATTTGCATCAGTAATTCTGGCGGCATACGTGACGAGCAATTAAGCGTTCTATAAATTAACTGTCGCCCGTGTCATTTCATCTCAGTGTTTGAGCGATAACTGTATTGGGCGGACACTATAAAATTTCACCTACTACTGGATTTGCGAGCATACGAGCAGAGCACAAAATGAATCGCGTGCAATTGTCGGCGCTGTTATTGGCGGCAATCGCCAGCTGGCCGCAAGCGTCTGCCATCGATCTACGCTTTAGCAATGTGCTAACATCGGCGCGTGACTATGGCATGGGCGCGGTTAAGGTCCTGAGCAATCTTCTGCCCACGCTGCAGGGCCTCTTCGACACGGCCAAGCAGCTCGTTGCCGGCTATCCGTTCATGTTTGTATCCACCTCGGTGAATGCGATTTGTAAGTGTGACGAGCATAAAATTGCTACTTCAATTTTGTTGTTGTTGAGTCTTAGTCGCTGCTGTTTGTGCTTAGGTTCGTCGGCGCTGGCTTCGGAAACAATATCGCCTAAAATCATACCCGACATAACTAAGATGCAGTTCCAGCTGCGCACCGCTTGCAAGAAGCAAAGCTTCCCGCTGCTGGAGGCCGACCAGATGTGGAAGAGTCCCGAGTTCGATATGAAGAAAAAGGTTGTCATACTGGCCACCGGCTGGGCCACCACCGTCAACAAGACACACGCCATCGATGTGTTTGCCAAGGCGTACAGCTGCCGTAACGATGCGAATTTTGTGGTCAGTAGACAATAATGAAAGCTTTGACTTTTCTACCAAACAATACTTAACTATTTCGGTGGTCATATGGAAGAGTAGCTAAAGTCGACATAAAAGAAAATTGAGTTACTGTAGTGGAAGCTTTATAGAAGTCAATGTGTTCAAATGATTTTATAACTGTTTTGAAATTTTTTTTTATTTTTTTTTATATAACTTTATTTTCAAACTTCAATTCTCCATTTAAACTACTCTACCCATGATGAAATAAACAAGGTGAAGCGAGTAGATGACATACCCTTATTTTGACAAGAGAGCTTTTGAAAAACTGACGTTTTCAAAATAAATTCTCTGAAAACATGAAAGTCTTCTTCTTTCTTCGCATTAACCCACTTAAGCCTGGTGTATCAAAAAATCAATTTCATTATTATTGTAGTGCGTTGTAGGTAAGATTATGCCGATTCGTTGCCGTGGTGGCAGGTCCCCAAGCTGCATAATTATTGGTATTGAATAATAACGAAATATGAAACCAAAAATAAATATGTATGTCGTAGCACAACGTAACATGCTTTACTAAAAAACGATTAACATTTATGTAAAACATGTAAAAAAACATAACAATATGTGAAACAAATTCATTTACAGAAAGAAAATTAAAACTCTTGACTCTCTTACTTTAGAAGAAGAAGTTAAACGCGTATTTTACAAATGAAAATTTTTAAACACAATATTTTCGATTTTACGTTTTGATTGGGGTTAAAAATCTTCTCTCAATGTCAAAGCAAAATTGGTTGTCAATTGCTATGTTTCAAAATAAGGGTATGGGTTGACAAAACTGTCAGCTACTCGCTTCACCTTGTTTATTTCATCATGACTCTACCATATTGCCACAAATATATCACTTGCAATATTTGTATATTGATTACTTTTTGCAGGCTGTCGATGATGCCAGCTTTGTGGCCACCCGGTACGATTGGTCCGCATTTAATACGGACGAGATTGGCCGTTACATTGCCGACGGACTGGTGCATCTGTCGGCTATTGTACCCGTGGCCAACATTCATCTGATTGGTCACAGTCTGGGCGCTCACATTGTGGGCGCTGCCGGCCGTTACTTCAACTATAAAACGGGCCAAACGATACCGCGCATTACCGGCCTCGATCCGGCGAAGCCCTGTTTCAACGAGGGTCAGAAACTGTCTGGGCTGCAGCGCGGCGACGCCGACTTCATCGACATCATACACAGCAATCCGGGCGTGCTGGGCAAGCGCGATCCTTTGGGCGATGTGGACTTCTATCCCGGCGGCTTGGATCCTCTGGCCGCCGGCTGCTTTACGCCGATCTGTGCACATTCGCGCGCCTGGGAATACTTTGCCGAGACCGTTTATCCGGGCAGCGAGTACAATTTCATGGCCAAGCGTTGCTCTTCGTTGACGAGTTTGCGCGATAACAAATGTCCCGGCAAGGAGTTTCCCATGGGCTATGCGGTACCGCATACGTTGAAGGGAAACTACTTCTTGGAAGTGAATCGCAAGGTGCCGTACGGTAAAAACAGCGATGCAAAGCGTTACGCGTCCAATGCAAAATGCGGCCAGTGTACGAAGCAGTGAAAACTAATAAAAAGTTCCCATACAAATTAGTTTTAAAGGTTTGATTTTGTTTTAATCCCTTGAGATCAACAGTGACAAACATTGGAATAGCATAAAGTGCGGTCTGAGATCAACTTTGCAGACCCACAAATCAAAATTTCGAAGTGACACCAACATTGGTTTCATATTTTGTGCCCTAATTGATCGCAAACTTTGTTATCAAAATTCATATTTTACCGTGTAACGAATAAATAAAAATTGGGTATTACTTAACCCTTTCGGTACTTCTTTTTTGTTTGTAACTTTAAAAATCATTCTTTTCCATTTTATTACTGTTTAAGCCTACATAATGAATAATCAAAAGCAGAGTCCTGTACGAGTATGCATTTTTGCTATTCGAAAACATTCAAATGCTTTTGAATAGAATACTTCACTTCATCTCTGTGGACCGGTCCGAATGAATACGAGTACAGCTCTGTTCGAGTACGAATAAGCTCCGAACAGAAACGAGTAGACGTACACTATTTATTCATATTCGCTCGAAGCGGGAAAACGAGGACAAAAGCATTCGAATAATAGTACAAACTGCTTCAATATTCGAATATACTCGTTTTATTATTCCTAAGAACATTTAGAAAATATTTTTGTTGTATATTAATATTTATTTGTTTGTTATGTTACTTTCTTCAATAATTTCCATTTTGCGTATTAACTAATAAGCCACTTTAACCGCACCACTAGTATACACATGAAAAAGTGACATACTGCGCATAAAAATATTCGATGAAACTATTGATCTTCGAATACTCCGCAAAGTTCTCGATTACCGAATACGAGCACTGCAGTATTCGCTTCTCACCGAATACGAGCACTAGTGTTCGCTATTCACCGCATACGAATAGAAACGAGAAGCGACGCTCGCTGGTTCTCGTTTCTGTTCGTTTCGTTGTACACATTCTTCGAATACCAAGTACTCGTACAGTATGTACAGTAGTGTAGTCGCCAAAATGAATATATGAATATTCATGCAGGACATTAATCAAAAGTCATTTTTCAAAATATTGTTCGAAAAGTATAGCATAGCATAGTAAGAAATAAAAAGAATCGTACAGCCTTAGTGAACTATATTTGGGATCTAACTTTTTTTACACTTACTAAAGCAATAAATACCTACTAGGTTACTTACATAAACCTTTAAAATAAATAGATTTTTGTAATAGAATAAATAAACGTACGAAGTGACCTCTTTTTGTAAAATACGCAGCTCAATAGGACTGCGCACTTTCTGGACCCTTACAATTTACTTGGTACCCTAATCAAAATATTTTTTTCATTATTTGGTATAAAAACCTTCAGAGAAAAATACAAAAATTTAAAACTATATTTTTATTTTTTTTTTATTAATTTTTAATTTTTTAATTTTTTTATTTTTATTTTTTTTTATCCACAAGTTTTTGACCTAAAACAGGCACTGAAAAGAGGCTATGCCATATGGCATAGAATAACCGAAAGGGTTAAATGAATCAAAGATTACATAATTTTAGAAAAAATTAAATTGAATTTTCACACAAATCATTTAACTGTAACATTGCAATAGCTACACGAATAACAATAAACGCCATGGCCTGTTGCTAGTCTCCTATAAATAAATGTTGCTGACATTTCTCAATAATTTTCTTTTAAACGACTTGGCCTCGACGGACCTTGGGACTATCGCGCACAAAATGAAGCAGTTTGAATTATTTACCTGTTTCTTGGCCATTATCGGTGGAAATCTGATTGTTGCGAACAACTTAGAAAAGAACAACTCTGCCGTTATGTCTATCTTTGGTCTAAACTTAACGCGGGTTCCCCCACAAGTACTTGGTTTGTTTAATGTATCTTCATTGTTGGAAACATGTGAGTTGAATACCTTGAGTAAGTTTGTTATACCATCAACAGTGCACATTCAGCTTAGCTGGTAGTAATTGAGTTCCACTTCTGAAAGACGGGGCCTAAGCGAAGCGACTATCTGCGTCGGGAACGTTGAAATCCTTTGAACTGCCGTGCTAACCAGTTATTTTTTCTTATCTCTTTTTAACACTCCTAAGCAACTTTTAGCCGGTTTGCCATTTCAACTCCTACTTTCATCTTTCAACTTCATGTGTAAGTGCCACACAGCTCAAGTAACGACGCCGTTCGTGCCACGTACTCACATTTATCACCGAAGCTAATGCTCCAAGCATATTTCGCTCTTAGGCTCTTCTCTTAAGGCTACCAATTCAATAAAGTCAAGGTTCACGCCCGACATTGACAAAATGCAGTTCCAATTGCGTACCGCTTGCTCGATATGCAGCGCCCCTCTAAAGGAAGCCGAACAGATCTTGTTCTGCCGTGAATTCGATGCGAAGAAAAAGATCGCCATATTCGCGTCAGGCTGGACGACCACCGTCAACACCACGGAAAACATTAAAATATTGGCCAAGGCGTACAACTGCCGTCAGGACACTAATTTTCTGGTCAGTAAGCAGTGGCTTTGTGCCGCGAAGGCTGAAATGAGCCGCCGCCTTCTCTCTCGTTTGCAGGCTATCGACGCCGCGCATTAACTACGTCCAGACGCTGTACTCGTGGGCCGCCTTCAATACGGACTTGATCGGCCGGCACATTGCCACAGGGTTGCAGCGGCTGGAGCTGATCGTACCGATCGAGAACATACACCTGATTGGGCACAGCCTGGGCGCGCACATTATGGGCGCCGCCGCTCGTTACTTTTACGAGGACACGGGCCGCAGGCTGCCGCGCGTCACCGGCTTGGATCCGGCCTATCCTTGTTTCAGCGAGGGCGAATCGATACTTGGGCTGCAGCGCGGCGATGCGGCATTCGTCGACGTCATACACAGCAATTACGGTGCGCTGGGCGTGGACAAGTCTATAGGCGATGCGGACTTTTATCCAGGCGGGGCAGTCGCCTTGATGCCCGGATGCCTGACGATAATATGTGCACACGACCGCGCCTGGGAATACTTCGCCGAGACCGTTTATCCGGGCAATGAAGAAAGCTACATGGCCAAGCTATGCACGTCGCTGAAGAAATTGGACCGATGCCGCACCCCGCCGGTTCCGATGGGCTTCGCGACGCCAACTGATATAAAAGGAAACTATTTTCTTAACGTGAACCGAAATCCACCGTTCGGACAGAGAGATCCGACGCAATTCCTGTCCTATGACAAATGTGGCCTGTGTAATAAATAAACGGCACAGAAACACAAAAATAGTAAAAAAAAGCAGCTCTGATTTGTGGTGTGACTAATTGATTCGAACTATAAAGTTTGCCATTTGGAATGTTACAGCTGCTAAGACTATTTTTGTGTCTCAAAATTGCAGTGTTCCATGCAATTTTTTCAATCTAAATTTAAATTTTAAATTAACTGAGTTTCTGTGGTAAGAATATTACAGATACTCGGCATCGTAGATGTGGTAACCGTCAAAAATCGATTCCTACAACCGGTGCCGGGCAAAGCTTATGTGCCGCCCGAGGCAAATCGCCAAAGTGGCGTCCCTAAATGTTTATATTGGAATACTTTTATCTGTTCAAATTCTATTTTTTTTATAAAAATCGATCGATATTCAAAATTGTTATGAAATTTGGCGCCCCTCTGAATATGCCGCACTAGGCATTTGCCTCATAAGCCTCGTGTTTTGAACGCCTTCAATTATGGTTACAGCATCTAGGTTAGTGTTATGAGAAAATTATCTACAATATATGGAAAAAAAGATATATGGATAGCAGCCTCGATAGCCTAGCGTGAGTGTACTAGAATGTCATCCCAAAGGCCGTAGGGATGGTAACGGTGCATGGTAACCGCACTTTTCCAACAAAGTTTTTCGATTTTTCCGGTTCTCTAAATTTTCCTAACCCTGCAACATATATATATGATATACCTTTTTGTTTTACGGCGACTCCCGACACACGTTGCCTTAAAAGACACTTTTTTGGTCTCAAACTGCTCGCTAATGCATTATTTAGTATATCTAAGATAAGTAACTCTTTCAGATAAACTGTTGACGAGATTTTGAATTACAAATCTGGATACTGGTGTCTGATAAAAGTGGCGGGTAATGTGATATACCTTCGGCGGGTAATGTGATATACCTGAAGAAACGTTATTTAACAGATTTATTATATACCCGAAGATGAAGAAGTGATATACCCGAAGAAACGTTATTTAACAGATTTATTAGTTTCAAACCTGGTAAAAATACTCAAAATCAAAAATAATTAATTAATAATTAATTCGCATTTCTTTTGGAAAATCACAATCTGACGGGGTAAACCAAGGGTTAAACATTTTTATCGAGGAACATGATTTGATGGACTTTTGTATCTGAAACTTAACCATAACAGATTTTTGAGAATATTCCACTTCAAATATTATAAAATAACGTATTTGCTCTAAACAAATAGTATTACTGTCATAAGTTTGTGTATTGTGATGTACTATATCACATTACTCCACCATATCACATTACCCGAACTTACTCTACCCAAATTCAATGATTCCCAACCCAAAAGTTACTCATATCCCATTCACTCCCCAGCAATTGTGCGGTGGTGGCTGTAAAAAGAAAACAAATATACAGCTACACGATCCGCCAGCGACGCCTGCAAGGGGAAGCGGACAATAGCGAAAACAGCGCACCAAATTGATCTAGCAAGGTCCCCAACCATTCAGCTACAAGTATTACCTCCTCACACAACAGATGGCGCTACGAGCGGTGGCTCGAATGTCGTTTGTGTGTGTGTGTGTGTGTGTGTGTGTGTGTGTGTGTGTGTGTGTATGTGGTGTTGTTATGTGAAGTTTTAATGTGAAGTTTTATTGAAAATTCAATAAAATGTCTAACAAGTGAACTACTATAGAATTGATTTAGGGTATTTTTGAACAATTGGAACGATTTCAAAACTAATAACAAAATTCCTCTAATGGAATAATAATGTTACTAGTTTAATAATTTCATATTCATTTCCTTTAGTGATGCTGCCATGGCTATATTTGCTTGAAAACAAAAGAAATGTTTAACTGAATTTAAATAGCTTCAAAATTTGTATTGCGATAGTTGGAGCTTCTGGTTAATACTTTTCAGTACCTCTTTTTTTTTACTTTGCGCGCCACTTATACTGAGGAATAATCGGCCGAAGTATTGATTTTGCTGTCCTTGCAATGGCTGTAAGTCGAAGCGGGCATAAGCGAAAACCAGTGCACCAAACCGATCTTAGCGGCGTCCCCAACCATCCTGCTATCGTCTCCCTTACACAACAGATGGCACTGAAATGACGGAGGCGACTTTCTTAAGCGGCGTTAGATGGCAGTCTCATCACTTAGGACTACCTTCGGTAGGGGAAATCATCTACCCTGGCAGAACAACACAACCGATTAACGTAACCAACACAAGCCATAGTCTTGTGGAGGCCCTATGCTCAAGAGAGGAGTGAAAAAATGGAAAACAGAATCAAAATATCAAACACTCATAACTGATTTGTGCATTTGGTTCATGAAGAATTATCTTATACAAGCATTATCTGTTATAGGAAGGACCACTGATAACCTGCAGGAAAATCGTTGTTGTTTTTGGTTTTAGTAACCTATATTCAACTGTATCGCAACGCCTGTCAACACGGCCTTAGATACAGCAATTGAAAGCCAGAAACGTAGAAGAATCTCCGCATCTTCGGAGGATCCTCATCTCGCTTGAAAGGATCAAGTCAAGGCAGCTCTGTCACTGCGAGGTCTTATGGCCATAACTAAGTAAGTTGCAACTACCTATTGAGCAGTGATTGCGATCACTGGTGAGCAGCATCTGGCTTTTATACAAACCACACGAAACGCTTTCAAAAGCTAACCTATTCAGTTACAATACAATACATTTCAAATGTACGAGCCGTTGTGTGTTCTGCAGCCGTTAAAATTCACGTCAAGCCACATAGTCAACCTGTCACTACCACATCAAGCCGTGAGTTCTTTCTTAAAGCGTCGAGACGCACTCAATTTAACGCTGTGGTTCAGTGTAATAAATCTCAATTTTATTACAATAAGCTACAAAAATTATAGTAATTTTAGTGCAGATTTTCTGTGTTGAGCCTTGAATTCAAAATAGCCATAACAATTTCTTAACTGTTCAGCTTTAACTATGGATTATGGTTATATTTTTCTTTGATGTTTGTCATTATCTCGAAGTAGTTTATCTATTTAATGTTTTTAGTTGGTGGTAGTCACTGGTTTTTGGTTGCGTATTTGATGCCCGAAATGTCCACATTGTGGCGTGAATATTATATAATTTTACATATAAACGTTCATACAGTAATGGTTAGAGCAAAATTAGACGTTTGCTCTCCACGCTTCCGGCGTTAAGTGGTTCAGTAAGATTGCTGTTATGCTCAAAGTATGTAAAATTCATACTCAACATTGACCATTAAATTCATCAATCATATTTTCCACATTAACTGCCCACAGCTCACATATGTACATGCAATATTTTTCCATTTACTCTCTTCTCAGTTATATACTCACATACAATATTTTTCCATTTACTCTCTGCTTACTCGTTTTCGATGTTTTCGAAACACTTTCAAGGTAAACCCTTCGTTGTGCTCAATCGAGTGTTATCGCTTTCATAATCAGGAAGTGGTCGCAGTCATTCAGTTCAATTTGTTAATTAAGCGATACCTGAGCAATAAGCAAGTCCACTATCAATCAATCATACCCAAAAAAATGAAAGACATGAAGAAGACGAAGTGTGCGTGTTATAAAAACTTTGATTATGCCGATTAGATGCTGCTTTGTTGATTGTTAATGATTCATCGGAAATGTTGGCAACTATACATTTTTTAGAACAATTTGTTAGACAATAGAACCCATCCTCAACATGACTTCAATGCATAAAAACTTTATTGGTTTCTGAAGCTTCGATTGAAATCATTTGCCAAGTTCCTGTTCAGCAATTGTAAGAAATATAATTTAAATAAATAAATTCAACAATTTCATGAAGCCAATTGTGTGTGGTTATTTTTAGTGCTGACTAAATAGTTGAACTTCAAAATTCTTAAGCTTTTTGGGTTTTTTAACGATTGAGTATTGTGTAATAAATTATTATTTTTGTTTGCTCGAAGTAGAGACAAATGTTTGGAAGATATATGGTTAGGTAATGACGACTGTGTAAAAATTTTGTATTTTTCCATAAATATAAAAAAAAATTTTCTGTAACTAAACAAAATATATATACAAAATTTTTTTAACCTGTGTTAAGCTAAAATTGTTCAAAAGTAAACTAGCTCTAGAACTCTAACAAAGAGGCGTGGCGACTTCACATGTAGTCAAGTGTTTCATGATTTAAATACCAAAAAGTAATATCGAGACACAGGTTAAAATTCGGGGTCGAAAGGGTTAATGAGTCCACAAAATTAGTGCATATGTCTTTTACTAGATCACATCTCGACTAAATTTATTGAAATTATGCTAAGGAATGTTTCAAGTTGCATACATTTTTATTTTCTTTGTTTGATATGGTTTGAGTCGAGATTCGAAACCGCAATCCCTGGATTAGTGATCCAACGCACTGATCACTGAGCCATGCGGATAGCCGTGAGACCGAAAGATTCAAGCAGCAATCGAAGTTACAAGTCATAACGATGGCATAAACTAAAATATAAGCGAACAATTATCTCATGATTCGAGAAATATGATCCATTTACAATAATAAATGTTCCTACCTTTGCTGACAGTGTACATGAAAACTGCAATGTTGCAATTTCTCATAGTTTAAACCAGGTTGCAATCTCGAAATGCCAAATTCTTCAAAAGACTTGGATCTGCATCTGTTTAGGATGTAATTGACATAAGAACTAAAGTTTAAAGGACACAAAGATGATCGCATATTTACTGATTGGGTTCCAGAATAGTTGGAAATGGATCCAAAATTTGGCAAAAAGATTTAATTTTAAAAACAAAGCATATTTTTTAAACAGAACTGAAATTGCCAAGTTCTGGCCATTGTAACTGAAGAAACTTGGAGTTTTAAAAACAAAAATTAAGTTAATTTCATATTCTTTGGTTTGATATAGATTTGGTGCTTTGATCTTAACCCGGTAGCGCCTAGCGTGACCTCATTTAATTTTTCATTTAGTTATGCTTCATATTAAAACGCTCGAAAAAGGTTTTTGTAAAAATTGAATGAAAATAATTCCTCCACATTTGAGTTAAGTTTGATGTGGCTGTAATATTTTGTCACACATCTTCCGCTCAAGAGTGACCTGTCTATGACTGTAAGCGGCAAATGGCCTCGGTTCATAATAATTGCCTCTTTTGTCGGAAACGCAAGAAATAAGCCTGAAAAATATATGGTTTCAGCAAGATGATTCAAAGTGCCATACCAGTGTTGCCAGATCAGAAGATTTTCGTTTAGATTGAGCGGATTTTTGGCTTTTTAGGAGAATTTTTAGGAGGAAGAATTTTTTAGGAAGAAGAATTTTTTAGGATGAAGAATTTTTTAGGAAGATGATTTTTTTAGGAAGATGCATTTTTTAGGAGAAAGCTTAGAAGATTTATATTTTATGTTAGGAGATTTTTCGGATCCTTTTTTGGGAGATTTTTGTATAACAAAGTATGATGTATTGGAAACACTGGCAACAAAACATATTTTGGTAACTGTTTTGATAGTCAAAGCGACCTATTTACAAGCTCGTTCTATCTCGTTCTCACTTATTGCTGTCACAATGAAATCCCGTAAAAATGGCTTTTTTTTTGTTTTATTCATTTGTTATATGTTTTGTTTTTGTTGAGTTTTTGTTGTTAAGCTGAAGATGAGTAAAAAAAGGCTGAATTAAAAAAAAATTTGCGTATTTATTTTGATTTTTTTATGAGAAGTTTAATTCGTTTCAAATGAAATTATAAAAAAATTTTAGGAGATTTTTTTAACTTTTGGCAGCAAATTTCTGTATTTTTTTAAGATTTAGGAGAAAGTCATTTCAGGTATCTGGCAACACTGGCAGCCATACAGCAGTTAATATTTCCAGGAGTGTTGCCAGATTAGGGGGTTTTGCCTTAGATTTGGTGTATATTTGTTTGGATTGGAGAGAAATTTTATGATAAATATTTCAGGGGAAAAATTTTGAAGGAAATATTTTACAGACATTTTTCATTGACGTTTTTTTTTGGCATTTTTTTACATCAACACCTTGTTCAGTTAACTGGCTAGTGGGTCTATTTTAAGTTTTATGTGACAAACAGAAAGAGCAATTTTCATGAAATATTCATTTTATGTTTGCATTATAAATTTGGGCGGACATTTTAGTTTGTAGGGGTGATGGACTTCATTTTAGGGGGATTGCTTGAAATCTATCTGGCAACACTGATTTCCAGGGAAACGAATGCTTTATTGCAACAATCGTCACGATCACCGTCCTAACATTCTTGTAATTGTTGTAACACTTCGCTTTAGTATGGATTTCATTCAAAATTGCAGCAATTGGTTTCCTCTCATAACTAATGACTAAAAAAAAAAGTTCTTTTATTGTTTTTCACATACATTTTCGCAACAACACAACACAAGACAGCGGCAATAAAACTTAAAAGTCTTTGGGTGTTAAGTGTTTCAGTGTTTTCGCTTACCACATACGTTACAATCCAAACACTACAAACAACAACAATCACAAAGATAAGTACAACAATTTCATTAAGCGCTGCAATTAAATTTGAAACAGAAAATTAAAATAACATAAACATCCGCCACTGTGCCATTGAGACTGTGCAACGTTCAAAGCACAACGAGCACAACAATGGCAACAATGGGCAGAAATGCGAGGCGCTCGCCGACTGGACAGACAAAAGGGCGCCAAAAAACGTGACAATGTTATTAAAGATTTTTACAAAAATTTTTACAATGAAATGTTGAATCGTATTCAAAGATTTTCAAGTTAAATTTAAGGCAACCAAATTCTATCTCAAGACCAGGCAGTGCTCACGTTCTTCTCTGGGTTGGATGGGTTGACCAAACACGACACTAAGTCGCTTCTGACCTTCGTTGGGAACGCCTACATTGTCAACGGTCACTTTTACATCGACACGCAACACACATACGAACATAATTTTGTGTTGTAATTAAATCTGTCTTTGGACTTGGGCCCTAGACTGCTGTCTAGTTCGCCGCTGTGCAGTTCATTACTATTGAAATACTTGTACGTACTTTTGTATGTTTGTATGTATTTATTTAGGAAAATGTGCAACCGAATGACCCTCATTGCTGCTGTACAAAGATTTAGCGTTGCTTTTGTTTTTCTTTAAATTTTTTCCACAGACTGAGCACGCCAACAATTGTGAAGGGAATTGTGAGGTCTTCACGTGTGAGTGCTGCAAGTGCCAATGTTGCCCACAGCTTTCGGCAGTCGATCGCTGATGAGTCACATTGCTGTTGTCGTAGGTCCGACAGAGGGGAACTTTTTACGCAAAAGCATTTTGTGCTTCTGGTGTGCGGACAGCATGACCGGTTTGCGTGCCGCAACTGACCCCATGACAGCCATCCACATGGTTTGCAGCAATTGCACTGCGCTTTGTGCGATAAGCGGTCGACATTTACGCCCAACTCGTTTCGCAAATTTACCAATTCGCATGTTTGTTGTAGTGGTTGTGGCTTTTTCGGACTATGTTGGCAACTCGGCGCATCGACAGCGACAGTTGATGTTGCTCTTGTTATTGTAATTGTTGCAGGCAGATTGTCCGAATCACGCACACAAGCAACGCAAATATTCATATCTGCCTATCTGTCTGAGGGATTAACGCAATGGAAGGGAGTGGCAGAGGAGAGAGAGTCAAGCAATCGTAAGTGTCGCAGATACAACGTGCTGATGCGCACAGCAACAACAAGAATGCCGACCGCGCGGAGTGGTTGGCCGTGGGGTTCGTAGTTGGTCAGTGATTTAATATTGGTTCATCCGCTGAGTGAGTGTCTTTACTGCCGGTTTGCGGTGTTCGTGTTGTTGTCGTTGTTGTTGCTGCTGGTATTACAAACGTGCAGAACACGTACACGTCCGTCCAGCTGTCCGTCAACGATAGGCTGGCAGCAGGCCGCTTGTGAGACCAACAACCTCAAATATAAATACTCGAGACTCGCTGGCAGACGGTATCAGTTCAATTTCGACAATCGCAACTTCGCGTACTCGACCACACTTTGGCACATTTTCAGCAATTGATTCCATTCGTCCGCAGTACGCAATGAAAGTCCTGGTTGTGTTGTTGGTGTGCGTGGCCGCTGCGTCCGCAGGATTTATTGGCGGCGGTTCCAGTCTCGGCGGTCACGGCGGCGGCGGACACGGAGGCTGGGGCGGCGGCGGCCTGGGCGGTGGCGGCCTGGGCGGCGGCTATGGCGGTGGACACGGAGGCTGGGGTGGCGGAGGCCTGGGCGGCGGCCTAGGCGGCGGCTATGGCGGTGGCGGCTATGGCGGTGGCGGCTATGGCGGCGGCTACTCGTCGCCCAAAATCATCAAAATCATTAGTTTGGGCGGCGGCGGCGGACACGGCGGCGGCTATGGTGGCGGCTATGGAGGCGGCTTAGGTGGCGGCTACGGCGGCGGCGGACACGGTGGCTGGGGCGGTGGTGGCGGCGGCTGGTGGTAGAGTCAAAAAATTTGCCTACGTCTTACAAGGAAAAACTACAACAACAAATCTGTTAAATTCGTTAATCTGCTGTCTACAAATGCTGTTGAATATACATTAATTTTGTTAAAAATTTGTTGTAAATGCCATTTCTTTTTGTGAATAAAACCAACACACACATTTGTTTCGAACCAAAATCAAACCAAACTTTTCTGTTTTGCAATTAAAACGAGGATTTGTGATTGAAATATTGAATGCTTGGCAGACCCATAATTTGTTGCAATAACGGTTAATTTATGACAAGTGCTCAGTAGCGAATTCAAAATTGATTTAAATTTCATGTTAACCCTTCGCTGCATGGCATTGCATATATGCAATGTTAACTTTTCATAGATTTTGAAACTATTCTATTCAGCATTTTACAGTCGTTTATTCTTCAGTTGCATCTTTTATGTTAAACCAAATGATTACTAACGGAATTTTGCGATTAACATTGAAAGTATGCGCAAAAGAATCGAAAAAGCAACAAGTGTTTCGATTTGGTGAAATAATTTTGGTTATTGATGGCGATGGTGATATGGCGATCGCCTTCGCTCAGCTGTTTAGTGCATTAAATTACAAATATACAGTGACGTTTGACCTCTGTTCGACTCCCCGTAGTTGTCAACACTAAAATATTGATAAAGCCGACTTCCATTTCGGCGGTAGCGCTCTTTTTAGGATACGGAAAATGGCCGCAAAATTTCTTTCATAGATACAGGAATTCAACAAAATTTCATTTTTACCATCAGAACTTAACAAGCAACAAGAATTATATAACAGACAAGTTTTTTCTTCACGGAAATTAAATCATGCAACGAAGGGTTAAGCGTGGGACCGACTTGTATGAAGTACACTGCGAAACATTTGATTGAAGTGATTGAAGTGTTATGGAAAAACATTCCCATTGAGTGCGAGTGCAGTGGATAAAATGTTCAAAGTGTTGAATGAGATTGGAAATCACTAAAAATCTAGAAGATATTTGATCGATATTAATATGGAATCGGGTTAGGAAAATATATAATTAAAATCGAATAAAATATTAGAACAAAAATCAGGTTTAACATGAAATCAAGTCAACATGTCTGTGAAGAAAGAGATGAATTTGTTGTGCTGATCAAATGTGGCTACAGCCCATTTCTGGGCACAATATTTATATAATGGGTATTGCAAATCTTTAGATTAACCTAATCTAACTTATAGCCCATCTTTCCTGCTCATTTCGTGTTAGTTAAATACAGAACGAAATGATTTCTTTGATAGTAAAAACAATCCTTAAACAATACCATGAAATAATTTTTCAATCAATTCTTTTGTTGTTGGGAAGATATTGTAAAGTTCTAAAAAAATACCGAAACTATAAGAAACTCAAAAATATTCACATAAAAATACATGTTTAGTTTTTTTACCACTTTTTAATAAAACTTTCAATTTTGCTCTTAGTGTATGGAAACGAATTCGATTGTGAAACAACAATAACTTCAACTGAATTAATGTTGTTCTCATGTAAATTTCTTCAAGTGAATATAAACGAATATGTTTGCCTACCAACCAATCTAACTGCATGCAGAATAGTTCTCATCAAATCGAGGGAATCTTATTTAGTTTACAATAGTAATTAGAAGCAAAGATTTAGAGTCATTAATTTAGAATTCTGCTGCTGCAGTTCGTGCAATTGTTGCCGTTGCTGCTGTAAAGTCAATGGTCGGCTGTCAGTTGACGAGTGTGTGCAAAGATGCTAAACTTGAGCGCATTCGAGTAAAAGTTGCCACATGCGCGAAGGTTAACAATGCACAATGCAGGAACTGGAATATCACAGACACAAACACAAACACACGCACATGTGTGTGCATGTGTGTGCAGCGTCAAGGAGGAGTGCAGCTACTTGACATTGAAACATAAATGGACCAGATGCTCATACAACGTAAAGTATGAGCGAGTGCAGGCCAGATGTGCAACCGAATTCGGCGCAATTCTTAAGCACTTTTGCGTGCTGCTTACTTGGTTTATGAGTTATGATAATTAATGACTCGCCGCAGAGTCGATTGGCGCGCAAGTGCTGTTCTAGTCGCACTGCAACATCCCAACGAGCTTATGCGCGCAACATGATTGTTTTTTGTTGTTGCTTTGTTTTTATTTTTTATTTCCTTTACTGCCTCGTAGTCAACTACATTTTAGTGCCGTCAAATTATTTACGCGCATTCCCATTCGGCACACTGCTGCTGCTGCTTCCTTCTCCTGTGCCAAGCGACAAATACAAATTGAGTGATTACTTATTTCCATATTTTATTTTATTACGCAAGCACTTGCCACCACACAGGTGAAGTATATCAGTATATCAGCCGTCACTTAATCCCAATAACGCCAACACGCGAAATTGCTGGAGGATTTGCACAAAGCGGCTTATGTCATGCATAACCGCAGTGAAGCAGTGAAGGCACATTCGCGCTCCTACCACAGATTTGATGCTTTAGGTGATAAAGTCGTATCTGCGCCACTTTTAACTTTCACACATAATAATTTTAAGTATTGGTTTGGCAAAGTTTGGCTGAAAAATGCACCAAATCGGCAGCATGAAGCGCTGCATTTGCTGATGCCGTCATAAGTCGCAAATCTCCTAAAGCTGTGGTTATTGAAATTATTCAATTTGGCGTTTTTATTTTTAATTGAATAAAACGATTGACACACGCGAAAACCATGTAATTCTGAGCATTGAACCGAATGTTTACGGTGCATAAATTCGGCACCGATTTCACCAGTTGACATTATCACAATGGGCCCCATGCGAAACGCGAAATTGCGCGAATTGCAAAATTGTTATTTAGTATTTTTATTACTACTATTGTAATTAATTCATTACTTTGTGTTTTTTGCAATTTATATATTCACGTTTAAGGTTTATTAGGGAAGTGGAAGTTCTTTGCAAGCAAGTATCTATGTCCATCTATTTACTGATGTCTATCTATCTATGTGTACCTATCTCTCTGTGTCTATCTATCTACTTTTTTCTATCTATCTATATATATACATATCTATCTATATCTATCTTTGTGTATGTATCTACTGATGTCTATCTTTCCATGTGTATCTATCTATCTATTTCTTTCTATGTCAATCTATCTACTGATGTCTTTCTATCTATTTTTATCTATCAATGTCTATCAATCTATCTATGTCTATCTATTTATATCCATCTATCTATGTCTATATATGTATCTATATCTATCTATCTATCTTTGTGTATCTTTCTACTTATGTCTATCTATCTATGTATATGTATCTATTGATGTCTATCTATGTTTATCTATCTACTTATGTCTATCTATCTATTTATGTCTATCTATCAATGTCTATATATCTATTTTTATATACCTATTTCTATCTATCTGTCTATGTCTATCTATCTTTCTATGTCTACTATATCCATCTGCTTATATCTATTTATCTATTACTATAGACAGATAGTCTTGTCTAGTCTAGATAGATAGATCTATGTCTAAATATTTATATCCATCTATCTACTTATGTCTATCTATCTATGTGTATCTATCTCTTTGTGTCTATCTATCTTCTTATGTCTATTTATCTTCTTATGTCTATCTATCTGTCTTTGTCTATCTATCATTTTATGTATATCTATCTACTTATGTCTATCTATCTATATAAATATCTATCTATATCTATCTTTGTCTATGTATCTACTGATTTCTATCTATCTGTGTGTATCTATCTACTTATCTATCTATCTATCTATCTATGTCAATCTATCTACTGATGTCTTTCTATCTATTTCTATCTATCTATGTCTTTCGATCTATGACTATCTATCTATGTCTACCTATCTATCTATGTCAATCTATCTTTATCTATCTATCTATGTCCATCTATCAATGGCTATTTATCTTTGTTTATCTATACTTGTGGGATCAGCTATGGTATATTGGTATAAGAAGTGATTTGATTGTCCAAAGATTCAACGATGCACTGAAACAATCCAGAGCTGATATGACAATGTCATATCGTCATCAACAAAGTAACTTAACACAGCAATGGTATAATTCCATAGATAAGGTTGGTTGAAATGACAGCCTTCTTTTGAAAAACTTACAAACAAACTCACAAACAGATGGCTGATTGTTTACCATAGTGACAGGGCTCGACTCCTTTTTAGCGACACTGGCGATCATGAGGATTCCGGCCTCTGGTGGTGAATTTTAAACATTCAATCAATTTTGTATTTTTTGCATTAAAGATTATTACCAATTTTTGAATAAGTTATTCAAATCAGTTTGGTAGTTTTTAAGATACGAAGTTTTCTACAAGTGTGAAATCCATTTTCATTAGAAATTGGACAAAAAGAGTGGGTTTGTTTGAAAGAAATATTGAGACGGAAAATTAAACCAGGATCGGTATAACATTGACCCATTTGGGAGCCAACTGGGAGCAGTGAGAGTCGATTTGATGAAAACCATCACTTGGAATGGGAGAACGATTACAGAAAATGGTTAAGAATATTCAGAATAAATGTTGAAATGAGAAAATTGATGAGGATCAGTCACAGATTTTAATCCCCCTTAGCAATTGTAGATTCGCTAGAAATTTAATGTTTTTTAGCAATTTTGTTAGCTTTGACCTCGATGTGATACCATTTGTCCCACTCGAGCATTCAATCTTTTGGCTAATGCACTTTTTTGTCCACAAACCACATAAAATGAAAGGTTACGGAGCATCGAGATCGAAAAGTCGCGCACTAAATCATGTCTTATATTCACGATGAGCTAAGAATATTACAAATCCCCAAAGAATGTAATAAACTAAACCTTTTTTTACAAGTTTTTATATTTTTTCTAATATTTTTTTAAGAAAACAATAAAAAAAATAAAAATAAAAAAAAAATTTGTCAAATTGATTTCTTTTAATGAAAAATTTTAAGGCTTACTGTACAGCAAACAAATAATTTTGTAGTACTTAATTTTTTCCTTGGGTTTTTTTTCTTAACAGTTAAAATTTTTTGAACAAAGAAATAAACAAAAATAAATTTTTTAATAACTATTTATGTATAATTTTCATGTTTTTTTTGCGAATTTTTATATTTTTCCTAATATTTTTTTAAGAAAATCATAAAAAATAAAAATTTTTCAAAATAATGTCTAAGGTTTTTCAGTCGAATATACATAAATATTTGGGTTTTGTTTTTATTTTGCTTAACAGCTAAATGTTTTTAAACAACGAAATAAACAAAAATATTTTTTGTTAACAACTATTTATGTATAATTTTCATATTTTTAGGGTCAATTGATTAAGTTGTAAAATAAGTTAAATTGTAGTAAAAATGAATTTTTTGCTTTGTAAACAAAAAACTTCCAGTCAAGAAGAAGAAGCAACAAAAAACTTCAGCACATTCGCCTTTAGCATGAAATCCATTAGCAGCTTTTTATTGCCAATAACTCAGAAGCGTATTTACGTACTTCAAGTCGCTTAATTACTGCAGTAAGCAATATTTGATGATTTGTGCAATGGTGGCGGTGCGCGAGTAGGTGAGGTGAGCATTGCCGCTGCCTCCATTCTCCCACATTCCGCATGCATTCGCGAAGTGTAATTAATGTGGCGTTTTCTCCTTTTGTTTTCAACTGCTTGGGCTCCGCGTCGCCGATGCGCATCGATGTTGCGCTGCTTTTGCGCCGCATTGATAGCCATCAATCCAATTCGCTTCTTTATGCTCCGAAGTGGCTGACTGAACTTGACTAATTGCGAAAAGGGAATAATGGCAATTGGCGATGTTCTGTGCGATTTTCGCATATAAAAGCGTTGTTGCCATTAGTTGCAGCATCAGTGCAGCCAACAATCGAAGTTGGTCGACACATCGAACGCAAAGCAGTGCAACAATACAAATCGCAATTTGGCATAAAATATTGAAGCAAACTTAGCAGAACAATGCGCATTAGCACCGTTATTCTACTGTTTGGCCTGACAGCCATTGCATCGGCTGGTCACCTAAGTGGCGGCGGAGGTGGTGGCGGTTATGGTGGAGGCGGTGGAGCTATAAGCAGCGGAGGCTGGAAACAAGGCGGTGGCGGTGGAGGCGGCGGCGGCTGGAAGGGCGGTATTGGTGGCGGTGGAGGCAGCGGTGGCTGGAAGGGCGGTATTGGCGGCGGTGGAGGCTGGCAAGGAGGCGGCGGCGGTGGTAAATCGTACGGAGGCGGTGGTGGCGGTGGCGGCAAATCCTACGGCGGCGGCGGTGGTGGTGGCCGCAGGTCATACGGAGGCGGTGGTGGTGGTGGTAAATCCTACGGAGGTGGCGGCGGCGGTGGCGGTAAATCGTATGGAGGCGGCGGTGGTGGCTGGCAGATCAGCTCAGGTGGACATGGCGGTGGTGGTGGCGGCGGCTATGGTGGCGGCAAGAGCAGCGGCGGATGGGGAAAATAAAGCGCTTTATTGGTCCAGTGGCTCCTTGCAAATGTATTAACTGCCTCAAAGATGCTCCACGCTAATTCAACGTTAAACTAATGTGAAGTGTGTGTTTTTCTGCCTTTTCATAAATTAATATTTTTTACCCTTTTGTACATTGCAAAATTTACACAAAAAATTATTAAATAAATAAAGTGCTTACAAAAAAAAACCCGAGCATTTTGTATGATTAAAAAAGGGAAAAATATTGGAAATGTTAAAAACCACCTAAAGTGGAAAATGTACCAAAAAAATTACTGAAATTTTGTCAGGAATTTGAACCTCAGTACAGCCGGAATCAAGAGAAAATCAAACAATTGTGTGTTGTAACATACTTTCAGGAGCCTCTAAGAAGTACTTACATTAGAAAAAAATGTACAATAAAAGTTCATATAGAACTATTCAGGACATCATTTGGAACATTAAACAATCTTTAAGTCCTTTTCGTCTTATGGTCACATCACTCGACGACAGGGACGTAGTCAGAACTTGGACACCGGGAGGTTAAGTTTTTTTGAAATAGGACATTTTATGATGGTGCCACCTACTTATATGTGACTTGGTTTACATATTTTCCTCCAATCTCTAATCAAAACTTGAGGATATTTGGTTTGCTGAAAGCGGAGTTTTTGCGTTTGAAGCATCGAACAATGAGCAAATACCAAGTTTTTTTTTAAACTTAGTTAAACATTAACTAAAGCAGTTCAATTGATGAACGAATTTTGGGGTTCTGACTGTTTATCAGGTGGAAAATTTAATGAATTATATATTCGAGATTTAAAACGATCATGAAAACATAAATGAAAACATAAATGAAATTCGCACATTCCATCAAAACGGTATGTGAATTCATCAAAGATCAGCAAAAATCTTCATTGAAATTCTTGAAAGTGGATTCAAGCATAAATTTATTGTATTTTAACTGAACATCGAAACATTCCAACTATCGAAAGGTGTGTACATGGTTTGTTATGCAAAAGTTGACTGACGGCATCTCATCGATCGGCACATGTGACTGATTTTATTAACTTAAAATCGCATTTAACCATCAACCATTCCTCGTATTTGTCTGATTTGGCACCATGAGACTTTCATCTTTTTGAAAAAATTAATTTGCCAACGAAAGGAAAGCGTTTTGAGGATGTAGAAGGCATCCAAAGGCTGGTACTGACATCCTGAAGGACTTCCCGACTGAGGAACTTGAACACTCATTCCTTATGCTTTTAGCTGGCGGAAATCTTTGTACTGAGTCCAGCTGAGCTACGGCGGCGGCCGTAGGTTATAAAGGATTAAAATTTTCAAGGGACCTTTTTCATATCCTTTTTTTCCAAATAGATAAAAAATCAATTTTATTTAAATTTTTGAGCCTTTTCTCTTTTATTTGATATACATATCGCTATATTCTAACGAGCTTAAGTATTTTTACTATTTTTTTTATTTTTTATCCCCTACAAATTTTTGAAGTCTTTTTAAAACGACAAAGTATGAAGAAATGAAAAACTGAGTATGCAGTTTTACTATGTTTGGTCTCTAGTTTCACGCACATATGGATTTTTTTCGGTATGAAATTTTTTTTTTATTTTTGTCGGATTATTTCAAAAAGTACCTTTTCTACCTTCCTGTTCAACTGAACGAGTAGTACGGTTCAGGAAATATTGCACGGATAGTTCAATCTATAGCGACGATTTTGAACAAGAAGCTTTAAGTTGAAACAAATCTAAAGTGGTGTGGGTAACAGCAACTACACCAGACTAGATTGGACTATAACAAAGGGTCGATACATATTTATAATTTGTCTCTAAGTAGATCCTTATGTCAAAGACCCTATCACTCTTAGAGGTTTGATGTTTCATAATTTTTACTTCTCACAATGATCAATGCGGCCTTGAGAACTTTAAAATAGCAACAATTGAGACAAATTTTAGTTATTTGCTTTTGATTTTATTTACATTTTGTAATTACAAAAAAAATTTACATTGCACTCCTTTTTCCCTTTCACTGTTAAGCACACATCAAACATTTGGTGCACAGAAAACTTTCAAATACTGCACAATAAATCACAATTCACAATTAATCACATTTACCAGCTCCAGCCGCCACCACCACCTCCGGACTTCCAGCCCCCACCGCCTCCTCCGGAGCGCCAGCCACCACCACCGCCTCCTGACCGCCAGCCGCCGCCGCCACCACCCGATTTCCAGCCACCGCCACCGCCACCTGATTTCCAGCCGCCACCGCCACCCAGACCTGACTTGATGCTGCCCAGGCTGGACAATGCTTGAGTCCAACCACCGCCGCCGCCTCCACCGCCACCTAGCGACCAACCGCTGCTGCCACCATATCCACCTGAGCTGCCAAGGCTGCTCACCTTCCAGCCGCTGGATCCGCCGCCGCCGCCACCGCCCAGCTTGCCTGACCAAATCGAACTGCCACCACCGCCAGACCAGCCGCCGCCACCGCCACTGTAGCTGGATTTGCCAGGCCAAATACTGCCGCCACCGCCACCGCCGGACCAGCCGCCTCCGCCACCACCGCCGTAGGACGATTTGCTGGGCAAAATCACAATGCTGCTGCCACTGCTGCCAGAGCCTGACCAGCCTCCACCGCCGCCGCCACCGGAACTCCAGCCACCTCCGCCACCGCCGCCAAGAAAGCCAGCCATGGCCACTGCGCTCATGCTGAGCAACAACAAAATCGTACGCTGCATATTGTGGACACCGCTCTGCTACCGTCAGACGTTGTTCGGGCACAACTAATCTCCTCCAGTGGCAGACATCGCTTATTTATACGCGCCAACATAATTCGGCTGAAACTGATTACTTGCCACTTCTCTCTGTGGTTCTTGTTGTTGTTTCATTATATTCATTTTATAGTTTTTTTTTTTTATTTTCATTGAATTGTATTCTATTCTTACAACAATTGCGATTGACGCCAATTGCGCGTTGCGCAGCTGGAGCCGACCGAGTCGAGCTGGGGTCGGCAGCACTGAGCCGCTGACAGTGTGGCACGAGTGCTGCTCGGCTTTAATGGCCCATCGCTGTGCAGCGACTTTCGATTTCAGCAAACGATGTGTTGTACAATACCGACCACCAACGCCAACAACAGGTCAAGAAACCAACTACCAGCCAGAAATGCGCGTACATGCCAACACCGCCTCCAACAAATTCTATTCGACCATTTGCGGCTGGCAAGGCGCCAGCGACGGGGCGCAGCGGAGCGGTTAATCACTGCGCATGCGCGCACCGACACATCCGTCCGCTTGCGTGCCGTATCGCTGCTCCGATCTCGCCGCCGACAGTTGCACATGCAGCCGGTGGCCAATTGGCAGGTCGAGCCGGTGTTGCGCACGAGCCGCACAATTGGCGAGAAGAATGCCGCGACGCAGGTATTTGAAATTTATTGGCGCGTAAGTTTTAAAAGCTTCCACCGTTCAGCATTAAGTGCGACTAATTGGATTTCGTCTGAGAAACCGATGCTCAGTTGAGCGTCTGAGTTGTGCGTTGAGTTGCAGCAGACAACGCATCTAAATAGAGGCGACACATTTTTTTGCAATGTTGTTGTCATAAAATTTAATTCACATTGGTTTCTATCAACGGCCACCATGTGGTATGAGGAACATTAATACTTCATACGATGGTAAACTAGCCGCTGCTCGTTCAGCTGTTGTGGTCAGTAGGTCTTCACACATTAGTAATGTTTAACCCGCTAGCTGCCAAGAAGGTCTGTAGTCATTCTGAACTAAATAGATTTTAAAATTTGCGTCCTATTGTTTGCTGTACTTAATTGTCCTTAAATACGCTACTATCTACACCCCACTACAGGGTTGCCAGATACCTGAAATGACTTTCTTCTAAATCTTAAAAAAAAACTTAAATTTCCTCCCAAACATTTAAAAAATCAAATTCAAAAATTCAGAAATACAAATTTTTTTATAATTTTTGTCATTATAAATTAAGGAATGTAATTTCTCATGAAGAATTAAAAAAAATTTACTTTTTTTAAATCGAAATCTTAAAAAAAAAAACTTAAATTTCCTTCCAAACATTTAAAATTTAAAAATATATTAAACAAAAACTTAAATTTCATTCCAATCATTTAAAATTTAAAACTATATTTATTTGTTTTGAATCTAAATCTTAAAAAAAAAACTTAAATTTCCTTCCAAACATTTAAAAAATCTCTTACACATTTTTTTATAGTTTTCGTCATTATTATTTAAGGAAAATGAATGAAATTATCATGAAAAATTAAAAATATATTTTTAATTATTTATTCAACTTCAGCTTAACAACAACTCAACACAAACAAAATTTATAAAAAAAATCTATATGAAATTCGCTTTTGTAAACTGCCTACATTCATTGCAAAAATTATATTTTTTGCAGCACAAAACTTAATTAAAAGAAATTAAACACTTTAGCTTTTAATATTCAAGGATTCACTGCTACTAAAGATGTCAAATCGTCGCCTCAGAAAATGAATGTCGTATTCTCCATTGAGCCTTCTAATACATACGACGTGAATGAATGTCGTATTCTCCATTGAGCCTAGTAGTACATACGACAATTTTTTTCTGAGGCAACGATTTATCTATCACCATGAAAATCTTCTAAACCTTCTCCTAAGCAATTCTTCCTCCTAAAAACCTTTCTAAAGGGCCAAGAATCTCCTAAATCTAGAAGGAAATCTTCTGATCTGGCAACGCTGGGGCTCACTAAAACACTTCCTTTTCACTATATACTTTACTTCTCAAACAAAGATTATTTGATTTGCTTCAAAATGAGAACCTAAAGTTTAAACCTTCATAACTGCTTAGAGTCCAAATTTGCTGTGCATATTAAAGAAGCTCAACACAACGCTGCAACATTGCAATGAATTATGACCGCAAAACCTTCCACACTATAATTCAACATTAAACTTTAGCGCACCAAGGTGCATTCTATTTTTCATGACCATGTCTTCATACATTACTAACTAACAAAAACTGCACTAACAGCTGTGTAATTATAATTAAATTTAAAGCCCAGAATGCATGACGCTTATTACTTGGCAAATAAAATATTCGCAAGAGGCCAAGTGTTGAATTCGTCTCTTCTTCTTCTTCTTCATCGATCAACGATCATTTATCAAATTGCAAATTTTCCACCTTGTCCTCAAACTTTGCGTAAAAGCTCTGCTATAAAGTTTGCATGTCAAAGCCTGAACTCCAACGACTACTGAAAATTATTGCATGAATTACGAGTGACCATTAAAATGTTTGTATGTTAATATTTTGTAGTGTAGTTGCAATGATTGGACAAGTTTGTGCCTCATTTGAAATCAATTTGTTGTTGGTCATTCGATGCGAAGACGTTCTTTGTTAGAGGTATCGACTGAAACTGATCGATTTTGAATGAAACTGTTGGATCAGGGTCATGAAAATTTTGACTTCTGGCGCGTTAGTTTTTTGAAAAGGTTTATTCAAAAAAAAAAAACAAAAAAAAAAGATGTATGTAGAAGTTCACACGCACAACTTGAATGGTTGCGGAAAGCTGAACCTTAGATTCATCATGCGGCTGCAGTGCTGTTATGTACTCGTAGGTACAATAGATCTGATTTAGTGCAGGATTTTTGTTTTAACGATACTCTGAAACCTCTCACATCTCTCTTTTTAACAACAAACTAACTTGTGCAGCGGCTAAAGTAAGTTAAATGGCTTTTCTTAGCCGCCACAGTTCACTAAAAATTTCATGAAAATTCAACAAGTTACTTCACAGCTGCTCAGAGGTTGCTCTTGGAGGGTTAAGTTCTATGACTGACCCCTACTAATTTTCTTTTTAGAACATTTCTTCACAATATACTTAACCCCTATCTTTAACCCTTGATGGTGCTCCCATACAAAACGATTGTTTTTATAATGTGGGCTTATAATGACAGCTCCCAGGTGGAGCCCAGATATGTCACATGTAAGACTGACCACCATTTATTTTCTCCTATGAATATTTCTTTCAAACAAACCTACCTTCTATCTTCAACTCTTAAGGGGGCTACCATACAAAACTGAACGCTTTCTATGAAATTTGCTTCTCATTTGTAGTGAAAGAAGGGAGAAAACATCTTATCACGGAAACTACTGAACCGATTTAAATGACTGATTCAACATTCGAAAAATGTCTTTAATGCTAAAAATACAAAATTAATTCAAGTTCAAATATTAAGCCACCAGAGGGCGCATCTTATATAAACAAAGTTATGAGGTTATTGACTTTTGGGTTTCCACGAAGCAAAAATGAAAGTGTATTAGCAAAACCCCATTCATCTCCCTACTTCAAATACTTATAATTGCAATAGTAAAAGCGTTTTGATAAGAAATAATTTCACTTTTGGTGAAAAATATAAACTAGATTCATTAAGATGTATGACGCATAAAATGATGGCACTTTAACCCAACCTTACCTCATCAAATCTTGTCTTAAATGGCACAAAAGACAAAAGTTAATGATCATTAAAGCATTTACATACAATGTTTAAGGTGTTTAGGATTATAAAATCTAGCAATTTAAAAGTTTCGCATTTAATGGAATTAAACTTAACGATCTCTTAAAAAGCCATTCACAGAAAAATTGTTAAAAATTATGCAGTTGATAGCTTTACTACGATTATAATGTGGTCATAAGTTGCTAAAGCTGTACAAACATTTAAATTCGAAGCTTCAAACAAAACAAAAAAAATCTAAATTATTAATTAATTCAAAAAAGCTCGCCAGAAAGCTGCACTTACCAACAAGCTTCTGCCTCACCTTTGAGATCAACTTTAGTTTTCAAGCCATGTAAGTTCACACAGATCGAAGTAAGGTGAGAGGGAGACGAGTGCACCGCGCAATTCGCTCTGCCTTTTGCTGGGCGGCATTGTTAATTTTGAATTCAGGTGCCAGAATTTGCGTCAATGTAAACGCGTTCAGCACTGTTGCGGCCACAGCAGATGCGACGTGAATTGAGTCGACTTGATTTGGGGCCATGATTTGCTAATGTTTTGCTTTGCGGTGCTAACAAAAAAAACCGACTTTTAAATACTAATGGCCACATTCAAAAGAATGACTTTTAATTTACGAAAACGCCATTGCAGCTGCTGTGCAATTCCAGCACTGTTGTTGCATTATTTGGAAGCCTAAGTTGAAGTTGAAGTTGGAGCTGAAGCTACGTTACGGTGCTTGACGCTGGCCGCTTAAAGTTGCGTAGTTGCGGTTGCAGTTGCCGGCGACTGTTCACCGTTGTGGCTGACAATTCAATTTAGTTGTTTAGTTTTGTTTGGTTTTGTTGCTTTGATTTTTGGTGCACCTTTGTAACTGTATTTAATTAAGTCAGAAATTGTGGTGAATATCGCAGCAAAGTGCAAGCAACTCAAGGCTTCTGGAGCGGCTTGGATTGCGTCAGTGTGCGCGTGCGCTAACCTTTGGCTTTAGCTGCCTTAGTTGATGGCAACTTTTCGCTGGCTCACTGGAATCACTTGAAAATGGTAGGAGGGCGTTTTTCGACCAGCACAAACAATAATTACACTGTGCAACACAAAACAATGATGGCTTAAGGATCAATTGAAAAATTGGTCCTATGATAAGTGATGTTGCAAAGATGTGACTAAGAAGCAGAAGTCATTTCGATTAGGTTAGGTTAAGCTAGCTGCCTCTGAAAGAAGACCTACCTACCTTACTAACGACCTAAAGCCGAATCCGAAGGGCGATTGGTAGTTTTTCTTTCACTTTTGGAGGTTTCGCCAGTGTCTACGATTCTTGTAATTCTCATCTGCTTTATGTGAAAAAAGATAGAAGATTGATGTTTGTTGTTGTAAACATTTCACCAGCCCGAGATGGGATTCGAACATAGTGCTTTGGTATGCAGAAGTCAGTCTAAATGGCTATAAAGAACAGTGTTGCCAGATAGCTAAAATGACTTTCTCCTAAATCTTAACAAAACACTAACATTTCCTCCCAAAATCTAAAAAAATTTCTTAAATGTATTTTTTTTTAATTTACGTCATTTTAAAGGAATTAAACTTCTCCTAAATAAAATTAAAATATATGCATATAATTTTTTTAATGCAGTCTTCTTTTATTCATCTTCAACTTAACAGCAAAAACAAACAAACACAACAAATTAATTAATTAAACAATAAGTATAATTTTTGGGTGATTTCATTGTGACAGCAATAAGTGAGAACGGGATAGAACGAGCTTACAAATTTTTAACACAATAGGGTTCTTTGACTTTTAAAACAGTTGCCAAAATATGTTTTGTTATCAGTTTTCCCAATACATCATACTTCGTTATCCAAAAATCTCCTAAAAATCCACTAAGGATCCGAAAAATCCTTTACATTAGTAAAACATAAATCTCCTAAACTTTCTCCTAAACAATTCTTCCTCCTAAAAATTCTCCTAAAAGGCAAAGAATCTCCTAAATCCCGAATGAAATCTCCTGATCTGGCAACACTGATAAAGAATCGTATATAAATTATAGAAAATTCTTTTGACATTCAGTCACATAAACTTCTTCTAAAGACGCCACCAAAAACCATTATTACAGAATTTTGTAACCTAAAAAAAGCTCCACTTAATTATGAAAACTCCTTGAGCATTCTATCATTTATTATTTCCATGTGATATTTCCAAACTTTTCAACCAAAAAATTATTATTTTTTTATTTGGTACACAGTGTTATCGAACATGTACGCCCAACTGGGTCGATACCGGAAAATTGTGCGCCAGCTACTATGAGGAAACCGAAAACGAACAACCATATCAAATGACGAAATATATTTTTCCACCCAAAGTGGCTCGCAAATTTTGTGCAAATTAATTGCACACATTAAGTGGAGCATTCATCATTGCTAAATTGTACCGCACTGTCGGTCGCTCGATGTCAAATGCCAGTTCAATTGCAGCCTCGTTGAGCGGCAACGCTTTCGCTTTCGAGGTGCGATAATCACTGCAATTTGCCACTCACTCAACTCAACTCAATTCGATCAGACTTTAATAGACAATTTTAATGGAAAATGCTAACAATCAGCAGTGCAGCGCAATGCATGACGAAATTGCAGCACTTGCAGATTGAATTTTACTACGTTGCGTTTGCTGCAAACACGCCAGAAGAAGAACCAACCGCAATCAACAACATTCAATTGCAACAACAACAATTTCTTGACAAATGTCTGCCATGATTTGCAAATATCGCACACAGTTGCTGCTGCCGTCAATCAAGCAGACACCGTATAAATGTCAGACGTGCCGCCCAACGCTAACGTCACACTCACGTCTGTCAAAGTGAGGCGCGTGCTTCGCCGCAGATGTTGCCCACACTGCAGCTCGTTGCACTGTGCAACCGAGAATTGCCGCCGCTGGCAACACAAGTCAGACGCAACTCCATCTGGCCGGCTCATCGTGACACATCGGATGCTGACTTCGGTTCGCTGTTGCCGCTGACGCCTAACCTGCCGTCGCGTTTGCCCTTTGACCACAATTTTCATACATTACAGCGTCCTTGGCTCGATGTCAGTGGAGCGGCCGCTAATGACTTGAACACATTTGCGCGCAATTTGTGTTCGGTCACTTAACGGCCTTGACAGCGCGCAAATTTGTCATTCCCACAGTGGCCGCTTTGACGGATCACGACACCGTTAATCTGCTGGCCTCACGTAGCGGTAGTATTCGACATTAGATATGTGGTGGAACATCAATTAGATTTGTCAAACGAGCTGAGCGAGTATGAAGTCTATGAAGACAAATGCAATGGAAGTAGATTCGAAGTGACGCGTAGCGGGAAGCACTGAGAAATACTTGAATCGTAGTTAAAAAAAAGATTTCAAACCTTTAATTTGCATATGTAAAGGCCAATAAACTTTTCTGAAAACCAAGATTTACGTAATTTTTTGAAGGAAAGGCCAATAAACTTTTCTGAAAATCAAGATTTACGTAATTTTTGAAGGGCTTTAGTAATTAATAGTGGAAGCAATGATTTAAAACGCCCGAGGAAGATACAAATTAAGCATTAAGTATTTAAATAAAAGAACAATAAAACAACTTCAAGAGTTTTAACCCTTTCGACCCCAAAGCTGCCTGAGAGCAACTTCACCTAACATATTTGTCATCTTATTGCAAAAGCGACAATTGATTTATGGGTTTAATTTAAGTAGGCACCAACAAACTAATATTTTTAGAAGTGAATTTAAAGCACATTACAAAAATTTTACTGTTACCTCCAAAATAATTCCCAATAGTTTGCAGCAATATGAAGGAAAGTTTGTGTTCTAATTGAAGTCTACGAATTGGACGCGTTTCATCAAAACCCTGTTTCTTTAAAAATGGTTAAATAAAATCAAAAAGTGATAATTTTGTATTTTTCTATAAATATCAAATAATTGTTCTGTATTTTAAAAATATTGATACAAAATTTATTTTACCAGTTTTAAGCTAAAATTCTTCAAAAGTAAACTAGCTCCAGAACTCTAACAACGAGACTAAGGAGGAAGATGATTTAAATACCAAAAAGTAATATCGACACACAAAGTAAAAACCGGGGTCGAAACGGTTAAGTAAAAAATAAGTTTTTGTTTAATTTATAATTACTGGAATACAAAATATTTTCATCCGCAACTGTTGCTTTTTTAAAGTGTACAAACAATACGCGAGTTGAAATCTATTAAACTAAATAATAATAAAATATAAATCTATTAAATCTCTAAACTAATTTAATTCGCATAAATGAAGCCACTAACGAAAGAAATATTTAGCACATCTGGCGGCTATCAGGTTCCCTTGGCCTATCGCTTTGATTAACTTGAGGAAGCGGAACAATACAAATAACTCGGCTGCGGTTTGTCGAAAACATTAAACCTTCATTCGCCATTTAAGCGCTCAATTGATTTGCCAATGCGGAAAACAAACAATTACACTTATTAGCAAAAATCCAAAATATCTCTAATAAACAAAAAACAATTCCTAACCCACGCTGGATGCTGTTGCCGGCAGCTGGTTGCCAACTGCCATTCGTTGTTGTTGATTTAATTTATGCAAAACGCACACGCCGCGCGTGCTTTCAAACATCAAAGAAACGCTTCGTCCGTTAGTATCAACATTTAATACCTCAAATTGGGCATCAACAATTTGCAACAACAACAACACTAACATTTGTATTAAAACTGTTTTGGGCAGAAAACTTGCTCAACATGTTGTGTTGATTTCCATAATTTCGATCGATTTTGCAAATTAGAAATTTATGCGACAGAACATGTTTGGGAATATTTTGAATTTTATTTGGCTTTTTTTGGATATTTTTCCTTGTCTATTTCGTACAATAGTTTGTCTCTTTGGATGAACTTACGGCTAGAGCGTTTTCTTAGGCTAACAAATTCTAATTGATGACTTTGTGGAGTTGCTGGTTTGATTGTTGTTGTGACAGCTTTTGACTTGTTGACTGCTTGGCAGAAAATTACCAGCCACCGCCGCCGCCGCTCCAGCCGCCATGGCCACCGCCGCCACCGCCGTTCCAGCCACCATGACCGCCGCCGCCATAGCCGCCGTCACCATAGCCGCCACCACCATGGCCGCCACCGCCATAGCCGCCGCCGCCATCGGAAAGAACCTTCACGATGACAATCTTGCTAGGGCCACCACCGCCATAGCCGCCACCGCCATGTCCACCGCCTCCATATCCACCGCCGCCATATCCACCGCCGCCATGACCGCCGCCGCCATAGCCGCCACCACCATAGCTACGACCGCCGCCTCCGCCACCTCCACCCAGGCCACCCAGCTTCTGCTGTATCAGCGCTCCGATGCCGCCCAGGCCGCCGCCACCGCCACCACCGCCACCCAACAGCGAACCAAGCGAACGCTTCTGGATGCTGTGGCCCATTCCACAGGCAATAAGTGCGGCCAGTACGACCAAGAAACAAGCGAACGGTCTCATAGCGATCACAATGCGAGATTTGCTATATCCAAGAAGAGGTTTAACTGAGACTAGTTGGGTAGCGCGGTGCACGAACCCATTTATAGTCGGCCAACAAAATCGGAAATCAGTAGCACCAAAAACTGTCGATCACTCGACGATGCTGCGGCCCTCTTCTCGCACACACAAACACACACGCACACACACACATACACATACAATCTATGTGTAGAACCTATCGGTGATCACTGATAAGGCAACTGGCGCGCATGCGCACCAACGCGCTGCCAAGCAAGCTCGACTAATTAAATTATTTGTGCTTTGATTTTCTCATTTAATATTTGCTCATTCGACAAATTTTAATAACCTACATTTTTGCTAACGTATTTGTGGGCCAAACATCAGAACAAGAGCGTGTCGCGTACACCCAACGCCGGACGAGTGCGAGACTTGGTCGGAGATTTGAGTGCTCAAACGACTCTCTGACTGCTTTAACGCTTTGGCCAGCAGATGAGCAGTTTTTGGTGGAAATCTTAATTGACAATGTTTGTAAGACAAATGGCGATACAGACACAGCGTTGTCTCCATCAATAAACTCTCGTAGTTAAGAGTCCATTAGCAAAGCTGACTTAATCGGCGCTTACTTTGCGATTAACTGATGGCTGAGACAGCGCTGATTGATGGCACATTGACAGTGACATTTGCTACTTAGAGAGATTGAAAGTGAGATTTAAAAGTGTTGGTAGTTGTCACGGCACAACAAAACCAGATGTTCCTTCTTTTAAATAGAAGATAAACTCAAAAGATTTGCAAAATTTCAATAGAAAAAAATTCATCGCATGAGCCCAACTTCGGTCTCTGAACAAAGGGACTAATAACTAATTGTTAAGCAAATTTAAGCAAATAAAAATACCTAATCGAAAGGTGTGTCTCACC
Source organism: Melieria omissa (assembly GCA_963971225.1). Classification (NCBI taxonomy): domain Eukaryota; kingdom Metazoa; phylum Arthropoda; class Insecta; order Diptera; family Ulidiidae; genus Melieria; species Melieria omissa. The sequence goes on from OZ020268.1 coordinate 22,036,970, forward strand.
CAACACTTGTCAAGGTCACGTTGCCCATCGCCAATCATTAGAAACTAGTCAAAATTTAAGCGGTTGCGACACGTTTTTGTCAGTAAACAAAAATCACAGTGATTGATCACCGACGACACCAAACTTGTATAATTAACAGTCTTGTCAAATGGTGAAAACAAACTTATGTGCAGTACAACAACAAGTACGCAGCACATACATCCAGTTGGAGTTGGAGGAACATTGCGTACGTGAAGATATTCTCCAGTGTCGGCGACATGGTCGATTAAGATGAATGGATCAGATTGGTGCGGTACAAGTAAACACACTAAATTTAAGTCAACGCGAGACATGTGTGTGAATATCAAATAAAGGTAAAGACGGCAAACATAAGACAACAACAAAAATGCTGAAGATTGACAAGAGATAATGACGCCAGTTTGTGACAGCACAGAATGTGTGAAATTATCAAAATTGCTCACAACGAACTCTTTAGTGGCATTCATTGGACATTGGACATTGAAAATGAGCACCCAAGTTGAATAAATATTATCTTGGCTCACGCGATTTTTTACCAAAATCCAAAACTGTTATACGACTAAGTAAAATGTAGTTGAATTGAGCTAATTGAAATGTTGGGCAATTGATTCATGCATAAATGTTCAGTAGTAGTAGGTCTAAGTGGTCTCAAAATCCATGATAGCCTCCCTCGATTCTTGGTAAGTTTTATATCTTTGCTTGTTAGGGTGTATGGAACAATTAATTAATTCACTTTATTTCAAAATTTCTGCAATTCCTAAAATTTTACCCCGGTTTAAGTAATTAAGTAAATAAAGTAGACTTGGACTAGACTTGGACTAAACTAGACTAGACTAGACTAGACTAGACTAGACTAGACTAGACTAGACTAGACTAGACTAGACTAGACTAGACTAGACTAGACTAGACTAGACTAGACTAGACTAGACTAGACTAGACTAGACTAGACTAGACTAGACTAGACTAGACTAGACTAGACTAGACTAGACCCGACCACACGTCACTACAATAGATTAGATTAGATTAGATTAGATTAGATTAGATTAGATTAGATTAGATTAGATTAGATTAGATTAGATTAGATTAGATTAGATTAGATTAGATTAGATTAGATTAGATTAGACTAGATTAGATTAGATAAAATTAGATGGGAATAAATTGTTCTAAGTATTTTTCTTCATAATGTTTCTCGGTTAAGCTTTCAATACAATTTTTTTTGGAAAATCTTAAACACTAACAAAAACCTTTCAACTATTGGAATTTCATCCTAATTTGTAATAACCGTTAAGTTTTCTACCTTTCCATCATTTACTGCGATAACTCTTATCACTTCCGAGTTATGGGTTTTCGCATAAAATTTTTGTCATAAGCATAGAAAAGCTCAGCCAAAAAAACTACAACAAAAACAGTCAAAACCATTAACAATTTTCTAATTTTTTAAAACCGATTCTAATCAGTCAAGTATATCAACGAATACCCAAAACATATTTACACTGACATTGTTGTTGCATTGACGTGTTGTATTTGTGTTTGTGGGTTAATGAAAGCGTGCGCGCACAACGTCAGTATTTCGTAACCGGTTCTGCACGCATGCGCAGTCAACACCAGAAACGATTGAGCCATCGTCACCGATGACGGCGATGTCATCCCGCCAAAGAACTCATCAAAAGCGTTTAATTGACACACTGATCACACAAATATATCCGACAGCGTATAGTTTGCTTTGGTTTTTTTTAATGAAATCGTTGATTGATGGTGTTTTAACCGATATGAATGAACTTTTTGTCTTTGTTTGTTTCTGAGTCAACACTTTGATATCGAACACTGCAAGCAGACAAAACAATACAACCAATCAAATGTCTCATAACTGAAAATAATGCATGTGAATTGATTATAATTTCATGCTTTTGACTTTTATGCGCCAGATGCCCTTCGCAGCTGTTGACTAATGTTGCAATGACAAATTTTGATATCTATTGCAAATATTTACATAAAACATACATACAGACATATGTATGTGAGTTTGTGTACAGTTGCCTAATTAATGAATTAGTTGATTGATTTCAAATGTAAGGTGTAGCTTGTTTGATTAGACGCCGCGTCCAATGCACAAAGCAGCATCAGAGAGCGAAAGAGTCACGCAGATTTGTGAACCAGTGGCCACCAGAGAGTCGATAGATAACACCGGTCAACATACAAAATTGTGTGTCTGGATTTCAAAAAATGGTTCAAATGAAAAATTTGTTATTTTAACAATGAAAATTAATCAATATCGAAACGCATTAGTACTTCTGTATCGGAAGGTACTCAATAAGAAATGTATGGATTATTTAATCGATACATGTAGTTGTCATCGAAAAGTACTCTTCGAAACTATGTATAATAAAACCAGTGGATCATTAGTTAAAGAGATCTTCTAAATAATGTTAATGATTTCGATAGATCTCCGGATGACTAGACAGGAACTTCATGAAGACGGAACTTCATAAAGACCACTTTATGGACCTTATGGACCACGTTAGTAAATCACCACACAGGCCATGGTTTTTAGTCTATAAGAATCCGGAAGACTGATAGATACGGGACTGACAGCTTCTACAAAGACTTTTCATTCTCTAAGTTAAAAAAGATTTACTAATTTCTGGTTTCTAAGAACTTAAACATTGTAAATAACAAGTAATACATCTTTAAAGACAAAGCCTAAAATTTACATTTTTTTGGTGACCTGTGTAACGAGTGCTGGGGTCATTGTTTTATCATCGCAGCACAAGGTTTCAACTCGAGCATCGATATCACCGCACAAATGCTGAGACGCTGTGTCGCCGACATGCTTCCGACTTGTTCTTCAACACCCTTTTTGCTTCTCGCATCCAACCAAATTGCTAATTTATGCTTCAGCTCGTAAACATTGAAATATATTCCAACACGAGTTAATATACGAAAACAATAAATTTGTAGTCTTAAAAAATTGCCAATAGGCTTGAAAATGTGCCGAAGTGAACTAAAAGTAGTGCGTAAACGAGTTGTTAAGAAATCTTGAGAAATCTTGTTATTTAAAAATTTTTTATTTGCCATACAAAGTTAAGACATTTGTTCACACAAATCTGTGTTAAGCAGCAAAACTGTGCTAAGTATACAAAATTAGTTAATTGTTAAAAATGTTGTTAAAACTCAGTTCAAGTTTAAGTAGCTTCCGCTTTTTGTAATTCGTGACTGAAATACTTAAATCAACTCATTGACTGCGAATATAAAAATATGTGGTTGTATTCTACTATGAACAAATTTAATAGTTTTTTTCAAACTGATTTGCATATATCCCGAAGACGACGTTAGAAACCGCAAACAAAACAACACTGAATAACAAACTGTTTATGCCAATTACTTCCTTGAGACTTGAGCAGGTAATCAAACAATTTACAAAGTACAAGAAAGACAAGTCAAAAAGAAGAATTGAACAAATAAATAAGAATGAAACATAGAATCAACACCGGAATATTCTACACCCAAGTCTGCGGTTGAATTTGGTCTTAAAAACTCAATTTTTGATAACCTCTCTAGATGAAACGAAGTATTTGTAAGGGAGAGGGCTGGGTTGTGAACCAGGCTGGGTTGTGAACCATTACCGTTTTTTCTTTCCCTAATTGACATATCGCCAATCTTTCAACTGTCAAGTTTGTCTTATGATATGACTCTGCTTTTGTGGTTACACCGAAGTACAAACACGTATTGCTTGTGGCAGCAATCGAGTTTGAAAGACATCGTGTTTGAAAGTCGACTGCGAAAACTTGTTGGCTTTTTTTTAAAGTGCTATCCAAGTGACTGAGCTTATTGCAAAAAGGTCTGTGTAATACATGTATATTTAGTGTTTTGATTCTATTTTACGATGCAATATTTGTTTGTGTCGAATTATGATTGGAAGTGTCGTTTATTTTAAAGTTTCCAAAATGGCATCGTGGTTGGGCTGTGAACCACTGAGGTGGCTGGGTTATGAACAACCTGTTTTTCGTACAACATTTGTTCTAACACTGTCAAATATGGACGGATATATTAAAACAAAGTAATTTTATGTAATTTCACTCGATTTCCTTGAGTTCACTTGAAGTGGGCCAATGCGAGAACGCATTCGTATTTCACAAGCAAACATTGCGACACCGATTAGGATGAAAATTCAAAAAATTGAGCACTTTCATTCATTGCGATTTTTTGGCCTAATTGGCGTCATTATAACTTTTTTTCACCTCATGAGGCCTCCTGATTAAACAAATCCTCAACTTACTTAAAAATTATGGGTGTTTTCTTCGTATTTTCCGACTTTAATAGGGATTTTCCAGACGGTTCACAACCCAGCCACTTTTTTGGAAAAGCAAAAAATCACGTCCTTAGAAAATTGGACGTAGAGAGTTAAATTTCAATCAAAACGGTAATCTGTCTTCAAAAAGTTGCGTTATATATTCACCTTTCCAACGGTGTCTTCGATTTTTCGATATCTTTATTCTGTGAAAAGTTAGAGCCAAAAAACAAAACCCCTGTTCACAACCCAGCCCTCTCCCTTACTAGAAATAAAACCAGCTAGATTTCTTAATGAACCTGATCAGGTGTAACCTTTAACCCTTATTCGATTTTTAGAGCTGATAAAGTCAGCAGTGAACAGAAACTTAATGGTAGCAAGTCTTTTTCGAGCAAGGTTAGGTTAGGTTACAGAGGGGGGAAGGGGTTGTGTGCAGCATGCACTCGAACTGAGAAACATTGTTGGGTTCATTGCAATTCTCTTCATTTTGGATCCGGTGTTCCTTCCTATTAGTTGGGTTATCTTGTAGATACAGACGAGATCTTTTGGGAGCCATGTAGTCCTGGCAAGGTATTCTTCGAGCTACGACCACGACCAAAGTACGGATATTTATTTTCCATTGACTGTCTCGCAACCTTGGCAGTGGGTATTAAAAGAAACCGTGCCTTAGGACTTGCCTACCTATTAGCAGTAAGCAACAAAGAGGATTCAAGGAAGATCCTTTACAATTAGTCCCCCACAAAGAGTCTACAGCATAGTAGAGTAAACCATTCATCCTAACCATTTAAGGAACCACCTCTTCAGAGGCCACGCTTTCTAAAGACTTTGGACATTAGATATGTCTATGAAATTTCATTTCGATTAAAGATTATGTACGATTTTTATAAAAATTAATTTTGGACACTTATTACCGACAAAGTGGTTTCCTGCTAGTAGATTAGGTTAGGCTGGACCTAAGGCCTCGCATAAACTCCGTTCGAATCGTTAACGTTACCTGATTGACGTTCTTAACGTTAAGAGTAATCGTAAAGATTTATAAATTTACGAGCTCTTGTAGAGAACCTGAGAAGGGCGCTGGTCTCTCCAGTCGCTTAACAAACGGAGTACCCAAGTGACTCAATCGTAATCTTGAGAGCACGGGACAGCGGCAGAGAATATCTTCCAGAGTTTGTCTTACACCCTACTTAGTCTGTGGTCATGGACTCCCACCATGGGTTTTACCTGGTGAATTTCCCCAGAGACCCTGCTCTTCAAGTAGGGAATATGTTCCAGAGTTCCTCTTACACACTACATAGTCTGTGATCATGGACTTCCACCATGGGTCTTACCTGATGTATTTCCTAAGAGACCCCAGAAACCCTACTCTCCAGGGAGGCAGGAAAAATGTTCCAGAGTTCCTCTTACACCCTACCTAGCCTGTGATCATGGACTTCCACAATGGGTTTTACCTGCTGTATTTCCCAGATACCCTACTCTCCTACAGAGTTTGTGGTCATGGACTTCCACCGTAGGTTTACCTGGTGAACTTCTCTTTGTGTGCATGAAATATGATTTTCGCGGTTTAACAAATGTTTCTACCTAATAACTGAGAAAATTTAAAAATTAAGCACTTATACGAGTACATCAATATGGCCCGAATCGATCGAAGCTATCTGCAACTATATCCAGTATTTACTGCCAATTACTAATTTAATCTATTTAAAAATGTATCTACTGACAATCACACTAATCAGCCCGCACGTAGAGTGTTTTAAAAATGTACGCAACATTTTGCATTTGCAATTCTCTGCACAAAACTTCAGTTTGTCTTGTTTTGTCTTTTGCAAAACGCAGAGTTTTTGTACGCCGCAATTATTTTTCCCCAAATGTAATTGGAAATTACGCCAATAAGTGGGAAATTCTCAGGCGCTAATCAACAACAAAATCGGGCAAAAAGTGTTGTGTTTTTTAATTATGGCGTCAGCAAACCGGCCGGAGTGTTCAAACAATTCGGAATTACAGATCGACACGTAGCGACGCCCAATTACGTGCACGCGATTTCCAGCGCTCAAGTTTCGCCTCTACAAACTTACGAAACTATGACGAATGTAATTTTGTTCGTTGCGCTTTGAACAGAAGCGTACAAATGCTTAGATGTTCTTTGGCGGCGGCAGTGGCGCTGTTGGATCACGACTACAATTTGCAGCAGTGGCCAATGTCGACGCATCCGCCAAGTGGTTAGACGCCGCGCAGGTGCGATTTGCATTTCGCGTTTTGAGAACACACGCACGCTGAATGCTCAATGAACGACGCGTCGTTGGCCGGCAAGCCAAAGTGACTTTTTGGTTTTGTTTGGTCTTTGCGCGGCACAACGATACCCTACGGCCAGAGACAGTCACAAGCGGAGCTGCGTTTTTCCGAATGTTCGGCACGTTCCAGCTTTTATCAAATGGATCAATCTTATGGAAATTGTTTGTTCATTTTTCAACGGTCAAGTACCTTGCTGATGTTTTTGTGTTTTTCTGTTTTGCAAATGGTTTTGTTTTTCCAAAAATTGCATAATCTTTAAGTTGGCTGATTGGCTGATTGAGTGGCTGATTTATCTTGAAGTTTTTATTTTTTCTTTTAATTTTTTTTAAATTATTTTTAGGTAGAGTGCAGTGCAGCCGTCTCTGTCCGACTAGCACATCCTTTGTCATATCTATCAAACACGCCATAGTATTCTAAAATTTTTGAAATTTCCACAGACATCAGTAAGAATCTAAAAATACATTTAATTTGGAATTCTTTTCAGCGTTCATGGCTTATAAAAGTGGTAACAATGACAACAGATAAACACACAAGCAGCTCGGTCAATGTTGGTTGCGACTTTAGTCACCGCGGCGCTGAGCTCACAAATAATACGAAACGTGCCCAAAATGCGGCATGCCAAGCATGTAAGCTGTTTGTGTGTGTGTGTGTGTGTGAATGTGGGAATATTAGTCGGTTAGTGGCAGCAAATGAAAGCAACAGTGTCAGTTATCAGTTAAGCCTAACTAAATGTGATGACAGACATCAAAAGCTAATTTTAGTTTTCAAAGCAACGAAAACCAGGAAACTTACAAAATGTATTACAAATATTGCACCGTGCGACAACATTTTTCACACCGGGAAAACCCATATGTGCGTGAAACTAGAGACCAAACATAGTAATACTGCGTACTCAGTTTTTCATTGCGACATCCTTTGTCCTTTTAAAAGGACTTCAAAATTTTGAAGGGGATAAGAAATAAAAAAATATATAAAAAAGACTCAACCTCGTTAGAACATGGCGTAATGTATATCAAATGAAAGAGGAAAGGCTCAAGAATTTAAATAAAATCGATTTTTTATATATTTGTAAAAAAAGGAAATGAAAAAGGACCTTTGAAAATTTGAATCCTTTTTATCCTTGAAAAGTTATACAGAATTTTCTTGAAAAGTAAGTATGTTATAACCCAAAATCTCCTTGATCACGTCTTAAAATTTCATTCATACCTATCAGTAGAGGTGTGGACCGTCAAAAGAGACTAAGGATATATGGTTTTGCTCAGAGAGAAGTTGGGCCAAAAAATTCTACTGATTTTACAAGCGAAGAATTCTTGCCACTTGTTCGATTTTTTTATTCTACACGAATTGAAAGAGACTGGATCTATCTTTCTTGAAGTTGAACCTTTTTTGAAACGAATCATCACTGGTGATGAAAAATGAGTCGTTTACGTTCATTGTACAAGCGTGATGACCCCCCACAGAAACTACATTGAAACCTGTACTCCGCTAAAATATTATCATGCTGTCAATTTGGTGGGATTGCACACAAAGCTATTCACAATAGCTTTAAGCTTACAATAGCTTTAGCTGCTTACAATTTATTTATTTATCATTATTTATTATCATTTATTATTATCAAACGATTAATTAAGATGTTTACTATCCACAACTAATGGAACTAAAAAAAAGCTAGTAGTGATAATTGGCTAAAAGCAAAAGTATCATGTTTCACAACGATAATGTAAGACCTCACACTTTTTTGGTGACTTGTAGAAAGCTTTTGAAGTTTGGTTGGGAATTTATGTCACATTGACTCATCAAAAATGTTTGAATGGTAAAATTTTCATTAAGGGGTAACACCACTCAAGCGGCCAAAAAAATGCCTCATTTTGACGATTTACAGTGAGTTACAAAACCGTTCATGAAAAATCACATTTTCCCGTATTTGGTGAGAGATATTTATTGTTATAAAATATTAGAAAAGTAAGTATATAATAAACTTAAAATAGCTTCTTCCTTGCTATACATAACAAAAAATAAATTTATTATGTTTGTGGCACATTTGGTGAGCCTGTTAGTACTGATATTTTAGTGAACACTTTTGTAACTGGTTTGACTTATAGGCTTAGAAATATTTTTAAAATTTTTATTAGTATGAAATATGGCCACCTTTGGCTTTAACCACAAGCTGCATCCTTTTAGACATACTGCTAATCAAATAATCTAGTATTTGTCAGCTTCTGCTGGACTAATCTTGGTTAACCGCCGTACACAGCTAAATAAATACATGTACCGATGTCGATAACGGAATAATCACAATGAATTTTGCTAAATTTTTTCCATATGCTGATCGCTTGTACAGTCACAAAAACGATCTCATGTGCAACAAAGCATTATCTACTGCAATTTCCAATTTTAAAGATAAAATGTGGCCAAATACTTTTTATGAACAGTTTTGTAACTCACTGTATTTCGTGACTGTGGAACAAGTGTGTGGATTTATTTTGCAAGGGTACGTTGAAAACTTATTGAGCTACAAAAACAAATTGAAGAAATGTTTTTTTTATTCAAAATTATTATCAGGATGTCGCTTCCTGCTTTAAAATCGCTCTACTTTTGAACTCCTAAACGAGGAGACGGATTTCTCGTAAACTGTAAAATCATGGAAAAACAAGAACCTTTTATAATCTATGTTCCATTGGCTATGGTAGCATGAAGGATTTTTTTCTGAATCAATTTTTGTAGAAATTTTGTACTTTCAAGCAAACAATATTAATTTGTATGCAAAAAATTTTGAGTAAATTTTGTATAACAAAGAAAGTTTTCATCAAATCAAATGTACAAACGACTATGTACCATCTTAGAGCTAACAATTATGAAGCTACTGTCAAAATTTTAAATGGATCCATGCAAAAGTGTTCAAGTAATCTGTGATTTGGAGAAAAATGAGTGTGAAGTTTTGCGAGAAAATTCAATAATTGAACCTGTTGAAATTTTGTTTACTATAGGAACAACTGGAAATTGCTTAAATGTAAACTCCAAAGTCAAAAATAATATATTTTTACAAAATCCTAGAGTGGTGTTAACCCGTAATGATGATCACCTGAAGTTGAACTTAGTTCAGGTTTTTTGCTGACAAGAACCAAAAGTTCTAAGAGCGCAGAATCCTGCCAGAAAGATGGCAAAAGGCCTTTGACATAATGAAAAATATTAAGGTATCATTGTTTACAGTGCATTCGTTGTATAAGAAAAATAATAATTTTATTTCACATTACAAAACCGATATACATTTCTTGACAATCCTTTCCATCCATCTACAGCCACATTGGGAGATGATAAAAAGGAATGAAAAACAAGTGACCTACTGCATATATACTTCTACAAAGACTCTAAATTGTGGTTAATTTTCACTTTCAACTCTTCCATTGTCTGTTGAGATGATAAGTAAAAATATTGATGTTTTAAAGTTGACTAAGTCTCAAACATGCATCACTAAGTTGCATTGGTCGTATTTTATTGTTTTTGGCATATATTACCAATCAGTGATTACATCTAAAGATATCTCAGTAGTCGATAGTATGGTCACACCATAAATTTATTAGAAAAAAACGTGCAATATGAATTGATGCTAATGGCAAAGCCAAGAATAATAATAAGTAAAGCATCAGTTTATGAAATAATGTTTAAAACAGAGGCGTGATTGTGTTTCACAAGTAGTTAGTTGAGTGCGAGCGAGAATATGTAAAAGAAACACATATAACCTCAATGCTCGAAATGTTTGCACAGCTAAGTGAGGTTACGTAGGTAGTGAAGGTTAAAGTCATTTTTATTGATGCAGCATGGGGTGTCAAGTTCAGTAGGTGTCGAAAACTAAGATTATGTGCTTTGCTTCTCATGTGTTATTTGTTTGATGGGTTTCGGAATTGTCCACTAATTTCATATATCTACTACTATGTTATGAATGTTTGTTTTTAATTCAAAAATATAAATATCCAAACGACAATTTCTCACCACTTTTATGTATAAGTAAATACAAAAGTGTCTGTTTACTTTCAGTTCAAGAGATGCTGAAAACATCCTTATTACAGAAACATGCGTCATTCTATAATAATGTGATACTAAAATGATGTGATGTGTTGTGATTAAACACACTCAAATTTTTCAGTTTGTACTAAATTCCATTTTTTCCCGCTCACTCTAAGCCGGTTTCTCCGTCCATAAAAAATTTCTCAAAATGATTGCTATTTCCGAAATGTCTTCACACTACCTTCTAATGACCGATGAGAAAAGTGCATAGTAAAATGTTAATTATATCAATTCAGTACTTAATTACAGAGAGACAGATTCGTGCGCGACGAGTACTAACTAGAAAATCCCCCAGCGATACTTTTATGAATGAATGCAATTAAATAAACAGAGATTTTCTGGATTTTAAGCAATCAATTGACTTGATTTACAGCACATTCACTCAACTGCAAGTTTTACAACATCATTAGTATTTATTGGCGGTATTCACAATAGGCGACAGATGCTAAAACGACAGAAAAGGAGAAAATTTAAGGTAAATTTGAAAGTAAATGACCCTTTAGACCCAGAGAATTGATTTTTTAAATTGAATTGTATTTAGATAGATGTGGATTTCCCCAACAAGAGTTTCCACTTAATAGTGAATACCGCATTCGGTATTTTTCAGCTCACTCACATTATTGCTTGCAATCCAATGCGGATCAAGTCGTAAATATGGTTATGGATATTTCTACAATAAACAGCAGAAGAAGAAGAAGTAGTACTATCAAAGAAGTAATAATGTATTGAAGAATTAAAAATCGCCATAACGCGCCATATTTTATTATTATTGTCTTTGTTCGTGTCTTACTGTTTGGTTTTTACAAACGATAAAGTTAAACAAAACAAACTGAAAAATGAGTTGAAACCAAATTGATGACTCCCGGCAATATTCACGGATTTCCCCAGTCTACATATGTGCATGTACGAATAATTTATACGAGTACTCAGTATAGCATGAAATCGAGGAAGATGAGTCGAGTTCTGTAACGTAGATAGGAATATGTGTGAAAATTTACTATGTACGCTACAATTGGTGTAGTATGCATTGTCAGTTCAAGAGGTGATCAGTACAGATCATAGTAGATCGTAAGTGATTGAATGGGTTTTTATGACTCAGAGTTGTTCTAAAATGTTATAATTATGTAGAATAGTTCACAATAAGCGTACGACCGTAAGCTCTTAGGAAGTCATTGAAGAGAAGAAGTTCGTCTACCAACGATCTAATGGTCAGTTAATCATTATTTGGCATTAAACCACCTCTTTGCCGTAACGTTGTAGGCGGTGATCCCAGTTAGAAGCTTCAAGTTTCACCAGGTTCGTTCTTCCATCTTAAGTTGCCCTCTTCCCTGTCGTTCTCCAGGGGTTATCGCTTTGAACACTGGAGCGAGAAGTCCCTCATGCGAGTTGAAGTGTCTTCTTCCATTCGGACAACCTGACTGAACTGTGTCCATGTAATTTTATTTCCCTTTCTCGTTCCAGCTCACTCGTAGGTAGGTTGTAGGCTACCTCTATATGATACACACTTAGGCCTTTATATGGGCTATTCTCATCTGCTTCATGTGGATAGCGATAGGAGTAGACGAGTGTTTCAACAGACCGCGCTAGGAATCGAACCTACGGCCTCTGGTATGAGAAGCTAGCGCGCTACCTGATGGTCAAAGGAAGGACAAATACCTTTCCGAGAACTTTTCTGCCCAGCTAAGGCCAGTTTAAATTGAAACTATTAAAGCGAGAGTCATTTATTTTAGGAACAAATGCTGTTCGGACGGAGGCTTACAAATTAAGCATATTTTCCCAACCAAGTCAAGTAAGGAGAACTGATAAAGTACAAGTTGTTGCTTGATGCACGGATACGACTACTTCTCCTTGTCTTTCGTATTCACTGAAGAGAAAGACGCACTTCTAAGCAACGATCTGTTGGTCAATCAATTCGAAGCAATTATAGCGAAGGTCTCCCATACTAGACGCAACAGTCTTTAGGTCATATTATGGCTAAGTGACTATAAAAACCATAAAGTAATGTTCTTTTTTAACTGCTTATGGTCAGATGCTTATGATCATTCATTGAAATTCCAGAAATCAATTGAAACTCACTTAAAAAATAAAAAATACTTGAGGATCTTCCAGGACTCTACTTACGAGATGAAATCTCAGGAACCAAGACTTGTTTTTGCCAATACTGAAATTCGTAAAATCAATTGAAACTCACTTAAAAAATAAAAAATACTTGAGGATCTTCCAGGACTCTGCTAACGAGATGAAATCTCAGGAACCAAGACCTGGTTTTACTTATATCCAAAAATGTACTATGATATCGTCTCTCGCGCAATGATCCCTACGCTTATATCTCTCACTAGAAACATTAAATACTTGAGGATCTTCCAGGACTCTGCTAACGAGATGAAATTTCAGGAACCAAGACTTGTTTTTACTAATATTCAAAAATGTACTTTGATATCGTCTCTCGCACAAAGATCCCTACGCTAATATCTCCATCAATTACTAACATATACTCAAAAATTCGTTATCTTTCAACCCACACATGTACAACACATTTCTTTTCAAACCCAACTTTACCTCACTGCCGACTGTAGCGCCCACTACCGCACAGGGGCGTTGTTGTCGTTCCGAGTCACTGAGCAATTTACCAGTGCACAGCAATAGAGGATGTCGCCGGCAAAGAGAGAGGCACCGCAACGCGACCCTCATTCAGCGCACCCGCAGCGCATTTTGAACAAATCGGTGTAGCACGTTCGTGCCGCTGCTCCCCGGCGCGTTGTCCGTAGCAGCCAAGCGGTCCGTACATGTTCAGAATTTAATTCCCAATTGGCCAAGTATAAATGCGATCGGAGTCGCATCCAGCCGGATCAGTTGTGCAAAAAAGTTTCAAGTGTCAAGAATACGCAAAGTGCGCTCCGGACAATTGTCGCCAAAAGGATTAACGTGAACGCATTCGAACGCATTTTTAACGGTCAATCGTGAATCGATCTCAATCACTCGACACAAGCATGAATCGTTTGACGGTAGTGCTGGTACTGCTGCTGGGCGTGAGCAGTGTAACGCCTACGCTGCATAAGCTGAAAGCGCTGAAGAAGTCGCTGCTGTTCGGCGGCGGCGGCGGCGGAGCTGGACTCTATGCACATGGCGGCTACGGTGGCGCCGGTGGTGGATACTCGAATTATGGACACAGTGGCTACAACGGTGGCTACGGAGGCGGCGGCTACCACGGTGGCGGCGGATATGGCAATGGCGGATATGGCGGCGTCAAAGTAATTGCCGTCAAGGAGGTTCCATATTACGGCGGCGGCGGCGGCGGCAGTGGATACTACGGCGGCGGTGGACATGGCGGATATGGAGGCAATAGCGGCTACGGCAACAATGGTGGCTACGGCGGCCAGGGAGGCTATGGCGGCGGCGGCGGATATGGTGGCAGTGGCTCATTCGCCTTGAGCAGCTCCAACAGTTACAGCGCAGCCGGCAGTCTGGGCGGAGGTGGAGGCGGCGGCTATGGCGGCCAACCGAGCGGCGGCTGTGGCAGCTGCGGTTGTGGCGGCTGCGGCGGAAACGGTGGCAGCGGCGGCTATGGCGGTTCCTATGCCAATTCGCAAGCGTCGAGCAATGCCAATGCTGGGGTGTGGGGATGAAACAATAAATTTGCGACGAGTGGCTCACGATTTTTTTTACTATAATTTGTTTACTTGATTCTTGCTTTTTTGGCAAAACACACATGTGACATACCTACACACACACACACACACACACACACACACACAAACATACAAATACTGCAATAAAGATAGTCATTTGAATAAGAAAATTAAATCATTTACTTGTAGAAGTTTCTCAATTTGAATTCGATTAGGAAAATTTCAGCCACTAAAAATGCGCCGCCTGCAATTAAATGTTATTACAATGCATTTCTATTATTAAAAATGCTGTAATTTACGTAATTGTAATCTTGTCGTGGGAGCTTTAATCAGTGTTTAAAATGAGTTAATGTATTTGCCGACATTTTAAAACTTTCCCATTGTTTATAATAGAAACAATGCCTAAGTTCGTGCAGTAGCAAAAAAGTTTAATAATACAAAAATTAATAAATTATACAATTTTTTTCAGTGTACAGTTTGTTAAAGTTTGCACGTTTGTCACGCATTGTTGCCTCAAATTGTTGGCGTGCTTGCAACTCCAACTTCACTTTCGTCTTCACTACGTGACATTGAACTTTGGTAACCTTAAGGTGTGCAGCCAAAACATAACAAAAGCTTAAGCAACACTAAAAACCGTTACAATCGTTGAAGCTTTAACACATTCAAAACAAACTTTAGACCAGTTTTTTTGTTTGGTTTTGGTAAAAACTTGAATAGTAAAGCTTAGCCACTTGGCAGCGCCATCTAGGATTCGTTGGAGCAGCTGGAAGCGCTTTGCTAATGAAAAATTCAAATGAATTCAAATATTAATATTTAATAGTTAAAAGATCAAAGTAAAGTTGAATGCAACGTTTTTAGTTAGTAGTTTTTTATTGTTTAATTTTGATACCAAACAAATCTTAATGAAGAAATTTACATTCAAATCATCGTTTAGAAAACTAAAGAGAATATCGGTGGAACTAATATATGTAAATATAATCCAGATATCATGTGAATAGATGAACAAGAACAGACAAATTTAGTGAAACATGTTTTAATTCAAATTGTTTTACGATAAAAAATTTAAATGTAATAGCAATGACATTGTTCTGAATATGTAAAATAGCTTGAATAACCCTAAGATATACAAGTAAAGCTGATTTTATGACTTTATCAAGTTTAATCTACACATTTCAGGACTATTAATTTTATTTTTTAACCAAAAATGCGTGTTTTAAGATTTTTGAAGCTTAACTCAGTAGCGGTCAGCACGACCACTAAATATGCAATCAAAAAAAATTTTATTTTTCAATTATGCCTCATGTGAAATCGTTCAAAAAAGGTTTTCACAAGAATTTCGGTACATTTGAGTTAATGTCAACATTTTAGGACTCTTGTCTTCTTTTCTAAGCAAATTACACTTTTTAGAAATTAGAAAAAATCTAGAAAATCATGAAATATACAAATTTGTTCTTTTCAAAATCAATCAAAAACTTCATATAGAACACTGCATCTTAGATCTAAGATGTTTAATTACCTTCTGCCAAACCTTTTTAAAAGGACTAAGTTTTGCAATTATAATTTCTTTTAGTTAACAAATTTCGAAACTAAGCAAATTTTCTTTAAAACTACAAGTAATTTGTTGGTGTTTAAGAGTTTAAGATTTATAGCTATTTTTCTGTAGGTTAGGTTAGATAGGGATGGACGTGTGCGACCCAGAGGCCGCACTTCCACTCGGAGACCAAAATGGCCCATTGCGAGTCCTTGCTTGGAAAGTTCTGGAGCTAAACAATCTTATTCTGCTCAGATCTCAGTCTATTGCAAACCAGTTCGACCTCTTGATGAAGCAGAGTAGATCCAAAATTTCTACTTTTGCCGCGCAAGCCAAGTCTGCCAGGAATCCTGACCTCAGGGTGCATAGAACTCAGGACGAGAAAACTGTCTCGATAAGGTATCATAAGAATTCCAAATACATTTTAGATTCTGACAATGAACGGCCAGATGAAGAATACGAAAACTTGGGCTGGAGAATTTAGACCTGCTGAGTCAAACAAATGCAAACATATACAGACTTAGGACTTCGAACTAGCACCAGCAGCTAATGAAGTAGAATGAAAGATTAAGACATATTGATTCTGAGAAGTTGCGAAAAACAGAGAATGAAAGTAAGAAGTGATATCGTTAATTGGGTTTTTATTTTTGCCCTAATCTGCAAGCTTTTAGATTTTAAAGAGATTCTTATTTATAGATTTTCTATACACCAAAGTTTAAGTAAATCATTATGGAATCTTACTGCAACTGCAACTTCATTCAGTAAAATGCATTTTGATTTTTTAATTTAAAACACTCAAAGAGAGAGTCAGTATCATGCTTGCTACACAGGGTTAATAATAAAATTGTCTCCGGAGCCATGCAAAAAAAATTGAAAAGAAAGTTCTGCAACGGAAGGATGGAGAATATATAAAAAAATAAATTAAAAAAAAATCGATTCCATATGTTTTTCAGTTTCCACTTGCGATACGCTCTAAGCTTTTTTTTAACTTACTAGGAGAGGTGTAAGAAGAAATGGGTCCGATAGATTTGATTCTGTTTCCACTTCCCCTACGCTCGTAACACCTTACAAGGTCGGCTAAATTAACCATGCAGATTCTAACATACACAAGTAAAAAAAACAAACTAAGAGTAGAACAACTTGGAGTAGATATTTCAGACTGTTGTTGTTAGGTGCAACATAACATAACATGCTAACATAAACGTGGAACTTAGAAGTAACACGGGTAGTTGGAGGTCAATGGCGAAGAGGTAGATCGAATTCCCTATGAAAGGACCAAGTTAAGGACATCGTATCATATTTTAGTGTGACAAACTGGAGAAGAAAGAGGCACAGATGCCTGGAGAGAACTGTTGCGGCAGTCTAGAATCCCGAAAATGGGTAGTTATGGCCAGTTAAGTAAATAAAAAGTTATGACTAAATGATCCGTTGAAGTATAGTCATGGCATTGAAAAGTTGTCATTAAAGACTACATTCATGTCTTTTATTTCTGTTACATACTTTAAAGATAAACAAACAAAATTTAATAAAATAATAAAATAAGTAACTTGAGTACTTATAAAACAAAAAAATATGTTTTCATTATTAACTAACTTAACCCTTTCAACCACGGTTTTACCCTGTGTCTCGATATTACTTTTTGGTATTTAAATCATGAAACTTTTGCCTGAGAAGTGTGCACACGGCATTTGAAGTCGCCACGCCTCTTTGTTAGAGTTCTAGAGCTATGTTACTTTTGAACAATTTTAGCTTAAAACGGGTTAAATAAATTTTGTATAAATATTTTTTAGTTACAGAAAAATTATTTAATATTTATGGAAAATTACAAAATTATCACTTTTTTAATTAAATTAACCATTATCAAAGAAACAAACGCGCCCAATTCGTAGACTTCACTTAGAACACAAACTTTCCCTGATATCGCTGCAAATTATTGGAAATTGTTTTGGGGTTAACAGTAAAAATTTTGTAATTTGCTTTGAATTCACTTGTAAAAATATTAATTTGTTGGTGCCTACTTAAATCAAAAACATAAATCAATCGTAGCTTTTGCTATAAGATGACAAATAGGTGAAGCTGCTCTCAAGCAACTTTGGGGTCGAAAGGGTTAAATATGTTTCCACTTAAATAATACAAATTGTTATGCATTGTTGAAAACTGCAGCTCTTTTAGAGATTATCCCACATTCCATATGCAATCAAAAACAACCTTCATTCGAAACTGTCAATTTACTTTCTCAACCACAACAATATGATGACAACAAAATCAGTTCTATACTCAACTTGTAATCTAATTAACACCTGCGATTCAAATATCACACACACACACACACCGCACAGCAAATCTTTTGGGCCGCACAGCTGGTCCACTGAAACGGAAGGCCTTGATTGCTCTCCGTAACGCACATTGGCCATTTGTCAACCGAAATGACATAAGCGGCAACCTGCATCATTGTTGTAATGTGAATGCATTTGTGATAATTTGAAATGTTGCTTTTGTTTGGGTGAAATTTAAGAGCGAAAGTAAAGTGACAAATATTTAAACTATGCCGAGATCAAGCATTAAATTTTTATTTTCTTATGCAATGAATGCAGTTTTGGGAGTATTTTCGTTTTACAAAATCATTTTCTATCATTCCACCAGCCAGCCGAGCTTCCAGCAGAGCTGCCAGCGTAAGCGCCAGCACTGGCACCGCCAAAGCCACCACCAGCACCATACAGGCCACCAGTACTACCACCGCTGTGACCCAGAGAGCCGCCTCCGTAACCACCGCTGCTACCTCCATAGCCGCCTCTGCTACCTCCATAACCAAGGCTGCTACCTCCGTAACCACCGCTGCTGCCTCCATAACCACCACCATAAGACCCACTGCCCAAAGATGCTCCTCCATTCCAGCCAGTCCTTGCGCCGCTGCCAAAACCTCTGCCGCCGCTATAGGAACCGCCATGACCGGCGCCAAAGGTGCCTGCACCAAAACCGACTCCTCTAGAAGCGCCACCGTATGAACCACCACCTCCATAGGATCTGCCGCGAGCTAATCCTAAGGAGCTGCCACCGAATCCGCCAGCGCCACCATATGATCTGCCATATCCACCGCCACCGCCGCCAGCACCATAGGACACAGCTGGCGCACTGGCCACTGCAAACGACGAATGCGAGGCGCCCACGCCGCCAAAGTTGCTTAGGCGCGAGCCCGAACCATAACGACTGGCTCCACTATAGCCGCCGCCGCCAAATCCACCACCGCCGCCGCGCGGTAAGTAACCACCGCCACCGGCATGCGCCACCGCCAGAGTTGCCAACACCAACAAACAGATCTGCGAAAGATTGCGAAATCGAATTAGTAAACTTATTTAACTTTCTGACCTTTGAATGCGACCAACTTTCATAATTCCACAACTAGAACTGCGAAGAACCAAACTGAGAATAATTTGCAGTGTTCGCCGACTCGTTGTTTTTATACGAATTTATGAATAGTAATGGCTAATTGCAAAGTACGCAAAAAACTACTGTTCAAAAAAATAAAATAAAAAATTTCAAAAATTCCCAAAAGACGAACAGTTTGGATTTTTCACAGCTAAGTAAAAAACTTGACATGTCTTTACTTAATTATAATTTCCTTATGCTGTCGCTCAAGTGCGAGCACTCGTTTTGATTTGTGTTCGTTTGGCACATCTTTGCATTGCTGGGTTTTTGTTCTGCGAACAATCAACTAAACGCTTTTGCTTGACTTGGCTTATTGATGATCATATCGATGGCTGATGGCTTCAACAGCTTGGCGCAAATGCTCCAACTGGCTCACGGATTCCATGGCATTGGTAGTGAGCTACTAACTGCGGGGGCCACCTTCGCCGCCGGCAGCGAACATACATGACGACCAACATACATTTTTATACATTACTCAATTTGATAACCAGTTATTAAAACAATTAGTTTCGTTGGGAAAAAATCGTGAAACTTCAAAACTAAATTAAACGGTTAAAAAATGTGAAACATAAATGGCTGTGCCGGCAAAAGCCAAATTGTGTGGTTAATTGGTTTGGATATTTGATATGAATAGGAAAATATTTAAATGAATGCATATACAAATTTATGTGAATACAAAGTGACATTTATTATTTTTACCTAATGTGCCACAATAAAGGTTGAGAAAGTATTGTTTACATAAAGAAAACTTGACCCAGATATGACCCCAATGCTTTAACAAATCACGTCTAAATGGTACAATGTTCATCTTTATTTTGACATCCAATAGGATACATACTTCGGTGACCAGATACGAACAGATTTACAACTTTATATAATATTCAGGGTCTTCTACCGATACTGTTAAACAAAGGGTTAGCAGGACAATCGAACTTTCCAGATAACTCCTTGATTTCGTAGATCCATAAAAAGATCTTTCATGTCTTCTACTTAGACTACCTTAGACTTCACCATATGAAACATAACCTCTGAATTTCATATAGTGAATCTACCTAGAGACTTTCTGTTCTTCCTCTATAAAGTGGCATCTCTTCTCGCTACATAATGTGTCATAATTAAAGTTGGAGTGACGATTCCGGGTCCCCTATCGATACTGTGAAACAAAGGATCAGCAGGAGAATCGGACTTTTCCTGGATTTCGGAAAGTAGATCCATGAAAAGATCTTCCATATCTATGATAACGATTACGAACTATTTTATCTAAAATTCTGCTCAGACTACCTTAGACTTCACCATATAAAACACAGTCTCTGAATTTCAGAAAGTGGATCTACCTAGAGACTTTCTGTTTCTTCCACTATAAAGTGACATTTCTTCTCGCTACATAATTAAAGTTTAGAAAAAACTACTATCTTTTTATAGAAAACTTGGAACCGATGTGACCCCAAGAGAACCAACAATGTTTCATTTCCGTCTAGATGGTTTAATGTTCATCGTTATTTAGACATTCCATAGATTATATAGGTGACCAGATGTGAACAGATTTATGACACCCTATAATACTCAATGCCAATACTGTGAAATAAAGGATCAGCAGGGGTATCGCGCTTTTCTTTGCGTGTGTCAGGTCTTAACTAAGGGACATCTCCACTATATAACGATAACCTCTGGATTTCGGAAAGTGGATCTACAAAAAGACTAGTTTATCTTATATTCTACTTAGACTAACTTCGACTTGACCATCACTTTAGAAAGTGTGTACCTAGAGACCTTTTTCTTCTTCCTCTATAGGGTGACATCTCTTCTCGCTACGTAATGAGTGATTATTAAAGTTGAGAAAGAATTACTACCTTTTCATAGAAAACTTGGACCAAATGTGCTCTCAAGAGAGCCAAAAAATTGCATTTAACAATTTTCGTCTAAATTTTACAATATTTTTCTTACTTGCACGACACAGTAGACAAGGAGGTACGATTGATTATGGTATCCTAATGGATCTTGATCCTTGGCTTAACTTATACCTACCCGGGTGGTAGTTTTGGCTTTTATTGCTTAATATATGCCAGAGTTTTGATTCGAGCTAGTTATGATTTCGACTCACTCACCAATTCTAAAATAGTTTTCAGATTTTTTATGTTCAAACTTTAATCTAGGCCTAACTTTAACGATTTCTTTTACGACTATGGAAAATATTAGAAAATTTCTTTCCAGAGAGTTTATTGTGCACGTACTGAGATACGGAAACAAAATACTTTTATTGTGAGTTTAATTCAAAATGGCAGTGAAAGGACCAGGGATCAACCGGTCGGGTATTGGTAAACGATGTATTCAAAAATCTTTAGTAAGCCGAAGTTTAATGGCCCAAGCGATTTCTCCTCTGGACAGCCACTGCGAGTTACCTTTCTCTATACGCTAAATATACTTTTCATAGATAAAATCCACATCTCTACCATTCAATAATGAAATCCCTGGACCACCTAATCTATATTCTATTCATTTCTAATCATTTATTTTATATTGTAGAAGCTTATGGAATTAATTTTCTCTACTCTAACGCATAATTCTACTAATTTCATACTAAAGAATCAGTTGGCTTAATCTAGAATATATTAAAATAGTTTGAGAAACACTGCATAGCCAGTTCTATATTTAGACTTGATAAATGATGACAATGAAATCAGTCTTCAATCTTATAGAAGCAAATACTACTTGATTATTTGCTTTTTGTTTGAAAGCTATGCTGAGGGTGGGTTTTTTGTTTTTGTATTCGATACTTGTGATGATTATTATCTTTTTTTGTTCATTAATCTTGAGTTGAGGGCAAAAAGCACACAACAAATTTATGCATGTTGACAGAAAAATCATCAAAGTAAGGAAGTGTGAATGAAGCTATGAAATTTGAAATAATACTAAAGAGAAGACAAAAAGGTGCAAAAAATTTTAACTTTTAGAATAAGACAAATGAAGAAACCGGTAAGAAACAATCATGAAAGCAAAATAGAAACAAGTATTAAAGTAATTTGTGACATTAACTAACGATTATAAATTTTAACCAGCAATTAAGTTAGTAATTAGTGATTTGAAAGGTTGTGATTTTTACAGTTTAACATCAAATGTCTGTTTAAATATGAAAAATGTAATAAAAAATATTTAAAACTGTTGTTATTTTTCTAGCTTTAGTGTCAGAATAAGTTTGAATAAAATGAAATTTAATTTTAAGTAACAGTTAATAAAAGAATATAGGAAATGAGTTCTTTTTTGCTTGAGGTTGAAGATTTCTTAATTAAATGTCATTCAAATAAACTAAAATAAATAATAAAGAAAATAAAATAAATTTATAAAAGGCATTAAATCAATGCAAATTTGTTTAATTATTTCAGATTGTTTGTTGTCTTAATTATTTCAGACTTCAATGCTTCAAATTTCATCGATTTGCATAAAATTAAACTCTCTCAAAGTCACCAATTTTCATAATTAAGCAATTCTTTTAAATATTTACGAACGTAAGAAAACAAAAAACAAAATCTCACAAATCCTTTAATTGATCTACAATATAAAATTGTTGTATTTTACTTCATAACAGTTGTCATTCCTAGTCAAGTGTTCCATTTCATTGCAAATTTTATGAACGCATTACTCATACAATATTTGTTTTGTTTCAAATTTTTGCATTGTCACATTTTAATAATGTCTATTAAAAAACACATCTTAAAACCTATCAAATGTATAATAATTCCAGTTGTTATACGCAAAGGCGACAGCAACTATTACAGGTTTGTTTCATTATTTCGAAGATTAAATCGGCGGCAACTCTATTAACTCTAAAATAAATTTATTGTCTCGAGCTGATAAACAAAAAAACGTGCATTGAAAAATTTGCTTCAAACAAGTTTGATATCTTTAAGCGAAGAACATCTCATAACCGCAAAGACAATGAAATAAAAACCACACTAAGAGCTAACAAAAAACTCTTTCAAAGCACCCTGAAAGCATTCGGGAAAATGTTAAAATTTTAAGTAGAAATTACTCTAAGATTTCATAGTGATTTTTTTTTCCACAAATATTATCTCATCTAAAAAAACTTTAAACTCATCAGCAAAAAACTAAAATGGTTCGTTTTGATTCTAAACAAATGCCGGTTTTAAAACTATACGCCTAGCGTTGTCTACGTTAGAATGGGTCATCCATCTTCTCAGCTGAATCGGCTCACCTTTCTCAAATAAATTGTTTTGTCTTACAAACTCTGCTATAGCAACAACACATACAACAATAATCACCGGTGTTGACCATTGCAATATGTCGACATTTCTGTGTTTGAAACGAGTATTACATCCCATATGGCAACACGCTGATCGATTTCAATATTCACAAACCTAATAATTAACGCTAAAAGTCACATCATAGCATCAGCCAAAGTTATGGCTTGGAGTTTTTTACAACATATAAGAAATTGATTTGCAAAAATGTTGATAATTGAATAAAATTAAAAATTTTAACACATTTTTTACTAATCATACTTTTAATTGAATTGAACATCGCAATGGTTAGAGAAGACATAAAGATTTCAGAGGCAGGTTCGATCGAAACACACGCTACACACGCTGAAGAGAGCTTGTAGGAAGGTAGGTAAAAGAGTCAGCTCCAGCCGTTGACGTTTGGGACTCACATAGCCTAGTTTAGCCCGTTGTGGTACCTCAGGACAAGAACTCTGAATGTTGAACTCTGATTTTTTAAGACATGGAATCTTTTTAAAAGTTTTTGTTTCAAAAAGCAGCACATTTTTCATTTGTCTCTGCAAAACTCAACAGCGACGTATCGACGATCTCATAACTAAACATTATCGCCTTAGAAAACACTTGCTTGACTTTGAAGAAGATCAGATGATGTATAGATTTTTTCAAGGAGTTCAAGGAGATGAACTCAGGAATGCGATAGCTTGCAGCAGACCCGGTTAGCGTTCTGTCACAGCAATGAAAATACTATATTTTTTATATTTGGAGCTGGAGTTTTTAGACTCTCAGACTCGCGGCCGGTTGACACACCAATGTCAATTGATCTCGAGGCTGATAAATGCTCTGATGCCATATACTCAATTTGAAAGGAATTATGAAATATGTGATATAGACTGGAAGAGAACAATGGAACAATCCACACTCTATGACTCAGGCTCTCACGCATGAAATCTACACAGTTGGCTCCACCTGTTGAGGAACTGGAGCCGTATGGTACCTAGATGAAGAAACCGTGTACTTGTAAGTCACAGGAACGATAGCTACGGTCTTGCAAACGAAGAACTATGGAACTATGAAGGAAAACGCATAGGGATCTTCAGTTGAGACCCTAGAAACCCTTTCTTAAAGATCGTAAGCGACTGACATTCAAAGCTGAAAAGTATCGCAAAACATAAACAGCTTACTCTTTTATAGGTCCAGAACAATCTGATGTTTTTGACAATGAAATCGCCGAGAAACTGGCCAATCTGGGATGACCAAGCAATGCAAACATGAGAAAATGGTTCGGAGTGGAATACTGCAGAATCGTAAAGTGTTTTGTGAGAACATCGAGTAAGGATAGAGTAGACTTTCTTCTTAGACTGAAGAGAAGCGAACTGCGACTCATGGTCGGAGCGATCACATGACATAATCCATGGGGCCAGAGAACATGCGAATCATCGATGATCCTACATGCTGATCATGCTTGGAGGACATGAACAGAAAGAGCATTTTATCTGCCACTGTCCAGACTTATAGAGTAGCAGGAGGCACATATTGGTCAGCGATATATTGAGTGTGATGAGGTTCCTCAAAGAAGGAAGAAAGAAAGAAAGAAAGAAATTTAGGGGGAGTGAGAGCCTCGAGTCCATTTCATCAACACCTTACATTATCGCATCACTATCATCAGACTTGCGGTACAACACACTATTTACTGAACCACATCTGCTGATTAATTCTTTTTAATGCCAAAAGTCTTATTGTATGATATCTAATTCATTGTACTATTTTCGTATTATATTTTAAATCTAGTCAGTCAGATCTTTGCCCACCGATTTAGCACTAAAAAGGTCATTTGACAGTTTTTCATTTTGAAATATCTCCATTTTCTGTAATATTCAACTTTTGCTTGGGAGACTCTTTATTTTTATCGTAAAAAATGTTATATATATTTTTTTATTTATTTTGTGAAACATTTGCAAAATCTGTTGTGTACTTTTCGAGATATCAGCGGATATATGTGTATAGCGTTCAAAAATGTAAATTTAAGTTCAAGTGTACTCAAGCCTAAAGCTAACAACTAAATATTTTAATAACAAGTTCTGGTCTGATTTCGGAAATTATATTCAAAAAAAGCTTAAAAATGAATTCAAACAAAGTTTTGTTGAAAACCAAACAAGTTGTCTAATCTGCAAAGTCATCAAAGATCATGAATATCCATAAAACTCCCACTCTTCTTACGTTCATTTTATTGTAAGTTTGCCACAAACTCAAAGCTTGCACATAAAAATGCACTCGTCGCACCACTTCAAATTATTTATGTCTCGACTCGAGTTGAACAACAGTCCTCGAGACACAATGTGAAGTGGTCTAACGCTAATCACGTAGCTGACTTTATTTAATCGATTTTAAAACATGTTGATTGATTAAGTAGGCCGTCAAACTAGTTAATTACTGGGTCAGTTTTACTGCTATTGAACCTGAAACACCCAGAGTTGTTGTTTCCTCAACACGCATTCTACAAGGCATTTCAGATGCTGTGCGACAACCACTCACTTGTGTTATCTATTCAAGTTTCTGTGTTTGATGCCAACGTCACCAAACTCTACGCCGACCATAAACTGTCAACTGAAGCGATCGGCGTCTGAGCTCTTAAAACATTGAGCCACGCATTGGGCAACGCTGTCCAGCTAATTTCGATACTTAACAGCATCAAAATATTTCAACGGCATTCGTGATAACAAATTACTGTCGATCTCGCCACAACGAACCAATGTACAAATGCTGTTGTGGCTCATGTAACGCAATTTTGTTTCGCAAATGCTTTTTTGATTTTATTTTCATTATGGCTTTTACAGCTCGGTTTAGTAGTTTGGAAATTTCGGTTTTATTTGTTTTAAATGAGTAAATTAGTTGGCGTGAAGTCGCTGCGTACGGAAAACGTGATAAAGCGGAATCAGTGTGATGCGTATCGGACGTCGGCCAACCGGCTTGACCGAACTTTGAAGTGACTTTCATTGATAGTTCATTGATTGGCAGCGCTCTTGGCTGCCAAACTCGTTGAAGTATGGCAAAAAAATTGCATTGGCAAAACGATTAACTGACAAGTCGAAGCATCAATTTAAATTCGGCGCTTGGCCACGGCCCACAAGTCCGTTCGACTGCCGCCAAATCAATCAAATCACGGCCTCATAGCCGCGTCACAAACCGCTCATTGAGAACGACAACAGTGCCACTCTTCGTCGGCGACCTCGTCTTGAAGTCGCATTGGGTTTTCGCTTTTAACAAAAACCAACTCATGCAAAGTTGAACGAAACAGGGAAAACAAATGACTGGTATTGAAAATTGACCGCAACCACAAGACGGAAGCTCAACTCAAAGAAACTCACACAACATTTGGTCTATGTTTAATTTTTATTTTTTGTGCATGTCCAGCGACCTTAAGTCAACAGCAATTGTACTTTAAATTTCCTATATCGTCATCGTTTCCACAAAAAGGAAATACACATCTATCACATGTTTCCCAACGACTGCGAGGAAGCTGATTACCAGCCACCCCAGCCGCCACCGTGACCGCCGCTGCCACCGTAGCTGCCGCCGCCACCACTGTAGCCACCGCTGCCACCGTAACCGCCGCCGCCACCGTAACCGCCGCCGCCGCCGCCGGTGGTTATGATTTTGTAAACTTGCACGTGTCCACCACCTCCGTGGCCGCCACCGCCATAACCGCCGCCATAACCGCCGCTGCCTCCGTGGCTGTAGCCGCTGGCATAACCGCCGCCGTGACTGCCACCGTAGCCGCCGCTACCACCGTAGCCGCCGCTGCCACCATAGCCGCCACCACCGTAGCCGCCACCGCCGCCGCCAGTGGTTATGATTTTGTAGACTTGAACGCCGCTGTGTCCGCCACCGCCGTAGCCGCCACCACCAGAGTATCCACCACCGCCGCTGTAGCCGCCACCATGACCGCCACCGCCGTAGCCGCCATCGTAGCCACCACCGTGACCGCCGCTATAACCACTGCTACCGCCATGGCTGTAGCCGCTGGCATAACCGCCACCGGAGCCGCCGCCGCCGCCGCCGCCGCCTCCCAATAGATTCAGCAGGAAGCCCGCATTGGCCGAGGCCAACACTGTGGAAAGTGCAAACAAGCACAGAAATACCTGCAACGAAATAACGTAATCCACTGTAATTTGAGGCACTTAATCCTCGCCCAGAGATCGGGTCAGGCGACGTCAACTCACTCTCATTGTGTCCGGAAAAACGTGCCGCTAGAAACGGTTTTTGCACACTAATTTCGTACAATGGAAGAACGTCTTAATTTATACTCTGTCGATGTCGATGTCGATGCCGTGCAACATCTAGAAGGCTGGACCTAATTGGCGACGAGCGCGACAGCGATCGATTCTGCAGCTGCCAAGTTTAAACATTTCTTGTTTCTTCGTGTTTTGGTTATTCGCAAACCGCACAAGAAACAAAAACAAAAAAACAACAAACAACTCAACTATTTGCATACTGATCAGTACCGTAGTTAGAAAGGCTCTTTAACTGGAAATACGGAGACGAGCAGATTTGCAAACAGACGATCCGGCATGCGAAGATATTTTTCTGTGTCCAATTAATAACAATAAGTAAAAGTCTATGTCGGCATAGTCGCTGCCCAGACGCCCTACAGCAATGCCCATATGGTGAAAACACCGAAAAACGACAGCTACGAGACGACTCGGCTCTACTACTGACTTTTTGATAAGACATACATAAATGAAAACTATGGTCCTACAAGTGGTCCCAAGGAACAGATATTTTTCCAGGCCTCGTGAGGGAAAATCGTAGAAAAGGTCTGTCTCTGCCTTGTATTGTTTAAGTTGCTTTCTGTAGCCACGACCCTATAATTTGTAAACAGCAAAACCAAGTTTTATGCTAAAAGCTGTTAGGTTGTAGATAATAGTTAACAGATAATAGTTAAACATATAACCGATAGTTGTAAATAATAATTAGAAAAACATAAAGATCGCTAATAATTTCTCACAAATAGTCAAACAAAAAAAAATATTTGAAAATTATGTCCATAGAAGACCGTTCACCACTATAGCAACCCCACTTAGTAACCCAAGAACTCGTAAGCATGTTTTTAAATATTTGAAAACTTGTTCAGCTTTCATAGTTTAAATTAGTTATGGTTTATAGTTTTGTTATTCACAAAAAACTCTGTCCACGCTTAAATTTTTGGCCCATAAGCCATAGGCCGTTGACCAAAAAACTAAAAAAAGAAAAATTTGATAATTTTTTGCTCAAATCAATTAGGTAACAAAGTACAAACCTTTTATCCCTTCCGAACAAAGGCAGAAAGAAAAAGAATTTGCATAAGAGGCCAAATTGATGCGACACAACTGAGACGTCAACTGAGACGTATTAACTTAACATAGTCAAGTAAGACTAACGGATAGCCTTGCTAGAACTGCGGCATCCAGATCCTTCTGGGATCGAAGCCCTTCATTGAGCTGAACAAGTACAACCTAGCAAAGACTGGTCTAATGCTTGGAGTTATAGGCAATTTAAAATCTTCATCAGAGGTTCTAACTCCAAACGAAGTGAAGAATTTCTCAGACTGAGAAAAAACCAGCTTTAACAGATCATCGGGCTTCTAACTGGGTACTGCAGACTGAAAAAACATATGCGTGCAGTCGGTTTCGAAAAGGTTGTGTCGTAGCAAGAGGCGTTACCAGGGCCAGTACTGACTCGCAGAAGAGAATATCAAGCACTTGATCTCCCTTGACTTATTAAATTTCATTAGGTCGGTGGGTCTAAGAGATGTTCTCTAACAACTTGTAAGAGGCACAGTAGATCACTTTTGGTTTCAGTGCAATTAACTATTAAAATATAATCGAATCTACCTGTAGATATCTACGAAGTCTGGGAATTAAAGCTTGGAAAACGCAAGAAAGAAAAAAAAACGACTGGAGGTTTTTACTGCAGCAGGTGAAGACCCGACCAGGGTTGTCTAGCCAACTATGATGATGATGAATCTACTTCTAAATTGCTAAAAATGACCATAATCACCATAAAAAGAACCAGAAGATACAGCAAGTTTCGTTTGGTATTTGCCAGGTGCTCTCCTTATTGATGTCCCTCTTCAATGCGTGCTCCAACAAAAGTGAGTCAAGTAATCACAAAATTGTCTGAGAAAGTACGAAATCGAAACGCCAGATCCCGCTACTCTCGATTGCACTTTTACAACGTAAGCACAGATTACTAAAGCCATCTAAGTATTGGAAAAATAATGGATTTCTTTGTACTACAACTTATTTATTCCAATACATGCGGACCCAGCAGGGACAATGGGCTTAGAATATTTGTATGCTGTTTCTAAAGTCAAAAATTGGTAACTTTTTGACATGGCATGGTTCTATATTAGTGACCAGCTTTCGGACGTTACAGGCACATGTTCTTTGGCGGAATGACTCCAGTAAAGGACGAGGCTGTCCGGAATTTGAGGACATCCTTTCTTTACAAAAACGTCGTACCGACTATAAGAGATCCAGAGGCTCTGGGAAACTTGATGTCAATGTCTGACAATCGAAGGCCGTAGCATCTCCCAACGGTTGGGCCGGGTAGATCTACTTTAACCCTTTCCCTATTTCGTTTCCATATGGCAACATGCTACTTTGTAAACATTTAAACTCTCAATAGTTCTATGAATAAATTTTGTTGTTGTTGTTGTTGTTAGTGCTAACAATAGTCTGAAGTTTTAGAAGTAATACGAAATTAATAAACTTAATGTTTAAGTTTAAAAAAGAAAGGTACACACGTTTTTGGAATGCTATATCTTTACATAGTAAAAAAAGATAAAGCAGAAAAAGTAAGAGAGATTTTTAGCTCCTTTTTTAGATTTGTAACTCTTATATGACAAGACTCTAAAAAAACAGAGTCCGGTAATACAAATTAAAAAAGCTGTCATAAATAAGATTTGGTTCAATTGGCTTTCGAGACCTCAGCACTGAGTAATATTGTATGTAGCTATAAACAAGTTACAACGGCCTCTGTTTTCCAATTTACTTTTATGAAATTTTCTGAAAAAAATTTTTTCGAATTGAGAATTAATAACTTCAGGAAAAATTCAAAAAATTACGAATATTCACACATGAGAAGAGGGGTATGAATATTTTCTGGAAAATTATTACTCAAATTCTCAAAAAATTATAATTTTTTTCTTTTATTATTTTATTATATTATAAAAAAATGATTCTCAAAAAATTGTTCACAAAAAATTATTTTATTTTTTATTAACTGACCATAACTAATGAGAAGCCTTACACAACCAAATGTGTGGTAGTAGAATCAAAATATTTTAAAATAAAACCAAAAACTATTAGATAATCAGAAACAATTTTTTGCCGCCTCTTGTGTGCCACTGCCAAAGTGTCACATCACTTTGCCTTTTGGCCAAATATAAGTTGTAAGTTTTTTAAGGTGTTTTCGCCTTCAGAACACATTCACTAAAACCAGTTGCACAACCTATTTCATAATATATATTTTTACTTTTTAAAAGCATTTTATAAACCATCTAATTTAAATAAACCCCAAAAAAACAAGTTTCAAATTTAAAATACTAAATAGTATATAAATAGTGGCAAAAGTGGCGATACGCTCAAAGTGTCTTCCATTTGTTTAGTGAGTATTCTCAACGAAACTATGTATATATATGAGTACATACATATGTATGTAAGCAAATGGATAGACCCCATAAACTATCGAACATCATTGGTAGAGACCGCATAATTAAAACATACGAATAGTTATAAATATTTAATGTGAATAGTTTCTCGCTTTTAATGTGGGCCGAAACGCAGGGAATATCCATTCAGTGACCAGTTGTGTTGTGAGGAACATAGCGCATTGTGGGAATCCCCACGGAGCGACCCAAATTTTTGTTAAAGAGCTTGTTATGTAGAGAGCAGTGCAATGGTCCTTACGACTAACTGTTCTGAAGTATGTTCGGTCTGCTCATTCATCCTGAGAAAGGTACATTCTATACAGAAATTAGAGTCTAGGAATATAGCAAATATGTAAATATATAATGTGTAATAAAAAGAAACCCATTATATTTTCAATAGAAAGAAAGATACGATTGCGTACTAAAAAACTTCTCAGAGAGTTTTGTGATTGCTGAAAACGAAAACCAGGCGTACTGTGAAAGTCAACCATGCGCAATTTTCATTTCTTTGATTCTGTTCCGGTAATTTTTAGTCAAAGATGCCCCACGCTCTGAAAGGCCAATTGTCGAAAATGTAAAAAAATTATGAAAATTTTCGAGTCCGACCATTTTCGATGTTGTGAAGCTCAAAATTGCATAGAAACCCGTTTGGAATCACTTAAATAAGGCTGAATATAAAAAGAAGCTCGATGTATGGGTGTCACATGAGTTAACGCAATGGATCAAATTTCCATATGCGAATTACAAGAAAATCGACCAGCCTTATGACAACTTTAAGCTTTAAGCTAAACAGTAACCAAGCCACAATTGACGGTGAGAAAGGTTTTGCTGAATGTTTGATGGGATTAGCAAGGAATCATCTACTATGGGCTGTTTCTCCATGACAACTTTAATCTAAACGCTAGAACAGTGAGCCGTCGCAAACAGTAACCAAGCCACGATTGGCGGTCGAAAAGGTTTTGGTGAGTTTTTCATGAGATTGACAAGGAATCATCTACTATGGGCTGTTCCTCTATGGCCAAACTCTTATCTAGGACCAGTACTGTCAGCAATTGAACTGTCCGATGGAACGAATCACGCAGATTTGGCCAATAGAAGAGGACCCGTGTTACATTCACACATCGGTAGTAACTCGCCAGAAGCTTAGAGCGCTTGATTGGGAGATTCTTATGCATCCATCTTATGTTATAGTCCAGATCTGCCATCAAATAATTACTACCTTTTTCTGTCTATGGCAAATGATTTTGCTGGGTAAAAGTTTTCTTTAAAAAAAGCGTTTGAAAATTGACTGTTCCAGATTTTTTTGATAAAAGGGACGAGTGTTCCAATGAGAGAAATGGCAACAAGTTATCGAAAACGGTGCATATTTTACCTAATTAGGATAATTTAAAGTTTAACGAAGCCTTTAATTTGATACAAAATTTATGGATTTCTTTCCAGTAAAAATTATGTTCAAGCAATTCTCCTCTATTATAGTTAATAATAATAATATTCAGAAATTTTGTTCAATACTATATTTTGTTATTTTTCCCTACTCAAAAAACTATCAATAACGCTTTTACTCCACTAAATATTATTATGTAAATAAATGTTAATAACTGCGAGCGTAGATATTCCTTTTAGCATATTTAATGCTATGCAAATGTAAAAATTAGCAAATTTCAAAATCTATAGAGAGATTGAACCGAAAGGCTGAATAAAACATTTGTTTTTTTCCATTGATTTGTTTATTTTTAAGATTTTGTTTTCATTTGACATTCACAACCGGTTCGAATCTTTAAAATTCACCTAATTTAAGCGCGTGTGAAAATAGTATAATTGTGATATTTATGTGTGTACAATTGTATAATTTTATGCAAAGTTGTGCAAAAATATTCTTTAGGTTTAAAACTAATAACAATGAAAATTAACCAAATTCAAAACTAAATAAATAATCAGTGACAGTTGGAAACACTTGGAATATTTAATCTTCTACGAATGACATGGAAAACCAAATGCTGTCATTAAAACTTAGCAAACGAGCTACTATAATACGAGTACTATATATTTATATATTCGAGAAGAACAAGAAATTCTTCTATAAAATATAAAATAAAACTATTTCTCTCTTAGCTATTCGGGTTTAAGACCACAATTTCTTGGTGAGTTATCTAGTTTTTACTAAGCACAATAGTTATCAGAAAAAGAACAACTTGACCTTGGGATCTTTTCCCAATCATTAGAAGCTAAACTGAATTAAGTTAGGTTAGGGGGTTAGTTTTCCAATCATTCGTCTCTAAGGTATACGCGAAGGCCGTGGAAGGACATTGTGAATGGGGGTCGAGTCCATTAATCAGTCTGAGCCTCGCAAAAATCTAGCGATAGTGAGTAGTGACACAGCACTCACCAGATTCACCTGGGGTCCAGCACATTTCTCAGTCACTGTAAATTACACTGTACAACACCAAAAAAAATAACAAGGTTCTGACCTATTCTCCGATATAAAGGCAAGAGTACTCATTCTTTTTTGAGCTGATGTATACTGGACATTATTTGATAACGGTGTGTAATTGCTAAGAGCTAAACGAAAAATTTAATGAATACCTGAAATACCCACAATCGTTTTAATATCTAGAGCTTTCTTTTGTACGGTGACTTATAGTGAAATTTTGCGTTCAACACTTTTCCCATACACACTAACCCTCAAAAATCAAGTTTTGTAGGAGATTTTAGTATAAATTTATATTAAGTACAAAATAAACACTTAAACACATTTTCAGTTTTGGTTTAATTCTGGCGTTGAAGTTAATTTTTGAGCTTTGATGTATTCGGAGACCTATAATAGAATTTTATGGCGAATATTTTCGTGATACATTTTTTCCTTAAAAAGTCCTGTTTTACAAGACATTTTTGGCATTTTAGAAAAAAAAGGTCAAATTGTCCCATACAAATAGGAGCTACAGGGTTAAAATGCTCCACAAAAATGTTCTTCGCAGTATTTTATATCGAATTGCTGAATACATCATATACCTGAAATGTGGGGTTACATGGTTTTCGTATGCCGATTCAGCATAAAAATGTGAAAAAAGGGGAAAACTTTGACCCCCTAAAAAAATGCAAACGTAATCTTTCAAAACGCCGATATACGTATATTTTTTTTGGTCCCCTCTACCAGAATCCGTTGTCAGAACCTTGTTATTTTGAATTTTGTTGTGCAGTGTTATTGAAATATTGGAATAATACACTACATATGTAGATAAGGAAAAAATTTAACCTTACCTAACCAAATGTAACTAAACCAAATCTCTTTCTTGATAAACAAGACCCACCTACCATCTACGTGGGTTATCAAAATAAATAAAACAAAAAGTGAAACACCTAACCCAACTTTAAACAGCTAAGCAACATTGCACCCAACCAAGGAAGTTGTAAACTATTTGCCAAACTTTGTCTTGAGATTAAATGAGCACTTAAAAACGAATGCAAGATGTTTCTTCATATTTTTCAACTATCTCCCATCACATCGGGTTTTATTGCTCTCTTCTCACTTAATAATAGTCATGAAACACTTTACGTCACATCGTGCAACGCTTCTTTGTGAAAGTGAAAGTACTGTACACACTTGTAGTCGTAGCTGTCGTTGATGAAGTGCTGAGGTTTTTTTAATCACTTTGAAAACGTTTGGCGACTCTAAACGAATTTAGCAATTTGAATGATGCTCTTCCGGCAGTTGCTTTGAATGCTGAAAGTTACAGACACACGCACAATTTTGTTTTTTTTTCATTTATTTGTTTGTTTTCTTTTTTTGGTAACAATAAAACAATAACAACATTAACAACGTCTACAAACACACGTTGCTGCTCAACAGGTACAACAAAACTTCGATTATACATTCACACTTATGCTGCTAGGGGGATGCGGATGTATGCATATCACAATGGTGGAGTGGGTGTGGGTGGTGCTGGAGGGGCTTGCGCAATGACTCGACGCGAGTTGGCCTATGAGTGCTGGAAACGGAGTGGGCTGTGGCTTAAACTATGGACGACAGTCTATTAAGATGGATAGAGATGGCGCTGCAAGAGCATGACTGCTGCTGAGTGATGTGTGCGCTTAGTCCCAGCCACCGCCGCCGCCGCCGGAAGCCCAGCCACCGCCGCCGCCACCGTAGCCGCCACCACCGTAGCCGCCGCCGCCGCCTCCTTCGCTGATGACTTTGATAATCTTAATTTCGCCACCACCGCCGCCGCCATGGCCGCCTCCGAAGCCACCTCCATGACCGCCACCGAAACCGCCGTCACCGCCATATCCGCCACCACCACCACCGTGGCCGCCGCCAAAGCCGCCATCGTCGTGAACAACTTTGATGATTTTCACTTCACCGCCGCCGCCACCGCCATGACCGCCACCGTATCCACCATCACCGCCACCGCCATAGCCGCCACCACCGTGGCCGCCGCCGCCGCCGTCGGCGCTAATGAGCTTGATGATCTTGACCTCTCCGCCACCACCGTGGCCGCCGCCGCCGTAGCCGCCATCGCCGCCATAGCCGCCACCACCATGGCCGCCACCACCACCGTAGCCGCCGCCACCACCGCCGCCATCGCTAATGACCTTCACAATGGTGTGGCCCCCACCACCGCCGCCGCCATGACCGCCACCGCCGTAGCCACCACCACCGCCATGTCCACCGCCGTAGCCACCGCCACCGCCATGACCACCACCGCCACCGCCGCCGCCCAATCCTAGAAATCCAGCTTGGGCTGACGCCACTACAGCGAGAAGGCAAACGAAAACCTGCAAGCGAGACGAGGAGAAGAGTAAACGTTAGAATTGTAGCCAATTCGTCAGTGAGTCAATCAGGTGCGACCTCAAAGGATCACACGGCCGCTCAAGGATGATGCGTGCGTACACGTACCTTCATTTTGTTGTTGGCACTGTTTAAACGGGCCAAAACGTTGGTTTTGTAGACGAAGTTAACCAAACTTTTGCTGCGAAGAGAACACAGACACTGATGCCTTTTCGCTGCGGCCAGCTCGCTTTTATAGCGCCATCGATGGATGCTGCAGACCGGCGTTGCGCAGACGCCAAATGCAAACGAAAGTGCCGCTGCAATGCCAACGCTTTTCGGCCCCTCCCCGCCCTACGCGCAGCGGCAACCTTTTTGGATGAACTCTTCACTTGGCGCAGCATAAACTGGTTCAGGCACTGGGCCGGCGCATGCGTAAACTACCACGACGACATGCAACATTGCCGCCGATGTTCGAAGCGCAACCGAAGTGACAGCCGCAGCCGAAGCGGCAGCACGCAAAGAAATGGCCAGCACGACACTGTCACTGCCAGCGACAGCGATGCTAACAAGTTGCCGCTGACCCCATAACACAAACGCAACCTTAGACACGGCCACACGTATGTGGGAAGTGCGTCGCGGCGTGTGTGTCACTCGGTCAAAAGCGCAACTGGTTCCGGCCTTCTTGTCGTGCACATTTATTTATGTTTACCTTTCATTTTCGATGTTGGGCTTTTATGTTCATCGAATTTTTTATTCAACATTTGTCTTCGAAATATAAACGATCCATAAAAAACTTACGATCTTTTTTGATTGATGAGGAGACGACTTGCAGCCAACTAACCAAAAAACAACAGTTTACTGCACAAGTAGGGAACTTTGGAAAGGCCATTGACACTAAAGATTGGATATTATTTTCATCTTCATAGAGTCTGGAAAGCCAGTCCCCGGATTCCATTTTCCCCATTTTATTCCCATGAAGAGTGTGTGGCTTAACTGGATATATGCTGTAATAATTGAATTTCTCTTAATTACCCTGCACAACAAAATCAAATTTTTTCAAATAAAAAAGTTCTGGCAATGGATTCTGGTAGAGGGGGCCAAAAAAAATATACGTGTATCGGCGTTTTGAAAGTTTACGTCTGCATTTTTTTAGGGGGTCAAAGTTTTCTCCTTTTTGCACATTGTTTTGGTGAATTGGCATACGAAAACCATGTAACCTCACATTTTAGGTATGTGATGTGTTCAGCAATTTGATGTAAAATATTACGAAGAACATTTTTGTAGAACATTTTAACCCTGTAGCTCCTATTTGTATGGGTCAATTTGACTTTTTTTCTAAAATGCCAAAAATGTCCTGTAAGACCATACTTTTTAAGGACAAAATGAACCACAAAAATATTCGCCATAAAATTCTACTATAGGTCTCTGAATACATCAAAGCTCAGAAATTAACTTGAACGCCAGAAATAAGCCAAACCTGAAAATGTGTTTAAGTGTTTATTTCGTACTTAATCAAAATTTGTACTAAAATCTCCTACAAAACTTGATTTTTGAAGCTTAGTGTGTAAGAAAAAAATGTTAACGCAAAATTTCCCTATAAGTCACCGTACAAAAGAAAGCTCTATACAGTATTTTTCGTTTATAACGAACCCATTTAAAACGAACTTCCACCTAAAACGAACCAATTTCAAAAGTACGCGCTTTATGTACCCATTTAAAGCGAACTTTCGGTTAAAACGAACCATTTTCCAGTCCTTGGAAGCTCGCTTTATGCAAAAAGAACTGTAAATAGAAAAATAAGAATAAATTTGAGTTCCATTTGCATAACCTGTCAGGACCAAAAACGCCTCTGTTTTGGTGTTGTACAGTGTTATTATGTCACAGATTATCTCTAATATATTTCCGTGACTAATAGTTTTTGCTGCCTCAGACTGTCTGCATTTGGTCATCCCATTCTTCCTTTCACAGAGCACTGAGGTTTCCCAACTTTCAACCAGACTCTCAACCCTTGAATCGTTCAGTCCAATTCGTGCCTCGAGCCCATAAAAGAGGTCATGTTCCGACCACTTCTTAGCCAGACCAACCCAATGCAGAGTTACCTAGTTATCCCGTACGCACCTGTTGAGTACTGGGACACATTCAAAACACAGTTTAGAGGTTATGATCGGTTTTCACATAACTTAAAGCGCGAGCAATTCATTACCTAAATAGAGCAATTAATTTAATGATTTATATTACCTTATTTTAACAAAAGGCATGCTGGTTTTTTATTAGTGAGTGTTAAAAAAAACGCATTGAATTATCATAAAATTTTGTATTGCTATTTCAAATTTATTGATATCATAACAAAAAATTATCTATCAGTGTCATCTACTGAAAGGCTTCATCAAATATTATGCAGTTCACTTCAACTACAATGAGCCACTTAGTAAAAGTTGCTCAAGGAAATATGTCTTCAAAGGTGGTTTCTGGGCTCCTGTTCATCCAAGTATCGCACCTAAACACCTGTGGCCCAGTTTGCATCAGGCGCACAACAACAATTATACAGCACAGCTGTTGTCAGTTTGACGTCGCGTCGGGTCAAACAACTCAAAAGCAAACAATCGCTTGTCGAATGTGTCTTCATCGCACTCGACAGCAATCGCTCGGCCATAAAATTCACAGCATCATCGCTCATCCTAACGTTCCGCACAGCGCCCGCTGGAAAAAAAGCAACCAAAACCATTCCCGCTCTGGGTTGCATCCGACAGTGACGTAATAGTTAATCCATATCACCGTTTTACAATGTTGTTGCTTAATTAATCGTGGCGTTCGTTTTTTGTTTTCAACATGGCACGGCCGCTCACTTCTGACGCGAACATGTTGGTCCGGCTGGTCACCTTTCCGTCGGCGCTACTGCGCCCGCATCGACCAGCTGCTGCTCGCTTGATTGCCGTCGTCTTGTCACATTGTTGGCGTGGTCGCGGTTACAAAATTATCACAATCATGTTTACAACAATTTTCTTCGTTTCGAACAAACATTTTTCGATTGTCAAAAGTTGTAACATATCGCATCTGACTTGTTGTTTTGCACAGCGTTTTGTTGTTTTCGTTGGTATGCAGTCGCGCATAAGGAAATTGCGAAAATTTTTTTCCAAAGCCCTTCCAAAAAAAAAATTGCATGTCAGTGGTAATGAAATCATCCGGAAAATTGCCAATATCCACGTAATCACATTGCTATGTATGTACTTATATGAGTCAGTTGCATAAGAAAACAACAACAAAAACTGGGAGTTGAACTGCACAGCATGTCGCCGATCTGTTGACTGCACACTTCCGCAAACACTCAAAAATTTACATCAAAAATAAAAATCATTTACCTCTCTTGCTCAATATAAAGTCCGCCCCGAGGGGGGTGTGATTGCTTCCGCAATGCATTTAATAAAAAATCAACTGCAAGAAATTCATGACAACAATGAACTTTATTATAATAGCGGTACTCACGCTGTATTGTATTTAGAATTAACCCTTTCGCTATTTTATTGCCATATGGTAACATGCTACTTTGTGGAACCTTCTGAACTGTCTGAACCTTCTATGGTTCCAGGAATACATTTTTTTATTGATCCTTAGAATAGTTTGAAGTTTTAGGAAAAATACGAAATTAATAAACTGAATATTTAAGTTTAAAGAACAGAAGTATACGCGTTTTATTAATGGTATATCTTGACATAGTAAAGGAAGAAAAATGAGATAACTTTAATTTGACGTTTTTTTTTCAATTTAGATCCATTTTTTTTATTTTAGCTGAAGTAAATGAAAAAATATTGAAATTTCCATTATGCAAGCTTCGTTGTAAGTTTTATGTTTAAGTAATTATTACAGCCACAACGATGTGGTTGCTGTCTTAGAAAAACACTCTTAAATACAGGGTCCGAGTATAAAAATTAAAAAATGTCTTATGGAATGTTGCTATTACAACCACATAGAAGCCTAAAACGTAAAATTTTAACTTTCCCTAGTAAAAACCTGTAGCGAAAGTGTTAAAGGGTGAAAACCTTTTGCCAATATTGCTGCCTGTTAGAAATCCTCCCGTTTTGAAACTCGTCGACAATTTAATTAGGTATTTTTCGTTCTCTATACTTAAGGATTTGTCGTCCATTAGTCTGCCGTATTCATCGACCTCCCCACTAAGGAATATGTCCTTCAACATGAGTAGGTCCTTGTGCTTGTTTATCTACACCTCATTTACTTCAGTGGTGCATTTAAGGGTGGTGCCCCTAAATAGCTGTTTGTTTAAAAATTTAAAGCACCCAATATGGTTTCAAATGGTACTGGAAAATGAAATCCTGTGCGCGCCGTTGTCAACTTGTATGGATTTTTCTACGAAAATGCATCTCCTTCTTGCCAACGTGAGAAGAAGGTGCACTCTGATCTAATGTGATATAACATTAGACTGATCGGTCAAAGAAAGGCACATACACATAAGCACTATTGGTCCAGAGTTTCCTTTTGAAGTGGTTAAAGTAATGATCGGTAAAGACATCGGAAGTTTTGGATGAACTTCAACAAGAAATTGATTCCTAGTTTCAAAGCCTACTTCAGCCGATCGAAACTAGGAGCTCCCAACTTAGTAAGAAGTCTCTGCATGTGCAAAGACAGTGCGTCGCCTCAGAAATCGATTGTCGTATGTGCTATTAAACTCAATGGAACATAAGACATTCGGTTTCTGTGGTCAAGAGTTTTATTGGCGCCTTGATTTTCGCACTTTTTATGTTAAATTTTTTTATGTTAGTTGTATTCATTGTATATGAAAGACCCTGTTAACACACTTTTAAACATTATACTTCCACTCATTTCGAGCTCCCGGTAACTGAGTAGCACTTCTGAATAGTTCATCAATACCTTTGCATCCTTAAGTAGGTAGGTAGGGATGAGCCCATTATGGAACCAAAAAGAGTCGAGCATAAAACCGCTCACTCACTGAACCAGTTGCAGCCCCTTACGAAGCCTAGTACACTGTCACTGTCAATTGTCTAATTGGGCAAGTCCCATAGATTTTTGAAGAAGAAGTTGCCCAGGTGATTCTTCCTCCTTTTAAATAAAGCAGAATAAGTGCATAAAAGGTGAAACGCATTGTCTTTCTCTTCCTGGTTCATACAATTGCGAAAGAATTCGTTTGAAAACAGTCCCAAACTTTTAGGATGCTCATTAAAAGACTTTAAAGAAACTTGGGTCCGCATCTCTATAGATACAAGTAACACAAGAACCAATGTTTAAAAGCCACAAAGATTTAGCGATTGTGTTCTAGAATAGTTGGAACTAAATCAAAAAATCGATGAAAAATTTTATAACTGAACTGGAAAATCAATTAAACAGTGATCCGATCAAACACCAACAAGGTTCTTATTTTGTCCCCATTTAGGGAGAAAAGCTCTCTGAAACGCCGAAAGTTTAAGTTTGGCCAAATTTGGTGCGCAGAACACGTGTGCCATCAGATTATCTTAACCCTTTCAGTCACAATGTCCAATATATTGGACTACAGCCCATACAATTCATACAGAACGGGTTTATTTTCATGACGGAAAGGGTTAAATTGGTTTCTTGTATATAAATTTATTGACATAAATGCTCAGTCGTACAGTGCTGAGTGAGCTTGTCAGCTCTATAGTTCCTTGGAATATCCGTTTGACCCGGAACCCAGTGTTTTTATACCCAGTAGATATTACGACGGGGTTGATACTAGAATGTCTAAGTCATTCGACTCCAGTGAGATCTTTTATTATAAATAATTCTTATGACATTAGTTTATGAGAGAAAATCTTCCGAAATGAAGAAAGAAAACTTAGTGGCCGAGCATTCTAGTGTTAAATTATTTATTTAATAAAACAAAAATAGAAAACGCTCTGGTATTTGTAAGTATCTGGGTGGTATCTGAAAATTTCAACATTTTTTTTTAAATTGAAAGCTAACATTTAACTTTCTCATTACTCTGGAACCAATTACCTCACAACATCTGAGATGGTCATTTCAAAAAAGCGTAAACAAAATAATTACAACCTTTCGTTGCTCACCCACAATTATATATTTACGTACATTAATGTTTACTTACTTCACGGTGGCGTAATCACTTAACGGCAAAGCAATAACAATTGCAATAGTAATCAAATTTAATCATTGTAAAAGAAGTAAAAGTGTACTTTGCAGTTTATGAGCCAGTGCCAACGCTCCATGTTAGAAAGCTGTTCAATGCAAGCATGAAAAACACACTAACATACATACATATTTACAAATTAAACATACATGCACATCATTCACTCCTGCACACATCCTTTGAAGCCAACACGCAACATTCAAGTTGAAAAAAACAGTAGCAAAAAAAATTTGCCATTGCCAAAATTTGGCAATATTTGGAAATACTTTTTTGTTTACATTTACATTTTCTATGACTAGCAAATTATTAGAGTTTGCTGTCAGGCGTCGCATAATTACGTCTAATAACGCTGAATAACGCGATCACAATATTTAGGCGAATTGGCCATTTCTATTGGCCGCTGCATTGATGGCCGGAGGCGCTCACAAACTTGGCCCATATGAATCAAATTAAGTTATTCGCTTTGGAGAAAACTTGAAGCGCCAATTAATGTCATCGTTGTTGTTGTTGCATTGTAAAAGATTAACAGCTCACCTGGTGGCGCACGAAAACTGTTGCAGCCGAAATTTTTTATGAAACTCCGATTTGCTGGAGGAAGTCATTTGTTGTTTGTTACGTCTTACGTGTTAATGCAACAGCAAATATTTTGTAAAAATTAATTGCATTTTTTTATTGTATAAATTAAATGAATTTCCTCGCCACTTTTGACAGCATAAAAGCTTAGAAAGAAATGCAGCAATGCATATGAATGAAGAAAGAAAAATGAAAAAAATGTGAAAAATTTTTGAAAGCAGCCAGAAGTGGAAAAAAAGTTTTCCACTTGCGTACAAAAGATGCCCAGAGAAAAGGCGAGTGGAACTCGATGGCCGCAGTCGACTCGCAGCTGGCTCGAAGCGGTTTTTTCAAGGTTATTACAGCACCACCAGTGGACAGCCAAGAAATTTACAATTTTAATTTCTTTTAAGCCACAGAGCGCTTTATCGATAGATACAATTAATTACTTACATAATATGCAAATTAGCACAAAGCCGTAGCCACGCGGCCGCTGTTGGGCGCAGCAAATCTCGCAACGCTGCCGCTCACTCGCTTGTCGATTGCCATACAAAGCTATACGCATTCGAACCACGATCGCCAACATTTTCGACTTTTCAAATCGAACAGGAGCGGTGATGTTTCAAATACGGGTTTCATCGATAGTTTAAAAAAGCAATACAGGGATTGACATTTCTCTCATAAAAGTGGCCCTTTCATTGGTTTTTTGTCTTGCTTGCGTTTTCTCAAACGTTGATAATTGCCACATGCTCTTTGCTCTCAATGAAATTTTGAGGTTGGAATGAGCAGATGTCAATCTTACTACTATTTTGTGTATTATAGTTTAATAGTTTAAGTTTAGTTATTATAGTTTAGTTAATTATAGTTTAAGTTATAGCGACACCTAAATTAACCATATTTTCAATATAAATTACAATATTTTCTAAACATTTCTGTCCATTTTAAATAAAGAAAATTAACCAGAAACCACAAATGTACAAAAAATTTAAGTTTTCAACAGGTTACTCACAGTTCTCGCGGCAAGTTTTTATAAAATTTTACATTTTAGCATTCGTTTTTGGTTTGTAATCGAATTGGCACAAAGCTTAAAAAACCGGACGTTTGGCAGCCCTGACACATTGCTGCGTTGAAGTTGGATGTTCGGAGCGCTCAAGTTGCGCGATCAAACCGGCATTAGCGGTAATTCGCATTTGGCTCGCAGCATTCTGCCTTTGACCGAAAGTCGCCAATCATTTGCCAAAGCCAATAATTCGCAAAAGCGATACAATTCATGCATTTCTATGGCAATTGCACACTTACACACTTTGTATACGCGGCCGACTTTGCGCCACCGCTTGATTCGTGTGTGCTGTAATTTATTAATTTGCCAGCGGCAAGTGCCCCGAGTTGACCGCGTCTTGATGTTCATACGCGCACATTAATTGTTGGCAAAGTAATATTTATCCACTGCTTGCCGCTTTTTTTTAACAATTTCAAACAAAACATTGCGAAACGAACTGAAGTTGCAGTTGGAACAAGCGAAACTGAAGCGTGTGGGGGCGAACATAATGGAATAAACATGGGGGGCGAGTACACTGGGTGTTTGAAGGATCGATTGCACTTGTGTGGGACAAAATTATTGTTATCTCAGTTAGTTGTTTTTTAAATTAAAGTTCCACCCAAACAAAACATTAACGTTTTAAAATAAAATACAAAACTGTTTCTATGCTCTATCGGTTTAGTTCAGATTAAGTGTTGGGCTTTCAAACCCGAAGTATTTAGTATTTATTTGAAATATAACGGCAGCTACCCTGTTGAAAAGTTTCTGAGAGCAAATTTGCCTATGAAAAAGCTTACTGCTTATCCATTCACAGTACAGTTCAGTAGATTTCGTATGAGTTCAAATATAATTATAGTCCGACTAAAGACAGTAGCCCAAGTCGAAAGTAGATGCCTTATGTTACTTAACCCTTTCGCTATTTTGTTGCCATATAGCAACATGCTACTTTGTGGAAGTGTGAACCCTCTATGGTTTCAAGAAACGATTTTTTAAATGTTATATCTTTGTATAGTAAAAAAGGAAGAAGTGGAAACAAATTAGAGACATTTTTGATCTGGCTTTTTACTTCAATTCAGATAAATTTTTAAAATAATTTTAGCAGAAGTAT
Organism: Melieria omissa; assembly: GCA_963971225.1. Taxonomy (NCBI): domain Eukaryota; kingdom Metazoa; phylum Arthropoda; class Insecta; order Diptera; family Ulidiidae; genus Melieria; species Melieria omissa. The sequence continues at coordinate 22,081,741 of OZ020268.1, forward strand.
ACGATGAAATGTTCAATTTTTTATAACGCTTACCAAACTTTATGTTTTAATATGTTTTGCATTCACAACGATATGGTTGCTGTCATATAACAATATTAACAAAAACAGGGCTCGATAACACAAAATAAAAAAATTTAGTATGGGATGTTTTTGATACAACACAGAATGTTTAATTAATAAACTTACAATTTAAACATTCCCTATTAAAAACCTGTAGTGATAGGGTTATAGGAAACAGAATCAAATAAGCAAAATCGGTTAGTAGCTATTTTACCGATTAGCCGGCATCGGTATCGGCCTCTTAAGGCCAAAAATGTCACAATCACAATCAATCATTTGTTCGGAAACTGACAAATATGACTCATTATATAGCAAATTCTTTTCGAAAGTCAAAACTCCTCCTTATTGTTTGTATTCAAACTGCCGAAACTAACCCGAATGTGCCGGAATTACTTTTCTTTCGAGAATTGCAAAAACATTTTTGGAGCAATCAAAAATGAAATGTAATTGAAACATTACACTTTCTGATTGCATATTAATTGTGACCATATGGCCAGGCTAGGCGCTACCAGGTTAAGTACGAAAGAGTGAAAATTTCATTACGTGGTGTTCAACCTTGATTCAATGACAATAATTTATTCTACAACATAAATACGTAAACGAATACGAAGTTGTAAGAAATAATAAATTATTGACGTAAACCAGCCGACTTTACCATATCTAGTAAACTTATTCTTGTTTCTGAAAAGAACAGATTCAGAAAGATTTGCATATATCGGTTACTTAAGAAATTCTGTAAGCTATTTTAATACACTTTAAATAGACAATTCTCCTTAACCCTTTTAACCCCTACTTTTACCATGTGTCTCGATGTTACTATTTGGTATTTAAATCATGAAACACTTGCCTAAGAAATGTGCACACGACATTTGAAATCGCCACGCCTCGCTCTATAGCTACTTTACTTCTGAACATTTTTATCTTAGCTGCAGAAAAACTATTTAATATTTATGTAAAAATACAAAATTATCACTTTTTGATTTTATTTAACCATTATTAAAGAAACAGGGTTTTGATCAAACGCACCCAATTCGTAGACTTAATTAGAACACAAACTTTCCTTCATATCGCTTTCCCCCTTTATTGCAAATTATTTTGGGGATAATAGTAATATTTTTGTAATTTGCCTAGAATTCATTTCTAAAAATATTAATTTGTTGGTGCCTACTTAAATTAAACCCATAAATCAATCGCAGCTTTTGCTAAAAGATGATAAATGGATGAAGTTGCTCTCAGGCAACGTTTAGTCGAAAAAGTTAAATCTTTACAAAAAGAAAGAACTAACAGCTAAGAAATAATGCAATGTACTCTTTTGCAACTCAAATTCCAAACAACATTCAATGGTTTACATATATGAAGACTTACATCAACATAGGAGGATCTAATTTATGAATATTACTAATTTTATTTTAGAATTCTTTTAACCAAAAAATCTAACGTACTTTTTTAATATCATTTTGTGCTTTTGTGTTTCATTGTAATTTCATTTCGTTTCACTAGCAACATTTTTCAGAGCAACCTTGCTATCGTCAATTCAAGGTGCCACACTCTAATAATTGTTTAAGAACGTAACTTCCCATTACCATAACATTTGACTTGTTAGCAATCGTTCCTACAGCTTAAAAACCTTGAGTTCAACGTGAACTTAAAGTGCGCAGAGTTCAAACTCGTGAAAGATTGAAATTTTCATCGTTATATGCCAAACAATTCGAATCTAACAACACAATGACTGCAACAGTCTGGCAACCAACAATCAAACCGATAACTAGAAGCCGATAGAGCCACAGCTGTTCGCCACAACAACAACACTATGTACAACAAAAACCACTGGTTCGCACTGCCCATCTGACAGTTTGCGCTCTGTCGGTTCTTCATTCATTTCCTTTCTTCCTCACAACTTTACATGAATCTTTTAAACAAACATAAAAAGTGAGAAAACAAACAAAAACCAATGCACAAACTAAAATAAATAAACAAATATTTGCACGGTGACGTCATTTATCCGCGATGCCGAGCTGAATTGAATTTGCCAATTAACATCGCCATTCCCGGAACTGTAGGCTGCCGCACAGCCAAGTGCACAATATTCTAACAATTTTAATGCTTTTGCTTTGGTGTTGAGCACAAACGATTTCCGCATCCAAATTCTCACGTAAGTCTGCAAACTCTACCAGCTGTGTGCGAGTATCTAACGTTTGAAATTCTTCCGAAATTGCAACTAACAAAATCTCTTTTTCCAGACTCAGCCTAATGCAAATATTCCTTCACTTTTCTATAGCTGTTTTCTAAATTTCAATTAACAAATGATTCATTAGGCCATGCATCATACATTGACTCATCATCTGTGTTATTTTGAGTGCTATAAAATAAAACGCATGCATCTTCCTACTAACAATCGGCGCTCTGCTGGCCGCACCACCACTAAGCTGCGCAGCGCATCTGCCCAATTCACGTGCCGCCTGTCTGAACGGAAACAATAGTCGAGGCATTGCCACAATAGGCAAGTCAACGCATTTCGATGCCACCCCCGCCCGCGTGTCCTTGAACGAAAGGGTGTGCCAATACAGCTGGACAAAACGCTGCCTTGCAATATGCGTTCATTCATTTGAATATAAGCAAACAAAAAAGGAAACTGAATTGCCCTCAACACGCTCCAACTGAAGTTAGCGGCCGCTTTGGCATTGTCGTGCGTTACGCCACCTTCAAACGGCCGTTTGACACGTTGGCAGTTGTGCGTTTTCTAACGCCTGTGGCACTCTTGGCGTTTTTGTTATGCCATAGTTTCCCATGTTTGTGTCATGCGAAAACTAAACGACAATTGGCCAAACGTGATTTCTTGCTAATTGTCTGCGCGGCAACGGCTGTCGAGGCAAGAATACATTCGACTTTATTGTTTGATGCAAAGGGCTTGTGGGCTTACAGTTTTTTTTATTATAAAATTGTAGATTTCTAAGAAAACGTCTGGCGGCAAATTTTCCATTCACTTGTCTTGTTTGATTCAAACGTTTTCTTCAATCCTTATTAAACTTGCCTTCCAATCTAAAACCAACGAAATACATAATTTTCATCATTAATACTTAACTCTTTTGACCCCAAAGTTGCCTGAGAAAAACTTCACCGGTTTGTCATCTTATAGCAAAAGCTACGATTGATTTATGGGTTTAACTTAAGAAAGCACCAACAAATTACTATTTTTAGAAGTGAGTTCAAAGCAAATTACAAAAATTTTACTGTTATTCCCAAATTAATATCCAATAATTTGAAGCGATATTAGGGAAAGTTTGTGTTCTAATTGAAGTCTACGAATTGGGCGCATTTAATCAGAACCCTGTTTCTTTAATAATGGTTAAATAAAATCAAAAAGTGATAATTTTGTATTTTTCCATAAATATTAAATAATTTTGTCTGTAATTAAAAAATGTTGATACAAAATTTATTTAACCCGTTTTAAGCTAAAATTGTTCAAAAGTAAACTAGTTCTCAAACTCTAAGAAAAAGGCGTGGCGACTTCAATTGTCGTCTGCATACTTCTTTGGCAAATGTTCTAGATTTAAATACCAAAAAGTTAAATCGAGACACAGGGTAAAATTCGGGGTCGAAGGGTTTAAGCATCTGCATATTTTATTAATAGTTTGTAAACTGAATTTTATTTGAATTTTTTGTTTATTCAATAAATTTTAATTTTAACAAAACAACATAAAATGTAATTTTTATGAATACAGTCGTGTCTGAGTATAGTAAACACCTCGATATAGTGAACACCCAAATTTTGACATGGAGCAAAAATTTGAACAAAATTTTGAAAGCAATTTCAAGCAAAAAAACAAAAAGTGTATTTTGAGCAAATAAAGCGAGTTTTTGAACAAAAATGTTAACCTTAATATAGTGAACAACCTTAATACTGTGAACAGGCCTTGCAATAATTAGTTCACTATATCCAGACACGACTGTATATATATTTTAATATTTTGTTTATTTACAAATTACAGTGTAATTACAAAAAGTACAACTAGAAAACTTCGCTTCCAGCTCAGCTTTTTTTTATTTATAAAAATAAATGTTACCAGTTACGTTATTTTAATTGACATGTTTTAATTAAATTTTTTTTCTCTCATAAAATAAAAGTTACCGGTTTCTAAGTTTAAGTACTTAGTTTTTTTCACCTGATTCACAAATACTAAATGTCCAAATTTTTTAAGTAAAGCAGCATTTTAATTTATGGAAGTTAAATATTATTGCCATGTTATGACCGTCCTTCACTCTGAACTTTCGTATCGTAAAACATCTGACTTGCTCTTGATTTGATTCAGGCTGATAGTACGAGCTGAATCGACCAACAGCCCTATTTATAAAGAAGTGAAAGCGAGTCTATATAAAAGTCATATTAACTAAATTTGTTTGACGCCTCAAGCGTGTCCGAATGAAATGCGTCACAGCAGCTGGCCCCGTTCGGGCTCCCACTCTCCACATTTTCCAGCACATTGCTCTCATTTTCACCAACTGTTGCTCCCTACAGCCGCCTCCCACAAGCCAAGCATCAACAAAGCAAAGCACACCGCCAGTCAGCCGGCTGAGAAGCGCGCAGCTAATTACACAGCCCAGCCATTAGCGATGCCGCGTCAGCGCTTCGGCGCATGCCAGCGCATGCTGCGCAAAGCATTCGAAAGCGAATGCCAAACAAGAACAATTTTAATGCGATTCGCTTCAGCGCACACAAATCCCGCAGAGCAAACAAAAGCCGAAAAGTCACAGAACAGCGGCAGCGGCACACTTGACTTCGATTCGTTTATCGGAGCGCTGGCAGTGACAGTGGCGCGGCCGGCGAATGCCTCGAGAACGAAACGCTGGTTTAGTTACAGTGAAGTGGCGCGCGCGAACGCACTTTTGAAACGTTTTGTCGGCTGGCGCTCTCTGTTGTGTATATGCCGGAAAGTGGCGCAGATTGTATAGAAAAAAGCGCGACCGCTGACGCCATTCGGCCGGCCATATAACGGCCGCTGTGGGAGCCATAGAAAGTGAAAAAATATGTGGGCGCTGCAAACACTCAACAACGCTCAATTCATATAAATCAATAAATTCAACAGCTGTATTTCTTTCTGCTCCTCATCGACAAACGGCAAATTAAAGTGTGCTCGATTTGTTTCTCTGTCTCCCGGTTAGTGAGGTCCCTTCAAATCTGCGCTTGACTGTTGAACTGCTGCCACTTCCGCTGATCCAACGCCGAGGCCGAGCCGCATCGGAAATGCTGAGATTCGAGCGCACCTCGCTTCGCGTGTACCTGTGTGTGACCGGACAATGAACGCCCCAAGTGCAATGTGAATCTTTTCGAAAACAACAAACGAAACAATAAAAACGAAAACTACAGCAACTCGACAGGCCGCAGCATAAATTTGTTTGTACTCCAGGCAACACAACCAGAGCCGCAAGTGGCCAGTGGCAGCGGCGGCGCGAGCATTTGAATAGTGTTTGAAGCGCTTGAGATCATAGCCCGACCAACAATGTATTCCGCGGGTAATTAATGCCAAACCGAAAAGAAGAATGTATAATTTTTCTTTGAAATTAGCAATTCAAATGCCTTTCTCTTCATACACACGCATACACATATATTTATTTGTATTTTTTATTACGATTTTTGGTTCTTTTTGCACATCTTTTGCTTTGTTATATTTTTGGAGCGACACGTCTATGCAAATGCTGCGAAATTGCCGTCATTTTGTGCTGAAGCTTAACTTACCGTTAAAGTTTTTACAGTCAAATCCACGAACCTGCACATTTTTAATATTTAAATATTCCAAGATACTTCACTCATGTACATTTGTATGTGTTTCGATCGAAGTGCAACAATTGCTTTGCTCTGTTCAGCGCAGATCGCGGCTGATTACTCGCTTCTGTCATTGTATATTATTATTATTATTTTTATTTGTATTGTTATTGTTGCTGCACGCGCACACCTTGCACCTCCGGCCCAAATAAAAGCGGCTGTCACCAATTGCGGCCATTCTGGAAGTCGTCATTGAAATTCACCATTTACTGCAGCGCGACGGCCGTCGCACGTAGCTGCGTTCTATCGACGCACATGTGCGAGAGGTCAGGGGATCGACAGCGTGTTTGGGTCTTGGTTGGGCGAAACGCACATTAGATAAAGTGTTATTTATAGAAAAATCACCATCACTGCCATTTCATGTTAGCTTTATGCTTTGCTGTAGTGCATGATTGGGTGATCTGTGAGCATAGTTGGGTTGTTTAATATCTAAAAACTGCACACTTTTTAAAGAATGTTATAGAAATGCTTGTAAATATATCTAAAAATAGGCTCTTAAAATATAGTATGTCGGCAAATTTAAAGGGAAATCATTCTAATCTCTCCCCTTTACATTTTATTCAGTTTGTATTTATTGCTTTTTATCACTGGCCTTGAAAATTTTGGCTTTCAACTGCCTTCTGTTGCTGTAACTGCTCAGTCAAATGACCAAAATTGTATTAATCTTTTTGTTTATCGCACAAAAGTAGCAAACTAACCATAACAAATTCAAACCGCACATACTTACATATTTGTGCTACCGATAAGACACATTTTCTGACCTGTCTTTAAATTTGCTTTGAATTTTTAGTGTTCTTTATCGACAAGACTTGGCGTTGTCAACCGCTGAGTTGCTGAAATATGTCACTGCATTGCAAATATACTCGTAAATCAATTTTTAAATTCATTCAAATCTATAGGCAAGGCTCTTAAACTTTTAACCCCTTCAGAAAGCCCAGTAGGAAATTTTGGAAGGTTTCAGTTTCGAATTCAGGCAAAGTCTATCAGTCCAAAACTGAATCTATAAATTTAGGGTAGCTAATGTCTTAGTTTAGTTGTCGCTAGATAATGTTTAATAATTTAGGCTTTCTGTGCCTTTGCTACTCTACTCTTACAACATGATCCGAATTTGGTAACAAGAACTTAAGGGATATGGTACTTTTTATTTTTTAATTTTTTTTATTTTATTTTAATTTATCTTTACTTTATTTTACTTTGTTTTATTTAAATTTTATTTAATTTTATATTTAATTATATTATGTTTTAATTTATTTTATTTTAATTTTTTTAAGTTTATTTTTTATTTTTTACTTTTTTATTTTATTTGTATTTGTTTAATTTTATTTACTTTTTTATTTTATTTTATTTTATTTTGGTTTTAATTTATTTTATTTCATTTATTTTACGTTATTTTTTCTGTTTTAATTTATTTAATTTAATTTTATTTTATTTTATTTTATTTTATTTTATTTTATTTTATTTTATTTTATTTTATTTTATTTTATTTGGTTTTATTTTATTTTATTTTATTTATTTAATTTTGTATTTAATATTATTTATTTTTTATTTTATTTCATTTTATTTCATTTAATTTCATTTCATTTTATTTTATTTTATTTTATTTTATTTTATTTTATTTTATTTTATTTTATTTTATTTTATTTTATTTTATTTTATTTTATTTATTTATTATTGTTTTGCAGATTATTTTCTTACAGCCAAGATCAATTAACCCTTCGCTGCATGGCATTGCATATACTCAATGTTAACTTTTTATAGATTTGGAGTCTATTCTATTCATCATTTTACAGTTATTCAATCTTCGCTTGTGTCTTTTATGTTAAAGCATTTGATTACTAACGGAATTTTGCGAATAACATTGAAAGTATGTGCAAAACAGTAAAAAAAAACCCAAGTGTTTGGATTTAGTAAAATAATGTTGGTTATTGATGGATTTTGGTTGTGGCCATCGCCGTTGCTCAGCTGTTTAGTGCGTTGAATTACAAGTATATAGTGACGCCTGACCTCTGTTCGACTCCCCGTAGTAGCCAAGACTAAAATATAGATTAACCCGACTTTCATTTCGGCCGGAACATTCTCACCAGGATACGGAGTGTCCGCAAAACTTCTTTCATAGATACAGGAATTCAAAAAACTTTCATTTTTATCATCAGAAGTTAACTAGCAACATGAATTATGAGACAAAAATGATTTTTCTTCACGGAAATTAAATCATGCAACGAAGGGTTAAACAATTGAAACAGTGTAAGCTTAAAAGTATTTACACTAAAATCCAAGAAATTGGCGTTAAAGTAAAAAATCGGATGCATCGTGTTGTGGGTTCATTACAAGCGTTAGTCGTTTTAGGAGCTGAGGAACAAACGATTATTTCATAGGTTGCAAGGAAAAGTATACCAATTAAAATTTTTTATCGAATCTTAATTGTGTCCCTTCATCAATTCTTCTCCCTATGGGTGACTTGATAGCTTAGCTTGAGATAAGTTGGAGCCCATCATCCTTTACAATTCTCTTGGTCCATCATCGAGTGTCCACTTATTATGTGTTCAAATTATTTTCTAATTATACTCCAATGAACTTAAGAGAATTCCAAAAACAATTTTTTTAAATTCCAATTAAGCGCTAAGTGTGACACGTCATTATAACTTATGACTGTCGTATTTTCTTAAACCCGCAATTAATTCAATTTGAACCGCAATTTGCACTCATCTATGGTCAACTAATCATACGAAAAAGTATTTCTAACAACATGGCATTACTGATGTCAAGTACGATCGGCCCAAGGGGTCAACAACCAGCAACGCCACTTAAATTCAATGCATTGCAAGAACAAACTGGTGGCCTACTAATACATAATACTGCATGTAAAATATCTGCTTGTGTTCAAAAAGGGCATAGGATCAGCAATTAATCATTGTCAGCGCACTTAAATGCTAAGCTTTTATCTATATTTATCTATAAATGTATATTTTCTGCTCACTTCACCAACTAATTGTAGCACAACGCTGCACACGAATGTATAATTTTCGTTGGCTCAAATCATTTCATATAAAACTACACATCACAACAGCTTTGGTACCCATTAATTTTATGCACTTCTCAATACTCTATAATCTGTTTTGTTACGATTTGGTATTTATCTCGTTTTCATTATCTAAACTGTCATCGATAACGATTGATTTGTTCTTCTTTCGCCAGTGCGCACCAACGACTTTGATTATCCCGAATCGGAAATGGACGATCTGGAGAGTCTCTACTTCGATACCATCTCGCTGGCCGACTCGGAGGCGGCAGCAGCCGTGGCAGCTGCCCATCGCAAATCGCTCTCGCAATCGCGTAACACCATCTACCATTCGGCCGTCGATCTCGCGGGCGATGAGACGCCGTCGAAGCGTCGCAGTTTGCGTCTGGAGAATGGACGCAGCAATCCGGCGCTGGGCAGCCGACAACCGTTCAATCCCAACTTTCGTCACTCGTCCGCACTGGAGCATTTCAATGGCGTGGCGGGCGGCAGTAGTGGTGGTGGTGGCGATCACACCGATGCCGCCATTGCCGCTCAAGTGCTGGCACTGCAGAACGGGCGCAACGCATTCGCGGGCAACGCGCCGCAATTAAATTCCGATGAGGTCTCTAGACGTCTCTTACAAAGTAGCACAAATACTAGTAAAGATAAGAAATTGCCAATTACGTACTCCCAATGGAAATTTAGGGTAAACACCATAGTGTCAAAATGTTTTTTATTAACTATTTTGTTACTCGCCAATGTTATATTTTGATTTTTCTATGTCACGCTTTCTGCATCAAACCATCCACACACATTCTTCATTTTCATGCGCCAAACAATGCTTTCATCATAATCTGCGTAGTGATTTCTGCACACGTTTTCTTTCATTCTGTCATTATCATACAAGTCATTTATATATCCAGATATATTTAGATACATGCATGCACATACATACAGTCTTTCTTATGCAAACCTTGAACCATTTCCGGTTCAAGCCAAATGATTTCTTATTTTCAATTGCTCGCATCTCATCTCATCTTATGTTACAAAAACACAAAAACACTCGTGTTTCGCATTTTGTTATGCAGTACTTGAACGCTTGCGGGAACGGGTAATGGCAATTTTTTTATATAAGACTATAATTTCTTCTATTGACAATATTGTTAATAGCTTTGTTGCTTGTTTCAGTTGTTGAACCTGTTTATTGATTGTTGTCAGCTAAACGATGGCAGCCGAATGATTAAATTTGCTTATAGAGAACTGCTTTGTCTATACAAATAATTACAATTTGATACAAATGAATTCAAAATAATTGTATTGTAATAATGAAAATTCGAAATTAATTACTTGAAACATTAATTTGTTAAAATATGTGTAAATATGTAAACTAAGAATTAATTGTTTAAATTGCATTACTCCAAATATTCTTGTTCAAATATTCAATATTATAGCATATTATCTTTGCTTTGCAATATATAATACGCATTGCATTATCTGTAGTTATATGTAAGGAGTGCGTCATTAAAAATTGTGACATGCAATTTTGCTAATAACTTCGTTAATACAAATTCAAATCAAACTTTCTTTGATCAGGTGAATGAAAACTTTGTCATTGAATAATTTATGCCCATTTATAGCATTGATTGAGTATTTAATGATAAAATGGAAACGATAAATTGATAAATTTAACGAAGAAACAATGAATGTCCTCATGAGAGATATTCGAGAAAAAGCTAGAAACTTTACCCATGAAAATGTATTAAAAATTTTTCTAATAAATTCTAAAATCTACATTTTTCGATGTCACAATTTTTAACGACGCACTCCTTAGTAGAAAATTTGCTTAAATTGTAGACCAGTGATCTAACTAATTTAAAACATTTGCTGCTTCGAACTTATACTAACTTTTTCAAAACTCTTAGGATAATTAACCCTTCGCTGCATGGCATTGCATGTATGCAATGTTAACTTCTAATAGATTTGGAAACTATTCTGTTCACTATTTTACAGTCAGCCATTCTTCAGTTGTGTCTTTTATGTTAAAACATTTGATTACTAACAGAATTTTGCGAATAACATTGAAAGTATGTTCAAAAGAATCGAAAAACAATAAGTATTTCGATTTGGTGAAAGAACTTCAGAAGCAACAAGAATTATATGACAAAAATGTTTTTCCTTCACGGACATTAAATCATGCAACGAAGGGTTAAGAATGTAATGCACCATCCGCATGTGTAGACTAGTTTCTTTTAGTAAAAACATTGTTGCAACAAAACGCTGGCTTTGTAAGTTTCGTTGTAGAAAAACTCATAGCTAAAATATAGTCATGAAATTTAGAAGAGATCCATAAGAACAATAATGCGTAAAAATTTTGTGATATTTTTAGTTTCACACTAAATGAATTACATTAGTAAATTTAGTAGGTTAAATTTAATTTTTTCTATTAAACATACTCTTCCTTCCTTCTTCACTCCTCTGAGGAGCTTTATGCCTCAATAACACTAAATTAGTTGTGTTAATCTGTTGATATTTCATAGCGTAGTGAATGAAACACCTCAACTGTTTACAGTTGTTGCAACTGTTTACAACAAATCTCTTATTAATCTCTCACTAAGCATACAAACTAAGGCAATTATGTATGCATGTAGTAGAAATGCTTTGCCTGCTGTTTTTACTTATCTAGAACTCCGACATGAATACCTTTCGCTGCAGCTTTATTGCAAACTCGACCTTAGCACCTTAGACAAATATCTAAATTGTCTTTTCTTTTCGCCACGTTGTTTCTCTGCAGACACGTCGCCGCTTTCAGGATGGCAAACGTAGTGTGGATTTTGTTTTGGCCTACATTGGCGACGACGATTACATACCGGAAAATCGCCGCAAGCGAGAAATTTTCGAAGCGAATTTAATAAAAGAAGGCTTGGAGCTGGAACGCGACAACACACAACGCATACATTTCATCAAGATCCATGCGCCGCTTGATGTGCTCTGCCGCTATGCCGAAATACTCAAAATCAAACTGCCACTCAAGAAGGTCAGTGCAAGGTCTGGCAATGTTTTCCAACTTATTAACACTTGATTTTGTTTGCGTTGGGCTTTTCACAGATTCCGGGTCAGGAGCTAATAAAGTGCAACGACTTTGAATTCAAGGATTGTCTGACGGGTTTCTGTACGCGATTGTGTAAACGGCTGCGGGTGCGCGACAATCGGCCGTATCGCATACATTTTGAATTTTCGCGCATTTATCAGCATTTGTAAGCGTTTTTGTGCAAGTTGTGCTAGTCAGCAATTGAACTAACAAAGTGTGTTCAATATTTGACAGATTTGACTGGGAGCAGCCGAATTTCTTCGATGCCGGTGTGCGAAATTCCATAATTAATTTCATACTGGAGCGGCAGCATTTTGTGGAGGGCGAGGAGACACCGGACAATCTGGGCATTGAGAAGCTGCTGGCAGATGGAGTCTACGACAGTGCCTACACGCTGCATGATGTAAGTTTGTGCCACTTGCAGTTGCAGTTTATTTGAAGCGAGCTTTTTGTGTATTTCAGGACACGGATCGTGATTTTCTGTTGAGCGAATGGGCTACGTTGAAAAAGTGGATCAAGTATGTCTGACTAAAACTTTAGTATAATTTGAATTGGATTTGTACTGACTGATTTTATGATATTTGCCTCGTTTTGTAGCCTGCAACCTTTAGATAATATCAAAGAGTATTTTGGACCGAAAGTCGCCTTATATTTTGCCTGGCTGGGCTTCTACACACACATGCTGATACCTGTGAGCATATTTGGCATATTATGCTTTGTATATGGATTTCTAACCTGGAACTCGGACCCTATTAGGTGAGCATAGCATAGCATCTGCCCAGCAAATGTCCCTGAATGAAAGTGTTTTTTTCTTTGCATTCCCTATAGCCGTCAAATTTGCAATGACAACAAAACAACGCTCATGTGTCCGCTGTGTGATCGAAACTGCGACTTCTGGCAATTGGACGAGACATGCAATTCATCGAAAATGAATTATTTGATAGACAACAATGTGACGGTGGTGTTTGCGTTTGTGATGTCAGTGTGGGGTGAGAGACCAAAGCTTAAATCCAATCATTATGACTTTAATATGTTTTTTTACTAACCCCTCCCCCCCAATGCAGCTGTGCTTTACTTGGAGCTCTGGAAGCGCTATTCCGCCAGTTTGGTGCATCGCTGGGGCCTGACCGGCTTCTCGCAGCATGTCGAGCATCCCAGGCCGCAATATTTGGCCAAACTGCGCAGTTGCAAGAAAATGTCCAATAAACACAAACAGGGCAGCAATGTGCTGGAGCCAGAGGTGCCGTTCTGGAAAATCAAGTTCCTGCCCAGTTTCACCAGCTACAGCATAATGGTGTTGTTTGTAAGCACAACAAGTTATTTACATTTACAAATTGCATTCAACACCTTCACTCATTGCAGATGTGCATATCGCTGATTGCCATCTTTTCGATGGTTGTGTATCGCATGGCACAGAAGGCCTCGCACAGCATTCTCGGCAACGAGGACTCGATGACCTACAAAATAATGGTACTGCCCATGACTGCCGGCATCATTGACCTGATTGTTATCTCATTGCTGGACTACGTCTACACCTATCTGGCTGTCATTCTCACGGACATGGAGTACTGTCGCACTCAAACCGAATACGACGAAAGCCTGACTATCAAAAATTACATATTTCAATTTGTCAACTACTACTCGTCGCTGTTCTATATAGCTTTTCTGAAAGGAAAGTTTGTCGGCTACCCGGCCAAGTACAATCGAATTTTGGGCTTTCGCCAGGAGGAGTGCAATCCCGGCGGCTGCCTCATGGAGCTTTGCATGCAGCTGGTCATCATCATGGTGGGCAAGCAGGCAGTCAATGCCATTGTGGAAATGCTCATTCCGTACCTGATGCGCTGCATGCGCCGATGCAGCATACGTTTCGGCATGACAAAGGCAACCAGTGAGGAGAAGCTGATATCCTGCAACCAGTGGACAGAAGATTATCATCTGGTGTCGTCGAGCAAAAATTCACTCTTTGCCGAGTACCTGGAAATGGGTGAGAGACCACTGTGAAATTAACTCAACTTGCTTGCATTGCTAATTGCACTTTGCTGCCATTTCAGTACTGCAATTCGGTTTCATTACACTTTTCGGATTGGCTTTTCCGCTGGCACCGCTGCTGGCGCTCATAAACAACGTGATCGAAGTGCGTTTGGATGCCATAAAAATGCTGCGATTATTTCGGCGACCGGTGGCGCAACGTGCACGCAACATTGGCGTCTGGTACAATATTCTGACAATCGTTACAAAGATTGCAGTGGCCTCAAGTGTGAGTGCGAGCAGTTATGCAGGCAGTGCAGTTAAAACTAATCAACTCTGTTTGCTGTTCCAGGCCATGATTATAGCATTTTCAACCAACCTTATACCAAAACTAGTCTACAAAACTGCCACGGACGATGCGTCCTTGGAGGGCTATTTGAATTTCACGCTAGCCTATTTTTACACCAAAGACTTTCAGGTAAATTGTTGTTTGCGTAGACTGTTGATAAGAGAATAACATTTCAAAATGAAAATATCATTCACAGGTGCAACCTGTGTTGAGTGGCGATCTGCATAGCAATGTTACTGCCTGCCGCTACACAGAATTTCGTAATCCTCCTTGGAGCGAACATCCCTACAAGCGTCCGGAGTTTTATTGGAAAATTTTAACTGGTCGCCTGGCGTTCATAGTCATCTTCCAAGTGAGTACGATTGCATTTTTTTCAATTCGAAAATTCAAATATGAGTCGATATGTTTTTTAGTGACTCATTCTATAATAATAAAATTTTGTGCTGTTTCTTTATTAGCAGCGATCAGCTGCGTGACTCGTTTTCACAAGAAATCTCTTCATCTAAATTGATTGCATTCGTTTCTTTGCAGAACGTCATCTCAATGATACAAGCTGTAATCGCATGGGCCATACCAGACGTACCAAGCAAGCTGGAAAAACGTATAAAACGTGAAAATTTCCTGCTGCGCGAACACATTATCGAATATGAGAAGAAATCAGCTGCCGAGAAGGCGGCGGCACGCAAAGCCATCGACGACGCGCAAACCGTATACGAAAATGAAGAGCTAAGTAGCAGAAAGCCAGCAGATCAACTGCCCGACACCGAAGCGGGCGTGCTGAGCAAACGTTATAACGCCAACGATGCGACAGACGCATTCAACAACGATCGCACAACGCCCGTGTAGAACAGCATTCGTTGTGAAACAAAGGCTTTCGCTCACTGACTAAACGACTCATTAGAATTGCACTAATCTACACTATTGCAAAATTGGAATGTGCAAATTTGGCCGCAAAACGATTACATGCAGTAAACATCCCATGAATGTATGCGGCGTTGATTGGTTGTTGTTATACGGGGCGAGTTCCCGACTTGTAGTTCAGTGTTGTTGCAAGTATGAATAGAAAGTTTTATAGTTTTTTATAAGGCACCGGCTTTGCACATTATTTTGTGCAATGGTGTAGTTGCAAACACTGCTGTATTTTTATTTTGTATACAATTATCATAATGCAAATGTTGAGCCCGAAACCAGAATCTACATTAAGTGTAAAGGAAAACTATTTTTATTGTAATGTTAAGTACTTAAGGGTTTATAAATGCAGTACGGCAACCAAATCTCTGTATGTACATGTATAGATGTAGGTGTGTCGTTGCATGTTTCTAGATAGAGAAAACTTGTGTGTAGTGAAGCGTACCAAACTTGAAACTGCTCAAATAGTCGGAACTGATTCGTTGCATTGCATTTGAAATTTTCCTAATTAGCCACATAAATCCACTAAGCGTGCATGTGTGTGTGTGTGTGTGAGCGCGTGAATGCGAGCGAGTGTTTTTCCGCATATAAATTTGCATTTGCTTTGTTCGGTTCTGAGCCGCATTTGCCTTACACGTAACACAAACACAACCATAGTCGCGTCACAAGCGGCCGCAAAGTCCATTTTTCGTAGCAGCACAAAGGTTTTATATGTTTGATATGCCAATACAAATGGCCCCATGGTTGACTGCAACAACCAAATGTTCAATTCAGCAATTATGTTAAGCCAAATCGAGTAGTTTGGCTGCTTTAGATCAATTGCGAATTTATTATAATTACGTCATCACTGCAACTAACAATCAAAATGAAACGCAACACAATTACTGTACCTAATTAAATTGATATGTGCCGAACGGGCCGAGTTGTTGATATCGATCGCGTTCTGAGTGGCGCCTTGCAACGAATGTTCAATTGAAAATCACACATAAAATGCATTTTGTTTGCGTCCACAAGTCGACGAGAGCACATTTCTTTGAAAGAGGCATCACAAGTCAACAAAATACAATCCAAAAAGTACCTTATAAA
The DNA here is from genome assembly GCA_963971225.1 of Melieria omissa. Lineage (NCBI taxonomy): Eukaryota > Metazoa > Arthropoda > Insecta > Diptera > Ulidiidae > Melieria > Melieria omissa. Next base: position 22,098,023 of record OZ020268.1, read on the forward strand.
ATTGATATGTATGTATGTATATTATTCGTACAGTATACAAAGCAGGAACATCACTTTGATTAATGAACAATAAGAAGGCATTTTTGTGTGTTGTGTTTTTTTAATTAATGAATTAAGCGTAATCTTTCTAGTATAACGATATTTGCAATGTTAACAGTGATTTCTTATTTATACACATTCAAATGCTTTTCTTCGGTTAGACTAACATTAATGCTATTCATTTGCATTTAAGAAGGCTACAAGTCGAAATATTTATAACGCAAAGTATATTTTAAAATGATTTTAAGAGCAATTTTATTGAAACACACACATAAATACATTTATTTTATGTACATAAATAAATAGAATAATTATTTACAAAAAAAATATTGTAGTTTTCATGCATATTTCTAACAACTTGTGTGGTTCTTGAGTCGAAATTTGAGAAATTGTGAGCGTTAATTGTAACCAATTAGTGCTGTTTGTACGTAGAGACAAAAGTGTTCATTAGACATGATTTAGAGTTGTATTGAGATTCTTAATAATGGGTTCTCGATGCTCCGCAACCTCTAATTTTATGCGCTTGTGTGAAAAAGTGCAAGAGCCACCAAATTTTGGGGCTAGATGGTGTCACATCGAGATCAAAGTTCACAAAAAAGTTGGGAAATTCGACAAATTGTTCCACAGCTGGAAAGAAGTTGCTCTTAGAGGGTTAAAATCTATGACCGACCCCTCTAGTTTACCTTACTGAACATTTCTTTCAAACATACTCATCCCCTATCTCCAACCCTTAATGGGGCTCCCATACAAAATGGTCGTTTTTATAAAATAAAAACTGCTCCCAGATTGCCCCCAGATGTATCAAATGTATAACCCACACCCATTTATTTTCCCTTCCGAATGTTTCTTCTAAACATACCTACCCGCTATCTCCAAGTCTTAAGAGGGCTGCCATACAAAATGGGCCATTTTCTATGCCATTGGCTTCCCACTTGTAAATGTAGTAGTTAAGTAGGAGAGAGAAAACATCGCATCTCGGACACTATTGAACCGATTTTAATGATTTATTCAGCGATCGCCAAAATTCTCGTGTAAACAAAATACAAAATTAATTAAGGTTCAGAAATTCACTACCAGAGGGCGTCTCACATACGATCGGATTTGTGACGTTGTTAACTTTTGAGTTTCTACAAAGCAAACATCAAAATGTATTGTCGGAGCTCCATTAACCCCCCCATTTTGAATATAATTGCAATCGTAATTGAGTGTTAAGAAGAAATTATTAGATTTTTGTGAGAAATTGTGAACTTTTTATTCAGCCGGTATAGGTACTTTTTGTGCTCTATTCATGTCAACCTCTGTGTCAACAAAACGCAATTTGTGGGAAGCACAACGCTCGGCCACATATTGCAAAAGTTGTCAAAGAAACTTTGAAGACACTTCCTACCCCATGCGCCGTATTTAACAGACATTGTTCCTTCAGACTACTTATTGTTTGTCCTCTCTGACTGACTAAGTAACTGATTCATCATCGTTCAGCCCAAACTGCTGAACTGTAAATTATTTGTAGAGATTCTGAGTCTAAAGGAGAACCGTGTTTTAATAAATCTTTTGAGTTCCAACTTGATAAAAATATTTCAAATTTAAAATAGTTCTATATGTTTTGTACAGTTGTTCGAAAATCAAAATTTAAAGGGGTCAACAATAGTTTTTGTTTTTAACAAAACATAATTCGACAAGTTTATTCCATCTTTTCGACAATCAAAATCTGACGGGGTTAAAAGTTGGTATGGGAAAACGGGATTTAACCCTTTCAGTCACAATGTCCAATATATTGGACTACAGCCCATACAATTCATACAGAACGGGTTTATTTTCATGACCGAAAGGGTTAAATATGGTGAACGCATTGCAAATGAGAAATAATTAGATTAGTATTTTTCATCTGACAGGATCGGAAAGGGTTTAAAGAAACGTATTTTATTGGACCCATTAACTTCAGATTTGCATTCAATGCCGCCGGGCGCTGCTAATTTCTTATAAAGCTACCAAAAACTGGATAGTTTCTCGTTAAAAGACATGTAATGGAATCCGAAAGACGGAAAGGACGGATTCCTTCCATCCTGCCTGAAAGATGGGAAAAGTTGCACCTAACAATGGACGAAATGGATCGAGTGTAGCTTTAAAGATTTAAAAAATAAAATTTAAAATTTACAGCAAGTTTTCATAAATATTTTGAACACGCTCCTATATCAAACTTTCGTATCCACTCGTCAAATTTTACGTTGAAGGGGTCTTCGCTTTGCTTTTGTAACCTAAGTTTTTGTTTCATATTTATTCTAAAACCTTCAAAACTTATTTGTGCTCCCATAATTAAAATTTACAGTAGGTTTTTGTTAATATTTTGAACACGCTGCTGTATCAAACATTGGTGTCGAACTTTACGTTGAAGGCGTCTTCGCTTAACTTTTGTAAACCAATTTTTTTATAATTATTCTATAGCCCTCAAAACTTATTAGTTAAAATTTACAGCAAGTTTTCGTTAAAATTTTTATCAGGCTGCTGTATCAAATTTTCGTATCTACTCCTGTATCAAACTTTACGTTGAAGGGGCTTTGCTTTTCTAAAAACTTTTTTTCATAATTATTATTTTTTTCATAATTATTCTATTTCCACACACATAAAGTGACAAACGCCTTGAGATTCGTCCCTTTTTTAGATTCATTTCTTCATAGTTCACCCCTTCAACATAACCTAACTTATGCTTACTTACTCTAAATGAACTTAATCCATGCTAAAATAACCATACCTAAGATATCCATTTTCTCTGAATGTAGCTTCTACCTTTTTTTTTTGTTTTTAAGGAACACTTTTTGTACTTGTTGTCTAAAAAAAAATTTTGTAGACACTGCGTCGATATCATTAATGAAAAATCTTTCACACTCCTAATTAAATAGGCGACTTTCACTCAAGGACTACAATTGGAATTGAAACTTCTTCGCTGTCGTATTTGTTCCTTGCAGCACACCCCGACCAAGCGCAGACATGCCACCCATGATTTTGAGACCACGCACCATTTACAATGTGTTGGAGTTCACCGAAATACAGAAGGAGAGCTTTCTCAGTTCGTTCGATTTGGTAATAATTTGCTGCGAAGGTAAAGAATGTAGAATAGCGTCGGTTTTTCTGCCAGTCATCGCATAGGCGTTCTTTACCGGTACGTGGAAGCAATTGCGAACAGCGGCGCCGGCGTCCTGGAGTTCATCAACCTAGGCAAGACCATCAAATATGTAACCAGCAACAGCATGGTGGATTGTAAACATCACATAAAGGTTTTGAGCAACCTGGGTGTGAAGAACGTAAAAGAGGTGCGTACGCAATGAGACTGACTTTGTTTTGCCGCATTCTAATGTCGCACGACTTCACGCCAGACCGATATCATACACCCGGGAAAATGTTTGGTACAATACATGGCACACTACATGAAGAAAGAATGCTCCGTCTTTTCGCTGTGCAGTACCCAATTGAACGATTATCTCACCGAGAGCGGCTTTAAAGTGGAGACGATGGTGAGTTGTATGGCTTCGGAAATGGAATAACGCAATGCGCCCTTCAACAGGATCCATACACGACGATAACGACGAAAAACTTCGAGGAAGAGATTGTTCCGCGCGAAACGGTTGACGCTGTCATTATGGACAACAATTTCGAGTTGGCTTATTGCCAGTTGGCGCGTGCCGCCAAGTATCTGCAGAAGGGCGACTGTGCCTTTCTGGTCGGCGCTGCTGACGATGTGCTGCCAATCGACTCGGACTTCAATGTGCTCGGCACGTCCGGTTTCATCGACATACTGCAGGAGTATACGGGCGTGGAGCCGGAAGTACTGGGCAAGCCCGGTCGTAGTCTGCAACGATACCTGGCCCATCAAATCCGCCACAGCGACAGCAATCGGATTCTGTTCGTTGGCAGCGACATACGCACCGACATCTGGTTTGGCAAACATTGCAATTTCTCAACAATGCTGGTGTTGACGGGCGTCTCGAAGGCAGCCGACTTGGTGGGGCTGGAAGACGACTACAAGCCGAACTATTATGTGCCAAACATTGGCGACATAGCTGGATTATTTACAAAACAATAAAGCAAACAGTTTACTCATTTCCAAGCGAGCTTCGTACCTAGACATACACATCCTAGAAGAGATATGAGGTCCAATGACTTCTTGGCTAAACTATTCAGTGCTGTTGCTGTAAGTCTCAAGGTGCGAGCTTGTTTTCACTTCTCCGCCTTGAGAATTCTCATCAATGGCGCATCTAGTGATGCTTCAAAGAGCATGGCTGATCCATTTCCACTTTCGTTTACGAATCTCTGCCATTGAAACTGCTGAGGTTTCGACGTGTCATTCAATATATGGTCAGCACTGACTGCTTTGAATCGCTATTCGCGAAGACGCAGCTCTGGCAGTGTCGGAAGGTTAGGTTAGCTGAACGTCTATTCATTGGAAAGATTCTATGTAGCAAGTCTTATCAGAGGTCAGTAGATGTGCGATGAATTATAACAAGTTGTTGTTGGCAATCAAGTAAATAATACTTTCTAATAATACTCTTTTTTTTTCTTGAGTTAGAAAGAGATATGAACAATTTAATGGTCAAGAATACGAATTCAACGAAATTTGGTTTCTACTCACTTTCAAGCTTGGCTTATAGGCTTGATTACACGTAACGAGTAGAGTGAGAAGACAGCAACTCGAACGAGTACTCGTTTCGTCTAAACAGTAAGGCGAGTTGCTGATTGAGTCAGTAAAGGCTTGATTACACGTAACGAGTAGAGTGAGAAGACAGCAACTCGAACGAGTACTCGTTTCGTTTAAACAGTAAGGCGAGTTGCTGATTGAGTCAGTGACCGATGAAAGTGGCGAGAAAGTCACTAGAATCACATTTTGTTTGCTAGGCCGAGCACTACTTTACCGTTACATTTTTCTCTTTTTCGCAGCGATCGATCGTGACGATCGATTCCGCGATCGATCGGTTGAGTTTAATTACGCGAGTTGCTTAGTTCATTTTATGCATTGTAAAACCGAACTGACTCGCCACGTGTCAAAATACGTTTGAACAACTCATCGCTTTTGCTCGTTAACCCAATTCTTTCGGCCATGTCTCGTCACTCGACTCGTTACGTGTAATCAAGCCTTATATGTGTGTGTCATTATTACTGATCAGTGGCAAATTTAGGGGTTGGTTTTTGGGGTTGAACCCCTCCTCCCCGAAATATGAAGGACGACTATAAAACTGCATAAAAATTAAAAGCCGCATACAAAAACATTTATGAATATTAACGAATTACCTTTTGAAACCCCCAAAAATATCTTTCTGAATCCGCCCCTATTACTGATACATGTAGAGGCGCGTAGACGGGTGCATTAACCCTGAAAGAAGTATCCTTCAGTGCCCATTCTTGCGATCAACAATCGGCAAGCATCCACTGAGTACTATTATATGCAAGATTATTCGCCTAGTAAGGTCTTTTTGGATCTCGTTAAGTCGCATATCATTTGAGAAAACTCGAACAGATTCGAAAATTGTACTTTGTATTTTTGTCTCTGTTGATGTCTACTCTAAAGTCTGGTACGATTTTTCAACATTCCACATAATCATTCCACACAAGGTTTATTAAATCTCGTACTCTTTCATTCATGGGTACACATACATACATATGTGTATAAAAAATATAGTAAGAGAGAAATTATTAGGAAAGATTCAGGGTTGCGGAAAGCCCATGGTGGAATTATACAGAAAAGCCGATCAGAACCCACTGGAACGAAATGACTGTAGTGAACAGGATTTATCTTCTCAGCAGTCAAAAAACTCAAATGACATCATTTATTAAACTGAAACGCATACAGCCACTGAATCAACTCTATTTTCACATCAAGCTTGCATAAAAAATGAGTCGTAGGGGTCATGGGAAAAGAAGTGAGGATCATGGAAAAGGCCGTTGGGATCGTGGGAGCAGCCAAGGAGGCCATGGAAGCACACAAGGGGGCCAGGGAAGCACCCAAGGGGCCAAACGAAACACCCAAGTGGGCCATGGAAGCACACAAGGGGCCCAACGAAACACCCAAGTGAGCCATGGAAGCACACAAGGGCGCCTTCTAAGCACCCAAGGGGGCAGCACCCATGGAGGTCAGGGAGGCACCGAAAGGCCCCATGTAAGCGCCCATGGGAGCCAGGCAAGCACCCCTGGACGTCAGGGAAGCACCCCTAGTGGTCGGGGAGGCACTCTTAGACCAAATGCGAGCCACGGAAGCCATGGAAGCTATGCGCGCATTTGGAAGCGAAGAACGCTTGGAAACAGCATGTACGGCAAATACGAATCAACTCCACAAAAAGCTCAACACATACTGGAAATTAAGAATAAGAAACGCTTTGCGGTCTCGTTTGATCTTGTTATTGCTGAGATCGAAGGTGAGCCACTATCATATAAGAATATACGTGAACTCTTCTACGTAAATCGTATGTAAACTCTTGTCATTCGTTTGGGCGTAGATGTCTTTTGGGCAAATAATCGTCCTATATCGCATTCTGCTGAAGCCGTTGTGGAAATGCGAAAGGCTGGAAAACATTTCAAATTTATAACCTCAAGCAGTTCACTTAACGAACAGGAGTTGCTGGCGCGCTTGAAAAGAATTGGCATTACCGAAACCAAAGTGGTGAGTACTCACTGTATTTATGTACTCGTATGATTGAAGATATTTGCAATTGAACCGTCGAGGCAAGCAAATAATTATTTCGATTTCAGTCGGACTTGGTGCATCCGATAAAAACGATGTCACGTTTTTTGTTACAATTCAGGCAAGGCAAGTCGGTGTTTTCATTATGTTCGCCGGAAGTGAATGCAGTCTTGAACAAGTCGGGTGCAACGGTATTGCAATTGGTAAGATTTGCCGCATTTGTTATTGTCGAATTTGAACATAGAAACAAAGTTCTTTGATCTCAAAATCGAATGTAATTCGGCACCTTGTCGAGTAGTGGTCACTCCTTTTTGTTAGTAACTTACAGAATTGTTCTGGAAGCGATTTTCGGTCTTCATTCATTGAGTTCTATTACGCCACAAGTTGATTTTATTGGCTTTAACTTTTAAACTTAACTTACTTACTTTTTAACTTTAACTTTTTGGCGAACTTCAGGGTTCCCCAATTACATTAATGCTTCAATAGGTGATTCTAAATGATGATAGGACATCCACAATCTTTATAACAAAGACACAGCCTCCACTACTCTCTCTATCGCTACTAGACCTCGAACGAATCGAATACCATTTTCATCAAATCTGCCTACATCGTCTATCTGGGTCACATGCGTTGTGCTATTTTCCTGATTACACTTTTCTGTTCATTTATCAATAGTAACCTCTCTTTCTGCACATCTTCTTGGAATGCTTTCCCTGCAGATATTTTTGGTCAAATATTAAAAAGAAAAAAGATTTCATCAGTAAACATAAAATATAACATAAAATAGAACATAAAATATAACATAAAATATAAAATAAAATATAACATAAACTAAGAATTAGTACATTTTTAGCTTAAAACGGGTTAAATAAATTTTGTATTAATATTTTTTAAATACAGAAGAATTATTTGATATTTACAGAAAAATACAAAATTTTCACTTTTTGATTTTATTTAACCATTATTAAACAGTGTTTTTTTCAAACGCGCCCAATTCGAAGACCGCAATTAGAACACAAACTTTCCCTGATATCGCTGCAAATTATTGGAAATTATTTTGGGGGAAACAGTGAAATGTTTCTAATTTACTTTGAATTCGCTTCTAAAAATATTAATTTGTTGGTGCCTACTCAAGGCGAATTCATACCAGGTGATAGCGTAAGGACAGCAACAAAATTTCAATGTATTTTGTTTTTGTTTTCTGGGTTTAGATTGTCAAAATCAGCCAATCAGAACAAAGCTTACTTTTTCATTTTAAACTGTCAAAGTTTTACACAGGCACTTTGACAATCTAGACCTTTTCCACCACAAAAAAAATCAATTCGCCTCATTTAACGCTATCACCTGGTATGAATTCGCCTTGGTGCCTACTTAAATTAAACCCATAAATCAATCGTAGCTTTTGCTATAACATGACAAATAGGTGAAGTTGCTGTCAGGCAACTTTCTTTCAACATTTCCTCAAATGCTGTCCACCAACTTAAGTTTATACAAATTTGTTTTTATTCATAAATAAATAAAATAACAGCTAATAATTTTTATCACTATTCCATCAAATGTTGTCCACCAAGTTTTTAAGTTTATGCCGCATCTGATTTTCTATTGTTTAATCGTCCTTTGCAGGCGAACGAGTCAAGACTCACGCTAAGCAACATTCGCGAAGTTATTAAACCGAAAGATAAGGTTGCCACCGTTGTTGCTGATTTTAACTTCAACATTACCTATGCACAACTGGCGCGAGCGCAACAGTATCTGCTCGATCCTGACTGCAACCTGATTGTGGCCTCCTTCCAGAACGAGCATCTCGTCAACAATGCGCTGAGCACATTCGGCAATACCGGCTTCATCAATTTGCTGCGGCAACGAACACGCGGCGAAATGCAACTAATGGCCAAACCGAGCCGGTACGTCGGCGACGACATTGCACGCGAGTACCTGATCACCGATCGGCAGCGGGTGCTGTTCATTGGCGGCTCGCTGATGGAGGACATCGATTTTGCGAACGGCAGCGGCTTTAAATCGTGTCTGGTCTACACCGGCAAATCGAAACCGTCCGAGGTGGAGCAGCTGCCCGAGGCTTTAAAGCCCGATTACGTGGCGGACGGCATAACCGATTTTGCGGATCTGTTCAGCAACTTGCGAATGGACTTATAGGACCGCTCTGTAGATTTGTTTCATTGTTGTTGTTGTGCAAATATAAAAATAAAGCCTTTTGATTGTTGTTGTTTTGGATAATTGTCTGAAGTATTCTTCAAGTGCAGCACTTGTGCGTGCAAAACAATCAATTACGAGCGCATTGGGTCGAATTGCATAAATTTGCGCAAAACCAAAGGCACAGCGCAGCGCCCCGGCTCGAGAGGCGCTCATTGAAGCGTCGAGCGTCATAACAACAGCAGCCGATCTCATTTCCATACGTCTGCTGGGCGCACGTAAGGTGACAATTGTCTTATTGGCGCAACGGAAAAGCGTCGCGTGAAAAGCATCGCGGCACACGACGCCCAGCCGCCAGCGGGCATTCATTATCGTTTCGCATTGTCAGGCAGATTAGTTACAAACCGGTCGCGCTTCAGTTAAGCAGAATCGGCGACTTGACGTCGTACGGCACTTGGAGCGCTTCTCGCAAGTCAGTAATAATTGCAATAATAAGTTGAGCACTTTTGAACTCGACTGTAATAAGCATGGAGCACTCAGACACTTTGTTGGTATGTCGAACAATTTTCGGAAAAAATGCTAAATGAATGCAGATCGGTTCAATAGATTAACTGCTTAGAGGAGGTTAAGTCGAGGTTAAGTGCTTCTCAAAACATTTAAGGCTTTTCGGTGGCTTTAAGGTAGTTTTAACGGTAAGCCGAAGTAGGTGCAAGTGATGTTTCAAGTGCTACGGAGATGCCTTCAAAGTGGCGCCGGTTTGAGTGCGGCGAAAACAGTTTTCAACAATACAAAAAACACTGTGAAATATCAAAAGGTCTAATATAATCCAATCTAATCTAATCTATCGAAGAGTTTTATTAGATATCGATTCTGAAGAAAACTGTATGGCTGGTCAAAAATAAGAATAAAATATTTGTATAAGAAGAGACGAGAAGCAAACGATCCGAGTGGCACTTAACAAGAATGTGAAAGAAGTGAAAGATGAAGTAGATGGTTCTTTCTACAAAAAACCATAAATAATCTTTCAAAAGGACTTTCTTTTGTTAGTGTTTCAAAGTAAAGGAAATAAAAATGAATTATTACTGACTAAAAATATAATTGAAAACCTAAAATATAATCTAAAAATGTAAAAAACAAACTGCTATGTTTTGATAAGGACTTTCTTTTTCTATTGGTTCAAAATAAAGTAAAAAAGAATAAAAAATAGCAAAAAATAAATCTAAATAATCTTTCTAAAGGACTTTCTTTTTTTATTGATTTAAAGTGAAGGAAATAAAAATGAATTACTTATGACTAAAAATATAATTAAAAACCTATAATTTTAAATAAAAATAAAGAAACCAATTGCTATGTTCTGATAAAGGACATTTGTTTCTACTGGTTCAAAATAAAGTAAAAACAATTAAAAAAATACCAAAAATAACAAAACTCGAAATAATTTTTCGAAAGGACTTTCTTTTGTCATTGCTTCAAAATAATGGAAATAAAAATAAATTATTACCTACTGACTAAAATAATTAAAAACCTAAAATATAAACTAAAACTATAAAAAAACAAATTTCTGTATTTTAAAAAAGTATTTTTTCTATTGCTTAAAAATAAAGTAAAAAATAATAAAAAAATAGGAAAATAAAATAAAAAGTTACTACTGCTTCCAAATATATTAAATTATTAAAATAATTACTATGTTTTGATAGATTTGCTAATCTGAAAATTAACTTAAATTTAAAAACCTATAAAACACAAAAAAAACAAAAATTGTAATGCTTAAATAACCATAACCATAAAAACATAATTAAAAATCTTAAATATAACCTAAACATAAATAACCTTCCGAAAGGTCTTTCTATTCTTCTTCTTCTTGACTGGCAGGGACTTACAGTTTTATGCCTATTCCGTACGGCGAGTTGGGAGCTTTTTCATAGGCATAAAAAAAAACATTTAAACTAAATTAAAAATGACTACTCATTACATATATACTAAATTATGAAAATATTTACTGTGTTTTGATAAAATTACTAATCTAAAAACTAATTAAATAACATTAAAAACCTAAAAAACAAAAATGGTTGACAAAAAGAGGATCAAAGAGGATCTTTTGTTATGCAAACTTTTTTTCATTTTTTTTAATTTTGTGAAAAGGTCTAGGAAAATATTTTCTAATGCTAAAAAGTAACCTTACATGAAGTGAGTGAATGGTAAAATTTTTTTTTATTATTTGTTGTGCATACACATGCAAATGACTGGCATTGATTGGCATTTGGTCCACCCAAAATTCATGTATAAGTGTTCAATATAGACAAATTAAAAGAATTAAATTAAAAAAATATTAAATATTTCATTTAATTAAAACTAATTTTTTTAAATTTAAATTATTAAATTAAAAAAATTTGAAAAATATTTATGAAATATTGTCTTTTTACAGTTTTACAAACTAAATATGCATTAACATCAATTTAATCAAAATTTTAAGGACGAATTTAAAGCCAAGAGAATACATTATTTACATAACCTAAAAAGAAAGAAAACAAATACAAACAGTACACGAAATACAGTTTTTAAAGTTATGGAAAGATATTAAACAACATATATTAAACAAGATAAACATTACAAAGATAAGCAAAACAAACAAAGAAAAACATTAAAGAGATCAAAAGAACATAAATATTCTTGCAAAGCAAAAAAGAAACAAATTAAATACAAACTGTAAACAAAAGACGGATTTTAAAGATATCGAAAGATATTAATAAACACGATTATAACAAAGCAGAAGGAAAGAAAACACAAATAGCAAACAAAAGAAAATATAAATAATATTGCAATGCAAAAATAAACAAAATAAATACAAACAGTAAACAACAGAAAAAGATTAAAGGGATCGAAAGATATCAACAAAAATATAAACAAAATTTGTCAAGGAAAAGTTTTCTCGTTTTATATATTTTAACTCTGATATATTCAAATCCAAACCCATCCTATTGAAGCTTTTACTTTTGGGTTATTTATTTAAAATCTCCTACAAGTGCATTTTGTGCGAATTTTCCATGATGAAAAGAAATTTGTATAAAAAAAGGTTAAATGTGCACCAAACCTGATTCGGTCAAATATATTTCATGCAAGCAGACTAAAACTAAATTCTACCAAATTCATATCTTCATTTCATTTCATTTCATTTATTTAAACAATCAGTGCACAATTAAGATTTCATCTTTTATAGTGCTTTACAAAGACTTATATTAAGAATATCTTCAGACTACTCAGGCTTCGCTGTCTTCGAACGCAATGCCGAAATTCAGGCACATTGGCGATCTGACAAGCCACGAGAGGAGCGAATTTTTTAATTCTTTCGATATGATATTTTGCGATTGCGACGGTGAGTGCGGTGCAATGAACTGCTCGTCTATTTTTAGCTCAACTTTAGTAAACACTTATCAGAATTTTTTAATACGTCACTTTGCATATTTACTTCCTGCAGGCGTGATTTGGCACAAATTGCGCGACGCAGTGCCCGGCTCCGCGGAAGCAATCGACTACTTGCAGCGGCAGGGCAAGCGAGTCACGTTCGTCACCAACAACAGCATTGTGCCCATACAGCACCAGTTGCGCAAGTTCGAGCGCTGCAACGTCCAAGTGGAAAAGGTAATCCATGCGCTGCTGCACCGAATGCAGCATAAGTATCGAGTTTCTAATTTTACTGATTATAACGCACGCAGCACGACATCATTCATCCGGCACAAACCGTGTGCGATCACTTGAAGTCAATCAAGTTCGAAGGTCTGATACTTTGTCTGGCGACGTCATCGTTTAAGCGGCACTTGCGCGAGGCGGGCTTTCAATTGGTGGAGGAGGTGAGTGCGCCTCATCTCAATTCAATTCGATTCGATTTGATTGATACGTGTCTTTGTGAATTACATAATTGAATCGATGTGCAGGCGAATCGAATTATCGAAGAGTCCGCGGAGGAGCTGTGTGCGGCCATTTGCAGCGATGAGCCCGTCAAAGCGGTCATCATCGATGTGGATTTTAATTTGTCTGTCACGAAGTTGATGCGCGCCCACATGCATCTGAAGAATCCCGACTGTCTGTTCATTGGCGGTGCAGCGGACACGTTGATATCCTTCGGGAACACCGATGTGATTGGTAGGAAAATGAAAAAATGAAATGAAATTTCTAGCTAACTTGAATTGTTGCTCTGTTCTCCTAAGGTCCCGGACCATTTATATCGGTAGTGGAGAATTCCTCGAAGCGCAAGGCGCTAATTTTGGGCAAACCAGGCACAGCGTTGCGCGAGCTGCTGAAGCAGCGCTATCAGCTGACGGATACAAAGCGGGCGCTGTTCGTTGGCGACAGTTTGACCAGCGACGTACGATTTGGCAAAATGTGCGGATTTCAGACTTTGCTGGTGCTGTCTGGCGGCACCAAGTACGCGGACCTGCAAGCGCCACTGCCCGAAATGGAAACACCCGACTTCATAGCCAATTGCTTGGGAGACCTAAATGGGTTTTTGTAAACTAAATAATTTGCTTCATTGTAAAATAGAATAAAATTGAAAATAGAATGGTCAGGTTTTTTACACTTGCATGCATAATAAATTGAGTCTTCAGAGTGAAAACGTGAGCACATTTCGGAGATATTTGGTTAGGTTGGGTTAAAGTTGAAGGATACGTTTAGGGCCGCAAAAACTTCATTCAAGTACCTTCAATTCTGTGAAAAATCGATGAAATTTTTATACAAGTGTTAACCTTAACAAGTTCCTAATGTTAAGTGATTTGAAGTCAAACAGATGATCTATACTCTATACCATAGACTCTGCCTAGAGTTTTCCATCTGCTTCAAGTACGAATAGGAAATTAGCAGAGAAGGTAACACCTACATAAAGTAACTTCTTTCTTTTCATTGAAGCAACTGGGTCAATAGTTTTATTGTTAAGAGCCACTCAAGTGACATATCGATTTGTCATACAGTAGACGCTTTCAAATTCGAACCACTTTGTACAAGGGGTAGTTCGAATTTCCAAAACATCCGACATCTAATAACACTGTACAACACAAAAAATAACACGGTTCTGATAACGGATTCTGGTACAGTTTCGGCGTTTTGAAAGTATACGTCTGAATTTTTTTTAGGAGGGTCAAAGTTGTCCCCTTTTTGCACAATCTTATTCTTATGATGAATCGGCATACGAAAACCATGTAACCTCACATTTTAGGTATATGATGTGTTCAGTAAATTGATGTAAAATATTACGAACAACATTTTTATGGAGCATTTTTACCCTGTAGCTCCTATATGTATGGGTCAATTTGACCTCTTTTTTCTAAAATGCTCAAAATGTCCTATAAAACAGGACTTCTTAAGGACAAAATGTACCACAAAATTATTCGCCATGAAATTCTACTATAGGTCTCTGAATACATTAAGGCTCAGAAATTAACTTGAACGTCAGAATTAAGCCAAAACTGAAAATGTGTTTAAGTGTTTTTTTCGTACTTATTCAAAGTTGGTACTAAAATGTCCTACAAAAGTTGATTTTTGAGGGTTAGTGTGTATGGGAATTTCTTCTTCCTCTTGACTGGCACGACAGCTCGATTATGAGACTAATGCGTGCGAATGTTTTTACATGGTTGGAAGGGACCTACAGTTTTATGCCGATTCCGAACGGCGAGTTTGGGAGCTTCTTCATAGGCAATTTTACTCTCAGAGGTTTGCCATTTCCTGCTGAGAGGACAGCCGCCGAAAGAAAAATTATTGTTTTTCTTTTTTTTCGGTGTTAACGCAACGGAGTATTAAACTCGCGGAGTCTTGAATCGCGGCCCAACGCACTAGCCAGCTGAGCTACGGCGGTTGTATGGGAATTTAATTGAGCCAAATTTACATAAGTAATAATAATTCACGAGCGTGCGGCCAAAATTTAATACAATTTATCTTTAATAGTCGCTTCAAATTTCCATATAATCCATAAACCCACTGCTAAGCGATTTGCCTAACCAATTTTAGCAAAATTGTTCAAGATTTTAATTTTAACGTTCAAAGTCAAACATTGTAATTCGACAGTTTAATAATTTTTTTTTTTAAATATTGAATAGAAATTGAGCCAAATTTACATAAGTAATAACAATTTACGAGCGCGCGGCCAAACATTACCAATTTGGTGGTTCCCCCTTTTCATTTAATTTGTGTAAGCAAATTCCGTCTCAAACAGGGAGGGAAAAA
This sequence comes from Melieria omissa, assembly GCA_963971225.1. Taxonomy (NCBI): domain Eukaryota; kingdom Metazoa; phylum Arthropoda; class Insecta; order Diptera; family Ulidiidae; genus Melieria; species Melieria omissa. Next base: position 22,113,093 of record OZ020268.1, read on the forward strand.
GAAAGAAAGAAATCAATTCAATCCCTATTCAATTATTTGCGCCTATACCGATTTCGATTCATTATATTCAAAGCTTTTATGGACAAATATACGAAAAATATAAATCGGAAAGTTTGATTTGATTGACTATTTACTATTTTACTATTTATTTAAATTAAAAAGCCCATCTATCCATCTTTCTGCAGTGTCATAAATTACTTTCGAACCCTTTTATGTTCATCTTCTCTCATTATTTACACATCAGTAGTAAACTTAACTCTGATAAATAAGTTATTAATTGAAATTCGCCTCATCAAACTGCTCTTCTCCCACTCCACTATCTCAACACATTTTGATTTGTAGTCTTATAGATGTTCTTCCGAATCTACACATGTGACTTCTTTACTTGCTTCATAAGCTCCAGAACATCAGCCATGCTATGTGCATAGTAGTCCGGTATTTGTTGTGGATTTGTTTCGGCATCCAGATCCTTTTTGCTGCAGCCGCCGCTGAGCACCAGCAGCGTTTGGAAATTGCAAAGCTTGCCCAAGCCAATGTCCTGCTCCATCATGTCGCCAATCATGATTGTGCGTTTCGGTTTCTCTATGTTGAAGCGCTTCGTTATCAACTCGGCCAGCTGCTTGCCGGGTTTGCCCAGCGTGATCATTTCCTTCTTGCCGTAATCGCGCAGGATGTTGCAAAAATGACCAGGTCCCAGGATGTTGATTTCCCTGCGCACTGGCAGTAACAAGTCTGTGGCGCCGGCTATCAGTATGCACTCGGGATGTTGCAGGAAAATGTGCGCCTTTATCAACTTGGTCGATGACAGATTAAAGTCCACGTCTATGACAACGGCACGCACAGGCTCGCCTCGAAAGATGTGAGGCGCTAGCGCACTGAAGGAATCCCCAATGATCTCTGTGGGCTGCGGTTGGAAGAGTTAAAAAAAAAGGATTACATAATTATGGAAAATGAGAATATGAAAATTTTACTGCAGTGCTTACACCATCAATCACATCGAAGCCCGCTTCTTGCAGATAGCTTTTGAACGTCTTACTGGTTATAAGGTAGATGAGACCCTGGAAGTTGATACTTTTTAGGTAGTCAATCACACTTTTGGCTGGATGTATGATGCTTTGCTGAGAGAGAGAGATACGTTTTTTTGTGTAAAATAATAAACTTGAATTGATTGAGTGTACATTTTACCACATCAACATCCAGATTCACCGCTTTGAACTTCTTCTCGTACAACTGCATTGGGCGTACGCTGTTGTTGGTAATAAATTGTACTTTTTTACCGGCGTCCATGAAGGCTTGAAAAGCCTCCGGTGCACCCACAATCTCATGATCCAAATTCCACACTACGCCTGTGTAAGATAAATGAAAACGCACATATGAAATTAAATGTATTTAATTATTGAGAAAGCTAAGGTAATTAGGCATTGTCGGGTTGTTATGTCAGCTATATACCAGGTATGCGCCTATGAAACCAGTAATTATTTTTGAAAAAATACGTTTATTGTGAGGAAATGATTACAATTTTATTCTTCAAAGTAATGGCCATCGCTCTTCAATACTTTCGTTTTTTTGGGCAAAGATCACTTTTTGAGGGTAAAATTATATAATTCACTAAAACTCGTGAGAAATTCGAAAAAAAAACCGTCGGCCAATAGAAATTTGCTTTTCGAATCGTTTGTAAATAGAGCTGCCGAGTGACATTTTTTGAAATTGAAAGTCGTTTCTTTTTTATTTTGAAATTTCTAACTAGGTGCAAAAAGTTCTTGTTCTGTGTGAAATTGGACTTTCCTTCAAAGTATTTGCATAAATTAAGATACTTATCAAACAATTTGGTATCAGAACAGATTTAAATGACCATATATTACGATAATTGACTACGTTTAGAACTAAAATTGTTTGAAGGTGGGGTGGTAACTCTAGCAATGGGCACGCGTGACGTCAGCACTCGGATGTCGTAATCATGTATTCTTTCATTCATGGATAAAACTTGACAAATTGTGAACTGAATATTGTTGACATATGACAGAAGAAGTAAACATGACATTCGGTACGGTTCCGAAATTTATAAATATTCGGCTATTTACCGCTAGATGTCGTTACCGTTACCGTTACCGTTATCGTTTCATAGGCGCATACCTGGTACATACTTATATATTTGTACTAAGAAAACTTACCATCAATATCGGAGAAGACGTTATCAAACGAGTTGAAAAATTCCAATTTCTCTTGTTGGGATAGTTCCAAAATATGTTTGGGCCTTGGGACAGCAGGAGTCTATGAATTATGAAAGTAAAAAAAATTAAGTTCGAATTATTAGAATGTTGTTTTTTTATTTAAAGTAGCATCTTTTTCTAAAATACGCTACTTAACCCTTTCGGGACTACTGGGATAATACGCCCCGGCTAGTTTTTAATGCCCCTCAAAACAATTATTCAAATCTTACGACCCAGGCAATCTATTTTTTTCGATTTCGGTGTTTCCGAATAAAAAGATTTTTTCAGAATTTGTGAGCATCCAATATAATTTTCTAACCCCAAAATTCATAGCATTAAACTATTTCTGCTGAGAGTATTTTAGATTTTAAAATTAAACTCCGTCACGAAAGGGTTAAGATAGCAAATAGGGTACTTTGGGTATTGTAATAGAGTTGGGTAATGTTGTATAGCAGTGTTTCTCAAAAACCACAGGTATTCAAATAACGGAATCACCTTGAAATATTATGTATTTCTATCTTGAACCATCATGCTTTTCGAAATCTATGCTTTCTTTTTTCTTCAGCTTGCGGAGAAGTCTTTTGTCTGTTAATGTGTTTTTTTTAATTTTCCAAAAGATCTCTGAAAATATTCATCTAAATCTCGTTTCAGTTGATTGGTTTGAAAGATAATACTTCAAGCATATCAACTCTGGAATTTTTTTCAATTTGGAGTAAATATCTGAGATATATAGAACAGACAAATAAGTATTGTGTTCGAAAATATCTAAAGTTACTATATTGTTTTAAACTCCTCTTCCCCATACAAAGTTCTAACAACGCCCTCGAACAACTACTACTACTTAAAGTATTTAGTCAACAAAATGCTTGATTACTAGTTAAGATAAACCGAAAGAACTTAGCAAGTGATAACATAAAGCCTGAATGATATCTTATGGTTCAAACAATAAAACAACCATAGCAATTACTTTCTGAATTTTCTAATTGGAATAGCAAACTGTGTCCATTGTTTTGTTGACGCATCAGCTCTTGTTTGTTTGGCAAATTGTAAAAAATTTGCAAACATTGCCACATGTCCGACCGAAGGTAAATGTTTGGCCGAGGTCGCAGCAGAATATTCGGCATGGACAAAAAATATTCGAAGGCTGAAGCCTGAATACTGATAAAAATGTATATACTTCTATACTAGCGGAGTTCACTCTTCATAGCATTTTTCGTAGTAATTTTTGAATTTTCGCAATGTTTTCGAAAGCAGCGACAGATTGCTACGATAGCAACTTTACACCTAAAATGAACTCCACTAATATAAAATATATTTTAGTTAAAAAAAACCAAACACTGCTTTAGAGTTCAGTTTCTAAAAAACCCAAAAGAAAACCTAATGATTCATCTGACATCAATAGTTGATTAGAGATGATTTTTATTAATCGCATTCTTGATGTCCGAAATATCGATTAAACCCAATATTTGATAAAATACTTTAAAACAGAGCAAATTGACTTACATTACGGAGCGAAAACCTTCGGCTAAAGTCTCTTCTTTTTTTTCTTGACTGGCACGGCAGCCCGATTACGAGACTAAGGCCTCTAGCTACCCTAAAGTATTCGGATATATTGGCCGTAGCTGAAGGAGAAGATTTAGAATTGGCCTAGTAAGCCGAATACCGGAACCGAAACCGAATATTCAGTCGGACACTAATTTACAAAGAATCAAATTATTAATTTTTTTGAATTAAAATTGACCGAATAAACCGAATACCGAACTCGCAACCGAATATTCGGTCGGAGACTACAAACCATACAGTTCGCAAATAAACCAATTATTAAATTTGTTTAATTAAAATTTGCCGAATACCGAAACCGATTATTCGGTCAGACGCTACAAAACATACAGTTTGCAAACAAACCAATTATTAAATTTTTAAATTAAAATTTACCGAATAAGCCGAATAACGAAACCAAAGCCGAATATTCGGTCGGACACTACAACTCATACAGTTTGCAAACAAACAAATTACTAACTTTTTATAATTAAATTTGACCGAATAAGCCGAATACCAAAACCGATTATTCGGTCGGTCACTACAGGTCATACAGTTTACAAACCAATAAATTATTAAATTTTTTCAATTAAAATTGGCCAAATAAGCCGAATACTGAAACCGAAGCCGAATATTCGATCGGACACTACAAAACATACAGTTCGCAAATAAACCAATTATTAAGTTTTTTAAAATAAAATTGACCGATTAAGCCGAATACCGAAACCGATTATTTGGTCGGACACTATGAGTCACACAGTTTACAAACAAATAATTAAATTTTTTGCATATACAAAAGTTTACACTTTTCAAGCGCCGTCAACCAAGGCTCTGCAGCTAAATTAACAATGATTTTGGTGTTTAGTGTTGCGATTATAAAAAATTTCTACCAAAACGAAATTTGCACAGAAATTTCTGCACCAACTCAAAAAAAAGCGTTTGACGTTCTGAAGTAATTAGAATGCGCAACTATTTGACACCTCTTTAGGTTTTTACTGCTGATGTCATCTACAGTGAAAATGTCTATTTTGATAGTTTTATTTTTTTCATATTTTGTTGATACTAACACAAATACAAACAAATAAAGAAAAAATTAAACTCCATATGAAACAACAAAACTAACCAATTAATCTGATTAGATTTATGATTGGAACTATCACTTTAGTTTTACCGAATAGTTAAAGAGCTATGAAGCCGTTAAGTGCATTCAAAGCACAATTGCCGGCTCGCTCGCTAATTCCATACAATTAGACGCTTCAATTTAGGTTTCACTTTCTCCACACTTACTTGAGCGGTTGACATTTTTATTAATGTTTATCTTAAGCAAAAATTAACTGTTTAATTGTTTGTGCTGACAAAACTGTTTGTTTGCAAATTTTCTTCTACGCAGAGCACAAAACAGCACACTTGCACCTAACGCCACTTGCACGTCAACTAAAGTTGAACGCTTCAAATTCACAGCGGCAGCCGGTAGGTACTCGGTCGGTCTACTAATGCTCACCCAATTCAACTCAACCTTATCGCTTCCAATATTTGATATGTGCTACACGGGACTGTCGGGGCATATTCACTTTGATGTGGCTTCTCGTTAGAGGATCATTGGGACTTTTTAGACATCAATGGGATTTAGTTAAATGGTTGATTCGATCGATGTGTGTTCAGATATTCGAGTTGGCTTCAAGTTTTCTATTTGGGGAGCTTGCAGAAGTTTTATATTTGAGAAGTTGGTATTTGGTGGTTTCATATATTAAGTTTTTAAGCATATTTGGCAGTTTCATACGATTGATTTTTTAATTTTTTACAAAAATTTCATCAGTTAATGGAAAATAATCACAACTTGGCCTACAGTTGGATTCCTTACAACAGTGCAGCGCATAAATAGGTCGCCTAGGACTCAATTTAAATATTGGTTGTGTTTATGGTTTTTGTTTCGAGCCATTGGCCATAACTGTGCAGTATTGTTGTTGTGTGTTGTTGCATATTTCTGTTTAAATTAACTTGACGTATGATATTTGTTTATCAGTTTACGCAGACATTGAAATCGACGTATCGGTCACGCATTCATTCATAGAATTCGATATGCCGCAGTTGAATGAGTAGCGGCTGGATTATTTACAAAGTTTTGCGGTGTAATTCTGTCGCCGAGTATATGAATCGGATATCTGATGACATAAATTTGCATTCACATATGTTTTGTGCAGATTATGAGCAGCCAATATATCCGCAATTGCAACAATCAGTTTTGGATTGTGTAAATACAGGTAGGTCTCGTTTAGCACGGAGTTACGTCCCTGGAAAATGCTATGTTGAGCGACACACGGACCAGTGAAAAAAGTGGGGCTACGTTCCAAGTCTTAAAAATACACCAAACATCATAAACACAATGACAATCTTTTTTATTAGAAGACAGAATATAACTGAGCGAATTGCTATCAAGTTTATTTCCATTATAACATTTAAAACGGGGTTGTCCCCATTTTTGTCTTCTTACAAATCAACAACAGGTATCTATAAAATAAAATGTGAATGAATAAATTAAGAATGAAATAAGAAAAAGGTTTGGTCGTAAAGGAAAGATTTATATTTGTAATTAGAATCAACTGGAGAATTGCAGTGGCTATGCATTTTCCGCGTATCTGATGACTCATAATAAGATCTGATTAGAAAATGTAAATTACTACATACGAAGATATTCCCTCCTTTAGTAAATCAGTAGAACAGCTAAGTTATAGACAAATTTATCAAACCATCTGCAATACTTTTGTTAGTCTTTTTAGTCATTTCATTCCAAAATTGTTTCGTTAAAATCAAAATATATTAAACACAGTGGGTAAAATTGTGTTTTTATGAATGCAAAAACAAATAAACACAGATCAGTCCCATTTTTCAATATTTTTAGTCAATTGAGATAATAGTAAACTTCATTTTTAAAGCATTTTAGATGTAAAGTTGCTCTCGTAGCAATTTTTGAGTTTTCGCGATCCTTTCGAAAACAGTTGTAGCGAGAGATATCTACGATAGCAATTTTACACCTAAATGTATATAGAGTGAACTCCACTAATGTACTATTTTGTAACATCAGACTGCCTGGTAAATCCTATTTTCTTAAACATCCCTATGGATTCATGAAACAAAATAGGGTCAAAATATGGTTTAAATGTTTTACTTTTCTATTTAACTTGGCTGTCAAATATAGCAGAAGTCAAGGAAGATTTTCATCTAGAAAACATCTAAATTTTGTTTAAATTTTTATTTTGGCTCCCCTATGTACCTCCCATTTGATACCCCTAGTGTTACAAGTTTCTTTTAGGTGTTTTTAAGGTTAAGTCAAAACGATTCCTTTTCATATCTACGTTTTTTCGAGCTTCTTGAGACAGTATACGTTTTTGTAAATATTACTTTTGTTAAAAGTTTTTTTAGGCGTTTTTAAGGTTAAGTCAAAACGATTCTCTTTCATATATACGCTTTTTCGACCTTTTTGAAATATTACTGTTGTTACGGGACTTTGTTTGAACAAGCACACCTATTTTCAAAAATATAAAAAAAATTCTCGTTTTATACCTTCTTTTTTCAAATAGAACTGGATATTATTTCCACCAACATCGAGAGAAAAATCTATATAAAGTAAGACTTAACTATTAACAAAACTGCTTATTTCTGATCTGATTATTTTAAATCCAACACCAACAAACTCTGATCGGATCAAGTGCTATAACTTGTCAAACTTGAACCAAGCCTTATTGTTGCATTAATATTATTTGAAAAATATGGCAGCACTGACGAATCAATGATTGCGCATGCACTGCACCACAACAGCTGTGAGCTGGCAATCAGCTGTTTATATACAGTAAATAAAATAAAATAAAGACTGCAGATACTCGCAAGTGGCACAAAGTATTTTTAAATACATAAACCAACAAAAAAAAAATAAAAGTAATCAAGTTTGTTTGGGTGTAAAATCACAAGAAGCACTCTGGCAGCAGCGCTGCTGTGAGTTGCAGATATCAGGAAAACACTCTGCAAAAGTGAAATACACTAAAAAATTTGCATAAATTAGCAACAAATTGCGTTCCCCTACACACAATAAGTGCTCGAAATGGGTGCCGAGCACTCGCAGCAGCGCGCCGAAGCCGATGGCCGCGAAATATTCGAAGGTGATTTGAAATTTGGTCTGGGTTTGACACGTCAGCCGGGTGCCACACCCAGCGGCGTCAAGCGACGCACCACTGTGCGACAAAGCACAGCCGGCAGCAACTCCAGTATGCACCACCGCCAATCGGCTGCGGGCAGCGGTGCCACGGCCTCGCCCACCACCAGCAACTCTGCAGAGGTTAGTCGACCACCATCGCCGCCGCTGAGTGTGTGTTCCGATCTGCCCTACGTCTCGTACACGGATCGGCCCATTGGCGACTCGCCGAAAATACGCAACAAGCCGCATGGGATGCTGCAGAGCAACATGGGCCGCAGCGGTATGCGCAAATCGCTGCCGAACGGCGGCGCCAAGCCCAAGCGACCGCAGTCCACCGCCTCCGGCACCATTGTGATTGTAAAACCGGGCACCCGAGAGGCCGACTACGATATTGATCCGGATCTGGCACGCCTGCGCAACATTCCGCAGTTTCTGCCAGTGCTGCGTGCAACCATTGCCACGGCGACCTTGACGCGCGACCAGGAGGTGTTGGAGCGCCTGAACTCACAGCATTTGCTGAACATTTGCAGTCGCATGCAGGCACACTACAACATGTGCGCCACCCAGATTGCCAGCGAACAGAATCATCTGGTGGAGCGTACCAAAATTGTAAGCAATTCCATAACGACACTTTTTGCCTGCTTTGTGGACATGCAGAAGACTTATGCGGCATATGCGGAGCAATTTGCCAAAATACGTGCCGTCTCGCAGCAACTTAGCCGATGCAATTCGTTGCTACACGAGAACATTGCCAGCCTGGAAGCCATTAATAATTTTCTAGACGTGGAGGATCAACTGGAGCCGTTTGTGTGGCGCACAGACGATAGCAAGTTAAGGGGTGAAGCTGAAGGAGCGGCCGGTGGGGGCAGTGGGCGACTCACCCGCATGTAGTTGAATTCATTGTGGTATTTGAGTTGCGATAAAATATTTCTTGTTTATTAAAGCTTTATTGTTACGTTTGTCAAGACTTGGCTGTATATAGGTCCATGTAATTTATGTTTACTTTAGTACGAAAATTAGGCTTACTTTATGTGTGTGTTAGTTTATGTAGGGCTTACTTAAAGCCAATTGCACTAATCACCTTGTAATCGTAAGTGAAATATTCAATATAAATATATGAAATTGATTCCTTGTTACACGCTGTAAGTACGGGCTCACTCACTAAGCTTTAATGAGTAAATAAAACAAAATAATGTAAATGCATCGAGTTAAATGCAAATTAATTAGTTTTGCTTTTAGTTAAATAAGAGAACTTTGCAATTAAAAAATCAGAAATTACTTTTCCTCTAAGGTTGGACATTGTTTATTGAGAAAGCGTCTGCCAAGTAAGCCATATTTATCAGATTTTTACTGTATCTGTATGTGAATCACCACCTGAGTCATATACTGAAGAAAAAGTATTCTCATTACTGAATAATGGCTCTGACTGCCTCTGGATGGTTCTGTTTTTGATTTAACATTTCTCTTGTAATTAAATATCTTCAATAATTTCTTCAGTATTCCTGTTCAACGAATCTGTAAACAAAAGTTTTAACTTTTTTATGCTAGTGAACACTGTTGTTGGCTACAGTGGGCGTTCATTGTGGTGAGTTAACAAAATCTGTTAAATTTTGTTCAATTCCTATTCCATTCAATTCTATTCAAATCTCCCGTAGCAGCAGTCGTGCCACTGTAATCTTTACATAACTGTTGACTTCTGTTAATGTTAACATTGGCAGCAGAAAGTTCTGAAAGTTCAATGAGCTGGCTTTAATTATGGGTCAAAAATTTATCACAGACAGCAACCTAAAATATATTCACCACACTAGAACATAGCATTAAGCAATTGCCGGCAGGAGCGCATTAGAAAGCGCAACATGGAACTATTACTGACACAGAATCAGTAAACTCTTTAAAAATGACTGACTTGTTCTGGCCAAATGTCCTTCGGGTGGCTGAGGCGGCGACTGAGCGGCCTATGGACAGAGCACAACGCCGGCAAAGAATTACATTATTCTCGTCCTCAAGGACTGTGCCCAATACTTTACAGTAGTGGGGGCTTCTTATGAACTCTTTGGTTAATCGCTCATTAATTTGCAACATTTCCAAACGTCTAAGGAGCCTTTCTAACTTTCGCTGCTAGAGCTATTTATATTTTAACTAGCTTTAACTAAATTTTAGAATACATTTTGAAGTAAATAATTAAATAACATAAAAAAGAAAACAGTTAACAGGTTTCAATGTTGTCTAACCCAGTGTTGGCAGATGGGAGTTAATTCGCATTGAAACAGTTTTCATGTAAAAGCCATAACTTTGTATTGTTGCGAGATATATGTAACATTGATTTTTTTTAACACAACATTAAGAAATAAGGGAGCTATTTATTGTTAAGAGTTGGAAAGATATATCTGTCTATAGATGATTTCTTTTAAGATCAAAACTGTAACATTTTCAAATATGAATTTTTACATATTTAATTCCTTTTACTAAATGAAAAAATACAAAAATCGTCAACTTCAAATGTCCAATAAATGACATTTGGCCATTAACATTTCCCTATTGGATTAAAAGTGGACTAAATAAATTTAGAAGTATTAATGAGCATGGAACCGAATAAGGCTTTTCCATCTGAGCCGATTTGGTGTAGTTGTGACCCTTTTTACTTCAAACCATGTGGTTTTGATAGCAGTTGGTTCATGTCAGGTCGGCTGAGTGAGTAGTGATGGAGATGGTGGTTAGTAGATGGAACAGTAGTTCTAAGAATATCGTTGGAACACCTAAAGGAGCATAACAACAGCTCCCAAGTCGAGTCAGAAGGAAAAGCCTTGCTGAGCTCCTATGCTCTCAAGAGCAAAGAGTAGGAAGACAAAAAGGTAGCTTCAGTGAAGCGTCAGTCTTGTGATGCTGCTGGGTGGTGTCTCCAACACGTGATCCAACTCCAGTTCAGTAGCTTTTTGCGTTTCATCAGTGGCGGATTCAGGGGGGTGTTTTGGGGGTTGAATCCCCCCGAAATATTTGGATCGCCTATAAACCTACATAGAAATTAAAAGGCATTTTACAAATATTAAAGAATTACTTTTTGAAACCCCCCCCGAAATATTTTTCTAAATCCGCGCCTGCGTTTCATTTTGAGCTTTTAGCAATTTTTGGTAATTTTTGATGCTATTTGATTATTGTCAGATTTTATTGGGATTTGTCGTTAAATAAGTAATCAAAATTTTAGTGTTAAATGGATTTTGCGTATACAAAATATTTATTAGGAAAATACATTTAATTTTTTCTAAATATTTGGCACTACTCTAGAATATTTTGAAAATTTTACTGACTGTCTCAGGCTCCTTAAGGGCTTTTTGAGACCGAAAGAAATCAAGAGAAAATAGATTGATTTTTTTTGGAAATATTTGGAACTACTTCAGAATATTTCGAACATTTTAAGGACTCGAGACCGAAAGAAATTGAGAGAATTGAGAATACTTATATTGAATTTCTTGGAAATATTTGGCACTATTCCAGAATATTTTGCATTTTTTTTAGAATATTTTACTGACTGTTTCGGAAATTTGTTTGTTTTTGGACTATCTCAGGCACTTTAAGGGTTGTTTGAGACCAAAAATGTTAATTAGCGCCTTCAGCTGTCAATGTATGCAAACTATTTTAATATGTTGCACTGCTGAGCAGTGTCCGAGCAGCGATCATAGCAAAGTGCAAAAAATCTCAGCGAGTCTCTAAAACTACTTCATCCAGGCATTAGACAGCCGCATCAAGCCGCTTCGGCCTCAACAGCGTCGATGCACTGAACACACATACATGCACAAATACACACACATACACAGCCATACACGCATACAGTCAGCCCAGCAATAAAGCGGCAGCGCACAACCACTCGCATCACTTAATGTCAACGTAATTGCATTGTTCGCACCGCAAATTGCAAAATGAATTTGTGTAAAGGTGCCAGGCGGACAGGCGCAAGGTGTCGACGCTCCGAGCGCCACCAGCTGAAGTTAGTGGCGATGGCGATGGCGGAACAGCACCGACATTTGTCCATTCACGTTGCACACTGCACGTTGCGGTGTCGTTGAGCGTCAGCGCCCCGAGTCCCGCGCCGCCATGTGAGTTGCACTGCACTCGCCGCTTGCACACAGCCAACCAGCGAGCACAAAGAATCAATTGTGTGTGACCAAATTAAGTTCATTCGAATTCACGTTGTCAAGCGGTAACAAATGGCTGTCATTAGAATGGATGCAGTCATTAGAATGTTGTGACATAGACAAACACACCGACGCCGAGGGATGCTGCAAACTGAAAGCTGGAACTGGTGATGGCGCTGGGGTTGAGCGTTGCGAGCAAGAAGGAGGAATTTCATTTTACATTCTACGAACCAAATTGAAAAAAGCGCAGGCAATGTGGTGTCCAAGTGGCTGAATGTGATCGGTGTTGTTGCTGTTTTTGTTGTTGTAATTGCATTAACAGCATTTTATTGAGTGTTAACGGAAAATGAGGTTTTGCCTTGCAAGTTGACGACATCTTTGGGTTGTAAAGTCAGCTTTGACCTGCATGGACCGTAGCCAGTCATCGATTTGGCTGTTGAGGTTAGATTGAAATAGCTGTAAAAAATACTTATTCATAGAACAATTATCCCAATGACTGAGTGCCTTTAAAGGCCTTTGACTTTTCGATATCTTTGACCCTCTTATCAACACAGCAAATTGCCAAAAGACTCAAGTGGGGTCACTAGATGGAGGGTTGGCTATGGAAGACAATTTCTAAAGATAAGTAATCGGTAAATGTTAAAGAAGCAACACGTTTTGATTCAAACGAAATGTAACCCTTTTGTTTACAACAAACTGATTTGTTGCATTCGTATTACAAGGATCCGGCTAGACACCATACCAACTCTCATAAATTCATATAAATTCTTATGAAAAGGTATAAGTACCAATTTTCGGTTAAGTTATAAAGAAACAAAATACAGTTATGAAGAAACACGGACCTCCGCTTTCATCTTTAGTGCCTTTTCAACTGCGGCGTGCAGTTTTTTACTGCCAGGTTCCGGTAGATTTTGCCAGCTGAAAAAGCAGTTCGCCATTTGCGGTTCTTTGATCTTAGTAACCAATACTCTCACGTCTCACAGCTGCGGTTCGCTCTTTACTGGCTTCAATATGTCGGCATACGACTTTCCGCTAGTGATTTTATAACAACAACCTTCGGTCGGGGCTGCTTCTTTTTGGAGTTTCGACTACTTTCCAAAGTAACCTCCTCATTATTTGGATTGCCTGGCCCTTTAATCCATCCCTTGCCACATTGCTTTGAGCTGTGAGGTTCCGTTTCTTCTTTGGCATAGGCAGAGTCTACTCTTTGTTACCCATGTGAGCTCTAAGCCGTTTCCCCTCGGTTTGAATAGGTTTATTTAAAGAAAGGGGTTGTTTGCATCGTTTTGTTCCCCTTCGGCTGTGCTTGTTCACGGGACGTTTTTCCCTGAGTGGCCGCTAATGCAGCTTTTAGCTGCCTCATTGGTTTTTGGATCGACTGCCGTTTGCCATCCTCCAACATGTCGACCACTTCTTGGATTTTGCTTGTCCAAGCAGGGCGGAGACGATCATGAGCGGATGGGTGATCGCCAGCTTAAGCCACTTTTTCACCGCCCGCCTTCACCGTCATCCTCTCCGCTACAGTGGTTACGCGAGGCATATGGGCTTAATGTGAGGCATCTGCACCTACATGCATTGATTTCGTTGCATTATTGTGATTGGCGTAACAAGTGTAGAATACCACAGTTTTAAATGTTTTTTATTTTTTTTAGTTTTTATTAAAATTTATGTTTGTTAGACAAAAAATACTAATCTTTCCAATAAAATACAAAAACAAATTTTTTAAGACAGATTGGTATTCTGGTTTTAAGCCTGATTGGTTCTGGTTGGCGACCGCTAAATGTGTTAACTTTGCATGACTTTAATATTATATTATTAAAAGTAGCAGAGGCTGGTAACCCTACCCTACCCGTATACGCTTAAGTGTCAACCTCGATCAAAACAGAGTGAACAGATCAGAAACGCAGAATTTAATTAAAGTGCACAGTTTGTCTGTAATAGCATCGGTATTGCAAATTAAAGATTGAGTAAGAATGTAGAAAAGTTAGGAAAAGTGAAAAAAATGAAATGAAACCGAGAAAACTTGCGCCCGTGAAGAAATTTGCAGATTTTGGAATCAATGTTTCCGGCTTGCGCTTGCTCGGTTCCTTGGTGATTGGGCAAATTTGTTCACTCTATCAGATTAAAGAAAGAAACATGTGAGAGTAAGTATTGAGTAGAAAATATATACTGGAAGTATATAAGTTTATGACTGACATAATAAAAAAATTAATATCTAAACGAAGAGGATGTGCTTTGGCCATCTACGACTCTGGACGTCTCTAGGAAACTTGATTAAGTTATGTCTGTCTACGTGTCTCTGTCCTTGGACACTTCCAATAACATCTTCTCTTCTATATATATTAAAAATGAATCTTGGTTCGTTTGGGTGCTTACGACTTGAAAACAACTGGATCAAATTAGATACTTTCTTCCGGGGATTGTTAGCAAAGGTTTAGGATAAATAAAAGTTCAATTTGGTACGAAGCTATCATTTAGTCATATCTTTCCATAGAGAAAATGGGACAGTTATTGAACAAGGGAGCGTGGCACCAGCCTCGGCTTCGAAATTGTAAGCCGCATAGTATTGAAATTGGGTGTACCGTCTTCTCATAGATGTGTCATTCTACTGGTGAGATTTCATCGACGTTAGACAAGGGGTGGGACACATTTTTATGACCCGCCATTTTTGCAGTACTGTAAGTTTACTTCAATGAATTATTATTATTATTATTATTATTGATAGGGATGATGCACCGCGACCTTGTAACCTTGTAGATCTATTGTGCCCCCTTCTTGGACTTCACAAACTGTCAGTAAGTGCGACATCCAGGAGAAATTTTAATATGCTGCCTACACCTCTGGATCAATGAAACTTGGTACGAAGATTCCACTTAGTAGCACAATTCGACAAGAAAAAAATTTTGAGCATTGGACAAGGGGGCGTGGTACAGCTTCCATTTTTATATGCATACATTTTTTATTCTGAATGACTGACTGATTGATTAATTGATTTATCATAGCCCAGCCCAAACCGCGGAATTTACAGACATGAATTGAATCTGTAGTTACATTTAAGAAAACTTCCGCTAAGACGAGATTTTTTGAAAACCGGGTAAAAGGGAAAACATTTGTTAAGGTGTTCTATGAAGAAACTTGATTGATTGGGCTCAGTTACTTCAAACTTGGTGAAATTTTTCGGAAGTAAAAATTTAACGGGGTGAACCAGGATTGAGGTTCGTTTACGAAAAGACTACGGAAAAACCCTGAAAATATTTCAGGGTTTATTTTTAAAGCTGGTAAAAACACATGAATACAAACAATATTTTTTAACGCGTTTCTGACATTTGTTTTTTAAATCAAAACTTAAAGGGTTGAAGCAAAGATTAAAAGTTTGTATGAAGAAATATGATTTTTACACATTTTGACTTCAAACTTGGTGAAAGTATTCTCAGTGCGAAATAATTCAATACGTGTTTTTTATTTTTGGAAAATAAAATTCTGACTGGATCAACAAAGGGTTAAAAAGAACTTGATTCATTGCTATCCTGCTATCATAGTAAAATAATAAATAAGCGGATTAAGGGGGGGTTTAGGGTGCTGAATCTCCCCCGAAATATTAGGATCGACCTTAAAACTACATACAAATTAACCCTTATGTGGCCGGCCTTGATAGTCTAGCGGGTAGCGCGCTGGCTTCTCATACCAAAGGCTCCAGGTTCGATTCCTGGCTCGGGCTGGTGAACAACTCGTCTACTCTATCGCTATCCACATGAAGGGAATGAGAATTACAAGAATCGCACAAATGCGCTCTTGGCAGGCAATGGCAAAACCTCCAAGTGTGAACGAAAAACTGCCAATCGCCGTTCGGATTCGGCGTTAAACTGTAGGTCCCCTCCCCTCCCTTTCCCCATCCGCTTAGAATGTGTGCTGTAACATATGTTGAAAAGACAGTGTTGCATACGCATTTCAAAAACGGGTGAAATATGAGATATTACTCTAATTTTCCTTCCCTATCCCCAATGGGTATAGTACAATGGTCTGAAATGGACTGAGTGCTATGGACGGCTTGTAGCCTTCCTGCCCACCCTCACATCCATCCAACCCTTATGTGTGTGATGGGGTACCCGGGTACCCAAATCACTTTTTTATCGAATCATAAAATGTTCTTTTATATTACTGAGAGCTTTAAACTAAGCAGAAACAAACAAACAGTTAGAATTTTTCATACAATTTGTACTGGGGTTCCGGGTACCTCATCACACGGGTAAGGGTGTGTTTTCAGCACACACACTAGAGTTAAAAGGAATTTTTGGTTGGCATTTTATGAATATTAAAGAAACTCCCCCGAAATATTTTTCTGAATCCGCCCTTGAGATAAGGCAACAGAATACAGAAATATAGATTTTTAGATTGCTGGTCATTGCATCTCAACTGCATTGACTATATAATTTTCAAAATCATCTCGTACTTTCATTGTTTGCTCCTGCTGTATGTCCGAAGTCAACGGCTTTAACTTCTCAATAAAATTAAGTATACAAAATGTTCATATTTATGAATGAGGAAATTAGGATATAATATATATAAAAATATATAGACATTATATATTTATATATGCTATATATACATGTATGTATGTATATATGTTTATATATAAGAAATAATTTAAATATATATAAATGTTTAAATCCTGTAACCTTTAGTCCTGTTTGCCTAATCCATTCAAACGTTAACCATTGCAGCAAAAAAACCCCGACATCTAAGTTCTTACAGCTTGGCATTAAAAGCAGTTTTGTCCCATTTTGTGAAGATGCTTTTGTTGCATTTTGGTCAAATGTGTGCTTAACGGAGATTACCAGTTTTTAATGTTCACACAAACTGTCAGCTGCAAAACGTTGTCATACCCACTTTTGCAGCAGCAAACATGTTAATTCAATGACAGAGAAAGCGGCCAGCTTCGACAGTCTTATGGCAGTCGGTAACGCTGGTGAGTGTGCATAGTAATCCCAGGCATAGCCCCAAAGGATCTACCTACACGTAGGCGAAGAGGCAATCAACGCTTCTTTGGTGCAGCTTTCGTCATACGGTTCATTGTTCTTTGGGGTTGTGCAGCCAAACAAAACTTTCGCATATTTGCGAGAGATTCTTTAATTAATAACTGAGCAAATAACCATCAAAAGATTAAGTCAGCGCGCGTGTGTGTGTGTGTGTGTGTGAAGGGACGTGCATGTATTTCTGTATATGTGTGTGTGTGCGGTTGGGTGACAATGAAGTCTCAAGAAAAAGTTGATGAGTTTAATTATTTCGCTGGCACTTTTGTTTATTTATTTGTTTTTGTTTTTGTTGCCGCTGTCACCCAACGTCACCCGTCGCCAGCTGTTGGTGTCCCATAAGCGCCGGTGCGCATGCAGCGCGACACATATGAGGGCCAGCGGTTGCAAGTGGTAACTTTGGTTGGTGTCCCGCAGCACAGCCGCCAGTAATGGGCTTCCGCTCACATACTTTGGCACACAACTGAGAATATATACATATATGTATGCATGGGTGTGTGTGTGTGAGTATGGAGCGTATGTGATTACATGTCAGGAATGCAAGGAACGTGCCCACTCGCTTTATGTACTTATGAGCGCCACACACACACACACACACACTCACTCACTAACACCAGAGTGACACATGTGTGTTGGTGAGGCGACAAAATAAACATGAGTGGCGCATTTTCTCACAAACGAGCAGCGCACACAAAAAAAATATCGTAAAAACGGCGCAGCACTTTTATTGTCATTGGGCCGCTTGCGGTTTCTTGGCCGCCGGGTCGAGTTCGACGCATGAAACGGTTGCGCATGAGTTAGTGGTTTTCCAATAGTTGTGTTTATATGGATTCCTTTTTCCCACTTACTTACCCCATTTTATGGCAACAATGACGCTGCAATATCTGCGCTGCCCATTTATTAAGTTTGGTTTATTTCGGCAAGAAGACATCAATATGTGTGCATGTGTGTATGTGTGTTTGTACGTGTGCGTTGCCCTCATCAAATGTCGGTGACAGTTGACAGTTTGCTTTGTGCGTTTTCAGCTGTAATTAAGCACATTTCTTATTTGTTTTGTTTTTATGTCTAAAACAATAATTTGTTGCTTTAATATTTTTTTTATGAATTTGTTCATGACATTGTGTTGATAATTCAATTGTTTGTGTAATAAAATTATATTAGATATCTTGAGAAATATACATAAAAATAATATTCCACTGATTACATTTAGGTTATGTTGAATGACTGCGCCGTAGGAGGACTCACTGTTCTAATGGGACATTTTGATGCCATTACGAAGCTAATCAGTTGGACTTATTGATGAAATTTTGTAGGTTGCAGGTCGCTCATTCTGTTAAGCTTTAAAGGGGTCTAAGCAAGTTGTGTTCCAAATTGATAGCTTTCAGTTTTGAAATAAATTGTTGTACTATGTACTGTGACATACAAGCACAAAAGACTGTGTTTTGTATGGCAAAAAGACAACATTTATGTACATAGTATTATGTAGTTCATAGTGGTCTGAAATTTTCCAACCTTAACATGAAGAAGGCAGTTAGTACCCGTCAACAAAAGATGGGGAGTCTGTTTGCGCTTCTTTTAAAAGGTTCTTAACAAACTTTCAGTCATTGTGAATGCGCAGTTGTTTTTCGAAAATGGCTAAAGTCAATGTGAGTGTTTTTTTTCAAAATTGAAAAATCGAGCATAGATCAGGCAAAAAAGATTTGTTTTTGAAAACTTTTACCTCTGCAAATTGAAGACAAGTTCGATGTTTGCATTTACCATCGTAAAACTTTGGAGTAGCTAAATTTAAACCTGATCAAACTAACTTGGGAGATAATGAACTTTAAGGACGTCAAAAATCTGGATCCACTGGCAATAACATAGCTCAAGCTTATCAAATAGTTCCAGACCACCGTTGAATTGAAGATAGAGACTAACTCGCCAGTGGTGGATTCAGGGGGGTTGAAACCCCCAGAAAAATTAGGGTCGAAAACTACATACAAATGAAAAGTTATTTTGTGATGAACATTAAAGAATTACTTTTTGAAACCCTCCTAAATATTTTTCTAAGTTCACCCCTGTAACTCGCAGTCTGTAACCCGATCATAGGTTTTTATGGCCAGTTAAGTAAGTAGGAAATAGCAGAGGCCATGAATATGTTCAAAGATTGATCTTGACATTTATTGAGTCAGTCAGCCAGCTGAGCTACGGCAGTCGCTGTGCGTTGGGCCGCGAGTCAAATGCGACGCACGAATCCAGGTTCAATACTCCGTTGCGTTAACACCAAAAAAAAAGAAAACTACAATTTTTCTTTCGGCGGCTGTCCTCTCAGCAGGAAATGGCCAACTTCTGAGAGTAAAATTGCCTATGAAAAAGCTCCCAACTCGCCGTTCGGATTCGGCATAAAACTGTAGGTCCCTTCCAACCTTGAAAAATTCACACGCACAACATGGATGGTTGCGGGTAGCTAGGCCTTAGTCCCGTAATCGGGCTGTCGTGCCTGTCAAGAAGAAGATATATTGAGTCAAAATTTTATTGAAAAATCTGTCCGTTGTCATGTTGGATCAAAAACGTGTTCGAATGAACATTTCCAATGCTCTATTGGCGCAATTTGGGCGCAATAAATCAGAGCTAGGAGAAGTGTAATGCAGACATGTGGAATTGTAATTGTAAGTTTGATTTTAATTCAATTTTAATTCGAATTTAATTTAATTTTTAATTTTTATTTTATTTTTAATTTTATTTTTAATTTTATTTTTAATTTTAATTTATTTTTAATTTTAATTTTGATTTTAATTTTAATTTGAGTTTTATTTTCACTTTAATTTTAATTTTACATTTAATTTTAATTTGAATTTTAATTTTAAGTTTATTTAAATTTAAATTTTAATTTTAGCTTTAATTTTATTTTTAATTTTAATTGTAATTGTAATTGTAATTGTAATTGTAATTGTAATTGTAATTGTAATTGTAATTGTAATTGTAATTTTAATTTTAATTTAAATTTTAATTTTAATTACAATTTTAATTTTAATTTTAATATTAATTTTAATTTTAATTATAATTTAATTATTTAAAATTTTAATTTTAATTTACATTTTATTTTAATTTTAATTTTAGTTTTAGTTTTAATTTGAATTTAATTTAATTTTTAATTTTAATTTTATTTTTAATTTTATTTTTAATTTTATTTTTAATTTTAATTTATTTTTAATTTTAATTTTAATTTTAATTTGAGTTTTAGTTTCACTTTAATTTTAATTTTACATTTAATTTTAATTTGAATTTTAATTTTAGCTTTAATTTTATTTTTAATTTTAATTTTAATTGTAATTGTAATTGTAATTGTAATTGTAATTTTAATTATAATTTTAATTTAAATTTTAATTTTAATTACAATTTTAATTTTAATTTTAATATTAATTTTAATTATAATTTAACTATTTAAAATTTTAATTTTAATTTGAACTTTATTTTAATTTTAATTTTATTTTTAATTTAAATTTAAATTTTAGTTATAATATTAAATTTAATTTAACTTTAAGAAATTAAATTAAATTTTAATTTAGATTTTTTTTATTTTAATTTTAAGAAAAAATTTCTTGCATTTTTGTAATATAAGGCAGTTTTTCAGACCACCCTTGGACAAACAATAAAAGCAACAATGAACTATTTAAAAATCATGTACAACAATATTGTAATAAAATATAATTTTATAGACTTCTTAAATTACAAAGTGGATGCAAATTTCTGAAAGTTAACATAAGTAGAGTCCACTGAATTAATTTCAAATTGTTCCCTTTGCCTCGTGCACCACTCCGCCAACAGTGCAAACATTTTGCTATTCTGTTGATTTATTTTTGCATAAATCGTCTGATTTGATGCCGCAACACGCACTCAAATGTTCGTTGGTCGCTTTCGTTTCTTTGCATAATTACATTACCGAACATGTTTTGTGTGTGTGTGTGTGTGAGTGTGTATTGGTTGTGTGTTTACTTACCTAAGCGCCGATTATGTTAACACTACATTACCATTACCGCAATGCTAAAACCGCTAATGAATACTTTAAATCGCTTGCAGTACGCAAAATTATAATTACAACAACAATAACAACAACAACAACAACAACAACATAAGCAAAAGAAACGCATTATTAATTAAATTAAAACCATCAAAACCAAACCGCAGATTTGCACATACGAACACATTCACACACTCACACACTTATACACTTATATACACTCACACATGTGCCCAAGTGCAGCAACACTAAATGTAATCACAAATTATGCTGACTCTGTGTTATTTACATTTTGCAGTTTATTCCTTCGATAGTGGCCGCCACTGACGTTCGCCGCTGTCGCTTTACTGGCACCTAAGTTGTTGTTGTTGTTGTTGTTGCGCTCGCTGTATTTTCATATGGTATATTTTGCTAAATTTGCAAAAAAGTACTTTGTTGTTATTGTTCTTGTTGTTTTGGGTAAAGTGTAAACACTCGCCCACAAATGGCGTGAATATGCAAATTATGCAATAAATTTGCCAGGTAACCCGCTCAGGTAATTTCGAAAATTGTTTGTACTGAAAATGATGTAGTGGGGAAAATTGCAATACGCTTTAGTTATTCAGTGCGCAAGTTTCGGTAGTAAATTATTAAAATCCCGAAAGGCTGACCTGAAGTCAATTCGCAATGATTTGGTCGCGTAATCTGTAAAACTATTTCAGTCAAAGCTGAAATATAATATTTGGAAAATGTCTACATATTTACATACATAGTTGTGTTGCCAACATCTAACTGTCAGGTGGTTTTGTGGAGTTGGATCGCAAAATATAGATACAAACACTAAGAATTAAGATAAAACGGTCGTGCCGAGTAGCTGAAAACTAACTTTGATCAATTGCAGCCAAGCCACAATCATTTTGTACTGAAGATCCTGCATGATTATTTTTTTTTTATACAGAGTGAGTGAGTGTTTGCTTAATAATTAACTGGAGGAATGGTTTGAGAATTGAACTATCAGTTAAGGGATTTTGAGTTAGGATTTAAAAACCAATTTTTTTTTTTTTTGGCATAGATCACTTGATCCCTGCTTCGAAATTACGTTATAAGATAGTATGAAGTCGGTTTTTAATTTAATGCACATTTTCCTTTTATATACAATTTACTTTCTGGCCTAAGTGTGTCTCATATAGAGGCACCCACTGTAACCTAACCGAATGTTTACCTTTCGGCCAAAAATCGATACATTTGTTCAAAAGTGCATGATTTCTACAAAATTTAATGTAGGGAAAATCTCTACGCAGGATATAGTTTATAGATAATTAAATTTTTGATTCTGGTCTTATAGTAACAAACAAATTTGACCATCCATAAAAAAGTAAAACAGCAAAGATCAATTCTCTTTCCTTTTCCGTACTCGCAAAATAAATTGTCAACATTAGGCCTATTTTTGAGTGCTAGAGTGGTGTTTCACTTTAAAAGTTCAAGCTCAAACACATAATGGTTAACCTCCAACTATTGTTCTGAAAATCATCATCTGACAGTTAAAAATTCGGTTTGAGGTTTGTATGGTTGACTGTTGAAATTGAGACTTGGTGAAAGTATTCCATTCCAAATTACAAGCAGGGTCAAGTTTGAAGTCAAGGGGGCCAATAAATCACGTTTTTCTTAACCCTTTGTTGATCCCGTGAGATTTTTATGAAAAATTCGTATCTAATTTTTTCTTATTTAAAATGCTTTCCCCACATTTTAAGTCAATTGGCGCATCATGCTTCCCCATACAAATACTTAACCCATCGCTGACACCATCAGGTTTTTATTTTCGGAAAAAAACATGTATCGATTTAATTCTTATTAAGAGTTCCTTCACGATGTTTGAAGTCAGACGGCGTAAAAAGATCATGTTTCTTCATTCATTCGGGTCCTCTTCAACATTTTGCTCTACAGCGGCAATTGTTTCTTGGGTGCGCACTGTTCGACGTCTCTGCGGATGCGTATTATCACATAGAGTAAACGTAGTGCGAAATTAATTGCTCTAATGGACGATGTCGACCATAAAATGGACGGAGCTTGCGGTAAACTTCGCGAACTGAACCATTATTTTCGAAATAAATTTGCACGATTTGCAAGCGTTGTTCTTTTGTCAACCCGTTCATGATGAAATGGCAAACCAAACTGAACATAAATGACATTAGAGTTGCCAGATTTGACCACAAAATGCCAGTTTTATCTCTATTCGAAAAACAAACCTCTAAAAAAACACCCTATATTTAAGGTAGATAGGTATTCGTGACTGCTCCGAAGGCTCCATGGCTACTACACTAGTTGATCTCATATTCTCCCAGAGCTCACTTTGAGTTTCTTAAGAAGTTAAGTAGACTATGAATAACCTTATCGGCCAGATCGCTGACACAACCAGATGAGTCTTTCTTCTCCACTAGGAGTCTTCCTTCATCTAGGGAAGAAGGCTCTACTCCTCTGACTTGTCCATGCAGTTCTCATAGAAATCTTAGAAAAAAGTCTAAACTTTCTAGTTTGGGTGTCTACTAAATAGTCACCAGTCAAAAGACCCATCCAGGTCTTTAGCTGATCCCTGCCAAGTGAAATAAGTTCTTTAAGAAATGGTCAGATTTGGCTCGAAGTGAAATCATAAACTTGTTTCTATAAATTAATACAGAGATATAGTTGAACAGACAACTCTAACTGAAAACTCGCATTGCATCGCACTGTACAATTTATTACCAATAGTTGTGTGTGTATGTGTGTGTGTGTGTGTGTGCTATAAAAGTATGGCCACCTAGCTAAATGGCTTTCCTTTCAATGCTAATTGATATGCACCTAAATAAGTCGAAGCATGAAAGCGAGGCGCGTTGGTGGAATGACCGAAGCGATTGACGGTTGGCGGTGGGCAGTGTGACTGCGCCTAAACCGCATAATAAATAATTAATTGCAAATGGCAATAACCAAATGGCAAAATAATGACAACAACTGGCAGCGATATGCACGCTGAGGTGATTTTCTATATGCATGTGATTTTTTTTTCGCCAACATGGCCTCATGTGCCCACGCCGAGTGACAGCATCACCGCACTAACCAGCAACAAAGAACGCAACAGTGGGACTCTGACCAAAAGCAAGCGAAATATTGCAACAACCAACAGCAACAACAACGACAGCAAGTCGGCATATTTCCAATTGCAATTGCGACCGCAGGCTATGACGCGGTGACAGCGTCAAAAGTGCAAAGTGTGCACTTTGTTGCAATTTGGTGGGGCAGGAGTTGGAAAGGACTCAGTGTGGGCGCCACAGAACAATAATGTTGCTGCAACTGTTTGTGGGTATTGGGCAGCAACATGGTCGGTCG
Source organism: Melieria omissa (assembly GCA_963971225.1). NCBI lineage: Eukaryota > Metazoa > Arthropoda > Insecta > Diptera > Ulidiidae > Melieria > Melieria omissa. The sequence goes on from OZ020268.1 coordinate 22,137,530, forward strand.
GACGAGGCTGTACGTGTGGCATTATTAAGCGAAGGTCGCCCCCAGTGGACCAGCGCCAAGAGATCAAAAGCGAGCACTGATGATGGCAGCAACATTGGCAGCGACAGCAACAGCCGCATCATCATTTGTAGCAACACTTTAGTGTGTTGGCAACACACACCAACATTGCGCCAACTCACCAACTAATCGCTAAATTTGCATTTCTAACGCGCATGTGTGAGTGTATGTATGTATGTATGTATGTGTATATATGGGAGTGTGCGTGCGTGTTTGTGCGTGTGGGTGCGTGAGTGCATGCGTGTGCGTGTGTAGCAAATATAAATTTTAATTTAAATGCAAATTTTCAACTCATTTTCAACATATTACGCCGGTTACCGCACCATCTAAAACAACAACAACAACTATGTACGTACAACAAAAATCAACCAATGGCAGCAGTAGCAACAGCAGCAGTAACAACAACCTCGCTTCTATCGATGAAGAGTTTTCAATGGTTGTTGTTGTTGTTATTGTATTTGTTGTTGTTGCTGCTGTCGCCGCACGTCGTCATCAACAAACGCCCTGACGCCGCACGCAAATTGCTTTCAGCTGCCGCCCATCACGTTGGCATATTTGCTCACCCCTTTACCCCGCCCCTCTTTCGGCCCACTTTGCCCGGCCTATTTTCATTGCCGCTGGCGCCTTGCACACTCGATCGCACCGCTTCCCCCCTCGGGCGCCACTTGCCACTTTTCCCAAACCCTCCTTCGCCGCTTCTCCCAATGGCGTTTATCTATTGATTTGCATGCGTATATTAGTGTTTACGCCATTGCTATCATAGTTGTTGTTGTTGTTGGTGTTAGATGTTTGTTGTTGCCGCTATTGCCTACCTCTATTGCCAGCTGGCGCACATTTTCATACGCAAACAATTTGCCAAGCGGTAAATGTAATGCGGGCAACAACAACAGAAAAAAAGAAGGAAACCGTATTCCACTCCAGGCAGAGCAAATGTGAAAAATTCTGTCGGCTGTATAATGCGCAACTATGCCTGTTGCTGTATGCGTGCATGTGTGTGTGTCTGTGTATGTTGGCCTCGTTACATTTGTTGCTGCCAGTGGCTGCAGCAGCACTGCGGCGCTCGGCGCTGTCAAAAATGACTGATTAACGCTAAAAGGTGGAAAATGCGATTTTTGATGATTCCATATCAAATTTTATGCTTCACACGTTTTGTTCTCCTCTCTCTCTCTCTCTCCCCGCTGGATATCTCAACCAGTGCGCTGCTGCCATTATTTGCCAAATTATCGCATTCACAGATTTTGCGCCTAAAGCTTAACTACGCACACATACAAACTCCAATAACAAATTCAAAAATATACACAGAAATATAGAAACTCACTCACACGCTCACTCACTCACACACACATACAGCCACGCTAGAATGCAAATTGCCCGACATGCCCACAAAATCTGGCAGTCGGTAATTCCCTGCGCAGCGCCACTTTTCATTCGAATAGTCAAATTTTGCAACATTTGTTTGCGGCTTTTTGGCGAAAAATTCACAGCTCTGACCAAATGAACTATTGTTGCTGGCAATTGTTTGAATTGCTGAATATTTTAAACAGCGCCACTAAATAATGCCAACGCTTTGGGCAATTGCCGCTTTTACGAGATTCAGTGGAAATTTTAGTTTGCATTTTTAGCGACATTACTTCATCGTTTCATGCTCCAGTTCCGGCAAGTGGCTGAAAGACTTGAATCAGTTCAACGTTGGTGCATTTCCGTGCTGGATTTTATATAGTTTTTTAAATTGACAAACAGATCAGGTAACGCTACATGGACGAAAATAACAATTCTTGGTAAAAGAATATCAACAAGTGGTGACTCCTTATTGAGTTTGTGTACTAGGTGCCTTTTTTTACTTTTATATAAAATTTTTAAAAATAACAAAAATAAGGAATGGTGAAAGTTAGCCAAAAAAGAACAAAGCAGTTCACAACCCAATTCAGACTCACATCCGTTTAATTTCTGGTCAAAAGAAATAATCACTTAACCCTTTCGCTACAGGTTTTAACTTGAAACCACAGAAGGCAACAAAATAGCGAAAGCGTTAAGAATGAAGGGATTCACAATGGACCCAATGGGGTCTCCGAGTGGAAGTACACGCCGCACAATCCTCTTCTTTAACCTAACCTCAGAGTGGGAGAGTGAAGGAGACCTCAGAAGAAAATGAAAGATAAGAAACAATTCCTTGGAAAGTCAAAATCGAAAAAAACATTTCATGCATTGGTAGTTTAAGTCTTTTGGGGGTATTTCATATGGTAGATTGTACTCTGGTAAAATACTGTGGTGATCATTTAACTAAAGTCAGGCACCTAGCAACGCTTGGATTATCAATCAGCCACACTTACCACTGATGCACAGTGGTCACCGTAGCATACAAAAGTCTTCAAATATTTTGTCATACTTCTCTACTTCTCACATATAGATACCTACTCTGCATTCTATATTATTTCCAATATGAGCCCATAATATGCCATATTTCAATCACAATTTTCAATCACAATACTTCCGCTGTTGTTGTTGTTCTTTAAACTTTTTCGATATTGTCGGCGACAATATGTCGCGCTTGTTGCCAACAGCTGTCGTCTTTGCTGGCTTTTGTTTTTACTGCCGCATGATTTTAATTCGTTGCAGCTGAAGCTAAGAATTCGTTGTTATTCTTGTTGTTATTTCCGCACGAAAACCATGTCAATGTCCGCTGCTGCACGAATTCCACCTCAACCAAACGGTCAGCCAGCGTCTCGACTGCACACTCAAAAAGTTACATACAAAGCCAACAATAACAACAACAACAACGCAGCCAACGAAAACTATCAAAAAACACTAAAACTTAGATGCAACAAAGTTGCTGCAACGGCAACACAAATGCCAAAGCCAAAGTAAGAAGCGCAAGATTTATGCACATTTTTGTCAACAATTAGCGTTGCAAACGCTACAACAACAACAAAAACAATAAGAAGAGCAATTTGAATTTCATAAGCACGAGATGACAGCACCATTTTGCAACCAGCACTGGGTGGAATTGGAATTGTCAAATGGCTGAAGTGTGAGCATTGCGCTATGGTAATTAGAGTAATGGAAATAACGGTAAACAATGTTGATGAATTTCACATGAAGTTTTTTTGGGCGCGCGGATGGCGACAAAAAACTGAAAATGCTTATTGCAACAGTGATAGATGCTTTAAATCGCATTGCATTAAAATCGCAAATGCGAGAGCAGAAATGTGAAAAAAATAAAAAAAAGGATCAGACTGTTTGTGCCAGAAATGTATTTTTGTCTAAAAACTATGAGCCAAATTAAATCAATTGAGTGGAAGCAGATACACAATTCAGACAGATTAGCACTAATGGAAATTTGAGTTGGACTGCGTTGATTCTCAACGTTTGTTATAATTTATTTTATTTATTTATTATGTATTTATTTATTTATGTATTTATTTGTTTATTTATTTATTTATTATTTTATTTATTTACGTATTTATTTATTTATTTATTAAGGGCCTTTTAAACATTAAATCTAAAACACTTAAATATTGAAAGTAAAAGTTTATTGGAAGAGTTCCCAATTGTATCAAAGTTTTTGCTAAAATCAATCTGACCTCAAATATTCCCAATTTCTGACTCTACCTCCACCTGATCTCTGTACAAATCTGAGTAAATCAAATGCGAGGTTCCCTGTTAATTTACTTGTCTTCCCTTTCTGTTGGGATCCCTGTAGATTCAGACGTAGCCTTTTGGAACCATTTGGTCTTAGCGAGGCAATTGTGGATCGGTAATGCATGCATCAGCTATCAAAGGTCCGAATCCTTTCTTCCTGTAGTGATGAACAATGGCATAACAGGTGCCACAGGGATTGATTCCACTGCATCCTCGTTTTCACAGCTTCTGTATAAATCGCCGGTAACCAGTCGCCACTTCCACTTTCCTCTGTATTAAATATTTGCATACATAGTCCTTGCCTTTTCATCTTTTATCTTTCAGTATTTTCATCTTTTGTTTCATATCTTCTTTTGAATAAACTTTATACTTACTTCCGTATAGTCTTTAGAGTTCCAAATATTTTTATAAAATATTTTAAAAATTTGTTTACTATAGTCTTTTAGAATGCCAAATATTTCCACAAAACCTTTAACTATCCTTTTCTCTCTTCTCATTTCTCTCTCCTTTAACGCTCAACGAGTGTCGTTCTAAATAGTCGACTAGCTACTTCAGTCAACTCTATCAAATCAGACACAACAATTGCAGACAAGCACTTATTTGTTGCGCCCCACTTGTTCCGCTTGTCACCTAAGCTTTTACAACAAGTAATTAAAGTAAAAGTTCGCGCCTACAAACACGTCAGCAACAACATCCAACACTCCATTAGATGTGTTCATTCTATTTTTTGGCTGGGCGACACAACCAAATACAAAAAAACTCACTAATTATGTAAATTGTTTTCCATTTTGAGCAGCAAACAAGAAGACTGCAGACAACACACAGAAAAACTGTGTTTAGCAATGAAACGAAAGGAAGTGTAGGAAGAAGAAGAAGAAACAGACGACTGCTTGCCACTAGGAATGGTGCGAATGTCATTTGGCAATGCGGGTGCGGATTCCCAATGTGAATGTGTTTGAAAACTTCACAGAGCTGCGGGTATTGCGCTCTCACTCTCCTCTGCAAAGTCTCAGAAGCTTTGCAGGGTTAACAAGTTCTTCTTGGGGTATCGAATGTTGCCTTGTATACCTAAGACATCTATTTATAGTAAGTTAAGTGGGGTTGGCATTATAGCTTTGGCGGTGCAATATATCTTTGTTTGTCTTTAGAGAGAAGTATTACATTTTTTATATTCCAAATTAATAAAGTTAAAAGGACGATTTTTAAGGATGAAGTAGTGTACATATAAGTCCTTAAAATATATAATATTTAAAAAAACAACTTTTGGAAATTTGCAAGAATATTCAAGGATAAAGTTTTAAAAGGACATTTTCATTACCTCTTCGTCCTTTTGCAACAAAACATTAAAGTTTCTAAGATTCTAAAGATTTGTCTCTTTCATTTGATACCCAATGCGCTCAATTTTCAAAATGATAATAATTTTGGAAATAAAAATGTCCTTGCAATTTCAAAGTCCCTAAAAAAGAAAATCTTGACGTCAGACAGAAAAACTAAAAACGCCGTTTTACTACATTTGGCCCCTAGTTTTGCGAGTTTATAGATTTTTTCGTGTGTTTTGAAATTTTAGGATTTTGTCGCAATGTGTTATATATCTTTTCTATTATATTTCTTCGTACTGCATAAACAGATTTTTAAACTTGTTTATGTCCTAAATTGTCACAACACTTTCTCGCCGTTTGTACGGATGCGGATTATCAATGCGCACATCTCCATTCACAACAATGCTTTGCATGACTTCATCGGGCTTCTGTCGCGGTTCGATGTTGGGTGGTATGGTGACTGTTTGGCTGCAATGCAAAACTAATTACAAACATATTTACATCCGCCTTCGAAAATCCGCTGCAAGTGCGCACTTTTTTGTTTTGTTGTTTGGCGTTCTTGCAAATTCCAGCCAAGTCCAATTCAAATTCACTTCAGCTACACACGGCCGAGCCCCTGGAATTTCGTGGCATTTCATTTCGGGCCGAGACGCCTTCAGTACACTTCGGTACGGTTCGATGCGATGCGATGCGGCCTCAAGTGACAACTCTGCTGTGGCGCTCGAGTGCAAAAGTTTGCCGCCAATGCGGCACCAATCAGTGCGTCAGGCGGCACTTATCCCGCTGGAATTGTCTGCGTCACCTTCCGCACAAGTTGTGCCGGTCTGGTCTGGTCTGCGCTTCATTAGCGAGCGCCGCGTGTGGTTGGGGGGGTTTCAGGGGGCACTAAAGTCTCGCAGCAGTTTTATATCTATGTTTTTTTGTTTTTGGAAAACTCTTAAAATATATTTTGTTTACACATTTTCCTGCTTCTTTGCTTGTTCAGCGTTTTGTTGTCGTTTAGTGGCATTTGGCTGGCAACTGTGGCCGCTGCTCTTTGCCGCCCAATATGCGCTGTCACTGTTTTTGTTGCAAGCGCTTGCTTGTTGTTGTTGTAGTTGCCATTGTCTAATTGCCAATGCCATTGCCATGCAGCACAGTCCACTGCCGCCCCACTCGGGATGCGCCGCGCTGAAGTGGCAGAAATTAACGTGCTGCCAGTGTCGCCAACGCCATCTTGCCGCCTGCCAAGAAAAGCATCTTTAGTGAATTTTTAATTAAAAGTAAATTCAATTTCAATTTACGACTGCGACTGCGACTGGCAACAACGAGTGCGGAAGTGCAATCGTAGACCGGCGAGTCCACTGCCGCTGTCATCTCTGCTGCAGCTGCCGACACTCGCGTCGCACTGCTCGTATTCAATAAAAGTAATTAACAGTTACTGGCCGCCACGACGACAAAATGGCGGCGCCGCTGCATCTGCTAACAGTTAATGCTCATTATTGTTGTAGTTGCAGTTGCAGTTGGAGAAAAGTGAATTCGTACACAAATGGAAAGGCACCTAAAGTTTTATGCCGACGCTGCAAAATGGGCTTAGAGCATTTTCATAGGCAACTAAATGTTTTATTTTAGAGTTTTGTTTAAGGAAAATTGAGGAAAAACTGTTTTTTGCATTGATTTCAAACTGCAATGCTCAAACTGGGTCTGAAATGCACTAACTTCTTCAACAGATATCACTGCATATATGAAGTTTTCTCTACGCAACTGAGTTGGAATTCATTCGATGGGTCTGTATGGGTAAAAATATTTTGTACAAATTCTGACAATTTGTTTCTTGAAGTCATTTGCGAACAGTGGCGCACACAGTGGAGGGTTTATGGGGTTTAAACCCCCACGAACTATCTTTCAGACAGTACAGAAATTTATTTTACAACCGTCGCGTATAAATTTTGATGATTGAATTCAATCATCAATAACACTCATCGACACAAAAAATTCACCTTAAAATTAAAGTGTTTTCTAGACTAACTTTGGGCGGCTGAACACGAAACTGAAGATCAAAAACTTTTTGTAAGAAGCGTTTTTGAAAATTCTACGAAAAACCAGTTTTTTCCCCTGTTGTTTCAGTATGAGCACACACTTCCTAAACATCATTCGACATACACAAGCTGTCCGTAGGTCAGAAGATAATACCTTAGTCTTTCCAGAGATATACAGATTGTTCAAATCTGATGAGATTTGGAGAAATTACTGACGGTGAAAGTTGTAAAAACTGAACTTTTCGACCATTTTTACATAAAAATCATAAATTTTCGTTTGTTTTTTTTAGATAAAATAAATTATCTCCTTCGGTTTTAAAATCTAAGATGAAAGATATATTATTTGAGAAAATTTTGAGCCTAACATCAATAGAATTGAAAGAGTTATGAGCACTGAGTTAAAACACCAACTTTACATTTATTACACCGTGCGAAAAAAATTTGTTTAGCCATCCTAATGTTGATATAGGCGTGAAACCAAAAGTCTTTTATAATAACTTAACATAGTCAGTTTTTAATTTTCTGACCCAAAGTCCTTTTTAAAGGACTTTAAAATTTTAAGGACATACAAATATTTGTAAAATATTTGTAAAAAATATTTGTGGTTGTGCAATGATGAAGATATGGGTATCAAATGAAAGAGGAGAATTGTCTCCTTTTAATTACATTTTCTATATTGAACTTTCAGGACCAAAATATGTTAGGTAGAGAAAACATACATGTTTTGGATCTCAGTCTGTAGATTCATACATCTAAATTTTATTATCTGTCAAAGTTCTCAACAAAGTTACAAGAATCCCAAACCCAACCCCCCCCCCCCCCCCGAAACAAAATCCTGCGTACAAATTCCTGTTGGTTTACTTTTTTGGATGGTTTAATTTTTGGGATCGTAAACTGGCTTTCTTTTATGATATTTTTTAATGGATAATTTTTACCGGAATAGTTCCCAAACAGACCTTATGACCTTATGAGGTCATAACAATATATAGAGTTACAACTGGCTACAACAGCTGTCTTCAGGCATCCCTCGATCGTTTTTAATTAGTCACATCATGAAAAAACTATCCTTATACTGTCTCTGCATCAAACTTCCATCATACATTGCATTGGGGTCATCACTGGATCATGTTTAATGGGGTAGAATAGTAGATAGTAGCCTATGTCTAGTCATGCTTGGAGGAGTTGCAGGGATAAAAAAGAGACTATGAAACACTCTCCATGCCACTAATTGGAACATCAGAAGCTCTGATTTTGCACTTTTCTGGTATGTATAATTTTCAGATGCATTAAGCCTTATGTTCAAGCTGAATTGATTTGCTGAGCAATCCGGATGATAGGTTTTTGAATATATGGTATATAATTCTCAGATACATTAAGCATTTTGATGAAGTTGATGATGATGATTGAATGCTGATCTTGATGATAGATTTTTGAATACTACTAACACATTTAAACAATTTTTTTAAACAAACTTACAGTACTAAAAAATGATAAGCTAAACTTCAATTGAACGACATCGTTCGAGTTTTTGCCAGCCTTATTCAAATTGAAACTATTCCTCGTTATTTCGTAGTGTTTTCATTCATGTGGGCAGCGCTATTCAAAGATTGTTGGTTGCTTTTCGTGTCATAGCCATACATGACATACATACTTGTCCCAAAAAAACTGTGCGACAGAAAAACTTATCCAAATAGAACAAAGACTGTGTAATTTTTTAGTCCGTTTGGTCTCTAAGAAAGATTTTGTCTTCTATGGTTCCAGTACTGCACTCTTGAGCAACTTTTACTTGATTTTTAAGCTACTGTGACTTAGTCTTTGACTTCTTTCCATATTGTAGTCATAACTCTATGAAGGCAAATATATTTAATTCTTCTTCTCTAAGAATTTTTTTAAAAATATTTTTTCTTTTCTTCTATGTCACAAACCACTTTGAAACTTTGTATTTCAAGTGTTGTGCATAATTGCAATTTTGTCACAAAAAATAGAAATTATATTAGGCGTGAAATCAAGTTCATTAACACTCATTAAGAGCCTTTGACATGTTGAATTGAATGCGAAAATAATAATCGCCTTCCATGCGAACAGACACGGACACATATCCGTGCAGCAATTTGTGTGCCACCGGCGAACTGGAGTCCATTGAAATTGACATTGTGACCACATATGACGAATATAAATTACCATCAATTAACGGGAAATTAGCGCCGTGAACTGCAACGACCAAATATGTTCGACAAAAATTGCACACCAGCGAAGCGAAGTGAAGCGTAGCGCAGCGGGAAAGCAGCTAATGTCATGATTAGAGCGGCGACGTTGCTGGGGCAGCGCACAGTGAACTGGCTGCCTGCAAATCATGGGCAAAAAAATAAAACCAATTGTATGAATTTGATGCAATGATGGGTGATTTAATTATCGAATGCTGATTGGAAAAAATAAATAATTCTGTTTCTATGTCCGATAGTTTTTGATATTTTCAGGAGGAAGTTCAATGTTTTCATGAGTGTTCGATATAAAAAAATGTAAATAAATGTATCTCTTAGGAAGCTACTAATGTGTATTTACTTTGTCAGGTGGTTTTGAGGTGTGTTTGGTATAAAACGTTGTAATATACGACAATATCAGATCACCAGGACGCCTTTTTCGTGCATTCGTTGGCACGTTTTTCACTTTTCGAAGGAGTTGAAATATCAAAACAAAATCTGATACAGAAGATTACAAGGACTCTAACTAAGATCTGGTTTGAAAACGTGTGTAATACATTCACGAATATTCAAGAATATTTTTAGAAATATTTAACTTAGAGTATTGAGCCATCAAGTTTGGAACTTTTTGATTATTTACAAATGAAAGTTATGTAATAATACAAGTTTTGCAGTGACTGCGACTATTTTTTCACAAAACCGTTTCGTTTTGCTTTTGGTGGAAGAACTAAGTTGAGGGAATCATACCTATTATCTCTTCGTGTCACCAACTGGAAAAGACGTCTAGAAAGAACCATTGCAGCCAGTAAGGTAAGTTACTTCAGGGTATTTTATTTCCCATGAAGGAATCAAAGTTCTTCTTTGAAGTCTGTTAAGTGATTAGAATTCAGTACAACTTTTGTCTCCAGAGATTTCTTATTGCTTATAGAACCGTAAAGGTAGCCTTAGTGCCTTTTTGGAGCTTGTAGAGCAATTTAACCCTTTCGATCCAAAAGTTGCCTGAGAGCAACTTCACCTATTTGTCATCTTATAGAAAAAGCTACGATTGATTTATGGGTTTAAAGGCACCAACAAGTAATATTTTCAGAAGTGAATTTAAAGCAAATGAAAAAAATTTTACTGTTATTCCCAAAATAATTTCCAATAATTTGCAGCGATATCAGGGAAAGTTTGTGTTCTAATTGAAGTCTACGAATTGGGCGCGTGAGACCAAAACCCTGTTTCTTTAATAATGGTTGAATAAAATCAAAAAGTGATAATTTTGTATTTTTTCATAAATATGAAATAATTTTTTGTAATTGAAGATATTGATACAAAACTTATTTAATCCGTTTTAAGTTAAAATTGTTCAAAAGTAAACTAGGTTTAGAAGTCTAAGAAAGAGGCGTGTTGAAAGGAAGGAAAGTGTATCATGATTAAAATACAAAAAATAATATCGACTCACATTGTGAAATTCGGGGTTGAAAGGGTTAAATATTGACAACTTTATAAAAAAATTTATACAGATTCACATATATTTAATATCTAATTAATGGCAAAATCTTTTTTTCAAATGAGTCAAATATCTTTGAATTTTATGCTAATCAATTTTCGCCTTTTTTGCCCACTGACCGAGCACTGTGCACTGTGGGGCGAATGGTGCACGCGGTCAACGGCAGCAAACCACATGCGGCTGTAGCAGCGATCCGCCGCAGTGCATTGTTGGCGGCCGGGCGGATGGCAGACGGAAGCCATGTCAGGCATTTAAATGGCGACGGTGTGACGGTGGCGACGCGAGAGGACGCCGCACATATGGCGTTGTCGTTATTGAGCTGCTGCAGCGCTGTTGGCGCCGATTATTGGTGGCAGTGGCGGCAGCGAATTAAATGGCCAACATGCGCTGACAACGTCAACGAATTGTCATCTTCATTTGCAAATCGTTGCGGAGCGCTGTGAGTCGAGTCGCGAGGTGCAGCGTGCGGAAAGCGATGCATTGCAGCAATGCGAACGAATCGAATCAAGTTGAATTGAGTTTTTAACTCGGACATGGATATCATGCCAAATGTGCACAACAACAACACAGTCACATGAAATTGCATATTTTTTCACATACGGACAGAGCGACACACCTTTCAACTTGAGTGACTGACAGGGAAAATGCTTAATTGAAATTGCAAATTGTTGCAGTCGTCGCCTGATCAAAGATGTTGACTGTCGCTGCTGCTGTTGAGGCCGTTACGGAACATTGGCAGTGGACAATGATAATGTTGATGATGATGATGACTATGATGACGGTGTTGTTGTTGTTGCGTCAAATAGGCATTGCACCAGCACAAAGTGTGGGAGTGGCACATTTACACACATCTACAATATGTGCAGCCGACCAAACGAGCCATGCACGATGGACAATTAATTTGACCCGTAACCGATCGATTGAAAATGCCGTTTTACGCGAACGCCATTTTGCACTCTTCCCCTCTCTCTCTCTCTCTGTCTGTGTGTAACTTAACCTTTTCGTGCACCTTTTGTGCGTTGACGTTATGCGTAATTTCAGCATTGCAGTTGTAATGCAATGTGGGCACAAATTCATACGGGAACACACACACACACACAAATATGAGAACACGAGTCAACGCATAAAAAGTGCCGCAATTTTCGTACATTTCGTTTGTGCATTTTTGAAGAAAAAACAAATTTGTTTTTAACATTTTTTTGCAAACTGCCTATTGGACTATTGGCTCAATGTGGCCGCATTGCCCGGTTGACTGCTTGTCGTTCTGTCGTCATTTAATTCGATTCCAGTTTAAATTTCGCAGCGCGCTCGCACTTAATTTGGCCAATGTGTGCGCATTGGGCGTTCGACTGAGCGATTAAACGAGCCAACGAGCGAGCGAATGGCTGCCGGAAACGTAGCGGCATTTGAGGCGAATTGCATTAGCCGCACACGCGTTTGGTGCTTTCTGTTGGCGAAACAACAACAATATATATAAACATGTATGTTGATATTTTCGCATATAGATTCGCTTGTACGTTTGTATGTACGTTTCAATTACAGCGACAATTTGCTATCGTAGCAGTTGCAATGTCGATGCGGCCGCGTACATGCAAATGAGATTGAATTATGCCGATAAATGTTATTGCTCGTAAAATGCAATAGCAGCTTGTCTACTTACTTTGAAAGCAATGCTGAGTGAACGCTCAAATAAGATTAACGCATTACAAGTTTCGTCTTCGTTGACACAAATGGAAGCCGTCATAAAATTCGAATTGATTAATCGATAATTTGTTCGAATATTTGCTCCACTTCAGAGTTATTTGTTGCATAGATAAAATTCAAAAATTTAACGATTTTGATGTCATTTGAAATATAAAACTCCAACTAAGAAAACCCCCAAGAAATCTGTGCTAAAAATTTATTAGTGTGTGTGTGCAAGAGCTGCTCAAAGTCAGAATTTTTTTTCACAAAAACTTGTAAACAAATGTTTTCTATTTTTTAGTCTATTGAGTAAAAAAAATCGTAAAAATTCATGATTGGAAAGAAGTTGCTGATATCTACAATATAGTTTAACAACTGATATGTCCATTTTCGCTTTTAATGTTTTCTCAAAATTTGCGAAGCTGAGGTTTCTTTTTCACATTTATTTTAAAATATTTTTCACAATTAAAAACCTGAAATTTACAAAACTTAGAAGAAAGTATCTGAAAATTCTGTGAAAGTATGTTCCTGGATTTTTTTGTATTTTAAGAAGCATTCTTTCTTTGTCGAACCCTGTAATTAAATCTTCCAATATCTTCCGATCACAGTAAAAAATTCATTTTGAAAAGTTTAGTCTACTTTTTTCGACTAAATATATTTTATTCATACCTGAAAGTAGGCAATCAACATAAAAAATTAAAAACAAGACTGCCCAAATTCAAAACATACATCTATTATTATCATTGTTATTGCAAAGTTAAAGGGTTCTTGTACAATTGCTGTTGCCTTTTGCAATTATCAATGTTGACGTTACCGATAAAATGTAAAATCTGAAAAATCTAGCCAACACTCTTGGTGCTATAGCTCACCAAAAATGACGAACATTGCAAATTTAGAGCAATCGAGATAGACGAGTGTTTCACCAGCGCGAGCTAGGAATCGAACCTAGGGCCTCTGGTATGAGAAGCCAGCGTGCCACCCGCTGTACTATCGAGAGCGGCAACCGGCAACTTTTGGTTGTGCGAGGGTGTCGGATTTTGTGCCAAATATTTGTCATTTGCGGGAAGTGTTGATTGAAGTAAACGGATGCTGAAGCGCATCGAGAGTTCCAGAAAAGTTAATGGAGATGCTGCTCTGAACAAATCAACTTGTCGTGATTGTTTCTGTTGCTTCAAAGGCGGCGATTTCAATGTTGATGGCCGTTCGCGTGAAGAAAGGCAAAAAACCTTCGAAGGCGCTGAGTTGGAAGCATTGCTCGATAAGGATTCATGACAAATGCAAGAAGAGCTGGCTTCAGCTTTAGAAGTTTCCCGCCAAACCATTTCCAAGCAATTGGATGCGTTGGGAATGATTCAAAAGCATGGAACTAGGGTTCCTTCTGATTTAAAGCCAAGAGACGTTGTGTATTGTTGGCAAAGAAGAAAGGGTTTTCTTTATCGCATCGTTACGGGTGAAAAATTGATTCATTACAGCAATCCAGAAAGAAAAAAATGTTGGGGACTGCCTGGTCACGTTCCCACGTCGTCGGCTCGGCAGAATATTTACGCTGCAGAGATTATGCTGTTTATTTGGTGGGATCAGTTTTGAACCGAACAAAACCATCACTGGGAATGGTATCGAACTCAATTGATGCGATTGAGCCGAGAACTGCGCGAAAAACTAATCCAATACGAACAGAGGCACGAAAACGGGATTGTATGATAACGCTTGAGCTGACGTTACCAAACCCGTTAAAACCTACTTGGAAACAACCATATTTCTTAGATATTCCGGCATCTTATTATTACTTATTTCGTTCGATGGCCCTTTGGATGATTAGCAATTTCGCTCATATGAAGACATCACAAAATGGCTTGTTTCGTGGATACCCTGAAAAGACAAACACTTCTACCGTGAAGGTATTCGAGCTCAGCCAGAAAGATGGGGAAAAGTTGTAGCTAGCAATGGGAAATAATTTGAATGATTCATTTGAAACCATTTATTTTAAATAAAGTTGAATTTTTATCTAAAAAGCAGCGAGAACTTAGTTGCGCATAATACTATTTCTCGTGATTACCAAATCTTTTGTTTAATTTTTGACAAAGTTCATGAACAAATTCATGAAAATCTTCCCTTCACGCCTTTTCAGGCTGAAGAGTTTCGTTGCAATTTTCTTTTATATGGTTTTTAAGTTTTTTAAAAATGTTTTTGAAATTTTATGTCTGTTAATTCAGAGGTTCGAGCTCGGCGATGATGGGTCAGTCATGCATGTAAATATGAATCAATTAAGCTCAAAATAAATAAGAGAGTTAATCAAAAGTAAAGAGATTTCATAGAAGCGCAGAATATTCTTTTGACTATAATGTATGAACATTTTTTTATATGAAGTAAAAAATGTAAAAGCAAAAATGTCAACACTACTGTTTTATTACTTTTTTTGGGTCCACTTTGACTATTCTTCGAAAGGCAGATACGAACGCTTTGAACTGGCTGTGTATGTGTGTGTGAGTGTCGCACTTCATTTTCACATCTCTCGCATCGGTCGCCTGTCAGCAAAACAGCCACACCGTCGTCTACTCCACTTTTTCTCGCTGCCCTGCGCTGACCATATTTTGCATGCATATTTTTCTTTAGCTACAAAGGGGGTGAAAAAGTGAATTGGATTAAATTCTTTTGTGTCACTTCACTCTTCAACTTTGCCGCTTGCTTTTGATTATTTTTTTGTGTCCTTGTCACATTCCATAATTTTTGTTTTTTTTTGTTTTTACCAAATTTGCTGCTTTTTCTGGTTCTTTGTCTACGGCCACTGCAGCAATGAAACGGTATCCTTTTTTAATGTCGCTCTCTCGCTTACGCTTTTTCGCCGTCTCGCCTTATGTCTTTGGATGCTTTTGTGCTGCATGCGGTGCGTGTGAATAGAGTGCAAATGAAATAATTGAGTAAACGCACAAGTGCTGCACTTAAATTCGCTTAAGTTCACTTTGTGTCATACAAACGCTTGAGTTTACTTTGAGCTTGTCGAAAGCCGTAGTGCTTAAAGGTGCCTGGGTGTTTTTCGCTTCTATCACTTGGTTGGCACTAGGACAGCAAAAGGTTTTCACAGCCTTCGAAGATTTATTGTAATAAAGAGAGAGAGAAAAAAATGAAAGGATACAGTTATATGTTCGCTTAAGCTGAAAAGGTTCGATGCTATGTTCAAACTTTTGCTTGGAGACCGTTTCCCAAGGTTGATCCCTGCATAAGTGACATGTTTAGGATTAAGGATCAAATCACATTGACCTTTCGATGAGGCCAAATATAAACCTTTGCTATGAAACCGATTTAAACGGTTGATCCCTGCATAAGTGGCATATTTGGGTTCAAGGATCCAGCCACTTTGATCTTTTGATGAGTCCAAAGTTGCACTTTTTCTCAGAGACCCATTCGAAAGGTTAATCAATGCATAAGCGACATTTTTGAGCTCAAGGATTAAACTATTTACGTTGACTTTTCGATGAAGCCAAATGCAAACTGTTGCCCGGAGACCGATTCGAAAGGTTAATCCCTGCATAAGTGACATTTGTTTTTCGGGATCCCACAACTTTGACCTCTTCTCAAAGCTTAATTCGCACTTTTGCTTAGATATCAATTCGAAAGGTCAAAGCAAAAGCGAAAGTTTTAGGGTCAAGAACTTAAATACTTTGTCCTCTTGATGAAGCCAAATGCAACCTTTTGCTCGGAGACCGATTCGAAAGGTTGATCCCTGCATAAGTGACATATTTATTTATCGGGACCCAACCACTTTGATCTCTCGATAAGGACAAATTCGAACTTTTGCTCAGAGATCGTTTCCATAGGTTCATCAATGCATAAGTGACCTTTTTGGGCTCAAGGTTCTAAATACTTTGACGTCTTGTTCGGAGATTAATTTGGAAGATAAATTCCTGCATAAGTGACATATTTGGGTTCAAGGATCCAACCACTTTGATCTCTTGGTGAAGCTAAATTCACTTTGGGCTCATGGATCCAACCACATTGACTTTTCGATGAGGCCAAATAAAAATTTTACTGTGAAACCGATTCGGAAGGTTGATCCCTGCCCAAGTGACATATTTGTGATCTTTTTGTGCTCAAGAATCTAAATAGTTTGATGTCTTTAGAAAAATAATCCCTGCATAAGTGACACATTTGGGTTCAAGGATCCAACCACTTTGATCTCTTGGTGATCTTCTGATGAAGCCAAATGAAAACTTTTGCTCGGAGACCGATTCAAAAGGTTAGTCCCTGCATAGCTGACTTTTTTGGGCTCAAGTATCCGACAACTGTTCTAAAATATTCATATTTTATAACTAAAAGACAGAACAGAGGCACAGGACGTACCAATCGATTTTTTTTTATAAAATACTAATGTGGTTTTCGAAACCCCACTTTTGTTGCAATTTTCTGCCCAATCAGTTTTCTTTTCTGTTTGTGCCATTCTTTCCACTTCCTGTTTCCTACTTGAAAAACTTTCTATTTACCTTTTCTTTTCCCCATTTTACCTTCCTTTAACTGTCCACTTGTCTGCTACTTCTCACTGCCTTTCTAACTGTACTCTATCACAGCTTTTTTATTTTTTTTAAATAATTCCTTGTTGCATTGGTTTTATTTGCAAAGGTTAATATTAAAGCGGTAATTTTTAATCCTTACACAATTTTCCAACGAAAGCGCAAAAGTACAAAAGCGAGAAACTTTTAATTAATGTCTCCAAATACGAAGGACGCACACAGCGAAACGTGTAAAAGAAACTTGGCGGCGTCAACTGCCGCTGCGACAAATGACAAAAACTCGACAGACACATAATTTGCCCTTTTTTGTACATCTTCAAAATTTTGTTAGCTACATGTTCGTTTTTATTGTTGTTGTTGTTGTTGTGCCGTGAGATGGCAGTAGGCTTGACAGCAGACAGCGAGCACAGACTGCAAGGACGCTGACAACAGCAGCGATTCAGTGGCATTTTTCTCTTTTTCACATACAGAATTGTTGTTGCAAAAGTTGCACCCCTCCGCCAACCAGACACATTCGTTCAGTCAGTCAGTCAACCACCGAGCGAGTTAGTCAGTCCACAAATAAAGACATACCTAGTGTCGCACTTGTGTTGAAACAATGAAAAGGATACTCGAAAAATTAAGCACTGCTGAGTGTTGAAATTTGTTGTTGTCCTTTTTGGCATTGGTTGTTGTTGTGCTGGCTTTTGCTGTGTTGTGTTTTTTTGTTACATTATTTTTTTTTTGCTTATAGTGATGGCATGACGATGTGACAAAAATTAAATGTGTTGGCACTTTTGTTTATTGGGGTTTGTTGTTGCTGTTGCTTTGAAATAAATGCTGCTCAATTAAGTGAAATTATTGGCGCATACAAATGTACAAACATGTAAGGCGTGTATGTGCATTTGTTGGTAGGGTTGCCAAGTGAAATATTTTAAAACGATGAAAAGAAGGAAACCAGATTTAAAAAGTTTTTGTCTTTGATCAACCGAAAGTTGGTGAAGTAAAAGTTGAAACCCGAGGGTTCAATGTGTTCATCATATGTGCCAGTTGTTTGGAGACCAAAGAGAACTGGTGAGTTAAAGTGAAATACACCTAATTCTGTTTTTACACGGTCTTTTGTATACGATTTTGATTTAACACGGTTTAAAAATAAAAAATTTTTTTAATATTTCGTGCTAAATGGAATAAAATCCTGTAAAAAAATTAAAAATTTTTTTATTTTTAAACCGTGTTAAATCTAAAACATGTAAAAGAAGACCGTGTAAAAACAGAATTGGGTGTAGATAGAATGTACCTCATTGAAGTATGTTATGTTAAGTGTTCTCTCTTATTCGAAAGTTGTTTGTTTAATTTTTTTATTTACTTCCCTATTAACTTTTTCTATGGAATGTTCGATGAAAAACATGTTGTATGGAGACATAGCCGCAGCGCTCATCGAAGACACCAACCCTCTGATATCAACTGCTTCCTCCTGTCAGCAAGGGAGACGCAAAAGTTTTTACATTGCATACCTTCTGATAAAAAAATGGCGGGTTAAAGGTTTTTGTCTTCAACCAAGTTGATATATGAAAAGTTGAAACCAGAGGGTTCAATGTGTTCATCACATGTTCCAGTTGGTTGGAGACCAACGAGAAGTGGTGAGAGAAAGTGAGATAGATCTTCTTCTTCTTCTTCTTGACTGCCACGACAGCCCGATTACGAGACTATGGCGTAGCTACCCGCAATCAACCGTGTTGTGTGTGCGAATGTTTTTACAAGGTTGGAAGGGACCTACAGTTTTATGCCGATTCCGAACGGTGAGTTAGGAGCTTTTTCATAGGCAATTTTACTCTCAGAGGTTTGCCATTTCCTGCTGAGACGCCAGTCGTCGAAAGAAAAATTGTTGTTTTTCTGTTTTTTCGGTGTTAACGCAACGGAGTATTGAACTCGCGGAGTCTTGACTCGTGGCCCAACGCACTAACCAGCTGAGCTACGGCGGCTGTGAGATAGATAGAAGTATGTATTGTGAAATTTTTTTTTATTCTGGGTCGGTAGATCTGTCAACTGATGGTTAAATATATGTTTGAGCGCCATCTGCCGGAAGATTGTGCTTGATATTTTTGTAAATAAGTAGTGCTTGATGTGGTCTACGAAAATCGCAATGTCCAACTTAGTTGAACAAAGAGTTTGTATGGATGTTTGTATTTTAAACAACGCGTTAAGCCTTGTGGGGAAATGTTCGTTGCAAGAGGCCAGAGTTGTTGACAAACAATTCGTGGTTTTTTAGTAAACCAGAACTTTCACTATACGGATTTATCTCTTTTAGGGGGCAATAGATGACAGCTTCATCATCTAGAACTGCTAGCAATGTGCTAATCACTTGTCCTGGCAAAGTTTAAATTAATTAATGTAACCAAGACAAGGCAATGAATCTGTCGAAAGTCTATGTTCCCAGTGAAAAAGTGTAAAAATTGCGATGATTTAAAAAGTTTGAAGCCTTGCTAAATCCTCATAATATTTTAAGTTTTTGAGCATAAAGGTTGTGATAGGCTTTGAGGCATTTGAACAAGTTTTCATCCTTTCCATTTCAATTAGTTTTGATGAGTAAATGTTTAACTCCAACAGCCATATTAACGCAACCCCAACCCCACTAGCAGATCCAGTTTGGACTATTACAAACATGTCGCAGCGCGTACATCATCCAAACTGAGCTCATCAAAGACACCAACCTTTGCGTTTTTCGACTACAACACCAGCGGATGCACAGAAAGCGCTCAACACAATCCAGATATAAACTTTCACATATTGAGGAGACCAGTGGGGAATTTTGGGGGTTCAAAGCCCCCAAAATACTAAAATTGCTGGTGTAAAATTTTGTTTTAAATCGTATTGGGCTCAAAAGTTGTACGCAAAACCCCCTCCAAAATGAAATTTTGCGTGCGGCACTGAAGAAGACTCTTCTAGGTGATAACTGTAAGCAGTTGCATCACCAAAGATTGTTAATGAGAGGCTAATCCACCAACCTGGTAGAACATCAATCGTTTTATGTTATTTATAGGAGGCATCATAGTTGTATGGCAACCCTGTCTAAACTAGATGTACCAGAAAAGTATAATGAACAAAATAAATAAATTGTACTTTTCATCACCAAGTGAGCGAGGACCTTCTCTCACCACTAACACTGCAGCGGTCCAATTTATTTTTGACCTGGCTTTACCTTTTTCGAAGGATTTTCATTTGTTCCCTATTAAACAGTTTCTATGGAATGAAGCCGGCAGCAACTTGCAGAAGTGGTAAAGCGACATTTCGGACAGTTCTGGGTAAATTATTACAGCCTGCACGTTGCTTTGACATTGCGCGAAAAGGGGTTAAACCTTGGCCGGGCCGTCCGGTAGACGGCCGGTTGGCGGCTTAAATGATTTATAATTTAAAAGTTTACGTTAATTAAAGGGTAAAAAGGCAAAAAGCGACCAGTCAGCGAGACGTCCCGGTGCAGAGAATGTGTTGGGGCGGGGGTTTTGCTGAAGCAGATAATGTATAGCAATTGCGAACGCCTTACAAATTCTCTATACACCATTTCGTGCATACAGAATGTGCATTGTACATACTTAAGTACATAAATATTCTTAAGTATTAGCCCCACTGTCCACTTCAAACAAAAGCCACAACTCAAGGTTTATAAAATAAAGGTTACGCCACTCGCCATGTTGTGACGTAGAATGAGCAATTCGTAGTGTTGCCACATTTATATATTTTTTATTCGTATTTTATATATGTTACCTTGCCTCTGAGCTTTAAGCGTTAAAAGTCTTGAAATGGTGCTCCAAAGTATCAACGGCGATGGACTGTTGGCTGCACCTTGTTATTTGCAGCGGCA
Source organism: Melieria omissa (assembly GCA_963971225.1). Lineage (NCBI taxonomy): Eukaryota > Metazoa > Arthropoda > Insecta > Diptera > Ulidiidae > Melieria > Melieria omissa. Next base: position 22,158,282 of record OZ020268.1, read on the forward strand.
CATTGAAGAATCGCAACACATTTCTTGCAGTGATAATGTTAAAAAAAATTTTTTTCGATCAAAAATGTATTTTCGAATACGCAGCCTGAATGCTCAAATGCGAGACAACTCTTGCATTGAAAGGCGTAAACTAAAAAAAATTTTAAAATAATTCCATATGCATGTGTACATATTACAACTTGCTTAATTTTTACTGTATGGCAACTACCTTTTTTCGGGTTTGTTTATATTTTCTTGCATTTTACAAGCTCGACCAATCAGAGCTCGCTTCTGTGTGACGTCACACGAGCACAACAAATTTTTTGACGTCTAAGTGGCGGGACCTTTGTTCTATAGACCTTGGCCACAACTAGTCTCGAAGCAACGCTGGCATTGGTGAGCGGAAGGGCTGCGTGCGTCGGCAAGTTCGCGCTTCATTCAAGAGCTTTTTGCAGCCATTACGGGGGCTGCCACTTCGTTTGCAGCCATAAAATGTCACTTTGCTATTGACACATTTTAAACACTTTTATGCCAATAACACCGCTGCCATCACAGCCATCATCGCCGCCATCAGCATCATCATCAACAACAGTGGCAACATCAACCGCAGCAACAACAACAACAACAACAAGAGCAGAGCGTATAGCACCGCCGCCAACAGTGAAAACGCATTTATCAAATGTCAAAAATTTTGCGCGCTGCCAAAGCGAGTGCCGCATGTTGGGTAAATACTTGAACGTACACAAGCCAATACCAACAACAACAACAACACTCCCACACATACGAAGACTCGTTTACATGTGTGCCGTTGTTGCTTACAAACACACATAAAACCGCATTTTTATTGGTTTGCTTTATTGACGTTCTTACGCGCAAAATTTTTTTTGTACCACATATTTTTTTTATTTTCGTTTTTATTTTCTCAATATTTTTATAGCATTGCAGGTCGTACATTTTGCAAAAAAAAATTCCAAAAAACATGCACACACACACATAAACGAGTTGAAAATCGCTTATAATCTGAAGGATTTTGTTTGCGTTGTCGTTATGGCGTTGGCTGTTGTGGTTTTCGTTGTTGTTGTTGCTGCGCATAACAATAGAAAAATATTGTATTTTCACTTGGCTACCTCGACAATTTGCTGTACGCCCACAACACACACCTACACACACACACACATAAATTCTTCGACAATTCGATGTCCTTCCATATGGGTTTTCAATGGCAGAATAAAGTGCAAATCGTTTTGCATTTAGTTTCGAAGTGATTTCGATTTTTTCGTAGTTATATGTGTATTTGTTGTATGTATGTATTGTAGAAATTGGCATTTTATGTTAATCGATTAGCGAAATCATTTGTAGTTCAATTGAGAAATTAGTAATGAATTTGTTTAATGTGAATGTGGAATTCCGATGTTTATGAATTCAATAGCCATGAGAAAGTATCGAGCGAAGTTTGCATGAAATAAATTATAAGTCGGGTAGGGCTCAGTCAGCTGATGAAGGCGCTTTCAGAAGGATGCTTAAAGACATGAAGTTAGGAGAGCGTAGGTTCGATATGGTCTAGTTTAGTCCAAGTCTGGTCTAGTCGAAGTCTAGTCGAAGTCTAGTCTAGTCGAAGTGTTGTCTAGTCGAATTCTATTCTAGTCGAATTCTATTCGAATCAAAGTCTAGTCTAGTCGAAGTCCAGTCTAGTCGAATTCTAGTGTAGTCGAATTCCAGTCTAGTCGAATTCTAGTCTAGTCGAATTCTAGTCTAGTCGAATTCTAGTCTAGTCGAATTCTAGTCTAGTCGAATTCTAGTCTAGTCGAATTCTAGTCTAGTCGAATTCTAGTCTAGTCGAATTCTAGTCTAGTCGAATTCTAGTCTAGTCGAATTCTAGTCTAGTCGAATTCTTGTCTAGTCGAATTCTAGTCTAGTCGAATTCTAGTCTAGTCGAATTCTAGTCTAGTCGAATTCTAGTCTAGTCGAATTCTAGTCTAGTCGAATTCTAGTCTAGTCGAATTCTAGTCTAGTCGAATTCTAGTCTAGTCGAATTCTAGTCTAGTCGAATTCTAGTCTAGTCGAATTCTAGTCTAGTCGAATTCTAGTCTAGTCGAATTCTAGTCTAGTCGAAGTGTTGTCTAGTCGAATTCTATTCTAGTCGAATTCTATTCGAATCAAAGTCTAGTCTAGTCGAAGTCCAGTCTAGTCGAAGTGCAGTCTAGTCGAATTCTAGTGTAGTCGAATTCCAGTCTAGTCGAATTCTAGTCTAGTCGAATTCTAGTCTAGTCGAATTCTAGTCTAGTCGAATTCTAGTCTAGTCGAATTCTAGTCTAGTCGAATTCTAGTCTAGTCGAATTCTAGTCTAGTCGAATTCTAGTCTAGTCGAATTCTAGTCTAGTCGAATTCTAGTCTAGTCGAATTCTAGTCTAGTCGAATTCTAGTCTAGTCGAATTCTAGTCTAGTCGAATTCTAGTCTAGTCGAATTCTAGTCTAGTCGAATTCTAGTCTAGTCGAATTCTAGTCTAGTCGAATTCTTGTCTAGTCGAATTCTAGTCTAGTCGAATTCTAGTCTAGTCGAATTCTAGTCTAGTCGAATTCTAGTCTAGTCGAATTCTAGTCTAGTCGAATTCTAGTCTAGTCGAATTCTAGTCTAGTCGAATTCTAGTCTAGTCGAATTCTAGTCTAGTCGAATTCTAGTCTAGTCGAATTCTAGTCTAGTCGAATTCTAGTCTAGTCGAATTCTAGTCTAGTCGAATTCTAGTCTAGTCGAATTCTAGTCTAGTCGAATTCTAGTCTAGTCGAATTCTTGTCTAGTCGAATTCTAGTCTAGTCGAATTCTAGTCTAGTCGAATTCTAGTCTAGTCGAATTCTAGTCTAGTCGAATTCTAGTCTAGTCGAATTCTAGTCTAGTCGAATTCTAGTCTAGTCGAATTCTAGTCTAGTCGAATTCTAGTCTAGTCGAATTCTAGTCTAGTCGAATTCTAGTCTAGTCGAATTCTAGTCTAGTCGAATTCTAGTCTAGTCGAATTCTAGTCTAGTCGAATTCTAGTCTAGTCGAATTCTAGTCTAGTCGAATTCTAGTCTAGTCGAATTCTAGTCTAGTCGAATTCTAGTCTAGTCGAATTCTAGTCTAGTCGAATTCTAGTCTAGTCGAATTCTTGTCTAGTCGAATTCTAGTCTAGTCGAATTCTAGTCTAGTCGAATTCTTGTCTAGTCGAATTCTAGTCTAGTCGAATTCTAGTCTAGTCGAATTCTAGTCTAGTCGAATTCTAGTCTAGTCGAATTCTAGTCTAGTCGAATTCTAGTCTAGTCGAATTCTAGTCTAGTCGAATTCTAGTCTAGTCGAATTCTAGTCTAGTCGAATTCTAGTCTAGTCGAATTCTAGTCTAGTCGAATTCTAGTCTAGTCGAATTCTAGTCTAGTCGAATTCTAGTCTAGTCGAATTCTTGTCTAGTCGAATTCTAGTCTAGTCGAATTCTAGTCTAGTCGAATTCTAGTCTAGTCGAATTCTAGTCTAGTCGAATTCTAGTCTAGTCGAATTCTAGTCTAGTCGAATTCTAGTCTAGTCGAATTCTAGTCTAGTCGAATTCTAGTCTAGTCGAATTCTAGTCTAGTCGAATTCTAGTCTAGTCGAATTCTAGTCTAGTCGAATTCTAGTCTAGTCGAATTCTAGTCTAGTCGAATTCTAGTCTAGTCGAATTCTTGTCTAGTCGAATTCTAGTCTAGTCGAATTCTAGTCTAGTCGAATTCTAGTCTAGTCGAATTCTAGTCTAGTCGAATTCTAGTCTAGTCGAATTCTAGTCTAGTCGAATTCTAGTCTAGTCGAATTCTAGTCTAGTCGAATTCTAGTCTAGTCGAATTCTAGTCTAGTCGAATTCTAGTCTAGTCGAATTCTAGTCTAGTCGAATTCTAGTCTAGTCGAATTCTAGTCTAGTCGAATTCTAGTCTAGTCGAATTCTAGTCTAGTCGAATTCTAGTCTAGTCGAATTCTAGTTCAGTCGAATTCTAGTCTAGTCGAATTCTAGTCTAGTCGAATTCTAGTCTAGTCGAATTCTAGTCTAGTCGAATTCTAGTCTAGTCGAATTCTAGTCTAGTCGAATTCTAGTCTAGTCGAATTCTAGTCTAGTCGAATTCTAGTCTAGTCGAATTCTAGTCTAGTCGAATTCTAGTCTAGTCGAATTCTAGTCTAGTCGAATTCTAGTCTAGTCGAATTCTAGTCTAGTCGAATTCTAGTCTAGTCGAATTCTAGTCTAGTCGAATTCTAGTCTAGTCGAATTCTAGTCTAGTCGAATTCTAGTCTAGTCGAATTCTTGTCTAGTCGAATTCTAGTCTAGTCGAATTCTAGTCTAGTCGAATTCTTGTCTAGTCGAATTCTAGTCTAGTCGAATTCTAGTCTAGTCGAATTCTAGTCTAGTCGAATTCTAGTCTAGTCGAATTCTAGTCTAGTCGAATTCTAGTCTAGTCGAATTCTAGTCTAGTCGAATTCTAGTCTAGTCGAATTCTTGTCTAGTCGAATTCTAGTCTAGTCGAATTCTAGTCTAGTCGAATTCTAGTCTAGTCGAATTCTAGTCTAGTCGAATTCTAGTCTAGTCGAATTCTAGTCTAGTCGAATTCTAGTCTAGTCGAATTCTAGTCTAGTCGAATTCTAGTCTAGTCGAATTCTAGTCTAGTCGAATTCTTGTCTAGTCGAATTCTAGTCTAGTCGAATTCTAGTCTAGTCGAATTCTTGTCTAGTCGAATTCTAGTCTAGTCGAATTCTAGTCTAGTCGAATTCTAGTCTAGTCGAATTCTAGTCTAGTCGAATTCTAGTCTAGTCGAATTCTTGTCTAGTCGAATTCTAGTCTAGTCGAATTCTAGTCTAGTCGAATTCTTGTCTAGTCGAATTCTAGTCTAGTCGAATTCTAGTCTAGTCGAATTCTAGTCTAGTCGAATTCTAGTCTAGTCGAATTCTAGTCTAGTCGAATTCTAGTCTAGTCGAATTCTTGTCTAGTCGAATTCTAGTCTAGTCGAATTCTAGTCTAGTCGAATTCTAGTCTAGTCGAATTCTAGTCTAGTCGAATTCTAGTCTAGTCGAATTCTAGTCTAGTCGAATTCTAGTCTAGTCGAATTCTAGTCTAGTCGAATTCTAGTCTAGTCGAATTCTAGTCTAGTCGAATTCTAGTCTAGTCGAATTCTAGTCTAGTCGAATTCTAGTCTAGTCGAATTCTAGTCTAGTCGAATTCTAGTCTAGTCGAATTCTAGTCTAGTCGAATTCTAGTCTAGTCGAATTCTAGTCTAGTCGAATTCTAGTCTAGTCGAATTCTAGTCTAGTCGAATTCTTGTCTAGTCGAATTCTAGTCTAGTCGAATTCTAGTCTAGTCGAATTCTTGTCTAGTCGAATTCTAGTCTAGTCGAATTCTAGTCTAGTCGAATTCTAGTCTAGTCGAATTCTAGTCTAGTCGAATTCTAGTCTAGTCGAATTCTAGTCTAGTCGAATTCTAGTCTAGTCGAATTCTAGTCTAGTCGATTCTAGTCTAGTCGAATTCTAGTCTAGTCGAATTCTAGTCTAGTCGAATTCTAGTCTAGTCGAATTCTAGTCTAGTCGAATTCTAGTCTAGTCGAATTCTTGTCTAGTCGAATTCTAGTCTAGTCGAATTCTAGTCTAGTCGAATTCTAGTCTAGTCGAATTCTAGTCTAGTCGAATTCTAGTCTAGTCGAATTCTAGTCTAGTCGAATTCTAGTCTAGTCGAATTCTAGTCTAGTCGAATTCTAGTCTAGTCGAATTCTAGTCTAGTCGAATTCTAGTCTAGTCGAATTCTAGTCTAGTCGAATTCTAGTCTAGTCGAATTCTAGTCTAGTCGAATTCTAGTCTAGTCGAATTCTTGTCTAGTCGAATTCTAGTCTAGTCGAATTCTAGTCTAGTCGAATTCTAGTCTAGTCGAATTCTAGTCTAGTCGAATTCTAGTCTAGTCGAATTCTAGTCTAGTCGAATTCTAGTCTAGTCGAATTCTAGTCTAGTCGAATTCTAGTCTAGTCGAATTCTAGTCTAGTCGAATTCTAGTCTAGTCGAATTCTAGTCTAGTCGAATTCTAGTCTAGTCGAATTCTAGTCTAGTCGAATTCTAGTCTAGTCGAATTCTTGTCTAGTCGAATTCTAGTCTAGTCGAATTCTAGTCTAGTCGAATTCTAGTCTAGTCGAATTCTAGTCTAGTCGAATTCTAGTCTAGTCGAATTCTAGTCTAGTCGAATTCTAGTCTAGTCGAATTCTAGTCTAGTCGAATTCTAGTCTAGTCGAATTCTAGTCTAGTCGAATTCTAGTCTAGTCGAATTCTAGTCTAGTCGAATTCTAGTCTAGTCGAATTCTAGTCTAGTCGAATTCTAGTCTAGTCGAATTCTAGTCTAGTCGAATTCTAGTCTAGTCGAATTCTAGTCTAGTCGAATTCTAGTCTAGTCGAATTCTAGTCTAGTCGAATTCTAGTCTAGTCGAATTCTAGTCTAGTCGAATTCTAGTCTAGTCGAATTCTTGTCTAGTCGAATTCTAGTCTAGTCGAATTCTAGTCTAGTCGAATTCTTGTCTAGTCGAATTCTAGTCTAGTCGAATTCTAGTCTAGTCGAATTCTAGTCTAGTCGAATTCTAGTCTAGTCGAATTCTAGTCTAGTCGAATTCTAGTCTAGTCGAATTCTAGTCTAGTCGAATTCTAGTCTAGTCGAATTCTAGTCTAGTCGAATTCTAGTCTAGTCGAATTCTAGTCTAGTCGAATTCTAGTCTAGTCGAATTCTAGTCTAGTCGAATTCTAGTCTAGTCGAATTCTTGTCTAGTCGAATTCTAGTCTAGTCGAATTCTAGTCTAGTCGAATTCTAGTCTAGTCGAATTCTAGTCTAGTCGAATTCTAGTCTAGTCGAATTCTAGTCTAGTCGAATTCTAGTCTAGTCGAATTCTAGTCTAGTCGAATTCTAGTCTAGTCGAATTCTAGTCTAGTCGAATTCTAGTCTAGTCGAATTCTAGTCTAGTCTAGTCTAGTCTAGTCTAGTCTAGTCTAGTCTAGTCTAGTCTAGTCTAGTCTAGTCTAGTCTAGTCTAGTCTAGTCTAGTCTAGTCTAGTCTAGTCTAGTCTAGTCTAGTCTAGTCTAGTCTAGTCTAGTCTAGTCTAGTCTAGTCTAGTCTAGTCTAGTCTAGTCTAGTCTAGTCTAGTCTAGTCTAGTCTAGTCTAGTCTAGTCTAGTCTAGTCTAGTCTAGTCTAGTCTAGTCTAGTCTAGTCTAGTCTAGTCTAGTCTAGTCTAGTCTAGTCTAGTCTAGTCTAGTCTTTTTCTTGGAATCAATCTATATTGAGTTTTCTATAAAATGCAGTAAAGTGCTCAAGTTTTTCTACAATTTACGATGAGTTACATTTGATGAATGTGTAGAGAAAAAACTTTATCGCATAACGTTATTTCAAGTGAATATTATGTCAAGTGTTGCCCTTATCTCTGCTTTGCTTAAGGGACTATTAGTACTACGTCAGTGTCTTTTTTAAACGGTGCTCTTCAGGTACCTGTGAAGATCTGGTTGTAATTTTTATAATACAGACGATCGAACCTGAGGTTGGCTGCCATTCAAACTAGCAAACCAACTGAACGCCTCTGTTTTCGACCCATTTTTACTCGAGTAAATTTATTGAAAAGAGCTTATCTTCATGTTGAAAAGTGCATGTAAACTGAGTTTCGGAAACTGGGAAGCGCTGACTTGGACCAAGAAGTTGCCAGAATTCCCTCGCAATACTAAAAATGGACGTGTATATTCAAAAACTTAAATTATTCCTTTTGAAGTCATCTCCATGAACTGAACGCGTTCCGAATTCATTTCTCCAAACAGTTTTGATACTCGATATGTCCTTTGGAGCTGTCTTTGATTTTTGTATTATTAACACTTGGCTGCAGAACCTCGATCGGTTTTTCGCTGATAGATGTATCAACAGTTAAATCGGATGAGAGTGACACACGATGATGATTCCGGGACAGTTTAAAGGTTGGATGTTATTAGCATTCGATAGAAACTTGATCGGCGAAAAAGATGAAGAAAGATGAAAGAAACAATATATTTGTATACTACAATAAATATATGAATGCTACAATATAGCATAATATTCATAAGTATACCGAAATTTGTGTCTTAATTCCTCAGCTTCCACAAAGCATTCGCCAAGTGAGTCCTTTGTATGGTCACATGTGCAGCACTTTACATAATTAGACTGATAATTTTTTTCATACAAATGATTAAAGTGTCCTTCAGACGAACTTTCCTGATACATAAGACAAAAATACAAAAAAATATATTGCGTCATCCGACAACCCAAAGTATAGTTGTGGCATTTGGTAATCCACGCGCAGCTATTAGCTGGAATATTTCGACCAAAGCATAGAGACGCGCAGGACGTTCGAGTGAGTAAGCTTCTTACAATGACAGCGATAAACACCAAACAAATCCACCATTAGCGCACAGAAAGTTCTGACACTCGCACACACACAAACAGAGTTATCACGCCACTTGCAACAACACAGCCACACCTACTTCACTTCATTGCAGGCGCTTGTCTCGTAGGTGTGCGTGCATGTGTGCGTGTGTGTGTGTGCAATGAGTGCTGCATAATAATCAAGGTGCTTGTCAGACACACACTCAGCCACATACAAACACATACACGCACATGCTGCTCGCATTTTGTTGTTGCACGCGTATGTTGCAGGTGCGCTGGCGCTATTTGTTTGAAGATGGACGTAAGAAGATTGTCTTTGGACACTTTGAACTGATATGGTTGAAAAAATTAGCCTAAAAGCTTTTTTTTTGAAACAAGCAAGCACAGTCAGCACAACAACAACAAAAGTAATGACAACAAGCACCACAAGCAAGTCAACAAAATTCCTGCTTTTGGACGTAAACAAATTCCTTTGGCAGCAATGCAACAACACAATGCCAAATGCAGCAGCAAATCGCATGCAAAAGCGCTCACTGGACCAGAGGGTGAGTTGGCTGAATAAAAGTGGAGTGGAAGACATGGGGGAAGCTGTTGCATGCAAAATGAATGCCATGCACTTTTTCGCTTGCATACAAATTGCAGCAGCAGCAACAACAACAACAACAAAGCATCAGCATCAGCGTCCTGCCACTCGTATTAAGACTGCACTGCACTCAAAGGCACAAAAAGCAAATGTTTAATTCATCAGTGGCAACTACTGTCAACTTTGTTATTTCTTCGGCGGCAGCCAGTGGTAGCAGCCCGCGCCGCCTGTTGCCGACTTCATCGTCAACGACATTTCCATTTTCATGCATTTTTCGTGCCACCGCTACTGCTACCACTGCATGCCACATAATGCAAAAGCCAGCGGCGATTTTCCTTGAAAAGATTGACTTGCGCGACTTACTTAACATATCATTAAGGGCGGCAAGGACATGCCACACATGCGTGGGGCGAATATGTGTGTGTTTGTGGTAACATTAACTCATTTAAATGCCAACACACTAGTACGAAGTGGAACGGATGTCCTTATGCGGATGTGACAATTTTTATTTAGCGAATGCGGAGGCGGATTTTCAAAGCCGCGTATGCGAATGTGTTTTAAATTCAAATAAAAATTTCATGTTTAAATTAATTGTAATTTTTATTTTTATTTATCTTCGTTCCTAGTTTCAATCCTTAGCTGTAGTCAAAACTAAAATATAAACAAAAATTGCATTCTGTGACTACATTCCTCTCTCGGGCTCAGTGCAAATTTCAGAAAGTAAATAAGTAAGATTGCCTATGAAAAAGTTTCCAACTGGCCTATTGGAATAAAGGCTGATAGAAAGATAGTAGTGGCTGCCCCAGGCGAAGCACACTTGGGCCACAAAGACCCATTTGGGTAACACGAGCAATTGAACTTGAGTCCCATTACTCGTAGATTCAGTTTTAGCTCCTTATGAATGCTAGAGGACTCTCAATCAAAATTGCCGCTTTAGGTCTCTTCGGATCAAAATTCGTCAGTTTTGTTTACTTTGGTCCGCTTGTCCGCTTAACCCTTTCGCTACAGGTTTTTACTGGGCAAAGTTAAAATTTTAAATTTTACGTTTTAGGTTTCTATGTGTTTATATAAGCAACATTCCAACATTTTTATACTCGGACCCTGTATTTCAGAGTGTTTTTCTATGAGAGCAACCACATCGTTGTGGCTGTAATAATTACTTAAACATTAAACTTTTTACGCATACCAAAAATTTTGAATATTTCTTCATTTACTTCAGCAAAAATTAAAACAAAAAAGTATCTAAATTGAAAGGAAACGTAAAATTAAGAAGTTATCTCAAATTTTCTGCTTCTTCTTCCTTTACTATGTCAAGGTATAAAAAAAGTGTATACTTCTCTTCTTTAAACTTTAATATTCAGTTTATTAATTTCGTATTTTTCTTGAAACTTCAAACTATTCTATGGACCAACAAAAAATGTGTTCTTGAAACCACAGAGAGTTCAGACGTCCACAAAGTAGCATTTTGCTATATGGCAACAAAATAGCGAAAGGGTTAAACAAATTTCGGTCCGTTTTGTGATGTGAATATCTTTTCATTAGTACACAAAATTTACTTCAAAAATAAAAACTGTAATTTAAAAATGAATTTGAAAATATCGCAAATTTTTAATTTAGTCGGTTGGGGTCAGATTTGGTCAGAAGTTTAGGTTGTAGTGGCTGCCTCTGTATGAGACACACCTAGGCCTCTTTGTGGGCCCATTGTGACACCACAAATTGTACCCGTTAGTGATAGAAGTAGATGAGTTTTTTCCCAGCCCGAGCCTGGAATCGAACCTGGGGCCTCGGTAAGAGAAGCCAGCGCACTACCCGCTGGACTATCGAGGCCGGGTCGGAATTTTGGACGGAAAAAAATATTTCAAATGGCAACACTGCTCTGAATAATTCTTTCCGCTAAATTCTCTACATTGTGGAAGAACAAGTTGACCATGTTAATCTTTCTTCTTCTTGATAATGCACGACAAGTGCAAAGAATGTGAAATGCGTTTGCTTCCTTTCCATCGTCCATATTCGATAGTTTCGATAGAAGGCATTAGACACTCTGGTCTTCCAACTATTTTGTAATCTCCTAAAATGAGAGATTCCATAGCATCGAGAAATCCTTACTACACATTATTGGGACTTAATCCCGCCAGACTTATTTATGTAATAAAATTAACCCACGCACATAAATCTTAAATCTACCAAAGAACCACAACGTCCACGTCCGCAAAAGCATCCGTGAATCAGAATGCAAATATTTGAAAAATTCGGATGCGGATGTAAATGTTCAGCACATCTCCATCTTACACTGCACACAAAACTGGTTGGTCCTTATTTTATTTGTTAAGTTTTAGATTCGTAATGATTCACGTTTTTACACTGCACTCAGATCCCAGTCTCAGGACTTTGAAATTGCTAAAAGTGTTCGGATATCGAGCTGAGCCACAATTCAGTTTGACCTTTAGTTGTAATGGCAGCAGACTTCCTTTGACTTTTTAGCTCTCGACTGAGCAGCAAACTTCTTTTAACTTCTTAGCTCTTACATAATCTTGGCTTCAGGCTTTCAATGCTCCTCATAGAAAAATTTCCGTGAAGAAAACTTTGTGAACAGTTTCTCGAACAAAGTAAGTACCACCCTAACGTATATATACTGACAGACTTTTGTGCCTAGGTATGCATTAAGGTTGCGGTGGCGTCCATGTCATCGCAGTGGCTGTGGTCGCCTATGAATTACACGCACACACACAGAAATACACACATGCAAATGTTGTCCGCTGTTGTGCATTACAAATCAAGGCGCAACATGAAGATGCTGTTGATGATGTGAACGACAGCAACAACAACAACATCAAAATAACATTAAAACCCACAATAGCGCACAACAAACGCTGAAGGCGATTCCCTTTCATGCGCATTTTCTGCGCTTGTGATTGTTGTTAGTGTTGTTGTTGTTGCTGCTGTTGGCCTCCAGTTGATGATGTTGCTAAATGTTGCATAATGTTGTCGTTGCAACAAACAACAACAACAACAAACAACAGCAATCATGCTGCCACTGTTGTTGTTATTGTTTTTGTTGTTATCCACACTGCAGTCCGCTGTGTCGTCGCAATTGTGCGAATGTCCTTAAAACGACGCGCATACGCAACTCATTATTCATTTTTTCTGCCTCTCGGACGGACACATTTTTTGCATCTTCGTTTTCTTCTTCTCGTTCTTTCTCGGTCTTTCGTTTTATCTGCCACTTTATTTGCTTTTATTTTGTGTTGTTTATACATTTCTGCGACCTGCCACTGTGCTTGACTTTAGCGTCCACTTGGCGCACAGAAGCGTCGCCTGTATAAATAAAATGTTTGCCTCAAGTGGTCTCACCCCTCACCCTCTTCCATCGGCCGTGGTCCAGTTTGTGTGCGTTCTACCTGTTTACGTGCAAAGCGGATTTGTTTTTATTACTTGGCAAATTGTGCGCCGCAGTCGTCTGTGTGTGTGTGTGTGTGCGGGCGGAAAATAAGAAAGTTCAAAATGGTGGCGATTTGCTGGAGATTTGCAAATTGCAGCTGACACTATGAGCTGTGCACGCACTCAAGTGATTTGCAAAATTTATAGATTTCGGTTGCGCTTTATTTGTTCATTCAATTTTTATGGTTTTGCTAATACTTTGGTTGACTTAACCTTCACACTGTCACTATTAACATATGTTAATATTTCAATTTTGATTTTGCTATAACTTTTTGGGTTTAAGTCCGATTTTCATGCGGCTTCGGCTCAGTGGCCAATTTGTCAACCTCTTTCTATATATGTAATCAGAAAACTAAAAATTTAATTTTTTCCATCTTTTTTTTACAAATGAAAATTTTTACCCCTATTTTGGTTACATATTAACATATGTTAATATTTTTCTTCTCATCCGTTTTATAAAGACAACTTTCATTTTTTGAGCTAAGTTGGTAAGCAGAAACATAAAATGGACTGTTCTAAAGAGATTTTAGGTTCACGTGTGGAAGGGGGAAAAGGGATGAATGGGGTTTCAGCCCCTACAATGTGGGCGAATTTGTTGCTTTTTTTTAAGAAATGCCATAAAAAGTGCATTTTCAAATATATTTTCATCAAATTTCGTATTTAAGACTTTTAGGTAATACTACATCACATATCCAAATTTGAACGAGATCGGCCAACTATATCATATAGCTGCCATAGAAACGATCGCTCGAAAATGTGTTGCATTGCGATTTGTACAAAAGGGCTAAATTGGTAACAATTGGTGCATTTGTAAACTGATAGTTGGCCGATCTCGTTCAAATTTGGATATGTGATGTAGTATTACCTACAAGTCTTAAATACGAAATTTGATGAAAATATTTTTGAAAATGCACCAATTGTTACCAATTTAGCACGTTTGTACAAATCGCAATGCAACACATTTTCGAGCGATCGTTTCTATGGCAGCTATATGATATAGTTGGCCGATCTCGTTCAAATTTGGATATGTGATGTAGTATTACCTAAAAGTCTTAAATACGAAATTTGATGAAAATATTTTTGAAAATGCACCAATTGTTACCAATTTAGCCCTTTTGTACCAATCGCATTTTTGAGCGATCGTTTCTATGGCAGCTATATGATATAGTTGACCGATCTCGTTCAAATTTGGATATGTGATGTAGTATTACCTAAAAGTCTTAAATACGAAATTTGATGAAAATATATTTGAAAATGCACTTTTTATGGCATTTCTTAAAAAAAAGCAACAAATTCGCCCACATTGTAGGGGCTGAAACCCCATTCATCCCTTTTCCCCCTTCCACACGTGAACCTAAAATCTCTTTAGCACAGTCCATTTTATGTTTTTGCTTACCAACTTAGCTCAAAAAATGAAAGTTGTCTTTATAAAACGGATGAGAAGAAAAATATTAACATATGTTAATAGTGACGGTTTCCGTATATAAAAATTGGTGACAGTGTGAAGGTTAAGGCAAGAAGTTCATGAATCTGCTATGCGATAGATTGACTCTGTAATGGAACACATTATAGTTATAGGAATTATAGGAAATAGTTAAATAGTTTCAAGAAGCCTTCACCGACAGACGAAGATTGTTCGCCATTGTTGTGTGGTTAAAAATTGTGTTTGGAATTTTTATTTATAAAATGTAGGTATTCCATTCAATGCATATGTTTCAATGAATAAAAAAAAATATTAAATATTATTAAATATATTACTAAATATTGGAATAGTTTGGACATACTTCCAACAAAGTCGAACACTGTCGTACAATCATTATGCTCGAGTTTTTCACCAAAAACGTAACGAATACCATTTCGCAACCATCAAATTCAGTTGATTTAGCTCCTTGTAACGTTTTCTTGATTGATCGATTCAAAAAACCACAATAAGGAACAGCAGCCTTGAGGAAATATCATCGAAATCAAATCTGATATTATGGGACAGCCAATTTGATCTCATTGATAGGTTCCGCTTGTAGTTTTTAGAACACCAAACACTTTTTTGGCTGTAGACTTGCGTCTTTCAATGAGGCAGTAAGGCAGCCATGCTGGGTTCCGGACATAGGGACATTTTATTTAACTGCAGGTCAGATGAACCTACTTCAAAAGGAACTATTAAACAAATGGGACAAGAGTTGACAACACCTGAAATCACTTTTCTTACCTGCAAGCTTTGTACTTGTTTAGACTCCATAAATCAACTTTTGATGGTGGAAATGTAATCATTGCAAACTTCTCTGACTACAAAGAGACCAGTTGAGGACCAGAATTTATGTCTTGATAGGTCACTGTCTAATTATTAGACTCTAATAGATACTCAAGTGAAAAGAAAAATCGATGCCATTGGCGTTCTAGAAAAATTTCTTTCACTAGAATAAAACCAGCAGGGGATCAAGGTTAGTGTCCTCATAGGTCACTGTCCAATAGATGTGAAAACGATACTTTAAATCCTTGTCATTCTAGAGAACTTGTTTCACTAGAACGGAACCACTTGTGGACCAGAATTAGTGTCCAGATGGGTCACTGTCTAATAGATATGAAAAAGATACTTTAAAACTTTGTCGTTCTAAAGAACTGTCTTTCGTCAGAATGGATCCATGTGAGGACCAGGATTAGCGCCCTGATGTTACTGTCTACTAGATGTGAAAATGAAACTCTAAGCATTAGTCGTTCTAGAGAACTTTATACCTTTGTTGTTCCAGTTGAGAACCAGTTGTCTAATAGATGCGAAAAAGATATTTTGTCGTTCTAGCGAACTTGATTTGTCAGAACGGAACCCGTTGAGAACCAGAATAAGTGTCCTGATGGGTAATTGTCTAATAGATGTGAAAAATACACTTTAAATCTTTGTCGTTCTTAAGAACTTTCTTTCGCTAGAACGGAACCAGCTGATATCCAGGATTAGTGTCCTGATGGATCACTGTCTAATAGATGGAAAAACGATACTCTCAACTTGTATTGTTCTAGAGAACTTGTTTCACTAAAAAGGAACCAGTTGGGAACCAGAATTAGTGTCCTGATGGGTCACTGTCTAATGGATGTGAAAAAGATATATTAAATCTCTGTCGTTCTAAAGAACTTTCTTTCACTAGAAACTAACTGAGACCCAGGATAAGTGTCCTGATGGGTTTGGTCTAATAGATGTGAAACCGATACTCTAAACCTTCAACGTTCTAGAGAACTTCTTTTGGCAGAACGGAACCAACAGAGGACTGGAATTAATATTCTGATGGATCACTGTCTAATAGATGTGAAAAAGATACTTTAAATCTTTGTCGTTCTAAAGAACTTTCTTTCTCTAGAACGGAACAAGGATAAGTGTCCTGATGAATCACTGTCTAATGATGTGAAAACGATACTCTTAAGCCTTTATCCGTCTAAAGAAATTTCTTTCACTAGAACGGAACCAGTTGAGGACCAGAATTAGTGATCTGTCCTGATGGATCACTGTCTAATAGACGTGAAAAACGAAACTCAAAACATTTATCGTTCTAGAGAACTTTAAACCTTTGTTGTTCTAAAGAAATTTCTTTCACTAGAACATTATGATGCGTCACTGTCTAATAGATGTGAAATAGATGTCGTTGTAGCGAACTTGTTTTACTAGAAGCGGACCAGGGTTAGCGTCCCTATGTGTCACAGCATAATAGATGCAAAAACGATGCTCTAAATCTTTGTCGTTCTAAAGAACTTCTTTGAATGGAAAAAAAGCAGTTGAGGACCAGAATTATTGGCCTAATGGGTGGCAGTCTCACGTAATAAGGGTTGGGAATAACTTCTAATGAATTCTGCAGGACTCGTATGAACAAGGAAGAGTAGGAGAGCATACTTAATCTTCTATGTACTTGTTGTGCACTCTCAAGAAGAAGAAAGACTCACCCAGGAGAGTTCTTCTTTGACAATCTGCGGGAACTAGTTGACTGGAAGACTATTCACCGTCAACTTATGTACTTTCTTTAAAAGAACAAACTGGCTCTTTAGCAAAGTTATCGAACTCATGTGGATAAATTGTGGTATCACAATCGGGCAACTATCTACTTTTCTAAGAATCAATATCTTAATATTGAAAAGCAGATACTTTTACTTCCAGTTGAAAAACAATCAACTTTAGTGTTTGTGAACAATATTGCCACTTTGGTATTAAGTGCTGATATCTACTTGCGTCCAAGTATCGAAAAGTAATCAATCAATTTTAAATCAATACTTTGTTCCAAGTATTAAAAACTACCCCACATATAATATCTTGAATGGAAAATTTCCTTCAAACTTCTTGCCTCATGGTCACTTAAAATCGACCGACACAATTAACAGTTTATCGTTCAGGAATGGCATTTGTTTTCGTTAAAGTTTTGCTACAATAAAACTTTGTCGGAAATTTGAATCTTATTCCTTCACTCTATTCGTACAGTGGCTGGTGGAATTTCATCATTAATTTTCGCCCATCGCATTATTAATGATCCAATCTGTGTGAAAATTTGTTAACAATTAATTAGGTTGATTGGCTGGAAGAGAAACAAAAACGAAAAGGCACAAGAAACAGCATCAATGGAATATGCGGGTAGAATGACAACACACTGGCTGTGTGTGTGTGTGTGTGTGTGTGACAGAGTGAGAGAGAGCGGGAGAGAGAGAGAAATAGACAGATAGGCACGCACGCATTGTGAGCGATGAGCCAAAGTAAGAAAAATCTGGAGCGTAAGCAGAATTGCACGAACGTTGCTGCTGCTGTTGCAAATGTATTTAGCAACAATATCAACAAAACAACAAAAACACTAGTCTGCTGTATATATATATATATATAGGGCAGACTTGTAGTGGATCATCAATTTTCCGTGTTGCGTACTTATTTTGCACATTTCGTTGTATGTGTGTGTGTGTGTGTGTGTGTGTGTGCACGGTAAATGTTGCATGACGGCTACGGCTACGGCTTTGGCCAAAAACAAACAACAACAACAACAACAAGTAGCTGGCATGAAAAACCCAAAAGAAGCAACAGTGACAAGTGGAGATAAGGCAAAGCACAGCAGCAGAGCACAACAACGCTGGCAGCAAGTGGCAAAAGCGGCAAGCGGCACTTTGTTGTTTTGGGTGGGAAAAAAGTTAACAGGTTTGTCACATCATTAATAACCGTCTGTCCTCCCACTGTACCTCGCACTGCTCCCGGCCACATTGCTTGACGCTCCGAAGCGCCACTTGGCAGGTACGGCTGAGCGCCTATAAATATGCTAGCATTTATTAAGTGCGTGTTTTAACAAGCCAGCGCTCTACGTTTGATATTGTTGTTGCTTTTATTGACTCGATATAACTTGATATGTATGAATAAAAAACTTATTTACAAATTTGATTTCGTCTGCTGCTCAAAGCGTTCGCAGCCATTTCGTAATTCAATTAAATGTTGGCACTTTGAAAAAAAAAAACTCAAATGAAATATTGTAAAATAAACAAATAGCAACTACAACAATCCGGCTTATATACACATAATTCCCACACATGTGCGCACTAAATTGGCAGCCCGCTGCGCCGATGCCGCTCAGCGCCTCAGCCAGGTTGCTGTGCGATATAAACGTATTAAAATTTTATTTTCAATTTCGCTCAATGGTGTTTAAAACGAAAATAAATGCCTTTGCATTTCCATGCGCGCATCCACGGCGCCTTCGCCCGGCCCGGCTCGGCCGCCCATTGAAACAGTTCGCTTCCTTGCCAGCCGACCGACTGAGCAAGCCGACCTCCGGCGCCATGGCTGCTTGCTTCATTTTATTTCGGAATGCGCTGGGGCATCATTCATACGGCGGCAACGTCACCGCCCGGCGCCCCGCCGCCGCTTCGCTGTGCATTTGTTCGCGGCGTGTTGGTGTTGGTGCTGCTGTTGCTACACGCGCACTCGCATCCTGCGGGAGCCATTGTTGCGCTCATGCAAAATAGAACAGCCAACTTGCCAGCCCGTCATATGCGCTTTCGCTGCACGGCGCCTCTGCATATGTTTGAAATTTTCGAATTAAAGATTTTTCGCAAAACTTTTTTTCGGCGCTTTTCTCTGCTCATTGTTGTAGCCATATTTACATGTTTATTGCAATATGCGAACAGTGGTGCTGACCGGGGCAAAGTTGGAGTAAAATTGAAATTTTCATAAAAATATGAAATGTGGGAAATCAAGTGAGGAGATGCTCGTCTTCTACAGTGAGCACTTTAGCCACTGCTGCCTTGGTGAGTTAGAGGAAGGAACTGTGAAACACATTTCCGGTCACTGTTGGACCCACATTTCGTTTTTTTTCAATAACATGATAAATCTAAAATTTGTTAATATTAGAGATATTGAAATTGATGTCAATCTTTCTAACTTTTATGCTATCAAACGTCTTTATTGAGTCACAATTCACACATACGACCCTCTGACTTCTAGGTCACTGCCATACAACTGGGTCACTGAAGAATCAGTAAAATTTCCGCAGCTTATCAGCGCAGCCCACTCAAAGCAAAACGAATCTGTAACTTTTCGCCTTTTCTCTGAACAAAAATGATCGAATGTTAAACGCGAACGCAATTTCATTTAACTCTTCTCTCATACCGAGTACCGATTACGGCCCAAGCAACCATAAATAAATGTTTTCGTGCGGCGCTGCCATGTCAGAAGCAAATCCATAACAACAAACAACCAAAATATAAGCAACAAAAATGTTATAAAAAAAACCGGCAAAAGTTGATGAATAAAATTGATAAATATTTAATTCACGCCTTGACGCCATTTTGACTGACAAAGGAAGTGACTCGTCTGCGCAGTTGTGTGCCGTCTCCGCTCGCACGTCGCCCCCGATCGCCATCATTTGGCGTCAGCAGTGTTCGCTGCAAAGTTACGACGAGATTATGAGCGCTTGTGTGTGTGTGTGGGTGCGTGCGAGTGTTTAACCCGTTCATGGCTGTACATAGATAATGCTGCATGAATATCCTGAAATTTTTTTACAAGTTGTTATATTTCTTAGAACTTGTGCAATATTTTAGTTTCAGATATCTTGTCCTATCCAAGATTTGCAATGAGTAATTAAATACCCAACTGACAGATATGCATTCCTGTTTACAATGTTTTCTCAATCATGCTCAATTGTCCTTTTTGTCAACCAAGAAAATAATATGTAGTAGGACAATTTATGAAGTTAAACCCATTTCAAGTTCTGTCCATGTCCATAAATTCCGGATTATATCTGATAATATAAACATGAACTTAACTCATAACACTTTTACAAGGTAACCCTGCTTTGAAATGAGCAGACTATGTTCATTTTGTAATCAGTTCTTAGTGTGATTTCCATTAAAATTCGTTACCAAAATTTTTAATTATTTCACGAACTCCTTTAAAAGTTCATGCTATTGTAACGATGAGGCACTCTGTGCTGTGCTATGCATGAATGCTTTTCCAAGCATACTTTTAGGCATGCACTTTGGAGTACGGCCGGTTGGTTATAATTCCGATAATGCAAGGATGGTTCGCGAAGGTGATGGGCTGTGCTAGAACAATCGAGATAGAGAGTCCAACTGGAATGTGCCAAAAAAATGGGCGCGATAAGAAAACAAGTACAAAAAGCAGCAGTGTGCAGCGCAGAAAGGAGTCTGATTCGAGCAAGTAAAGGGGGATATGCAATAGTAGTAGTGTAAATACAAACCAGTGTAAATTTGTAAATAAAGTGATTGCTGGTATTGGAACGCGTTTTGCGCTGAGTAATTGAAGTGGTTTTATTTTCAAGCACAATCCAGATACGAACTTAGAGAGGTCATTTTCGTAACACTATATTTTCTTGAAAGTTATTTTTTATTTTATTTAGAGTAGGATACACTAAGTGCAGTAAGAAGTCTTTTAATTGCACCTCAATCAGAATTAAATTTCTTCAATAAGAATTAAACTTAAATCTATCAATTACAAAATTAAACAATAACAAAATAGTAAATATTATAAATAATAGAAAATACAATCTTAGATATAAATAAGAAAAATCATAGGAAAGTAATGAAAGATGAAAAGTAGAGACTGATGGGGTATAAATAAGAAGATGCGTCTTACTATTTAATTCTGATGACAAATTAGCAGAAAACTGACGAACATGGCTACTTGCTTTCAGTATAAATTTAAAAACCTAACCATTTTCAATGCGAATTTGAAAGATGAAAGTTTAACAGTTTCGGTTCTATTGTATATGTCGCATGTTCCAATACATTTTGTCTAGAATTTTTTTCTGTGCAAGTAACAGCTGTGAAATATGACAACTGCTGTCTATGATTGCTCCGATTATAATAAAATTATTGCTAAATTATTTACAAAAGATAAAACCTTATAATTGTGAAAACAATCAGTTTATTGGAGAATTTATTTACGGACCCAATCATTTCCCAAAATCCAGATGTCATGTGACTACCAAGAACGTGCGATTTCTTTTTTGAGGGTTTCGTGAAGTCTCTGTCCTATACAAACAAACAATTCCTATGAGATATAGTCACATCTTTGTCAAAATGTCATAGAAAAATGTTAATGAAAATACCAAAAGCCTGTCAACAGAGCTGTGGGAGATATTTGCCTGATATTTGATTCCATACTTAATTAGAATTTATCTTCTTTATAATACAAGAAAATATCACTTCTTAATCAATAAATATGCGTTTTATTTTTTAATTAAATCATTCACTTTTATTGTGACACTATACACAAATTTTTCTTGTAATACTTTCTGTTGGTTTGTATTTCCATAATGAAATCTTGGCATTGACTATTGAAACTTTGAATATTTCCATACTTTCATATTCTATAAGTTTTTTATACACAAATTTACTTACGCGGTGAGACAAGTCAGTGACGCACGCACGATTCGAATTTATTGGGAGGGGGAACACACAACTTTTAAGCTTCATTGCCCCATGGTTGCCACACAGAATGTTTGAAAAAAACATTCATTTGGAAGTGTTTTAAACACCCAAAACCTTTTTGTGTGCGCCACTGAGGGAAGTGTTGCATCTGAAGGAGTTGAAAAGAGGGTCTGAAAGGCTTTTGAAAACCTGGATAAATACTATTCGTAGACTTACAGTGCGTTTAAAAAATAAGTGTTGGCCATATCTTTTTAACCATATCGAAACCGCTATTGGTTAAAAACATGTGGGAAATTGTCTGAAATGGGATAAAG
This sequence comes from Melieria omissa, assembly GCA_963971225.1. Lineage (NCBI taxonomy): Eukaryota > Metazoa > Arthropoda > Insecta > Diptera > Ulidiidae > Melieria > Melieria omissa. The sequence goes on from OZ020268.1 coordinate 22,179,894, forward strand.
AAAATTTGGGTTGGAAACACTAAATCTCAAAGTCCACATGCAAACCCAATTGAAAATGTTTGGTCCTTAATGAAGCCAAAGCTTAGCGGAAAAATAATATCAACAAAAAAACAGTTCATTTCATTCATTAAAACGGATTTCGAGAGAGGTTTCTTTGGAGTACACTCAAAAATAAGCTAAAAATGTAACACAAGATGTCGAGCTATTACTGACAACAACGGAGACTGAACAACGCTTTGATAATAATGCGAAAAATAAATTTGCACAGCCTTTCAGAAAATATATATAATTCATTACTACACCTTATTTTGTAAGTTTTATAAGCAACACTTATTTTTGAAACGCACTGTACTTAAACTTAGGACTGAGTGACCTGAAAAATCGGAAAGACCATTGCGGTCATTTTGATGGTTTTCATATCTGTATTTTCTTTAGTATTTTTTTGGAATTTTTTTTAGTATTTCTATTAACTTTTGCTTATTTTTTTTGGGTTAAAAAATTAGTTCTACAATTACTAAATACGATAAATACGATGTGTACTTTTCGATATATCAGCGGATAAAATGTGTAGTCTTTGTAGATATGGAAAACTTGTGGTCCCTATAGTGTTAAGGAAAGCCAACTTGATGTTAAGAAAAATAAGTGAAATTGACTTGAATCTTTGACTTTGAAAAATTTTAAATTAAAAAATTCAAGATAACTTGTAAAAGATAAAAAAGATCGAGTTATCATACCAACTTCTAACATAGAAAGACCGAACACACTGAAAAACTGTATTAAAACACCCTTACGGCAGTAATGGGTTAATGGCACATGGGAATTTTTGCTCTCAAGTGCAAGTGTTGAAATATTAAAAACCCAAATAAAACGTCAAAAAAGTAAACAAAAATAAAAAAATAACAAACAATAAAAGGAAATACAAAAACAAAAAAAGAATTACAAAATCAAGCATAAAACTTGAATGCCGCATTGCTAGTGACTTTTGTTGTTGCTGTTGTTGTTGAGTAGCGCGTAATCATGCCTCACTCGTATGCATTCCTTAAGCTCTTCTTGCAGCAATGGCATTTTATTGTTGTAATATAATATTACACCTTCCGTGCACAGACACACATACAGATAAATACATACTCGTACATATGTGTCTGTGTGTGTGTGTGTGCAAGTGTGGTATTCATATTTTAAATACACTAATGAAATAACATTGAAAAATACTTTGGCGCACACACGAAAGCATCAAATAAATGTTGTGCTGACATTTCGCAGCGTTGCCACAGTGTTTTAAGTACTTTCCAGTTGGCGTTGCCATACTGTAGCCGGAAGCATTGAAGATTGTTACAAGATTGTTTGATGTGCAGATTAAGTTAGGTTAGAGTGGATATCTGAGCAAAAAATCGTGCAGCAGTGGAACAAATGGGCCCATTGTGATACCACACGAAATGCATTGAAGCATGGATCACAAAAATTAAATAAGCCTTACAACGTAAATATTTTTATAAAGTATTTTTAAGCACTTTGTGTTGTCTCCTACGCGATTTCTAAAAAAATGTATCGAAGCTACACGAGCTAAAAATTGTCTATTGTCAGACATGTTGTCCTACTGGGTCTTTTCCGCTAGTTCTGAGCCAACAATGTGCACGTGCTTGCCCACACCTACACACACATGCAGACTTATGTTAGTCGTACATGTGTGCCTATGCCAAAGAATGTACACACGCACAGCAAATCATAAAAGCAGGCAAGAAATTATGCATTAACTGTAAAGGATTTTACGCAGTTTTAGCTTTGGCAGCAAGTGTAAACAGAACTTAAGCAGATTTCACAAAATTTTATTTATTCATTCATCTCAACAGTTGCTTATGTGCGCACCACCCCTGGTTCTCCTTCTTCTACTAAACAACAATGCACTTCCCCCACAGTCGACGACAGTGCGAGTAGCTGCCGTGACAGGCTACCTGCCCCCGCGCGCTCGCATATTAGATGCCATTTTTCTGCGTAAGATTAAAAGTACGCGCAGGCAAATTCCCACCTAGGCACACACACACACATGAGCAACACACACGCATACATACATATTTGATGTAATATTTAGAAAGCGCCACACATTGCTGCACAATTGCCGCTTCGGCTGACTGAGCGCGCGCTCGTCATTCGATGCATAATAAATAAAATATTTATATTTATTTTTTTTCATTGTGCCTTCTTAATAGAATTAAATTGACAGCTGAAAAGATTGATGATTGCTTGCTTCACTCACTTTCATTGCTGTTACGTTCGTTTTTCATGCTCCTCACTCCACTAACACACACGCGCACAGAGACTGAGACCCTCACGTGCTCTGTGCTCCGACACTGGCAGCACCTGAAGTGGGCCCTGTTTTCTTTTCATATGTAATGTGGTGTTGTTTTTGTTGTTGTCATTGCTCTCATTGCCGTTATGCAAAGTGACTTTCAGCATTTATGAAGCTAAAGTGAAAAAGCAGAAAATTAAGGGCTCATGCACTTCAACCCGCCATGGAACGAAAGAATTGATTGACAGTTTTGGTAGGGGATCAATAGATCAATTCTTATTCATATTAAGGGCAGCGGGATCCAGAAAAAAACTGAGCAAATATTAGTTGTATAGAAAGTATTTATGTACTATTTCATGAAATTGGACATAATTTAGTGGAAAATTTTTCGATTGTCCTCATGGAAGAGTAGCATTCATCCATCTTAGAAAATCCTGTTTTTTTAACAATATTATACAATATTTTTATGAATTTATTTATTATATTTTTTTAACAATATTATATATTTTGTTATTATTTATTCATTTCATTTTTTTATTTATTTATTTTTTTAACTATGTTACAACAAGACGGCAGCGACACGGCCACACAGCTTTCAGATGTCGCCGGTTTCGACCGTCGCCTTGTAGTCAACTACGTGATTGCAATAAAAGCAACAACAACATTATTACAATCATGTTTTTGAGCTACCAAACGCAAAGTGCTTTGGCACTTACGCATTCGTCAATATCCATTTGACCATTTTACAATAAATTTAAAACAAAATCTAATATGTTATAATTTTTATAACTATTAAATTTTAACTGAAATAGTAAAAAATATCGAATTGTTGTTTAAAACACACCAGAAAATTAGGAAAACTCCCATTAAAAATATTTATTTTGTAGCAGTGATGGTAATTGGTAGCTTTTGTCGCCTGCGAAATAGAGAATAGTTCTGAGTTTGGTGACAGCGACCACTGTGTTCGGTGTTCGTGTAGCAGTGCAGTCGTCAAAATCGTCCACATACGAACGTTCTAATTCTATATTTTGACAGATGCAGTTGTGTCGCTGCCGTCGTCTATGTGTTCGGAACAGGAGTCTTTAGTTTATACCGTTTTTTCCAACATATGTTACAGCACACATTTCAAGCGGATGGGGAAAAGGGCGGGGAGGAGGGAGGAGACCTAATATCGAATCGAAGGGCGATTGGCAGTTTTCCTTTCACACTTGGAGGTTTTGCCATTACGTGGCAAGGGAGCGATTCTTGTAATTCTCATCTGGTTCATATGCCTAGCGATAGATGTTGATAAGCGTTTCACCAGCCCGAGCTAGGAATCGAACCTAGGGCGTCTGGTATGAGAAGCCAGCGCGCTATCCGCTGTACGCTGTACTATCCAGGCCGGCTTTTAGTTTAGTTAGTTTCAAAATCTAATTTTCAACTTAAGCTCTCTTCCATATAACCTCACTTTTTTAATTTTGTATTTTTTACACTCAAGAATAGTGTTCAATGATAAATGAATCGTTTAAACATGCTTAGTAGTTTTTGAGATGTAATGTTCCCTCAATTTACTGAATTTACAAGCGGGGAACTAATTGAAAAAGAAATAATAAATAACTAAATAAAATAATAATTATAATTGAAAAGTAATAAAAATAATAATGAATAATAATAAATAATAATAAATCATAATAATAATTAAGAAAATGGTCCATTTGGTATAGCACCGCCTTTTTAATTTTTAAATATATGAATTTTCTGTGGTATTTTTATCAACTTTTGCTTTGCCGACTTTTAATTTGTATGGGGTTCTACAATTAGTTCTACGATTATTGTTCTACAATTCCAATTAATCAAATTCGATGTGTACTCTTCAAGATATCAGCGGATATAATATGTAGTCTTTGTAGATATGGAAAATTTGAGGTCTTTCTAGTGTTAAGAGTGAAAGGCAGAGGATTCGTATATTTGTAAAAACATTTAAAAGACAAAAATGGGGGTTGGTCTTACATTCAACATATCTGGGGGCCACCCGAGCGCAGTGGGAGTCCACTTTATAAAAGCGATTTTGTATGAGAGCCCATCAATAATTGGAGATAGGGCTTCAGTTTCTTCGGAAGAAATGTTCAAAAGATAAAATAAGTGAAGGTCAGTCATAAGTGTTAACGTTAAAATTTTGGCTTTTGCATTTCTTTGTGGAACCTCAAAGATGAGAGGTTCGTAGTACCGAGAAACCATTATTTAGAATCTTCATACAAAATTACATCATGTCTAGTGAACCTCTATGTCCATTTGCCACGTGTAAAAAACATTGTTTAATAGTGTAATAACTCAAACTTGAATCAAAATTTTTCTCATACATTAACCCGAACACAGTGACATTCGGTGTGTGTCCAATTGAAAGCATTCAATGAAATTAAGCACTCAAATTAAATTAAGGCAACTCAAACTTTAAGCTTCACTACACCAAAGCGACCAATAGTGAAGTTAAAAGGAATCAAATTTTTGCCAATCAATGTGGCATACGTCACAACATCACACAGCAGCACAACGCCCTCGAAATTATTCTGCTGCGCCGCCTGCGATAAGGAAGGAAATTGTGTGCTCTGTCGCTGGCGTCGCTCATCCTTCGTTGCCTTTGTGCGCATTTGTGGAGGTGTTGCTGTTATAATTAAAGTGCAATGACTTTGCAGTGCACCCGACAACACACCACACAATGCCTTTCATATTAGAAGCATCAGAAACAACAACAACAATAACAACAACTGCAAAGGCAGCAATTCGAAGCGGACAAGCGGTAAATTTAAGGCCACTGCAACGGACGGATGGCCGAGATTGCGCTCATGTGCACAGCGAGGCGGCAACAGCAGCAGCAACAACATCAACAGCAACAGGCAGCAGGTCATCAAAGTGTTGCAGCGCTCTATAATTAACGGCAAACATGCAGCGTGCGTCCATTTTTCATGAGATTGTGTTACAAATTGAAGAGCTGCACACGCACACAATCGTATTCACTCACCCATACACACACATGCAGGTAATTCGATATGAAATTGAACGCACAAATAGAAAGCAAACGCCACCGAAAACGACTAAAGCGCACAACATAAAAAAGCGGAATTGTAAAGGAGATGAGAACTAAAGTTGTTGCCTTGCGGCCGCTGCAATATGGCCGGTCGGCCAGCCAAGTTGTGCTGTAGTGGGCAATAAACGAAAAGGACACTGCGGGTCGCACTTTCATGCTCACGCTACGTGCTGCCATTCCGGCCAGTGTGGGCCGAAGTGATTTGCACACTGACACGTCTGACACAATGAACACCCGGCAGGATATGTAACTGGTTTTGAAGTCATATAAGATTTGAATTTTCGGTATTTTTTTTAAGAATTGGTATCGATGTAAAGCCATTTATTTTCAGTCTAAATAGTTTTGCAATTTTGTGGTTTGTGCATTTTTCGTCAATTCTCATAAATTGAGAGGCTCCTATTATATCTATTTAAAGGATTTGGATTTTGAATGCTATCATCTATGTTACCTTCACTTTTTTGTACCATACTTGGAGTCGTTTATGGTGGATAACTGATTTTTTCAACTATTTACCTACAAACTAGTTGCAAAATCATTCCTGGCATCTGACAATTTTCTTCCTACAGGGCAGTGTCTCTGCGCCAAGTCACACGCGATATATCACACACAGACCTATGTACGTTTGTTGGTGTGTGTGTGAGTATTTGGTTTGATGTTGACTTGTCAACTTTTTCTTTTACCACATATTCAGCTTTGAAGGCGGCTGCCAGGCGGTCAAATTGTCTGCTTTTGTCCTTTGAAATAGCGTTTTCTTGCAATTGTTCGCTGTTCTCGGCAAAATCAATGGCACTGCTGTGAAACGTCATTCTCACTGTTGAATGCAAATAAACTAGTGAACTAAGATATTAGTTTGGTAACCAGTTCATTTCGATTCTTTCATACAATCAGTGATCCAAGAAAATCAAAAATGAAACCACAAAAGATCAATGCGATTGAATGTTCAGCTTGTAATGATTTCTTTGCAATTGATTGATTAATTATAACATAAAAAATAATACAAATTTATAAAAATACAAACATTTTTTTTTTATTATTATTTATTTTTTTTCATGAACTCATTGCAATTGATTGATTAATTAAAACATAAAAAATAATACAAAAATATAAAAATACAAACATGTATTTTTTTCATTCAAATTACTACATAATTGAAATAATTTTCAGAAGCGGACAGTCTGTTGCCTCGAACGTTGATACGTTAAAATTGTCATTTGGATGAAGTTTTAGACAAGTTTTAAGGTGTTTTTGAAATTTTTTTTTATATTCCTAAGATGGCTTTGGGTTATTGGACCCCAAAGGAAAACGTAATTTTATTAATTTTTTAATATTTATAAAATTACTAACTAATTTATTGATTTAAAAAATGTATTTATTTATTTATTTTTTACATTATTTTTTATTTATTATTTTTGTATTTATTTATTTATTTATTTATTTATTTATTTTACTATTTATTTTTTAAATTGTTTCTACCTAATTTTTTTATTTTTAATTTACTATTTATTTATTTATTTATTTGAATTTAGTCTTTGAAAACGATTCTTCTTCTTTTTATCCAAAGTTGTGTGATGTGATGTGATTCATGAGCATATTTGACACGATACGAAATGGGTGACATAAATTATAACTATAGATCTTTATTCCTGGTATCGTTGAAGACATCAAGTTGATCCCACCAAGAGAAGATATAGATGTCCTTAACTTGCCATCCTTTCATCGGAGACACGGTTCTTCTTTATGCCTATTTAAAGTCAGTTCTGGTTGACAACGTTCTAGTATCGAATCACTAACTTGAGACATAGTACAATGTCCTGCAAGGATCACACACCCACACATATGTTATGCACATATGCGAGATATTCAAAAACGACACATCACGAATCGTAGCGATGCTTTATTAGCGAATTCTTTGTCAAAACGTTCGCTCGAAAATTCAATAACAATCTTCAATGCATGCGCTGTTTCTAACTCCACTCCCTCCACTGCTACCAACACGACCCACCCCCACTACCCCAACTACAATCTCAGCTATTCGTCATCTCCTGTGCCGTTGTGCGTAATTTTTCTTCTGCTTTGTTGCGCTGTGTGCGCTGCGAGTTTGCGACAAGCGAACAGGCGGCATTTTCAACTGTGAGGGTAAGAAGATTAGCTGGAAGTTCCACTTTGAAGTAGATTTCTACCTACCTTTGCGCCGGTTATGTTATGTTATGCGTGTGTGTGTGTGTGTGTGTGTGTGAGTGGCTCAGTTGCCTATTGAAGGGTGTTTGATGACTGTTCAGGCTGCACACATGTGTTGAAAATCAACTTTGAATTGTAATAAATCTTGTAAAGGCCAGAAGAAGCCTGTTCCAGGGAAAAGCATTAATTAGCTCATAGGAGTTGACACCACTCGTCTAGGCGAGTGACAGCAGTCAGTCGGTTTCCAGGAATGAATATGAGCTGCGAATTCAGCGGAAATATGTATGAATGCATGTAAAGTTAGAAAGAGAAGCATTGAGTTTGCTTTGATTTGAAGATTTCTGAAAATTTCAGTTTAGTTATTGGCAGATTGAGCTAAGGTTGACGAGCAATTAAAATGGAATTCATATTACCAAAGTTCAAGAGACAACGTTGAATCTCTTCTCTGGGATAAGAGACCTCGGAAAGGACAGTTCGGATTGGGTTTTCTTAAACTTGTTGAATTCAATATTTCAATTACTGGTAGATTTGGGAAAGATTTACGATTACAAATTAAAAAAAATGCACGCGACAATGTTGAATCTCTTCTCTGGGATAAGAGAACTCGATACCCTTTTGCACCTTGAGCTGGCTTTAAAAAGTTCGGAAAGGAAAGCCATGAATTTTCACAAACTTGATGATTTCTCAATATTATATATTATTTCTCAATATTTCAGTTATTGGTCGATTCCGCAATGGTAAACGATTCAAAATTACCAAAGTTGCAGAAAACAACGTTGAATCTTTTCACTGGGATAAGATATCCTCGATATCCTTTTTGCATACCGAGCTGGCTTTGAAAAGTTTGTAAAGGAAAGCAATGAGATTTCTTAAACTTGATGATTTCTCAATATTTTAGTTATTGGTAGATTCAGCAAAGGTTAACCATCTAAAATAACCAAAGTTCCACGAGACAACATTGAATCTCTTCTTCAGGGTAAAAGACCTCGGAAAGGACAATTCGGAAAGGGGAGCAATAAATTTTCTTAAACTTAATTTCTTCTCAACATTTCAGTTATTGGTGGATTCGGCAAAGGTTAACAATCCAAAATAACAAAAGTTGCAGGAGACAACGTTGAATCTCTGCTCTGGGATAAGAGACCTCGATATCTTTTTTGCACACCGAGCTGGTTTTGAAAAGTTTGGAAAGGAAAGCAATGCATTTTCTTAAACTTGATGATTTATCAATATTTCATCTACTGGTAGGTTCGGCAAAGGTAAACGATTTCAAATCACCAAAGTTCCTCGAGACAACGTTGAATCTCTTCTCTGCGATAAGAGATCTCGATATCCTTTTTGCATACAGGGCTGGTTTTGAAAAGTTCGGAAAGGAAAGCCATGAGTTTTCTTAAACTGATTGATGATTTCTCAATATTATAGTTATTGATAGATTTGGCAAAGATTAACGATTTCAAATTATCAAAGTTCCATGAGACAACGTTGATTCTATTCTCTTGAATAAGACCTTGGAAAAGAAAGTTCGAAAAAGGAAGCAATGCATTTTCTTAAACTTGATGATTTCTCAATATTTCAATTACTGGTAGATTTAGTAAAGATTTACTATTTCAAATTACCAAAGTTGCACGAGACATCGTTGAATCTTTTCTATGGGATAAGAATGAATGAATGCAATGAATTTTCTTCAATTTGATGATTTCGTAATATTTCAATTACTGGTCAATTTGGCAAAGGTTAACGATCTAAAATAACCAAAGTTGCACGAGACAATGTCTCTTCGCTGGGAGACATTGACCCTTTCGGCATCTCGAGTTGGCTTTGAATAATTTTAAGGACACATAAGGTTGAGGCGTCTTACTAACTACGCCATTACTTTGTACTTTGAGTCCTATTGATTCCTATTAAACCCTCATTAGAAGCTCACAATTTACCATTTTATCAATAAAAAAAGTCTCACTTGTGAAACAATTTCACCAGCAATTGGCAAAAAATGTGAAAAAACCAAAATCGACGCATTGCCATCAAGCAAAATTTTCCATTAAATATGAAAACTATAAGAAAACAATCAATCAGCAAATATATCCTTTTCCCTGGGCCGTTGTGGCCGTTGCCGTTGCCGTCGCTGTCGCACCAAGAAGCGGCAAACTGCTTTTTCTGCTTTATGTCATCATTTTAATATTTATTTGAATTCGTTTGCTTGTTTATTTAACCCTTCGGATATTGCTTTTCAATTTCAATGTCCACAAAAGCGTAATGACACTCCAGTTCCAAACTGTGCGCTGCCGCTTGTCCGCTCAACGGACAACGCACGCAGCGGGCATTTTGGGCAAAGACAAAAGCCGCACAGCGTCCCACTGCGTGCTGTTGTCGACGCGGCTGACAGGAGTTGCCGTGAAAGTGGGTGCTGCTGCCGAAAGATGCTGCTGGCGCGTGGACGAGCGCTTGGCGACTCGGCGCGCTGTGTCCTTCATCAGCCACGACGGCTCGACGGCAGGCAGTGTTATTCAAATATGTCCGAAAATAAATACAAATGCCAAAATGACGAAATGAATGCATGAATACAATTAGAAGTGAACGCGAACCCCAGCTCAGCTCCAACCCTCGCCCCCAACCACCGCGCAACGTTGGTGATAAGCGCAAAGCGGCGCTTGTTGGCTAAAGAAGGGGTGGGGACGCGAATGCTGGATGTTCTTGATTGGATTGTATTGGATTGCTGTCACTGGTGACATTCATGCTTAGTTGTTGTTGTTGTTTTTGCAGTGATCCGTGTTGCTGATGGCAGCGGCAGTCCACGTTTCGCCCTCGTCGCTTGCCGCCATTATGACAACAATAACAGCAAACAGCGGACGAACTCACCCCCGGAACGAACGGCGGCATTGGTGGCGTTGGCCTAATCTGTGCTAGATTTTTAATTAAAAATATAGATTAAAATATTTTGCAAGCAGCAGCAGCAGCCGAGCAGCAGCAGCAGCAGTTGGGCAACAACTACAACTACAAATCGAAATTTCAAGCGCAGTCGAAGACGCCTTCGCAAGCTGCACGCGTTGGCTCAATGTTGTAGTTGTTGTTGGCGGTTGGGCGGGTGGGCGGTCGAATTGTGAATGGCGATGTAATTGCGTTCGTAATGGTTAAACGGTACAAATGTTCGTAAGCCCTTTGGGGCAGCGAGCGCGCAATTTATATTGTAGCCGTTTTAATTGATTTGTTGGGCGTTTAATGAAAAATTTTCGCTGTCCAAGGACACGTTACATCATGGGGAAATATCATATTTTTGAGAGTACAAGATGAAGAAAAGATTCATTCATTCAGTAGGAGCTACTTTGCAGTACAAGGCAAGACGTTCCCTATTGCTCGAATTCATTTTCTAACTTTCCTATTTTTCATTTAATTTATTTTCTCCTTTTCAATACTCGGATTTAATAAGTTTTCCTCCTAAAGCAATTACAACAATACGACCATGAAAGGACACTTTTTTTCACCCCACTTGTCAGCAATGACGTCAACTTTTATCGACTCGAAATATGGCAGTTAATATTGCAAGCATTTTAATGGACATTTTTAAAAGCACTAAGCATTTCGGATTAGTCGCCCCTCTTGCTCATTAAATTTAGGACTAGAATTGATATTTTACGATGAGCCTAATGAAAATTCGCCATATGATGAAAATGTCATTTGGCCCACACATGACTCGCGCTGTTCGAATATAGTCGACGCTCTCACATCGCACAAATGCGTAGTGCAATTTCTTTTTAATATTGTTTCAGTAAAAGTGCACATAAAATTAAAAGAGCAACAGCGTCGCTATAAAAATATTGCAACAACACTAATGCCGACACCAGATGCCATTCGCCATTAGAAGAAACGGCCAGCGGTTCGCGACCACAAAAGCTCACATGGCGCTCGCCGCTTGGCGGTTGGGGCGTGACGCATTTAGTGGCGTCAAAAATCTCAGAGCTGCTGCTCGTTGTTAGAAGCATACATTCTGCTAAAGAGGAGAAGAGGACGACGGAGCGGAAGGGGAAGAACGAGAGTGTGAGTGAGTAAGAAGGCCAGCAGGGTTGAGGAGGAGCAAAGCTAGAGTCAAGCAAAATTAGAGTTTGTGTTTGATGTTCGGAGAGAGGGAAGTGAAGCAAGAGAGACAGAGACGAAACGGTTAAAAGTAAAGAGGGAGAACGAGTGAATATAGTTTTGGAGAAAGTTTAATAGATCTTGTAATTTATTTTCTGTAAAAATGAAGAAAAAAACGAAAACGAAAAAAGAAAAGGAAGTAAAAGGATTTAAAAAGAATTAATTTAAAATTAAACCACAAATGAAATGGCAATCAAAACGGAACTAAGATAACAAAGAAGGAGAAAAAATATTGAAAATGTAAAAGAATATCAAAATAAATAATTTTGTACAATATTAAGTAAAGTAAGAAATATATAAACCGGAGAAAGAAAAGAACAAGAAAGAAATAAAAATAAATAAAAATAAATGGAATATTAAGTAAAACAAGAAAATTATAAAGCAGAGAGAAAAAAAGGAAGGACAAACAAATTGAAGATTATCAAAATAATTTATTTTAAATAATATTAAGTAAAACAACATAAATATGAACCGGAAAAAGAATGGAATAAGAAAGAAATAAAAAAACAATAAAAATGTAAGGAACATTAAGTAAAACAAGAAAAATATGAACCGGAAAAAGAAAAGAACAACAAAGGAAAAAAAGTAGTTAAATCTCTTAAATTTAATTTCAAAGAGAAAAAGTGATGAAAGGAAAACTAGTGAAATATAAATAAGATGACGGAGAAACAAAAGAAGGACAACAAAATTGAAAATTATCAAAACAATGAATTTCGAGGAATATTATCTAAGTAAAACAAGAAAAATATGAACCGGAGAAAGAAAATAACAAGAAAAAAAAACAAAAAAAAAAGAAAAAAAAAAATTTATAAAAATAAAAGGAACATTAAGTAAAACAAAAAAATATGAAACGGAAAAAGAAAAGAATAAGAAAAAAACAAAAAAAAAAGTAGTTAAATCTCTTAAATTTAATTTGAAGATAGAAAAACTGACGAAGAAGCAAAAAAAGGACAAACAAGTTTTAGGCTATCAAAATAATGAATTTTGAAGAAATAATGAATGGAAATTTCAAGTAAAAGCAACGCAATAGAAGAAATTAAGAAAGTAAAAAGAGTAGGCAAGAGGAGAGAAGTGGATAACTGACAAAAGAGGGAGAAGAACTAAGATTATGAGGAAAATAAATGAAATGAATATGAAGTGAGTGAATAAAAAGGGAAAGCAGATAAAGATAAGAAAATAGAAAGAGGAAATAGAAAATCGAAAAAAGGAAAACTAAGTATGGTGATGAAAGGAGAAATAGGTAATAAAGGAATGAGAAATAAACGAATAAAAAGAGAAAACAAATAAAAAGTAGATGAAAATGAAAATTGGAAATAATGATAGGAAAAAAGAAATGAAGATGTAAAGGAATTTTAACGAAAGCAAATAGAAGTGGATATCAAAAGACAAAATGGTTAAAAAGAAATATAGTACAATCGTAATAGAAAAAGAAGAAGCAAAAATATAAAAAAAACGTTGACAAGGAAAAGCAACCTTTGAGGAAGGAATGAAGAAATAAAAAAATGGAAAAAATAAAAACAACAAAAAGGCACATTTGAAAGAAATTAATGACATCAAAAGGAGAAAAAGCGAATGAGGAAAACAGAAAAGCCGGGGAAAAAATAAAGAAAACAAAAACCACAAGCAAAGAAAGAATTATTAATAGGAAGTAGAGATGGAAGAGAAATCAGACAAAAAACATAACATAACATAACATAAAAGTAAAATAAAGTTTGTGCACATTTTAAAGAAAACCAAGTTCCATTTGAACTAAAATATAAAGGAAAAATTTTGTTTTTGGAAGCTTTAACTCCCTCGTAAAGTTTCCCTTTTCCTCTGGTTTGTTTATATTGTGGCAGTGTAGCGGTCGAAAAAAATTCAATCGTAAAATCTTCATTAAGAAAATATGTTGCAACAGCGACGTAACAACAACATAACAACAAAACAACAACAATTTAATGCATCAAGTGGATTTACGAGCGACACTAAACTATGCTCAAGCGTCCTGCTTTGGTCTAAGGATGAGGAAATATTATGTACAAAAACATTTACAGTGCATACACGAACCATTTCACACACACACACACACGTACGCACATGCTGGCGAGTGCACATAAACTCCGTTTAGCTTCAATAAAAATATGATTTTTTGGCGCTTTATTTTTTTTTTCGTCAGCGGGTTTTTATTTTCATATTTACTTAGTGTCTTTGTTGTTGTAGTTGTTGCTGCTGCATTTGTGTCATTGTCTTACAGCGACAGCAAGTCGTTAGATATAATTTTTTGGTCATTTAATTTATGTAAAAGCAAAAGAGATTTTATGGTTATTTTAGCACCAACACACACACACACACACACACACACACACACACAAAAGCAAACAGCTGCCGCAGGCCAAGACGTAACAACAACAAGCAAACCGCCAACAAACCAAAGAAACTTCAATCTTTACACCAGCCAGCATCGACATTAACTGAAGGACGCAACGCTCTCCCCTCTCTCTCTCATCCCTGTCTTATTTCGCAAATAAACGCACTCAGTCATATGCGATAAACGAGCATTGGTGTTGTTGTTGTTGTTGTTGCTGTTTTGTCATTGTCCTTTGCCATTGTGGCATTATTATGAATTTTTATTGCACAATGTAAATTTTATTATAATGAATTGGTTTATGTGGTCATTTCAGTTTGACTAAGTTTCATATTGTCTGGTATTTTGCATTCGTTGGGCAGTCAGACCGAACTGCGTTAAATTTCAGTGACATGAAATCGTTTAGTTATTTATTACACAGTCCGCTCGTTATTTTCTACTTTCGAGGGTTATTAAAGTTGAAAGAATATACAAATGAAAAATGAACAAATATGTACAAATCGCTATAAACCATACCAACTGGTCATTAATGTGGAAATTGAAGGCGGTTTGGATATGATTTTTGAAATAGATTTATTACAGCTTTAGTTGGAAATTCAAGCTGAAATATTGAAATTTATTATGAAGATGTGTCCAAGTAATAATGGTTTCAGATTGGAAGTATTGTATAAAAATTGGTGTAGTTTCTATCTTTAAGATGCAGATTTAAACCTCCGTAGACTAGTATGAAGTGCACTGGGACTTCATCCCAGCGGTAGTGGATTTTATTTCCACTTAAGATTTGGCCTCGCACTTTTTTAAATTTTCCAATTTTTTCTTACTTCTAATGGTTTTCCATTTCATCAACATTTTCCCCAAGCAAATCCTTGACCTTGGGACAAGTTCTTGTTCTTCTCACTCCATTGAATGGATGGGTCACATTTAGCAGATTGTCAGTAGTTGTACAAGTGCAACAACAACACCTTCAGCAGTACCAATACGGACTAATCCAAAAGGACGCAGTGCTCATCGGAGACACCAACCGTTTGCGTTTTCTTCCCAAGGTTGCCACTTAACTGAAATTTCTTGTACCAGAATTTTGCTTAAAAAAGTCTTAAAATAGAATAAAAGAACCTGTTTTTCTTTTCGAAAAATTGTTTTTTTTTTTGACAAAACAAAACATATCTTTTATATAGAAATTCTGTCCAATTGCCTCAAAAAGATTGTCTTTTTGCACACAATTTTGAATAAAAAACACCTAAATTAATAAAAAAGCGGTTCAAAGGTCCAAGTGAAATAAAAAGGCCCACTTTTGACAATTGTGGCTGATTGCAGGCACCAAACCTTTGCGTTCTCCACCCAAGGTTGCCACTCAACTTAAAAAATTTTCCTAAAAAAGGCTTAAAATAGAAAAAAGGACCTTTTTTCTTATCAACAAATTTTTTTTTAACACAAAGCAAACCTTTATGCAGAAAATTTTTCAATTGCTTCAAAAAGATTTTCATTTAAGCTACACAATTTTGTATAAAAAAGACCCAAATCTTGCTAAAGCGGTCCAAAGGTCAAAGTGATATAAAAATGCCCACTTTTGGCAACCTTGCCTCCACCTTCCATCTGTGAACAACGGATGTGTAGACAGTACTAATATAATTTATGGCCCGAACACATTGATGACGCCAGCGACAGAGCCACATGACTACAATATGACGTTGGTTTTAATCATTGTCGCGTAGTCAACTACTTGATTTCGACAAAAGCGGCAGCAAAGTTGTGATTCTATGTTTTGACAGATTTGGTCATGTTGCTGCCGTCATTTATGGGTATGGGACCGTCGAAAACTTGCACCTACACGAAAGCGTCTCTGCTATTGGCATAGATGGCCACTCCATCAGCTGGAACTGGTAGCAATGGACTATCACTAACCACTCATCCTGGCAGAATTTCAATGCTTTGCTCTCAAGTGGAGTTAATGAGGAGAGAGAGATGAAAATCTCAATCTTCCAATTTTAAACCAGGCGGCTAGAGCTGCTTCAAAATCGCCTATACTGGGTTCTGAGATATAGGGAAATTCAAGGAAACTGCATAGCAGATTGTATTGGTACCACTTGGCCACCTACTAGGTGTAGGTTTCCTATCGCTCGGGAAGGTACGACTGAACAGTTCAGTCAAGACATAACAACTCTTGGTATCCGTCCTTTAACCTATAAGCTTTTTACTCATATAAGCTCTATTAAAGAAACTAACCTAAGATGAGCAGAAGGCAACACAGAATTTACTACTTATACGCCAACTATGGCCAACCTTACACTTCCCTTGTTTCAGAGAACTTTCTTCACTAGAAAAGTACCAGTTGAGAACCATGATTAGTATTCTGACGTCTCACTGTGTTTTTAATGACTTCTTTTGAAGCCGTATGGATCAATAAGAGGAAGGACACTTTATCCTCTATGCATTTGACCTTCATTATCTAGAAGAAGAAAGGCTGACCGGGCCAACTTCTTCCTCGACAATCTACATGATCTAATCAATTGGACTATTCATAGTCTTCTACATAGGTTTCGTAAGAATCTAAAACTGGTTCAATGAGAGAACAGACTTAAGCCCGATTTATTGTGGTGTCACAAGTGGGCTTTGTCTTAGGGTCACTCCTACTTACTCACCTTTCTTCTTTTATTTACTAAGTTACTAAGTATCTAATACTTATTTTACTTAGTTTACCATACTAGCTGGTCTCGCAATAAGTAAAAACACCAATACAAATTTTTAAATTATTATTTTTTTTATAATTTTATTCATTTTATTTATTTACGTTTATAGACCCTTGATATCCTCAGTGTAATCTTTGTTGTTGTATGTTTTTTTGTTTTGTTTTAATTTATTCATACTCGCATTTTGCTTAAAATGTTTCATAATCTCATCGGTTTTGTAGTTTTTTGCAACTTTGCTGCCACTTTCACGTACACTTTAATATATAATATTTATTAATTTAAATATTTGCAGCGGTTTTGGTTTCACTTAAGTATGGTATGCTTAGCAAAAGTTTCCCAATTTTTATATTTTATAAGTATTATGCAGTTTTCTTAGGGAAATGTATTGCTGCATTATTGGTTTTTTGTTTTGTCTAAATTAACGTACATAATTTTGTTTTTTTGGTTTCTTTTTTTACAATTTGTTACCATAAAAGTTTTGGTTGGCTTAGTTGAAGATTTTTTAGTTTATTTTTTAATTTTTTATTTGTTTTTTGTTGGTTTTTAGTTATATTTTTTTTAATTTTTATTAATTATTTATTTATTTTTTTATTTCTATAAGTTATTTTTATTAAGTTATATTTATTTATGTACTTGTAGTGCATTATTAATTTGTTATTTATTAGAAATTTATTTTTTTAATTAAATTTGATTTTTTATTTGTTTTAAGTTTTATTTTTTTTATTTTATAATATATTTTTTTTTTATAGCTTTCTTGCTAATTGGTTTTTTTTAATTATTTATTTATTGTATTTTTTTTTTATTCTAAAAAATTGTATTATATATTTTTTTATTTATTATTTTTTTTTCATTTTTATAGCTTTTATGCTAATTGTGTTTTTTATTTATGTTTTTAATACTTATATTTTTTAATGTTTTAGTCATTAGTTTTTATTTATTTAATTGTTAATTTTGTATTTTTTGTTTTAATGTTAGTATGTTATTAATTTGTATTATTTTACTTATTTTTTGTTTTTGTTATTATTTTTGTTAGTTATGTTTTGGCTATTATGAATGAATAAAGTTAATAAAATTATTAATTTTAATTTAATTAATTGATAAAATTATTAATTTTAATTTAATTAATTAATACAATTATTAATTTTATTAATTATCTAAAATTATTAATTTTATTAATTATTTAAAATTATTAATTTTATTAATTTCATTTGCAATTTGTTTTTATTATTTGATTTTTTTTTGGTTTATAGTTATTTTTGTATTTTGTGCTTTGTTATATTTTCAGTTTTATATATTTGGTTGTAAATATTTAATTTTTGTATTATCAGTTTTTTTATTATTTTTTTAATTATTTTTTTATTAGTTCTTTAATTATTTTTTTTATAATTTGTTGTTATTTTTTTATTATTTTTTTCTTATTTTTATTATTGTTTAGTTATTTTTTTGTAAGTTTTTATTATTTTATTTATTATTTTTTTTTTAATTTTTTCATTTTGTATTATCTAATTTTTTACATTTATTTTAAGTTCAGTATTTAAAATTTTATTTATTTTTACTCTTTTTCGTTTAGTTTTGTATATTTAAAATTGATTTTTCAATTTTAAAAAAATTATTTAAAAAAAAAAAGTTATTTAAAAAAAAATTATTTTTTAAATTTTATTTTGAATGTTTACTTTGTATGTTTTTTAATTAATTGTTTTATTTATTTTGTTTTAAATTGTTGTCTTAATTTTTTTAATTTGATTCATATTATTTGTCATGTCTTAAATATTTTTTATTAATTTGTGTTTTTTTCAGTTAGTTTTTTGTTTTTGTTCTTGTTTTAATTTTATTGTTTTTATTTTGATTTATTTCCTTTTTTACATTTTTCTTAATTTTTTTAATTAATTTATTTGTGGTTTTTGTCGTTTGGTTTCTTGGTTCTATTTGTTTAGTTTTACTTATTGCTAATTTATTTCTTTTGAATTTTTGTATATTAGTTATTTTTTATTTAAAGTTTTTCTCAATATTTTTTTATTTTTATATTAAATTTTTATATTTTTTATTTCGGTATTTGAATTTTAGTTTTAGGCTTTTTTGTTTCATTCTTAATTGTTTATATTTAATAGTTAAGTTACGCGCCGCCTAGCTGTAATTTTACACTACACTTTATTTCTGCTAGTAAATATATATTCATATTTATATTTATTATATATAATTTATATCAGAGTGTGTGTTTGTGTTTTGTATAGTTTTTCTGTAATAGGTTTTCCTTTTCTTATTGTTTATTAATTTTTCCTTTGCTTACCGCTGTTTGCTATGTTTTCCTCTGTGTTCTCATGTTTTGCTTATAAATTCTTTTGGTTGCTTAATTTTTGTTGTTTTTCTCCATGCATTTACAGTTTCATGCTTTCAGGCATTTTTCGTAATAATATTTTTGCCCATTTCGCATTTCGCAATGCAATGCAAATATTTTTGCTTTTGTGTATTTTCAAATTGATTCCCTGTTTTCTTGCTTTTAATCATTTAAATAGTTGCAATAGTTGCTTAGCGCTAAAGACGACTAACATGCAACACTGTTGCCGCCGCTGCTGCTTCTTCTTCCACCTATTTATGTACACCTTATCGCTCGTCTGTCAGCTGCTTGTTTGGACTGTGTGCATTGCGGGGGTGTGGGGGAGTTTCAGATGTTCCAAATAGTTCTTCAGCACTGACTTTCTTCTTCTGTCTTTCGGTGACTGACTTTTGTGGTTTGTCCGGTTGCGGGGTCTGCGGGAATGGGTGCGGTACAACTAGTCGCTAATGTCGGCCGGCTGCTGACGTCTTCCATTAAATTTTACTTATTTTCTCATGTTCTCAAGTGGTAATTTATGTACGTTTTACGAGTTATAGGTAACTGACTCCTGCTCTTTCGAATATTGGATTGGGTTGCCAATTGCATATTTTGTTTTGCATATCGAATTGTGAAACGAAGGACTTAAGAAAACGTTGTGGAAAAACAACAGCTCGCGCTCTACGCTTACCAAGTAGTAGTTGGAAAATTAATGTCTACACTTGAACGAAATTGTTTAGCCTTAATCGACATTAGATACTTAACCTTAGCTATGTACAGTGACTTGAGATATTTTTTTAAATTAATTTCTTATAATTTACTTTACAAATTGTAGCTAATTGTCAGTGGTTGACGCCTGAAAAAATTCTAACATATAATGTCGTTTTTTTCAGTTTGCATTCTTTTCATTTGTTTTGGCTAATTTTTGTTTTGGTTTTTTCCATTGTTTGTATGTAAGTTAAAAAATAATATGTATATATATATATATAAATTTATGTATAACTAGTGGATAGTTTTGCTTGTTATTTATAATTAAATTTTAATTATATCGGCTCAAAGTACGGTAATTGCATTTTTCTGGCGCATATTTTTCGCTTTTGTTGATTAGCAAAAATTCATACTTTACACATTTTTTTTGGGAAAAACTAATTTTATTTTACAATTTTGCATTTTTTGCATTGTGTGTTGGTTGCTGTTGCTGTTGTTGTGGTTGTTGCCATGGAAATGGAACATATTTTTAAATAATTGCACAGAATATTTGGACAGAAAATTGAGAGCGGAAAAGTGTGAATAAAATTTAATGAGAAGAGGTGTAAATAAAATTATTAATATTACAGTGGTGTCTGGATATACTGAACTAATGATTGCAAGGCCTATTCACAATATTGAGGTTGTTCACTATATCAAGGTTAACATTTTTGTTCAAAAACTCGTTTTATTTGCTCAAAAAACACTTTTTGTTTTTTGCTTGAAAATTGTGTTCCATATTTAGAGGCTCGATGCAAAATTTGGGTGTTCACTATATCGAGGTGTTTACTATATAGGGGGTTCACTATACCCAGACACGACTGTATTAGTAATATTAGGATAGAGGGTTGAAAATAAAGAAATGTAAATAAATTTGAACGGACAAAGTACTAAAGGAAGTGTTAATGCTGAACTTTCAAAACTTAATGTAAATATTTGAAAAAAAGTTAAAAATTATTTGCTAAAACTTGACTCAGTTTGCTGCAGAGACTCGGAACTTGTAGAGTGTTTTCTCTGGTAGACATTGTGAAGTGGAAAACTTAGGCTTCCTATGTTAAATTAATGAAAACATTAGGATAGAGATAAATTAATTTGAACAAAAAAGGAACTAAAAGAATGGTTAATTAATTCTTGCAATCTAGGTTTGCAAAGTTGAAAATATATTAAAAATATTTCGAAAAGAAGTTCAGAGATATTAATTGAAACTTGGCAAAGTTTTTTGCGAAGATTCAGAAGTTGTAGAATGTTTTCTCTGATAGACATTTTGAAGTGGAAAAAAGTTTCCTATGTTGAATTAGGGAGCTTTGTAAGGTCGAAACAATTATCTTGAACTTTTTGGAAGGATTAATGTTTAAATTAATTGTACAAAATATTGGGATAGAGATAAATTAATTTGAATTTGAATAAAAATATTTCAAAAAGAAGTAAGGAGATATTAACTGAAACTTAGCTCAGTTTTCTGCGAAGATTTAGAAGTTGTAGAATGTTTTTTCTGATAGACATTTTGAAGTGGAGAACTTAAGTTTCCTATGTTGTTTTTGGGGGTTTTGTAAGGTAGACAAAATCATATTGATTTTTTGTATTTATTATTCTTATTCGTTTCTGATTTACACCCTCCAGGGCGAGTCGTCCAGCACTTCCTCCTGGACATTTTCAAAATATTCTTTCCACTTTGAATGCTACGACAATAAATTAAAAAAAAAGTACTAAACAAATTCTCCAAACTTTGCACTTGGGTCCCTACCAACTAGAAATCAGTGACGTGAAACACCTAAACTCATGAAAACTGCAAAGTTTAATAGGGGACAGTTGGGGCTCAGTCATTCGGACCTTTGCTCTTCTTTATTCTTCTTCTAGGAGAGAATAGAACAATCATGGGTTGCAGTGTACTGTACTCAATCAAATATAATCCGCAAATTGGAATGTTAAAGCTCTTTGCCGTAGTGGCAGTAGAAAAGAGGAGGTAAACACGATAAAGATTCATTGTTAGCAAAGCCAATAAACTTGAAAGGGATGCTAAGCCGATTGCAGTACCAGAGTTAAACGATTTCATGGCTGTATTGCCCATGTCTCCCGTATGGACGATGAAGCTTTGGTAAAAATAGCTTCGAGGCGGTAGTTGGAACTCGGAGGCTAAGAGAGAGAACGTGTCTCTGCAGGCAGGACCAAGGTGAGGATGGCCTATCTGCTCTTGGTTTGACCAACTGGAGCAATTGTGCACAAAGTCGAGGCACCTGAAAAGAGTTTTATTGGGTTTTTTACTCGTAGAATCAGTTTGAACTTCTTACAAACTTAATGCATTACAAATAGTCAAATCGATAAGATTGAATGTATTAAAGAAACAGAAGTTACTCAACTGAGTGTTCTTTCTTCTGGAGAAGTACACAGAGAATGTAGTATGTGAGTGGGTTGAAAAATTTCTGGCCTTAACATGTAGATGGCAGCACTTGTTTATAAAAGAAATATAATCTAGAAAGAGAATTAAAGTAAGAGAACAACTGACAGGGCATTACCCAGTAAAGGGGTTGCTAAGGCCAGTTAAGTAAGTAAGAGAAAGCCCAGTCTATGAATAAGCCCAAAGAAAGTGGACTTAATATGGGACAGAATATTGAATCAAGATTTAGGCACGAAAAAGCTGTCCACGTTTTGAGTGTCGCCATTGTTCAGGTTGGACTAAAAAAGTGTTCGAATGAATATTTTTAATGCTTTATTGGTGCAATGCAGGCGCAATAAATCAGAGACGGGGAAGTGTGTAGACTTTCAAGAAGCCTTTGTAAAAAATAAAAAGAATTTGAGAAACATTTGTTGTGTACTTGTTCTTCTTCGTTTTCTTGACTGGCACGACAGCCCGATTACGAAACTAAGCCCTAGCTACCCGCAACCGACCGTGTTGTGCGTGCGAATGTTCCGATTCCGAACGGCGAGGTTTGCCCTTTCCTGCTGAGAGGACAGCCGCCGAAAGAAAAATTGTTATTTTTCTTTTTTTTTCGGTGTTAACGCAACGGACAATTGAAGTCGCGGAGTCTTGACTCGCGGCCCAACGCACTAGCCAGCTGAGCTATGGCGGCTGCCCAAGTATACTTGTTAAGTCGGAGATATAATTTTTTCAGATCACCATTGTATATTCGATTACTCTCTTCATTCTGGTCCAAGCAACTCTTGCAGAAGTTATTTCAGAACAGGAAAAATACCTTTGCGCTTTAAAGAATTAGAGGTTTTCAAGGTGAAGGTTTCACATGAGCCTGAGATGAGTCTTTTGTCCTTAGTTGACTTCCTTGTAGTGAGAGAAGTTCCTTAAAGTGACGATGGTTTCTTATTCCCATGAACTTTTTCTATCTTTTAACAAAATATGGTTTTCAACAACTGTTGTTACATTAGGTTGGCTTTAGTTAGATTGGGTTGTGATGAAATTAAAACTTTCTGCCTCCCTTTAGTGAGAGAAATTCTTCAAAGTAACGAAGGTTTATATTTCAATGAACTTTGATCTCTGTCTCAACTAATTCATTTCACAAATTTAAGGTTAGGTTGTCTAAAGTCAGATTGGTTTGTCAATAAATTAAAACTTTCTGCCTCCTTCTAGTGAGAGAATTTCTTCAGAGTAAAGAAGGTTTATATTACAATGAGCTTTTGTCTCCCTTTCTCTCTCTCTCTCATCTAATTAGTTTCAAACACTTTTGTTAGGTTAGGTTAGCTTGAGTTGGATTGAATTGTTAAGAAATTAAAACTTCCTGCCTTCCTCTAGTGAAAGAAATTCTGTAGATTATCGAATGATTGCAATTGCAATGAAATTTTATTTCTCTCTTTCTCTCAACTAATTCAACATTCAACCAGCTCAAACAACTGTTGCCAAGTTAAGTTAGGTTAAGTTTGATTTAGTCAATAAGTTGTTAAAAAAATTTAACTAAGAGTCAAACTTATAATTTCAGATGATGATTCGACTTGCTGCATTTTTTAAACAACTATTATTGGTTTGTAAAAAGGTTAATAAATTTGATAACCAAGCAAGAAGCGTCAACTTTGTTTAAGAAATGTAATATTTAAAAGAAATGAATGGAATCAACTTTTTGAAGCAGTTTTAAAGACAAAAAAACACGAATATCATTTAGAACTGAAATTCACCAACCACACAACGTTTTTTATCATTTTTATTGGTTTATTAAATTGTTTAATAATTTCACTGAATTCATATTTTGCTTTTTTTTGGTGGGGAGGAAGCGGATGATCTGTATTTCTATATGTACAGTTGTGTTCTCCATGGACACAAACACGCTAAAAATTCACTATATGGCTAAAATTAATAGGAGCATTAATTGCGTGCTGTTGTTGTTATTGTTTTTATTGTAATATTTTCATATATAATAGTTTTGTGTTGCTATGGTTGTGTTTGTATTTTTGATATTTTCACTAGGTTTATGCTAAACTTTCTTACACAGTTCTGCAAGCTATACACCGTTACAAACACACACACGCACATACATACACCAACATATCTATGACTGTTTGCTATCTGACTTTGGTCTGACGAATGCGTACAATGTCCAATGATGTTTCTGCATAGAATTTGCAAGCAGTTTTTCCATTACATGCAACTTGCACAGCTCTGGTCACCTTGTTTGGGTTGCGTGTGTATTGGTTGTTGGTGTGCAGTGTTTTCACTACTTCGCGCAAACAACAGTTCAAAGTTTTTTTGAGTTTGTTGTTTTTGTTGTTGTTAGTGTTTTTGATGCTTACCAGTGCACGCTTCAATGGAGGCACACCGAATTTTCTCATCCTTTGCTTTGCCATTTGTGGCTTTTACTATCTCTGGTCTGCTGCTTCTTAGATTTTTTCTTGTATTTTCCAATTTTGGTTTTGTGCTCCTTCTCACACCTCATTGATGTTTACTTAACACAGTCAAGCTGTGCAATTTCGTAAATTTTGTTAAACTGCGCGCATTTCATTTGACAACATTCTCCTCCTCCATCCTCCTCATCAAAGCTCTTCCACACACACACCAACACACCCATACACACTTTTTGTGTGTGTGTCTGCTGCTATTTTTTACAATTATTATTGTTATTATTTATTTTATATTATTAAATATCTGCTGAAAATCATAAAGTTACCTTTCCTTCAGTAAATTTGTGAGCTTTGCTTATGTTTAAAAAAGATAATGTTTTCCTCAAAAACTAATTCAGCAAATATGGTTTTTACATTTACATATTATTAGGAATTTTTTGTTAGACTTAAATATGTAAAAATCTAATATTAATTTTTTAATACAATTTATGCAATAAATTCGATAAGCACCAATTTTGGAAAATTGAATATTTTTGCAAAGATGTTTGGAGAGAGAAAAGTGAACAATACAAAAGAAAAAAATTTAAATATTAAAAAATGTAAATAAACAATGAAGCAATTTGACAACTGACTGCTAAATTTTAGTGTGTGTGCTGTGTGTATGGAAATAAAAGTAAAAAAAGGAAATTAATTAAATATGTTTGTCTCACTAAATCAAACACAGATTTCATTCAATGTGTTGCGCTGGTTTTTGTTGGAGTTTTCAAAGCATTATGAAAAAAATGTTCACTTCAAGTGTGAATGGTACATAAATCGATATGATTATAAGTTAAGTGTTCGACTTGAAAAGAGTAAATGGCTTAATTTCAATTATTCGAATTTTTATGGACCAGTGATTCGCAAACTTTTTTGGTGCACCAAACCAACACCAACATTGCACATTAAATGTTATCACATGATAGATATTTGTTGTAGGGGTTCTAGTGCACTGGGACCAGTAATGATTCCTACTACTATTAGTGAGGAAACATCTCCTAGACTCAGTGACCTTAAAAAAAATTAACAACTCATGGGGCCTGGGTGTGTCATCATCCCTTCTATCCCTTTTTCCTTGTAAGTCGATTCAGGGTTAACTTATCGACTGAAACTGAATATGTTTTACAGTAACATTTTACACGAAAACAGCTGAACTGCCAAAAACAGTGTTGCCAAAAGAAAGTTGCTAAAAAATCACCCTTTACAAGCCACTATTGGCTCAGGAATCGATTCCAGCAGCGACATACTGTGTCACATTACAATTTAAGAATCCACTGAACCAAAGAAATTCTAGTCAAGATTTTCAAGTCAATGCTGGAAAGGGGAAATGCAAAACACCTATCAGTGGTGCACAAAGGGGGGTTTTTGGGGTTCAAACCTTCTAATTACAAAAATGTCTGATGAAAAATTTGGTTTCAAAAGAGGTTGGGCTCAAAAGTTACATGCAAACCTTTGAAAATGAAATCCTGTGCGCTACTGGCGCCTTTAGTCTGTAGAGTATCATCCTTAGAGGTCTCGTGTACCACTGCTGGTATGCATTGAAAAATTTGAAGAAAGCTGCTTCAGACTTTTAAAACCATACAGTGTTGAAAAGTTCGAGGTCTTCATTAAAATTTGTGTTGGTTTGGTTTGTTGGTTGGTTTATGAATTCTGACCCCATGAATTCAAAATCCACTGGCATTCAAATCATAAATGTATGATTCATTATGATGTATAATTCATTAAAATCTATGATTCATTACATTCATTATATAAATCGAAGCTTTGCTATATACCAAAAATTACTGAAGACGCATTAATAAGTTCCTTTTTTTTCAGCGTTTTCAGCGTTTCAGCGTTAGTCGATTTACATTGACTTGAAACAGATTCGAGTTGATTTGAGCAGTGAACTGACTGAAGACGAATTGAAAAGTGCGTTTTTGGAACTTTTTGCTGGTCGATTTGCAGCGATTAGTTAAGCTTTCGTGTCAGATGTTTACATCTGGATTTCAGAAGTGATTGAGGATGAAATTTTTAACAGATTTTACCCCATGAATTAAAACTCAATTGAAATTATAAAATTTGAATCATAAATCGAAGCTTTGGTCCAGTCGATTCACATTGACTGGATACGTTTTCGGGTGAGATGTTTATACCCTGAATTACGGATGTGATTGAAGACGACTTAAAAATTATATTCTCAACGTTTTGAGACTTTATTTTTAGTAGAATCGAATGAAACGCATTCGAGTTGATTTCAGCAGTGAATTGACTGAAACGAATTTAAAAGTGCGTTTATGAAACTTTTTGTTGGTCAATTTGCAGTGACTCGATACGTTTTCGAGTCAGGCTTGAGTTACGAATTCCAGTTGATTTCAGCAGTGAATTGCCTGAAGACAAGTGACTCGATATGTTTTCGAGTCAGGCTTGAGTCACTTGATTTTAAAATTGACTGAAGAAGAATTGAAAAGAATGTTTTTAACGCGTTTTGAAGCTGTGTTTTGGTTTTTTCGTATCAACTGGATACTTTTTTGATGGAGGTGTTTACACCTGGATTTCAGAAGTGATTGACGACGAATTGAAAACTGCGCCTTTACCGCGTTTTGAAGCCTTTTTTTAATCGATTCACATTGACTTGAAACGCATTCGAGTTGATTTCAGCAGTGAATTGACTGAAGACGAACTAAAAAGTGCGTTTTTGAAACTGTTGGTCAATTCGCAGTGACTCGATGCGTTTTTGAGTCAGGCTTGAGTCGCTTCATATTGAAAAGTACGTTTTTATCGCGTTTTGAAGCTGTTTTTTGGTCACTTTACATTGACTCGACACTATTTCGAGTTTACACCTCGATTTCAGAAGTGATTGAAGACGATTCGAAAAGTGTGCTTTAACCGCCTTTTGAAGTATTTTTTTTTTTAATCGATTCGCATTGACTTGAAACGCATTCGAGTTGATTTCAGCAGTGAATTCACTGAAAATGAATTAAAAAATGGGTCTTCCCCGCACTTTGAAGCTATGTTTTTGGTCGATTGGCATTGATTCGATACGTTTTCGGGTCAGGCTTGAGTCACTTGATTCTAAAAGTGCCTGAAACAAATTGAACTGTGCTTCTTTCACACTTTTTGTAGCTTTCTTTTTAATCCTTTTTTTCATCTCATGATTATCAGCTGTCAGTGTGGCTTGCGAATGTTTAACCCTTTTTATCAGTGATAACCATTATGCCTCCCCATGCCGATAATGCCTGGCGTTCGTATACGTTCATCGGCGTAGTCGTCTCCTCGCGTGTATCAGAGGAGACGACCATTACTGGCTTCTATGCATTTTTGCAGCGATTTGAAAATTTAAGAATACGAATGCGTTTAAAACCTTAATGCGATTTGAAATCGTACTTTTGCGACTGTCTATAGTCAACGTTACTGACTCCTAGCAACTTGAGTTGTCATACAAACGCAGTTTTGTAGAAAACACCAACGCTTGCAAACAAAGAAAATCAAACAAAAAATGTTCAGTGTTAGAGAATCTAAGCACAAAAATTAATACACAACTTTGTATTTTCTCACGTCTGCATGTTTGTATGTCTGTGTGTGGGTGTGTGCGTTTCTGTGGAAAACAATGTAATAATATAACATTTGATTTGTTGTTTTTGTAATACTGTTTTATTTTTTTTGTTTTAATATATATATTTACGCAGTTATGCTATTTGTTCTAAATCGAATTTGTTGGCCAATTATAAATAATAACAAAAGGAAAATTAACATAATTTTAGTACAATGCAAACAAAATCATATATGAGAGAGAGAAAATTGAATTTCCATTGAATCAATGCTAACTAATTTAAGTAAATACAAAATCAAAAGCTTCATACAACAGTTGAAAGTTTCGCTGCTAACATTCTTTATACAATGCAAATTCGACAAAAAGCAGCTTATAAACATTGAATTGAGTACAATAATTTTGCTTAATTATAAAGTTGAATGTGATTTAGCAGAGACATTGTGGGTAGTTGGGTGAAAAGTAATGGGGGACTTAAGTTAACTTAGCAGAAAATACACTACAAATAGTTTTAGGCATTTATAGAAATGTATAGCTTTTTTCTTTATATGTGTGTGTGTTTGTTTTTTTATTTATCATATAATATTTTACAAATTGGTCTCACGCTTTAGTTTAAATACAATTCATATGCAAACGAAAGTGGCTGCAATTAAGGTTGTTGCACTGCACTTGTTGCACTACAATACAAATTTGACATACATACACATACATACATATTTATGCAGTTATGCAGCTATTGTGACCACTTAATATGGGCTACTCACGCAATTTTTGTGAGCGCATTTGTTTTTGTTTTCATGTGTAGGTTGCTTGGTATTTGACTGTTTTACATTTGTTGTAATTTATTTGTATTCATTTTTCTTGTTGCATATTTTCAGTAATTTGCCCTAAAGCAGTGGTTCTATGACTATGACACTGTGTTGAGTTTTTTTTTAATTTATTTTATTTTTTTTTAATTTTCTAGAGCAGCTGCGGCGCTCGATTGAGCGCTTTTAGCACGCTTTACATTTTCTTGGTCTCCATGTGAGACGTTTATGATTTTATTATTTAACTATTTTTACAATGCTTTCTGGTTTTACTGCCTGTGGCGCATGGGTTGATGCTTGTTTCTGTGTTTTAGTGTCATTCAGCATCTCGAACAATGCTTCAAACTTCAAATTAAAGCACCACATCCTGTTGTCTGTTTGTTCGTTTGAATGTACGTGTGTGTGTGTGTGTTGTGTTTAGTCTATTCAGTTTTCGGTTTTATTTATTTATATCTTTATTTGTATTGGTTTATTTAAAAACTATGCCAGTCTCAAAAAGCTCGAGTACCTCAAAAAAGCAACCGTTCACCGCTGCACATCGTCTACATCGATTTATTCGTCTGTCTGCACTATGACCTATGCTGCTTCTTCATATACCATCAACTTCATGTATGTATAATTTGAATGCTCCTTGCGCTCGGTGAGCAATTCTCCTGCTACTTAGCGTCTACTATAAATTATCACTTATTTCCATATACTATATATATTTATATTATATATATACGCAATAGTATTCCTGTTTAGTTTCTACTGTACACATACAAAACATACTTTTATTTTCCCTTATCTACCAGCTGCGCATTTCTAGCTCCTGCTGGCCGGTTATTTGCAGTTGTTTCCAGTTATTCATAATTTGTTTTTATACCACATACGTTTATTACATCTCATATTTAGCATAGTTTACGTTTACGTTTACGTTTACGTTTACGTTTACGTTTAGGTTGTTCTGCCTCGACGTCTGCTTCTCGCTCGCTCAGCTTTGCATTTCATCTACGCATACAAATATATCGGCGCGTTGGCTGTTATGGCTAAACTAATTCCATCTATGTCGCTAGTATCCAGTTTTTATGTTTTGTTTTCTTGTCTATAAATTAACACAAATGCTCTTGGCGCGCTTGCAGCTAACAGTCGACGCTCGCTGGCGCCTCGGACGCACTGTCGCTCGCCGCCGCATCCGGCGCCGCACTCCTTCGACGCCGACTGGTCGTCGCCACCGCCGCAGCGCCTCCGGTTGCGCCTTTCTTCTTCACAAACTTTATGTTGTAGGGATCCTCGGCCAGCTCGGGGTACAGCGCCACGTCGTGTATGTACTCGCCCTCGTAGTTATTCGCGTAGCTCTGCTTGAGCAGCTCGTCGATCTCCTGTTGGTTCCACTCGAGCACCGTGGTGAGGCCGTTGCGCAGCGCCTCCTTCTCGCGATGCCACGCCTTTCGCACCGCCGTCAGCTTGGCATGGTGCATCAGCCGCTGCTTCTCCTTCTCCACTGTGGTGCCGTAGCGCAGGTTGATGATGGCATGCGCGCCATGTATCTTCACGTCCAGATAGTTGTTGCCGCTGCCATTTTCGCGCGTGTTCTCGTGGAACGTGGTATTGACTTGGCCCTGCAGTCGCTTCAACTGCTGGCGATCCTCGCTCGCACGCCACGCCTCCTCCTTGACAAAGAAGAACGAGTCCTGCTGGCCGTTGTGCACAACAAAGGTGAACGGCAGCAGCTTTGAGCGATTGAAGACAGACGTGTAGACATCGCGATAGATGGCATTGGCCGCCGGCACACTGGACACAATGGCCTGGCCGTCGCTGGTGCGCGAAACCACAATGCCCTTGCCGAATGGCGGCTCCGTGTCAGAGCCAATGTTGCGCGGACTCGGGTTCATCACGTCGAACTTGAGCGCCGACTGGGGCGGCGCCGATAGCTCCTCGAAGCTGGACATGCGTCGCACATTCAGGTGCGCCAGGAAGCCGCTCTCAACGGCCATGGTTGGTATGTTGTCGATGGGTCGCTTCATGTTCAGCGAGATGGGATTGTGCGGCGGTCGGCCCCACAGCGACGGCTGTTGCCACAGGTTGCGCGTCAGTTGCGGCACCAGGTTCTGTATGTTGAAGCCGAGCGTGCGCATCCACGACGAAAAGTCCGCCGGGTAGTAGCGATCGTGGCCCACGTTGATGGGGTCGTTGCCGTTGAAGCGGTACAGATGCATCTTGGTGGGCGTGATGATGCGCTCGGCCACATGCTCCCAGTTGGGCGACATCCACTGACCGATGAGCGGGTCGTAGACGCGGCCGTCGCCCATGTGCACCAGCGTTGTCACCTGGTCGAGTATGCCGCCGCAAAAGTCAATGGGCAGATAGAGGTACGGGTTCGAGTCGTAGACGATGTGGCCGAAGGGCGAGCGCATGATCTCGCGTATGCCTTCGCCGTACTGGTTGAAGACCATGATGGGCGTGCCACTCTGGTCCGTGGCCACGTAGTACTTGTGCCGGTACACCTGCGCATAGATGAGGTGCCCGACGTCGTCGTATGTCAGCGACATGAGTTTGCCATCGCGAGGCGAGTAGATCTGCGAGACCTCGTACGGTCGCTGCTGGTTGGTGTAGAAGAACTGTGTGACGTTGCCAAAGTTGTCCTTGCGCGTGGTCAGTCGCTTCAGGTGATCGTAGTAGTAGCGCACGTCGAAGCGGCCGCGCTTGGTGGCGCGCACCAGCAGCCCCTGTGTGTTGTAGTGGAAACGCTCCTCGCGCGCATTCTGCGCCACCAGGCCACGACCGTCGTACTTGTACTGGCCCTCGCCGAACTTGACAATGCGGTCCTGCGCATTGTACTCCATGGGAATGGTGTTACCGCGATAAGTGAGTGAGAGTAGGTTGCCGTTGTCGTCGTAGCGGAAGCCCCAAGGCTCCTGCGCCTCCACGCCTATGAGCTGTCCGTCGCAGTCCCACGTGTAGTTCTTCACGTTCGTGTACGTGTTGACGGCCATGTTGCGCGTGTAGGTGCGCGTCTGCGTGATGCGGCCGTGCACGCCGAACGCAAACTCCATGCGGAACACCTCCAGCCGGTGTATGGACAGTGCAACCTTCTGCGTCTGGAAGCGGCCGTCCACTGTACGCGTAAAGCTCGCTGTGCCGTCGTACACCTGGGTCTGGTTCAGTAGCGGATGCATCAGCTTGAATTGGCCAATCAGATTCGGCTGACCGGTGCGCATGTCGTAGGCAAAGTTCTGCGCCGGCAAGTTCTGGCCGCCAATGCGACCCTGTATGGAAATGACGCGGAAGTCGGTGTCGTATTCGTAGGTGAACTTGGCATTGCTCAGGCCAGTCTTGGCTATGAAGTCGATGCGCTCCTCGCTGAGCAGACCACCCGTGTACTCAAAGTCCCAGCGGTACTCGAGCTCGCGCTCCGTGTGCGACACGGTGCTCGGCATGCCGGTGGCCTCGTTGTACAGATACTCACTCTTGCCGTCGCCGTGCACCACTTCCGTCAGCTGGCCGCCCGCGTTGTAGCGGTACACAATGCGCGCACCGTCGCCGGGGAAGATGGTCTGCAGCAGGGCGCCGGTGTGGCTGTAGTGCTTCAGATAGGCGCGCGTGCTGCCCGGCGGCATGTAGGTGCAACGTATGAAGCCTATAGAGGTTTGCATGCTGAACGAGTGTCGGGTGCCCGAGGGTAACACAACGTGTCGCAGTCCGCCGGACTCGTCGTACTGCAGCACAAACTTGCGCTGGCTCGCCAAACCAATCTCGGAAACCAGATTCCAGTCGTTGTACACGAACGATATAATGCCGTCCTGCTGTGAAGTGATCTCCGATAACAGGCCGTGCCGATCGTACGAGTACTTGAGCTCGGCCGGTCCCCAGGCCCAGCCCTCGATGCGATTGAAGCGATCGTAGGTGATGTTGACCGCGTAGCCATTCGTCGGATAGTAAGACTTGGGCAGTCCCGACTGATCGTAGGCCACAATTAGCACCGGCGTACGATTCATATCGTAGAATGTCTCGCGATTGGTGAACTGATCATACTCGACGCCAATGACGCGCGTCTGGTTCACCCAGATCTCGCGGTTCAGTGTCTGCTGCGGATTGCGCACATCGCCCACCAGATTGTACACCGAGTACATGCTGTTCGTGAGGCCCTCGCCCATGGTGACGCTCTGATGCGACCACATGGCCAGCATTTCGGCCTCGACGGGCAGCGCCGCTTCGAGCAGCGGATGCCGCGCCACTGCCGACGATTCCACCACCACACCGTTGGCACTGTGTATGACCAGCGTGTTGTTTGGCTTGATTTCGGCGTCGGCATTCTCACGACCCTTCTTCATGAAAGTGGATCGCACGCCGCCCAGCACCAGTAGCTCGTTGGTTTCGCCAAGCTCGCGCGAGAACAGCGACTCGACCGAGGCGTGCACGTAGACAGTGAGACCCTTGTTGTCGGCCAGCTGCGATGTGATGCGCACAATCTCGCCGCTGGGCAGAATGGTACCGGTGACGCGACCGAATTCATCGTACTGATAGATGTACGTTTCGCCGCCTGCCGAGCGCGACATCAGCAGTCCCGTGTTGCTGTCGTAGTCCAGCTCGATTTCCTGGCGGCCCTTCTCGCTCAACTTGGTCATGATGCCGATGCCGTTGATTTGTATCTCCGACTTGTGATCCTGTGTGTTCTCGATGGAGCTGACCACGTTGCTGTAGTCGCGCAGGAACTGAATCTTGTTGCCGGAGGCATCGGTGACGGTGGACAGGCGACCGAACGAGGTGTTCTTCGAGTATAGGAAGCTGTAGCGCGTCTTGCCGGAGGTGAGGTCTTTGGTTGCCACATGCTGGCCATAACGATTGAAGACGTAAATTTCACTGGACGGTGGATATGGAATGTGGAATTCGCCATTCTCGTCGTGCGAGGGCAAGTAGTGTTCCAAGGCGAGCACATGCAGTGAACCTGGAAATGAAGGAAAATTGATAGGAAGATTAAGTATGGGTGGGTAGAAGAGATATATTTTATAAAATTTCGGAAAAATGGTAATGATTTCGAGGTTCGAAATTTTTTAGTGCGATAGTTTGTAAGGACTTAAGTCTCCTAGAAGGCCCTTAAAAATTATCAATCCTCTTGAGGATCCTCTTAAGATTAAAAAAATCCTTAAATTTGCTTTAAGATAGGAAAGAGTCGGAGATTTCTTTCATTAAGAATTCAATGTCTAATAAATCCATGGAAATTTTTTTCCGTGCTTACTTGTAAACTCTTAAGATTAGATTAGAAAAAACCTTGAATTTGGCTTCTAGATAGGAACAAGTCGAGGTTTCCTTTAATTAAGATTCCAATGTCTAACAAATCCATGGAAATTCTTTTCCTTGCTTACTTGTAAACTCTTTAGATTAGATTAGGAAAAAAAGCCCTGAAATTTGCCTCAAGATGGGAACAAGTCGGAGATTCCTTTTACTAAGAATTCAATGTCTAACAAATCCATGGAGATTCTCTATTGAAATCCAACCTAAAACCTCAATGGTCTTTGCTTTCCGTGCTTACTTATGAACTCTTCACTAGACTACTGAACGAAATAATTTGCAAAACTTTGCAAACCCTTCGCAAAGTGCATTAAATTTATTTAAAGCATGAATTGCTTGCAATGTTTAAACATAATTCATCATCATTTCAGTTCATGGATTTGGTCTGACATCATATTACTTGATGATATTTCGCAGCGCTGCCGTCCTGCCGCACAAACTCAACCATACTTCATTGACATTTCAGACAGATGCATGGCAAATGACAACAACACCAATAGCAACAACTGTAGTTACCAGAAAATGCCACCAGCATTCTCCGAGGATTTTGACCTAAATTTCTGCTCAACTCCAAACTGGCGAAAGGGGATTCGATGCCAAAACATTTTGCTGGCAACTGCTGATGTTTTCCAGTTTAAATTTTTGTCAGTGCTTAAACTGCATGTTGCATTGTTTCTGTATCGCATATAGGACACAATGAACTGTGCTCCCTGCAGTGCCATATTTGACCTGCATTTTTGTGGCAGTTGCTGGCGAATGCCGAATAGCTGAATAGATTTTGTTGATCTATCTTCGAATGAGTTGTGATAAATGTGCGGTCAGTTGCTGTGGTTGTGGCATACATGTTGTGTGTGTATGTGTATATCATCTACGTGTGTATGTGTGTGTGGATTTCATTAAATCGAAAGAAAAAACTTATATGCAACAAACGCATTGCACTTTACCCAACTCGGTTTCATCACGTGCTCGATCCCATAGCACTTGTAGTCAGCATATATGTGTATGTGTATGTATGCATATATGTCTACGTATGTATATGTTCTCGTGTGCGCTCGTAACCATAATTCTGCAAAAATTTCAACTTCAATATGCTTCACTGGTTAGTAGTGGTGGTCGGATGAGTCTGCTGGTTGGTTGGTTGGCTTAGTTGGTTAGTAGCTGCTGCAGTCGATGTTCTAGTTTTATTCCAAAATAACAACACGCAACATAGATCACAACAAAACACCACAACAAAACACAACATAACATGGCAACTTTTCATGTTTTTTGTTCACTTGCATCACCCTCAATTTTTGTATTGCAATGAGCGTTGTTTGGTTTTGAGTGGATTGCTTGGTGCCAGTTTTTTTCTATTTAAGGACGAAACATGCTGTTTGTGTTACAGTTATGAATTTAACCCTAGCTGTCAATAAACTTAATGAAATACATCATGTTTTTGCCAGCTATCTACTTGTGGTGCACATCATGTTTTACTATCGAATTGAAGATAGATGGATTTATCAGATAGATTGCTGCAATTCTGATGAAACATTTTCATATCTCACAACTCACAATTAGTAAATTAAATGAACGATTTATTAACTAAGGAACTATTGTGTTACCGACTATTTGGCTCAGTAGTTGGAGCAGTGGTGGATTTAGAAAAATATTTTGATGGAGCGGGGATTTCAAAAAGTAATTTTATGTTTATGGATATGCTTTTTAATTTGTATGTAGTTTTAAATTCGATCCTAATATTTCGACCCTAATATTTAAAACCCCCGTCCCCCCTGAATCCACCACTTCGTTGGAGAGATAAATAAGATCATCAGAAGAGAGTCCTGAGTCTGACTTGCATCAGTGAAAGAGAACTTTTTCTATGATAGATGGCTTTTCAAAATCAGTAACAAACTTTTGTGTAAATTAATGGCTTACAAAAGAGCTTCTAATTTAGCTTTCGAGCTTTAAAGCATGCAACTTAAGGCGCAAAATGAGGAGCTTGGCTGACATGTGTACGTGACGTTTGACATGTGTATGCAACACGTCTTGCAACACACATTTCAAATGGATAGGGGAAGGGGGCGAGGGGACCTACAACTTTACGCCGAGTCCGAATGGCAGTTTTTGACAATTTTCCTTTCACATTT
Source organism: Melieria omissa (assembly GCA_963971225.1). NCBI lineage: Eukaryota > Metazoa > Arthropoda > Insecta > Diptera > Ulidiidae > Melieria > Melieria omissa. The sequence continues at coordinate 22,216,184 of OZ020268.1, forward strand.
GGAGGTTTTCTCATGGCCAGCTAGTTTCAGCTAGGAATCGAACCAAGGGCCTTCTGGTATGATAAGCCAGCGCGCTACCCGTTGGACTCTAGAGACCGGCAAAATGAGAAGACTAATCTCACGAAGACCATAAGTTCTGCAGTGAGCACTCAGTTGGTCCTTTGTCGAATTGTACTCATTTGAAGCACTTTTACTAAGTTTTAAGTCAACACACTCATGAAATCATCTTTCTTCATACAAATCATCAATCCAACCCATCTTTCTTCATAAAAATTCTTAACCCATTGTTGATGTTGCAGGATTCGTTTAAAAAAAAGTGAAAAATATCGAAAGTATCGGGTTGTATCTTATTTGAAGTGCTTTCACCAAGTTAAATCATCTTTCTTTCTTTACACAAACTCTTAACCCATTGTTGACAGCCCCAAAAATCATTTAAAAAAGTGAAATATAACTACAAAGTTATTTCTTATTTGAAGTGGTTTCACCTATTTTGAAATCAATAGGCCCATTAAAAACAACACGTTTCTGCATATGACACCTTAACCCATCTTTAACTCTTTTGGGTCTCCCAAATTTTATAAAAACATTTCCGAGTGGAAATTTTTTCTAAAATAATAGTTTCTAGTTTCAGTGGTTTGAGTTCGACGATGACGAATCAGTCGGTTAGTCAGTGAGGACAAAGAGTTATACGTATTGGTGCACAAAGGGAGGGGTGTGGGGGTTAAAACCAGCTCAAAATATTTGTTTGAAAAAGAAGGTATGGAGTAAATAAGGTTTCAAATGATATTGGTCTCAAAAGTTGTGTACCAACCTCTCTCCCCCCCATAATGAAATCCTGTTTACACCACTGGTTACATGTAGAGAGATAATATCAATCATATCAGTGTGAAATCTAATCTATGCCAACAGTTGTTGTGCCCCTTAAACTCACCTCAACCCTCGACACTTCACACTAAAGAACATTTTATATCACAAACATATAATTTGTTCACACCAAAATTAATGTTGTTAATGTATTTCATGGGGTTCGCATACTCGCACGCGCACCACCACAATTGCCAAGTTGTTGTTGGTGGAAATTTAGAAAAGTACTTAAATGCCACTGTTGCATGGGCAACCCAACCAACCGATCACCAACTCACCAAGCGGATTTCAAGTTGGTTACAAAAAAACAACTGTAATAACAAAAGTTCCAACAACAACAACAACAAGTATTAAATAAATTCGGATGCAGAATTTCGAGCCACACGGACTTGGCATACGACACGCTAAGGTATTACGAGAAACAACAACAACAATAAGCGGCTAAAACACTCAGTGCGAGTGCACGAACTCGTCACACACACACACACACAAACATACAAATATACGCAACACATGAATACCCTTGAAGTGGAAATTGCAACATTGGCGTCGCTGCGGTTGGTTGTTGCTATATGAAAACTTTTGGCGCAACACTTGTGCAACTGTGGCATTGGGCGGGGTGGGGGAGGCGAGCAAGTGAGGAAGGGGAATTTTTGATGAAATTGTTTACCGCAATGACAACGTGCCGCACACGCGCTGACACAGACAGGATTTGCGAGCTGCTGTCGTTCGGTGAGTGTGGCACACTCGAGCCGCTGAGTCGCTGCTGAGCAGCTGAGCGGCCTCGGTCCGCTCCACTTCGTCGCCATGGCTGACGTGACTGAACGTTGTGACTATTGTGTTTTGTTGCTATTTTTTTATGATTGTTTTTTAAGTTTTGGTTTTGTTTCATTGGTGCAGTTGCAGCAGTGGCGCTTCTGCTATGTGCACGTGCGCCTCTGAAAGTGTGTGTGCGTGTGAGTGTGTGTGCCCGAGCACTGCTCTTGCTGTACACAAAATAATAAATTGTTTAAGTGAATTATTAGATTTTTAAATGCAAAGTTTATTATGCTAAGTGCACTTAATTATATTTTGCAGCAAACTTTGTTCACAACAACAATGCAAAATACTCTCATGCACCACTCGCACACACACACAACATGCACGTAGATATTTAGTACAAAAATTATATAAATTGTATACACATTACGCATGAGTTGAAACATTTTTAATTAGTGCTAATCTGAGTTTTGTGGTTGCAAGCACACTCGTTGCGTTTGCTGTGTATGGCTGTGTATGTATGTGTGTGTGTGTGTGTGTGTCTGCTTGAATTTATGAAGTGCAAAAGTGAATTTCAAGTGTGGTCTGTGCCTGACGTCACACACAATTTTGTGTACCAGTTTTAGTGAAGGCCAAGAAAATACGCAGCGCAGTGCAGTGATTGAAATAAATGACTTGAAATAAATGCTTTCAACGAAAAATTAATTCTTGTCAAACTGTTAATGCAAACTGAAAGCATTTAGTTTGCATTTAAAACTTAGATGTTTTATAAAACAAACCACTTTTGACACGGTCGATTTAGCTTGGGTTGGGTTAGGTTAGTTCGGGTTAAATGCATTTTGTTGTTGGAAGAGAGATCAATGATTACGATTGTCTACTTAGTTGTGAACTACATGGAAACGAATAGGGATCCATTTAATGGTATATTTCATTTGGGGATGGGAGCGAAGGAGTTCAGGTAGTGGTGCACAAAGGATTAAATTTCGGGAGGGGCTGATTGCTTGCAATCTTTGAGCCAAATACCATCTAAAACCGTATTTGGTATCAACAATTTTTGTTTGAGAGGAGGTTGAACCTCAATCCCTCCTGTGTGCGCCACTGAGTTCAGATACAAAATTTTTGAACACAATGGCATGTTTGCTGCCCACAATTTTTTCTAACAAAAAGATTTTTGGGAGCGTTTCAATGCCCAAAACCTTTTTTGTGTGCGCCACTGGATCCACTATGTGGTTCGTTTCCGCAAATTTCCGAACAGGTGATGTTTTTTGGGAAGTGAGTTTTACTTTCTTTTCCCATAGAACCTATGATGCATGAAAATTGCTAATGTTTGAAAATTGTATTTACTATGATAAACCTGTATAACACCGTGCGACAAAAATGAAAAAATTTGTTCACACTGGAAAAAATCCTTATGGGCGTGAAACTAGAGACCAAACATAGTAATAATGCGTACTCAGTTTTTCATTTCTACATCCTTTGTCCTTTTAAAAGGACTTCAAAATTTTGAAGGGGATAAAAAATAAAAAAAAATATAAAAAAAATACTTATCCTATTAAGAATATGGCGATATGTATATCAAATGAAAGAGGAAAGGCTCAAGAATTTAAATAAAACCGATTTTTTATCTATTTGTAAAAAAAGGATATGAGAAAGGTCCTTTAAAAATTTTAATCCTTTAGATCCTTGAAAATTTAAAACGAATTTTTTGAAAAGTAGGTATGGTAAAACTCAAAATTTCATTATTATTATAATTTTTACATCTTGAAAGTACCTAAAATTACCAAATACCTGACAAAATGTAATTTACCTTAAAATAAAAAATTGATTTGCCGTGCCTCATACGTTCTCTTTAAACTAGGCGAACATTCAAAAAACTGTGCATATGGACTTTTTTCTTTAATTTGTTAAAACCATTAAAAACAATCAGATATTTACATAACCCATTCTGAATGGTTGAAAAAATTCTGTGCTAATTTTGTATTACAACGAAATACAGTAAAACCTGGTTGATACTTCATCTATAAATGCAATTTTTTTGGGGCACCTAAGCGAGTGGAGTTCTTAAGTGAGTTGAGTACAGTTGAGTATAGAGCTCATAGCGTCCAAAAATGTTGGTTACTTTAATGGGATGGAGAGGAGATACTCCGGCGGGTTTCACTGTATCTTTAGATCTGTTCAGATGTACAATAAATGGTGTAAAAGTATGGTGATTCGTTAACGAATAAAGTTTTTCTTTGCCAAACAAAAACTATCATCGATCTAGTTGAAGCTCACTGTGGTCACTTTTTCTACCTAATTCACTTTCTTTACTTTTAGAAAAGTTTCAATATCTAATCGTTCTGATAACATTGGTGTGGAACGGATTAAAGTATCCAATGGATACGTTGCATTGGCACCAAAACTTGGCATTTATTTGCTCGACCAAGCTATACCTCTAAAGCATCGTTCGAGTTCTTTCGTTCAACAAAATTTCTCTGCCTTTTGTAATTTAATTATCACTGCTTTGTGTCCCACCACATCGGACTGTAGTGCCGATAGTTTCCAACACAATCCAAGTCCATAGCATAGCAACGGCCTCACACGCACACTTATGGTTCGTTATCTTGATACGTTTGCAAATCTACTTGGCAACTCACGACACATCGAGAAGGGCGCAGCAGCAATAAGTGAGCAATTGAGCGCTGGCTTAGGACGCACGAAAGGCACTTACAGCTCAACAACACCAGAAATTACAGGAACAACAAATATGTACAAACAAAAAAACAACAACAAATACAAGATATATGAAAATAAGATACACAAGGCAGAGAGCAGGCGACGCAGAGTAGCGATTCACGGCCGCGCCGAAAATGCCGTCCAAGTGGTTGGATGCGCAGCATAATCCCCAAATACCGCATTTACAGCGAAAGTATTAAGCGTGTTTAATGAAAACAGTCGATGAAAACAAGTTGATAAGCAGCGCCAGACGGCAAACGGCAGCGTGCCAGTGCCTCAGGCAAACGGCGAAAAAAGATATGGTTGAAACCGCAGCACCCGGTGCGCCGTAAAGCGGCCGGGAAACGGCAAAAGGAAGCGAAGCGTCGTAGAAAGCCGTAAGCCGTAAGCCTACTTAAACTAAAGACTTCAAAGAGCACAGCCAGAAAACGGAAAATGCCAACCGGAAAGAGGAGCGCAAATAATAATAATCGGGAGAAGCGGCTGCCGAAAAGAAGTGGCCAAGATGAGCGCAGCTCAGTGCAGTCGAGTGGAGTAGCAACAAAAATGCGAAAAAGCCAAACTAGCCAAACTGGCTAAATGGTTTTGCGGCGCAGAGCGGTGTGAACAACAAAAAAAAACAACAATTTCTTTGTGTGCCATTCTGTGTGTGTGTGAGTGTTTGTATGCAACTTGCAGCCGAACGCACTTTGCGGGATATTTTGCTTAAACAAATGGAACATAGAATGGCGGCGGCGGCAGCGCGTCGAGCACAGTGGCCGCTCAAAACAAAAGCATCGACTTGCTGCAGGTTGCATAAAAAAGGCACAATTTTATTAAAAAAAAATTAGAGCAAAAAATGTAAATAAATATGAAAACACCAAGCAGCAGGAAGCGACAGGCAACAAGACGCCTAAAAGAGCGCAACGAAAAATAATAATTTTCTGCTAGCCAGCAGAAAAACTTTGCCTCTGGTCTCGTAAGCGAATTTACCATTTTTGCTTTTTGTGAAAATTGTTTATATATTTTTGTTGTTGGTAATCAGTTTGCTCGTTTTTCATTTAGGCTGCTGGCGTTTTTCTTTAAAGCGTTTGAATAAATTATTTACAAGTTGGTCAAACAGTTGCGGCAAAGGCAAACAAATTAAAAATTTACTCGTAAGTTTTGAGCACAAATTTTATATTATTAAATGTTGGTTTTCATTTTTCTTTAATAAATTTGTATATATTTATCATTTGTGGTTAGTCAGTCAGTCAGCTGATTAGTGAGTTGTGTGAACATTAAAGTCTTTTGTAAGGTTCGGTTAGCTGTAAAAGAGTTTTAAAGCATAGTTTTAGGGTTGAATGTCGTTAAGTGTTGGTAAAAGTTTTTAAAATAACAATTGCAAGAGTAGAAATGCGGGTATAAATATGAGAAGAAGATTTAGGATCACTTTGGTTATTTTGTGTTCACAACTGAATTCTTAACCCTTTCGGGATTACTGGGATATTACGTCTCACTAAGATTTTACTGTCCCTCAAAACAATTATTCAGATCTTAGGACACACTCAAAATATTTTTTTTATTATATGAAACAACTAGTAGGGCCCCGCGTTTTGCATTTTCCGGGAATACCCGGAGTAATGGCATCAAGCTGCTCATCTCCACTGAGCAATTACCGAAAAAGTATCGGTAAAATAACACCACACCTGCCACGTTTCGACGATGTTCCAAGGAGTTAATAGAGCTGGATGCCCTACTGTCCCCTATAAGTTTAATCGCTCGGTTTTGCACCCGATCGAGGAGATTATGTTGAAGGGAGCAGAAAGTGGCAGGAACACCCTCAATGAAGGGAAAGAAGACATTTTTCAGGTAGATAGGTAGAATAGGCGACACGTAGTCCGTGAATAAATGTAGGCACAGTTAACCCAGTTTAGCTTGTTCTTACATATATCTTAGAAAAGGTGATGAGAAGTTGAAAAACAGCGGCTGTGGAAAAGATATTCAATCGCTCTTCCCTCTACCTGTAATATCTTTGATGTAGTGCTGTAAGGCGGTGTAAGGTGGCTTAGGGTTGCAATTAGAGGGGTGATTTTATGTCTTCATTACGATCTTTTAAAATAAAAAAAATCTACCTAGTGTTTCCAGGGATGGCGAAGAATACTTTTTAGTGTGGCCCAGGAAGACAAGATTCGGTCATACAAAGAGTATTACATGTTATTGGCCAGAATATCCCCAGTCAGACTTCATAAAGACAAGGAATGGCAATAGAATAAAATTTGAAAAAATTTGTGAAAGTCAAACGTAATTTTATTCTAAGTGGAGCATAACACTGTGCGACAGCATTTTTCACACTGGAAAAAATCCATATGGGCGTGAAACTAGAGACCAAACATAGTAGTACTGCGTACTCAGTTTTTCATTTCTACATCCTTTGTCCTTTTAAAAGGACTTCAAAATTTTGAAGGGAATAAAAAATAAAAAAAATATAAAAAATACTTAGCCTCGTTAAAATATGGCAATATGTATATCAAATGAAAGAGGAAAAGCTCAAGAATTTAAATAAAATTGATTTTTTATCTATTTGTAAAAAAAGGACATGAAAAAGGTCCTTTGAAAATTTTAATCCTTTATATCCTTGAAAATTTATAACGAATTTTCTTGAAAAGTAAGTATGTTTGAACCCAAAATCTCTTTGATCACGTGTCAAAATTTCATTACTCTAATTTTATTTGTTCGAAAGTTATTAAAAAAAAGGTGGGAGCTGCAAGTCTAATGCAGTACAAATATTCTAATTTATTTGCGTATCAGTATTTTAAATAATAAAAAAGATACAAAATCAAAGAAGCGAGAATAATGAAATTTTGACACGTAATCAAGGAGATTTTGGGTTTAAACATACCTACTTTTTAAGAAAATTCGTTATAAATTTTCAAGGATATAAAGGATTAAAATTTTCAAAGGACCTTTTTCATGTCCTTTTTTTACAAAGAGATAAAAAATCAATTTTATTTAAATTCTTGAGCTTTTTCTCTTTCATTTGATATACATATCGCCATATTTTAACGAGGCTAAGTATTTTTTATATTTTTTTTATTTTTTATTCCCTTCAAAATTTTGAAGTCCTTTTAAAAGGACAAAGGATGTAGAAATGAAAAACTGAGTACGCAGTACTACTATGTTTGGTCTCTAGTTTCACGCCCATATGGATTTTTTCCAGTGTGAAAAAATTTTTTCATTTTTGTCGCACAGTGTAATAGATCCATCTTCACAGTGAACACTATCCATTTAAAGCTAAAGATCGTTCATTGTTCTTTGGTTTACATGTCCTCAGAACTATTTGAACATACGACAAAAACATAATTTGTTGTCGAGAAGCCTTGAAATATATTTCAAGGCTACAGCTTCAATGACTTCAACATATATAGAAGTCTGTACATCTTTCTTGTTGTACTATGAAAGAAATTACTTTCATGGAAAGTTCTTCAAAATGTTTTCCAAGTTTCAGCGTAATTTCTTTAATAGCACAACAACAACAATAGCATTTCATAACATTAATAACAGGTGAATGGTGCAAAAATTCCAAAATTTTATTTTCACTTTACCAACACAACTCAAAAGAAAGGAAAATCACAAATAAGCTGATGAAAAATAAAACCAAAAAAGTACCCACACCAAAAAAAATATAAGTATATATTTGCAAAAAGAACCAATACAAGACAGACGCCACAGTGGACAACAGAAGTGTCTGTCGAAAGGCAACGCTAACTACTGCTATTTATTTATTTATTTGCGTTAAAAAAAGACAAACACAATTTGCTTATCCTCCGTTGTGGCGACTGTTGCTGCTTTGGGCTTTGGTAATTTTGTTTTTGTTGCTGTTGTTGTCTGGTTTGTTGGTGTTTTTGTCAGGCGCACAAGATGCAATCAAAAGCGCGAACGTTATCCTAAAGGATAACTCTTAAAGGAGTTTTAGGCGCGCGCGCCTGCAAGTGGAATGTTAACATTTTGGCGGCAGCGCGACGGTGCGACAGTGCGACGGTGCGACGTATCCTGTGGCGGTTTCGCGCAATTGCTTTTTATTTCCACTAGCCGTTTTTCTATTACTCGTATTGCTGTTGTTGTTGGTAGTTTATAATGTGTACGCTGTCCGTTCTGTCTGACCATTGGCTTTGTGGTGTTGCAGTTTTATTTTGTATTTTTTTTTAATTTTTTTTAAGGCAACAGTTTTGCTGCGCTTGCAGTCTTTGCGTTCTGGTGCGTTCTTTGCCAGTTTTTTATTAATAACAACTAAAAGCCAACAACAACAAAAAGAACTGCAACACTAACAAAACCCTCATAATAACAGCAACTGTAACAATCCCTACAAACTTAGGTTGCGACCTTTTTTTATTTTGCTTTTGTATTTTTACTCTTCACTGCGGCTGTGTCTGTCTGCCTGTGTGTCTGTTTGTTGCTGTTGGCCTGGAAGCGAGCCGCCAGCACAATCAACCAACATTTAGCCTCAGCCATTTAAAGCACATTGTTGTTGTTATTGTTGTTGCTTATGTTGTTGTTGTTGTCATCGCTGGGTATTGTGCATAATTTTGCCATAATTTATGTTGGGTTTTTCTCTCTCGTTGTTCGCGACTCTCCACACTCACCACACTTTCTTTAGTTTTTTCTTTATGAGTATTATTGTTGTTCTTGTTGTTGTTGCTGTTGTTGCTGTTGCTCTCAACTATCTTCTATTATTGCTATTATACTTTTTTATTACATTACAACAACAATGCTCGAACAAAACAACAATAAAAAGGTTGCGCTTTCTTTCGTTGAAAATTGTGCTGTTGCTTTGGTTTTGTATACTTTTTGTTGTTGTTGTTGTTGTTGCGGCTGTTGCCATTACGATGCCGCACAGTGTAGTTATTGTTCTTCTAAGTGTTGTTGGGTTGTGCTGTTCTGTTTGCCGTTTTGTTATTGTTGCTATTTTGTTGGCTGCTGCAACAACAACAACAATAACAACAGCATCAGAATCAAAGTTTGTCTGCTCGACATTAAAATAACCCAACAACGAACGTTGACTTTTGTTCATTGTGCTGACGCTTGTGATGGCGCTGCTATTGTTGTTGTTACTATTATTGTTGTTGTGGCTGCTGCTGCTCACTTTTAATGGGCAGATTTCCGGGCATTGTAATTGTGCGCCAATTGTATGTTTGCTGCCAACGCAGCGAAGTGAGTTTCAAATTTTATATTTACAGCAAATTTTCAGCATTTCGTTTCTGGTCGCTTGGCATTGTTGAAATGAGGCGTGAGCCATAGATGTTGAATTGATTTTTATTGTGATTGAAAAGCTAAACACATTTTAAAAACCAATGCGAAATGATTTTCAAAAATTTTTCTTTAAAAATTGGGTTTAGTTGAAAACACTCATGGCAACTTGCATAGCAATGATGATGACAAAATTATCAAAATGCTCATCAATTTCATGCCATTTAATGATCCACCCACTCACTCGTACATATGGTTCGTTTATGTGTTTGTGTGTATGTGCGTATGTGAGTATGTGTGTATAAACGCACATCGGTCGAGTTGAGTGTTCAGTGTTTCATGGCAATAATCGCTTTTCGCTTCATTTACTTGGGATTGCTCGAAGTCGAACACACTGTACAACAAACGCATCTGAATCGTTGTATGTGTGTGATAATGTGTGTGTGTGTGTGTGTGTCGTGTTCATATGGCATGCTTAAGCTGAAAAATGAACAGCCAACCGATTTCTTAAGGGATTTTGTGGTATTGCATTCAATTGCCGGTGAATAAAAAGGTCAAAGCAACTGCAGAGAAGGAGCCAAATATTCAAGTCTTTGAATATGGAATCGTTGAGAATATAGGCGTGAGGGCGCAAAAGTTTAATTTTATATTAAAATATGCAAAACGAAGATCGCAGAGGGCAGTGTTATCCGCTTAGCTGTGCTGGTTGGCTAGTTGTGTTGGGTTAGTTTTATGTTATGTATTCAAAAAAGGTGCGAGAAGCAGTGCTTTGTAGGCTATTTTCAGAGCTATCGATGATGTGAGAGCTGAGGGAAGTGGTGAGTTTGCAACTCTAAATTACAACATAAATATTATTATTATTAAAACTCCAACAAATCATTCATAAATATTATGGAAGCTATGAGTTCGAGCTTGAGTTTTTCTGTTTATGACCTTTGATTGAACTGTAGCTATGCATTTTGTTAGTTGATCAAGAGATTAAAGCTTAGAAGACAGACTTTTGAAGAAGAAGACGACGAATTGGTAGGACTTTTGACATTATTACCTCCATGAAATTTGTTTTTAGTTGTTCTTGTATGATCCTTAAATATACTAGTGATGAGTTCGTTGGATTGGAAAGAAATTAAGTTAGGCCAACAGAACTTTCAAGGAAGAATTTGTAGGCGAGAGATGTTGAATCCCTGTTGGATATTGTTCTTATTTTTCCGTCACCTATTTTAAGATTATTTATGAGGATATTTTTCGATCTCTTAACTAGGGATAATTTCGTAAATTTTCAAAGAAATAAAGTCTAGACGACAAAACTCATTATGAGGATATTTTTTGATCTTTTGTATCAACAAATCTTTAAATAGACTAGTGAAGATTTTTTTGGCAGAAAGAACTTTCAACGAAGAACTAGCAGGCGAGATATGTTGAACCCATAATTCATATTATTAGTTTTTTTCATTCCTCACCCTTTTCAAGGTTATTTATGAGGATATTTTTTGATCTCTTATATTATAACATAATCTTTGAATTAATGAGCGAAGATTTCCTTAATTTTCAAAGAAATACAATTTTGCAGACAGGACACTTTTCGATCTCTTTTGTCATATAATTTATAAATAGACTAATGATTATTTTGTTAGGTTGGAAACAAATAAAGCCTTTCAGACAGAACTTTCAAGGAAGAATTGGTAGGCAAAAGACGTTGAACATACTCTCTATTTTTAGTTTCTCATATCAAATCACAATCTTTAAATTAGTCTATTTAAAGATGATATAAAATGATGATGATTAATATGATTTTGTGAGGTTGGAAGGATATATTTAAAGCCTGGCAGACAGAACTTTCAAGGAAGAACTGGTAGGCAAAAGACGTTGAACATATTATGAGGATAATTTTAGTCTTTCATACCAAATCATAATCCTTAAATGCTTTAAATGATTTTGTTAGGTTGGAAGGAAATAAAGCCTGACAGACACAACTTTCAAGGAAGAACTGGTAGGGAACAGGAGTTGAATGTTTAATGGATATATTTCGACCTTTTATTACCTCACCTATTTTAAGATTATTTATGAGGATATTTTTCGATCTCTTATATCATATAATCTTTAAACAGAAAAGTGACGATTTTGTTAGGTTGGAAGGAAATATTTAAAGTCTGACAGACAGAACTTTCAAGGAAGAACTGGTAGGCAAAAGACTTTGAACTTATTCTGAGGATATTTTTAATCCCTCATATCACAACATAATCTTTAATTAGTGATGACTTTGTTAGGTTAAAAGGAAATAAAATCTGGCAAACAGAACTTTGAAGGAAGAACGAAGAAAGAAGACAGATCTACTACATGGTTATTGGTTGATCTTTCTATTTAGTTGTGTTCAAGAATAAAGTACAATTTAGTTGATGGGATTTTGAATGTCAAATTTCTGAAAGTTTTGACATAGAAAATAGTTTTAAAAAATTACTTTGTTAACTTTGTGGACCTTAGTTATGCAAATCTCAAAATTTTTTTCAATTTCTTTTTGTATGAAAATTCATTGAAATCCTTCAGCTCCGGAATGAAATAAAGCTTACACGAACCATAGTTCAGTAATGTACGCAGTGTTCTGGGTAGTTAATCCTCGATTAACCCTTTCAGTAACAATGTCTAATATATTCATACAGACCGGTTTATTTTCATGTCGGAAAAGGGTTAAGCTAAGTACAGGTTAATTGTCATAGCGTTATCATAACATTATCCCAAAAGGGATTATTTTCTTGTTTTTTTTACTAAGAAAACACTTCGTTTTAACCCATTGCTGCCTAATGGATAAAAATTTACCCATGAAAATTCACTTCTTAAAAAAATCACAGAAAAGTTCGTGGTAGAGATATCTGAAAATCATTGATAGGGATGGTTGGGGTAAAGATGGAGCTACCTTAGTCTGGTGGAGGTCACTCTAAAATTTCGTCATCTAGCTAGAGTTACCAGACTCCAAAAATTGTGAATTTTCCGAAGGTGGAAAATGTGGCGAAACGTAGTGGAACTTCACAAAAATCTGCCTCCTAGCTCACCTGTAAAAAATATGTCTTTTGTTCACGTGCTTAGCTGATCACAAAATCGTATCAGCGGAACTGGTACCCGGCTTTAATGGGTTAACTCAATAAAAAATAATAAAACAAAAAAAAAAAATTAAAAATATTTAAAACATTTTTAATTACCACTCTTCACCTTTTAACTTGAGGATCAGCAACCTTTGTTATGTTCAGAAAGTTGCCTATTCTTGCTAATAAATAAATATCTAAATTATTATGATTTCTACTAAAAGTTTTTATTATTTGCATTGCTTGAACGTTTGGTTGTTAAGCGTTTTGATCTCAATATCAAATTGTTCCCAGAATATGTGTGCATCTTTTCACATTCCTTCTTAACTCATGACAACTTTTCATTTTGTTCCTGAAGCAAAATGAGGCAAAATTTCCAAGAAGTAACTGATGACACGTAACTTAGAGCCGACCATGAATGCCTTCAACGTTTCTTTGAAGAATTTTTTCTCCGAAGATGAAACTCGACAGTTGTACACAAAATCTTGATAGATATGAGAAATGATGCAACTAAATAGAGCAGAAATATGAAAAGTAGGCAAAAGGCTCGAATCGCCTCGAGTGCTGCAAGAAATATAACGGTTCTTCGATAGTATTTACCATTCACCAGCAGTTAATATTATTATTGTTATTTTAGTTTACAGTTGCCTGAGCACACGTACAGCCGGCTACACTCAGTAACGCTGGTCTATCTCGACACACTTGGCCCCATTGTACTGGTTTGTGAGTGGGTGAGTGTGGGTGTGTGTGTGGGTGAGTGGGTGGTTGTAAGTGTATGGTTGCTGAATATGAAAATTCCTATGCAAGATTTGTTGTAGCATATTCTGATTTGATTGCATTACAGTTCATTTGGCCAGCTGCCGGCTGGTTGGCGGAGGCGCTGCTGACTGGGTGGTCGGCCAGCTGGCTTGGAAGAATGCTGTCATTTTCGTTTTCATTGCGGCAAACAAAACGGCAAATCCCCGGGTGGCAGTGCGTTGCCCCACAGCTTGTAGCTACAACATAGTATTTGCGGACATTTGAGGATTTGCAGCACTCAAATGAAGGAATGTAAGTGGTACGTAAGCATATGAATGGAAAAGTTTGTTGTTGGGGCGGTTCGTGTGTGCGAGTCTGAGTGCATGGATTTGATTTGAATGAAACTTATGAGCGCAATGGATTGGAAGTTGATTTCGAATATGATTATTAGGTGATATTCGAGCCGGCGAACAGCGGCGCACAGCTACTCGAATTGTGTCTGCATGCAGTTTATAAAGAGTTCTTGATTATTTCCCACTTTATTGACAAGTGAATCAGTCACATGACCCAAGAGAGTGTGAATTTTTCTGCTTATTATTTGCCTTGTCAATAATACAGCAAGAAACTCATCCTTGAGGCGTGTTCGTCGACATTTCCGCTACAATTTCCGGTTGCTGCGTTTTTTGATTTATTGCCATGACCGCCTCAAAGCTGTAAGTTGAGTGCAAAAAACATATTTTCCAGATTGAATGAATTTGCATGTAAGTGAGGCCAGGACATACGCCCTCACTTACACTCACTTACACATATGTAAATAGAATCATTCATTAGCTGAATCGCAAATTGCCCTTTCACACATGCCCACTTAAATGCCAACACACACATACACGCGCACACAAATCTATATAAATATATATATACTTGTAGCCATGTAAGTGACGCCACCCGCCAGCACACAATTACCAGCTGACAAAATACGCACGGAAGTCGCTTGACTTCCTGTCTATTCTTTGTCTGCCTACAAATTGTCGACCTATGCATACATACAAATATACATAAATACAAACACACATACATATAAACTACATGTAACTGTATATATGTGTATATGTGTGTGTAAACTGTATACGCAGTGTGAAAAGTTTTCTGATTTTTTTCGTCCCAAAAAAAAAAAATAATAGAACCATTCCATATGTACATTTCCCGCACGCTTCGCTCCGTTTCCTGTCGTTCTTTTTTTTTCATTTATTTATCTTCGACTCTGACACAATTGAATACTCCGCACACACTTTGGCGTTAATAATTCACCATTGAATTGTTGATAGTGTCAAAGAAGAGCCGAGCGCGGCAGGGGTACAACACTTGAGTGGGTATTTGTGTGCGCGCCGGAAGTTGTCTTATTGCCGGCGTTGGGGCGCGCGTGTATAATGAATAGTGGCAGTCTGACAATGCGTAAAAATATGGCGGCATGGTGTGCAAATTGCTAGCAATAAAGCTGATTTCATACCAAAAAAAATTAAGACGAAGAAGAACATCTATGTAAGGAAAAAATTGAAGTTGAAGTTTAAAGAAAAACAGTATTGAAAAACAAAATATTGTTGGCATTAAGCAAAGTTGAGGGAATATTTTGAATAGTTGAATAACTATAAATTGTTTGAGTTTTTGTAGTTTCAGAGACGAGAGAAGATATCAAATAAATGGAATAAAATTGTTTTCAACAGTTTTAAGACAAATTTAAATGTGTATCTGAATCTTAAATGTGGGCAAAATATTGTTGGCATTAAGCAAAGTTGAGGGAATATTTTGAATAGTTGAATAGCTATAAATTGTTTGAGTTTTTGTAGTTTCAGAGACGAGAGAAGATATAAAATAAATGGAATAAAATTGTTTTCAACCGATTTAAGACAAATTGAAATGTGTATCTGAATCTTAAATGTGGGCAAATTTTTTTGGTATTTGTCAAATGACATTAATATGCAGTATAGATCTTTGAATGATTTTTTACCAGAAGTCACGCTCACGGTTTCCAGGATATTCAAGGATACAAATTAAGTTGATGTCCTTTATGTCCTGTTTTTCATAAAATTTTTCAAAAAAGGATATGACTTCATATCATCAGCTTTGATTTGACGTAAAAATTATTTTTTTCTGACATTTGAGTCAAAGATTCTGTTTAAAAGTTTCAGTAAGGAGCACTAAGCCACTTTCTTTAAACTGCATTTAAAAAATACTCAAACATCCCAGGAAAAAATCCATTAGTACTTTTTTACTTACTGAGGTCCTCTATCGAATGAGACATGTTTGACCTTGTCCCTCGAATTTTTTTTTGAATTTGTTGCACTGTGTTATTAAAGTTTGGCCTAAACAGGACCAAGCAACTGCTTAGAAACACGCATGACAGTACCACAAATTTCACTGTGGGTCATTGACCGCTGGATAAACACGCAGCCCGGTGGTCAATATCCTTGAACAATCATTGTCCACAAAAACGCCATTTTATGTGCTAATGGTAGCACAATTGACTGTGGTAGGAGCCATTTAACATTAATTCGCATAGAACCATGTTGTGACTGTCATTGCCATATAAAAATCAGTATGTGTTATTGGGCTAAAGTCAACTTTTATGCCAACAACCCATCACTTGCCAAATGTTGCTAAAGTCTGCAATTAAACTGCGGAGGCACTTCAGTGGGAAGACCTAACACATCCGCCGTATACATTAGACATTCTTCTTTTCAACTACCACTTGTTCCGATCGATGACTCCGTGGACTGGTAGAGCAGCACTTCACTTCTTATGTAAAAGCCAACATTTCTGTTGATTCTTAGATTGACTCAAAAGACGAGGCATTTTTTCAAATCGGAATCTGTATGTTACCTAAAAGGTGGATTAAAGTTGTAGCTAACCATGGATAATACTGGTTTTGTATACAAATCTATTTCATTCAACTAATTTATCTGAAAAGAGCTTAAAAGCTACAAAAAAAACTCATACAACTAATTTTTATCTCTATTTCATGTAACTATGTTACTTGGGTGAACTTCAAAATTGATTCGAATTTATAAAACACGCATGAAGTCATATGATTTTGTACATTTATCGAAGCAAACAAATATTCAAAAGACCCCTTCAGTAGCTACTGAAAAATATATTAAAATTAAATTGACAGAAGGTGAAAACAAAAGTTTTAACAAGTGACAAGTCAAAGCAGTTCAGAGGCCAAAAGTTAGCACGGAACAACTAAAAAATTCATTTATAGATGCATATCGCTTCCTTAAACCAAGATTTTTTTTAGTATAAAGTGACCAGCTAGCAATAATAACTTTTATTTTGGACTTTAAGCCATCAACCAGACAGAGATGGGTGCTAAAGGAAGAAGCCAACAGACCCAGAAATGTCTACTTGGTGTAACGTTAGAAGTTGTGACAAAGAAATTTCACGACTTCATCAATTGGCCGCTGGGACCATGGAAATTGACACACCTTGATTATGTTCTCTGGGGTTATGTGAAGTCCTTAGTTTGCTCTAATAAACCCAACAACTTTGGATAAGCTTGAAGCGAACATTAGAGACGCCATTGACACAACGTTGCCTGAGAAAACGATAGTCGTATGTGCTACTGAATTCAATGGAACATACGACATTCGTTTTTTCCGGCACATATTGAATTGATTAATCAAAAATCACATATTGAATTGATTCATTAAAAATTCGATCCCATTGCTGCCGGGTACCAGTTTCGCCCATACGATTTTGATCAAATTTCATACACAACCGAGAAATGATCCACAATGATCAGAAAGAAAATTTCAGCCTTAACATATATCTCTGCACGTTGCTGAGATATTCATTAGGTATTGTGTACCCATTACGCAGCAATGGTAGCTTTTTTCTTTTTCACTTTGTGAAGTGACCAGCTAAACACCTGAACGAAAGTTATATTTTTTTACAGGTGAGTTAGGAGGCAGATTTTTGTTAAGTTCTAGGGACACTACGTTTCGCCATATTTTCCACCTCCGAAAACGATTTTTGGAGTCTGGTAACTAGCTAGATGGCGAAATTTTAGGGTGACCTTCGCTAGGTTAAGGTAGTTCCATCTTTACCCTAACTATCCCTATCAATGGTTTTGAGAGATCTCAAACATTGACGTTTTTGTGATTTAAAAAAAAGATCAATTTTCATGGGTAAAATTTTACTCATTAGGCAGGAATTGGTTAAAGCACTGACAGCAAAGCCAAGGCAGCCATTTAAATGATGTGCTCAAAATAGCTTCAAAATAAAGTCAGAATCAACTTGATGTCTCACACAGTGACAAACTAGAGGTCCAAAGTAGTGAAACTTTGTTTTCAGGTTCAGTTTTTTCCTAAAAGATTAGGCTCCAATTTTGAAGGACTTTAAATTGTTAAAATATTGAACTGCCCTTGATTTTTTCCCCAAAAATACTCTCAGCCCTGTACCTAAGTTCAAGTGAACTTCATTGAAAATATTCGCAAAAAACGTATTCCAAGTTCTTCTGCCTCTCTGTTGACATGCCAACCGAGCATCTTTCGCTTCATGTCCTTCAATTCTGGCACAGTGCAAGTGAACGCATTCGACTGACGCCACAAACAAAGGTGTTGCCAACATTTGCTGGCAACTATAAATCACATTTTTGCTTACGTGAAATATTTGCAAATAACAACAAAAACCATTACAAAGTGAAACTTGATAAATTGTTTAGCCGCTTGCAACGTTTGCAGCTAATAAACACTCGCGCGCTGCAACATTGGCCACATTGGCTACATTGGCCGTACGGCAGCGGCTTGGCAAAGGTATAAATTTGTGCGCATTACCCACGCTTAATTAGATAAGAGCCAATATAATTAATAAATGTCTGCAGTGAAATTACCAGCAGCAAAAATATACGCTGCCATCGAACTAAAAAAAAAAGAACAAAAATTACAAAAATACAAAAATTTCAGGAAAACGAGAAGAAAAAAACGGAAACTGGCCAACAAAACGCGCATACGAGCGCAATGGAAAGATGTGTACATATGCGCCAATGGCATTGGCGGCAACACTGGCAGCCAACAACTGCCATTACGAGCGCCGACCGTCAGCCAGCCAGCCAGGCAGGCAGGCAGTCAGGCAGGCATTAAAATACTCGCTGAAAGCAAGAAAAATCAATAGCTGTAATTAATCAAGTTACAGGCACCCATCGCGGCGGCTGTCTAACGTACGTACATACGTACAACAACAATAACAATAAAATCACCCAAAAGTATGCAGCATGATACGGTGTACAGTACTGTATGCGGCTGTTGGAAAGTACGAAGTAAGCTCAGGAGGAGAAGGAGGCGAGTGTTGCGCTGCGCGAGAAATGTGTGAAAAGGCAAAAAAGTGAAAATCAATCTTATTAGCTAAAGTTGATGGCAACGGCATTAATCACCATTGAATATAGGGATGATGCTAAGCAAAATAAGCTTTATTGGCGCTTGCGGGCAAAGTATGCTGCGCGGCAGGTACGTAGCTGCAGCCCTCTTCGTATGATGGAATGGATAGCGCTTGGAGTGCAGAGCAGACCGGCTTGTTAAAGTGGCTTTAGGGCGAGCGTAATTTGTTGAAAGCGATTTTCAGCGTAAGCCTAAAAGTATGCCGAAAAGATTTACGCTTGCCGTCACCAGCTGAAGCGGGCAGGTAATGTAGAGAAAAAGAAGGAAGCTGTGAGTACGGCAGAAACTACTGCGAATTTTTAGGCACAAGTGGGCAGTTGATTTACAGAAGAGGAAGTTGAGAGTATAAAGGAGATTATTGAAATTTTTTTTATGATATGGCTTTTTGAAGTACATTTCGGAAGGACCTGAGTGTTGTGCCTATTTTTGAGGGTTTTTTTGTTAAAATTCAAAGTATGACGTTCTGAAAGGGTTCAATTTTAAATATGTACGAACTGAGTATATAAACTCAATAAATATAATAACAAAAACAAACTTAACACTAGAAAGACAAAAAGTTTTCCATACCTATAAAGACTACTTATCATATTCGCTGATATGTGAAAGAGTACACATCGGATTTGGCTAATTTTCCACAAAATACAGGTTTGAGAAATAGAAAGTTTTCCACCATCAAAAAATAAAAAGTGAATTAAGTAAAAGTTCACAGAAATACTAAGGAAAATACATATATTTAGCAATGAAAAACCATCAAAATTACCGCAATTGTCTTTCTAGTGTTAAAAGTATGTTCAGACTGTCACAAAACTATAAGTGGATTGAGATGTGATTGAAGATGATGTTGAAGTCTGGTGTTTTTTTATGTACTTACAAACTTTTCTTTCAATTTAAAATAATAATATTTTGAAACAACATTTTGACCACTTATCGGTTGATATAAAGTTCGTTAAACTCAACCAAACTAGTTGAGAGTATAAAAAAAATTTAGAATGTTTATTTGTGACAGCACGAAAGTAAAACTAGTTTATACTCAATTTAACACTTCGTTCAATAATGTGTGTGACTGACACATAGATGGCGGCACTAATACTAAATCAATATTTTTTTCGAAATTGTGAACCTTTTAGGCTTACTGTCAAAATTATATGTCAATCCGACCATTAGTTTACAAGTTACAGTGCTTTAAGTGACACTACTTTTGAGTTTTAAAAAAAAATGAATTCAAAGCAATTCCGTGTGCTGATTTATCATTGTTTTTTAATGAAAAAAAATACTGTTCAATGCCAGGAATGGCTTGAAAAACATTATTCGGACTCTGCTCCATCAAAAAGAACCATTTGTTATTGGTATGCCGAATTCAAACGTGGTCGTACAGACACCGATGACATTCCATCTACTGGACGGCCAAATGACGCTGTTATTCCGGAAAACGTTGAAAAAACACTGAAAATCATTATGTCCGACCGTAAAGTGAAAGTGGGGGAGATTGCTGATATTCTAAAGATATCAATCAGCAGGCAGTGTACACACCATAATACACGAACATTTGGTTATGAAAAAGGTGTTTTCGAAATGGGTGCCGCGTTTGCTCACACCGGAGCAAAAACAACAACGAATCGATGATTCAAAGAGCTGTTTGGACATGTTTACGCGCAACAAGTCGGAGTTTTTGCGTCGGTACATCACAATGGATGAAACATGGATCCACCATTTCACTCCAGAGTCAAATCGGCAGTCTGCATGCAACCGGTGAAAGCCGCCCAAAGCGTCCAAAGGCACAAACATCGGCTGGCAAGGTTATGGCGTCAGTATTTTGGGATGTGCACGGAATAATATTCATCGACTATCTTGAGAAAGGGAAAACAATCAATAGCGACTATTATATAGCGTTGTTGGAACGTTTGAAAGAAGAAATCGCGATTAAGCGGCCCCATATGAAGAAGAAAAAAGTGTTGTTTCACCAAGACAATGCACCGTGTCACAAGTCGATGAAAACGATGGCAAAAATGCATGAATTGGGCTTCGAATTGCTTCCTCATCCCCCGTATTCTCCAGATCTGGCCCCCAGCGACTACTGGCTCTTCGCAGACCTCAAAAAGATGCTCCGTGGTAAGAGATTTGGCTCAAATGATGAAGTAATCGCCGAAACTAACGCCTATTTTGAAGGCAAAGAAAAATCGTTCTACAAAGGCGGTATCGAAAGATTGGAAAAGCGTTGGAATGATTGTATCTCCCTAAGAGGGGACTATGTTGATGAATAAAAAAGAATTTTGGCAAAAAAATTTGTTTTAATTAGTTAGTCACACACATTATTGAACGAAGTGTTATGCATAACACATCAGCCTAAAGATATGCTAAGTTTGTGGCTTTTAACAACTTATTGTACAAGAAGATCAGTGTTGCCACTTAAAACATTTTTTTTTGACTAAAATTCCGACCAAATCTGACCCTAACTGACCACATAACAAATTTGCGTTATCTTTAAATTCATTTTTAAATTACAATTCAATTTTTAAGGTAATTTTTTTGTACTAATGAAAAGATATTCACATCACAAAATGGACCTAAATTCATTTAACCCATTCGAGACGACGATTTTCTTCGAACACGATCTCCAGGAGCGAAATTTTGCAGACGGTGTGCAATCGGTCTCGAATGGGTTAAGTGGACCAGCGGACCAAAGTAAGAAATCTGACCAATTTTGGTCCGAAAAGACTAAAAACGGCAACTCTGATTGCTATGTCATTGTAGACATATATATTGGTATACTTTTAGGCATGTTTTACAACTTTAACTCAAGAATGCTAGAGCAGACAAAATGACTTCATTAATTTATTTTAAAATTAAATTTCTAAATGAAAAACTTGCTTTGACTATTTTTTAGAGCAAAAAAGCATACAATATCTGAAAATATTGAAAAAATTTCATTTCTGATTTGTAATATAAATTCGTATAGGAATATTGGATTGGCCAGCCATTCTAGTGTTAATTAGAATTTATATTTTTTGTTAAGCAAAACAAAATATTGAGTTTTCACGAGTCTTGTTAAATTCACAAGCTTTTTCGAACCGGGTTTTGACTACTTGAGAGGCGTTTGTGGCTTTAAAGAACATATAAGTAGATTGAGGCCTTTTGGAAGACATATTTTCTAGTATACTTTCAGGCAAACTTGACAAATTTTACTTATATTCATGAAAGGGGCACAAGCACTCTTCCCACTTCGAACCTTACGACACTCAAGTTTCTAATTTGATATTTTTAACATAGTAACCGAAATTTCATTATATTTATAAAATTTCAGTCGTCATCATTTTCATCAATATTACCAGAACTTCCCTATTTGACTCCCAGCTGCTGCTAATGACATTCACTTTCCTCACTTCCACTTAAATTCATATAATTTACCACTTCCAATGAATAGTACTAACAAAAAAATTACATTTTACTATACAACATTCCTTCTACTCCACCTCGCTGCTCTTTAATGCGGCAATTTTTGCGTTTCATACATATAGATGCGAATATAAACGTACTATGTATTACATAGTTATTGGCAGTTGTGGGCTCATGGAATATTTGTGTAGCTTACCTTGATCCGCCACATTAATGACACCGTCCTGTGCCACCGAAATGGCCGAAATCGCCTGGAAGCGTGCATTCGACGATAACAAAGTCTCCGCGTTGCTCAGCGTGCCATCATCATTCATGGCGCCGCCGCCATTGCTGAGGCCATTTGCTGCAGCTGTTGTCTTGGCGCCCAGCAATATGGTTGTGGTTGTCGTTGGTCCGGTTGACATTAAATTACCGCCAGCTACAATGCTCGCCAAGCCGCTGGGCGCGCCGCTTGCCACCACGCCCGAACTGGCGCCCGGACTGCAAATGCAGGCTGCCGCGTTGCCAGCAGCAGCACCGTTGCCACCGCCAGAGACACCGCTATTTCCGTTTCCGTTGTATGCGCCGCCAGCTGGCGTTGTTGGTGTGGTGCCGCTGCCGCTACCACCGCTACCGCGTTTCGGATTCATGGTGGTGGAGTAGGCGCTGCCGGTGGACGAGAGAGACGAGGCTAGGCCGGATGTTGAACCGTTGACGCTGTTGATGCCGTTCGAGCAATCGCAGGTTAGTGAACTGTAAACGAGAAAAGGTACACACCCACATACGAACACACAAACACACGCGCACACGAGTACAGGCGTGAGTGAGTGAGTGAGTGCGCGAGAGTGGGAGAAATATGAGCTCAGCAATATGACAATGATGTACGAGCACAAGTGCAAATAACACAAGAAAAAAATGGCGGCGAAAAGCGCCGACAAAGAGGAGAATGAGTGTGAGAGCAAGTGCGGGTAAATAGTTTGGGCAAAGGGTATTTGGGACTTGTGGGACTTGTGAGGCTAACTAGCAGCTCAATAGCAGCTGGCGGGTGAAGCGGGAGGTGCGCCATATTGGTTATGAGTGGCAATCCGATAGGGTACAAGGATATCGTTGCAATTCGCGGCTAGTGAGCGCCACTCATAATGAAAAGGCAGAACGAAAAGCGGGCGTAACGCATATGCAAAGTAGTGTAAATGGCGGAGTTTTCAAATTGTGTAAACCTATGCGAACTGGGTGGGTAAGCCAGCATAGTGACGGAAACAAGTGTAAGGACAATGTAAAAATTATGAAAAAAGGAAAATCATAGGGAAATGAAAACCAAGAAAATTGTGTATTTTTAATTTAATTAAAGATCTTTTGGATTGCAGTTTTAAAAGATTTTCTGTTGCCTTATGTGAATATGCAGTCTTTATAGGAACAGCCTAAAAGTAGGCCATAAAATAGTAGCAACGCTATTAATACTCTACTAGCTATAAGTGCCTATTGATTGCATACATTTAGGCTCACTATTTGCTTACATTAAATAGTAAACTGTTTTCATCAATTCGAAGTGTGGACAACACTAAAGTGCTCAACGTTGTCGAAAATGTTGCTCAGCCAAAAGCAAGCAATGGCTTTTATTGCGAAAACGAAAGAGTCACTGTTGGTATCTCTTAAATGGACAGCAATTCAAAGCATTTAAGCAAAAAGCCGTAGTGGTCAGAAGATGACAAAAAGCACAAACTATATGAAAAAAAAGCTGTAGCCACCATTCTTCAACCCGCATATGAAAAAGAGAGTCTAAAGTGAGATAAAGAGAAAAACAAGTAAAACAAAATCGTTTTTAACAACAAACATTGTGACACTAAAAACCAGAATCAGAACTGCAAAAAGACAATCAGGGAAAAAAATTATAAAAAATGCATATGAATTGCAAAAAAAAATGAGCCTAGAACGGAAGGAAAGAAAGGGAAGCGCGCATAAAAATTGAAGCGCAGCGCATATCAGCTGCAGGAAAAAAATTAACAACTTGACAGCGCAGTTAGGCAGTCAGTCAGTCACAGTCGTTTGCAGACAGTCAGCGCGCCAGTGACGTCAGTATCAAAAGACAAATGACGCTGCGGGGGCTGCAGGCAAAGACAAACTGTTCGTTGGGTGTGGAGAGTTGGCTGTTCTTGTGGGTGTGATGAGTGGGCGTTGCACTAGACTGACACTGCAGACATAGCTAGTAGGCACAAGATGTACATGGTACATATCTACTAAGTACATATAGATACATAAGCGCTGATGACAATGTTGTCAGCTGTCGGTAATGATGGAAAAAGGGCACAAATAGAAACGAAGCACACAAAAACCAGGCACTGGGAATAGTGCAATAATGCAACGGCAACTGAATATTGCAGCTGGCTGTATGTATGTATATGTATATGTGTATGTGCTTGTGTGTGTGTGTGTGTGGGTCTATGTGGTATCTTAGGTCGTTGGCTTGGCGCGGTGTGTATGAATGATTTTTGCCATTTTTGCTGAATTGGCAAAAATGACAAATTAAAAATTCTACTTCCCTGTTACCTTCCCCCTTTGGCTGCTCATGCCTGCTAAATTGTTAATGATACCCTTCGGAATATGGCGTCTGGTTGTGACTGATTTAGAATATATCGACGGTGTATGCACAGGAAAGCGCGCAACGAAGAGAGACAAGGAGATGGGAGAGGACTTGAAGGATGAACGAAAATTTAAATTGAAACTGTGCATAGTTAGTAAATTTATGATTTACATATACAAATATTTTCTAAAGGACCGCACAAGCTCTTCTAAAATCATTTCAAATAAATATAATTCCTCTACTTCGCTTCTACCTACCCCAAACCCTCCTGTTTTCCAGCAAAGTATCGCATATTCCCAGCCGTATTCACCACACGTATCGAATTGACGCGCCTCGAGTCGCTGTCCGCTATGTACAGATCGCCAAACGGCGAAAATGCCATTGCCAGCACTGTGCCCAGCACATTGTCGGCCGTCTTGTTCGACTTGTCCTGGCCGTTGTTGTTGCAGTGCAGCGGTGTGCCCGCCACAACGCGTATCTTCATATCAGAAGTGAGTCGCAACACCAGACGATCGTCGATGAAGTGCAACGAGCCGTCGAGCGGACTCAGCGCCAGTCCTGTGGGCCACTGCAGCTGCGCTTGATTGGCCATCAGCGTGCCCGAGCACGGAGCGGGACTCCAGTGATTGTGATGACCATGATGCCCAATCAGTGTGTGTATGATGCCCTTCGGATCGACGGCGCGTATGTTCGTTCCATCGGCAATGTACATGGTGCGATCGGCGGCAATGGCCAGTCCCTTGGGATGCGAGAGTCGTGCCTGCAGCGCTGGTCCGCCATCGCCACAGTTGCCCTCGTCGCCGGGTATGCAACGCTGGCCGCTGCCCACAATCGGTTCGCTGTTGATGCTCGGATCCTTGACCTTCTCAAGGCGCAGCAGGCGCAGTATCTGATGTCGCTCCGGATCGGAAATGTACAGGTGGCCATCGGCTGGCGACACGGCCAGGTAGTACTGATAGGACACCTGTGTGGCGCTCAGCTGCAGTATGGTGTAGACTTTGCCGTCGGGCGTGATGCGACGCACCAGATTGAAGTCGCCCACATACAGACTGCCATCGGGTCCCGAGGCCAGTGCAATGGGTGTCAGCAGTTTGGCGTCCTTGGCAATGCCGTTACAGTGATCGGGACAGTTTAGCGGTCGCTGCAGTCCGGTGCCCATGACCACTTTGACAGTGCGCGGATACTCCTTCATGTGCAGCGTGCTGCCGTCGCCCTTCTGTAAGATGCCCTCGTGGAAGTTGTAGTGATGATGTATGTCCAGACCCCAGCCGCCAATATCGGAGATGTCCACATCGTAGCCTTGCAGTTTGGCTGTTTGCGTTATCCAAACGGGCATCTTACATGTGGAGTGTTGATAGCCAACGGAGATGCGTGCAATGGTGACGCCGTACACTTTCTGGCGATAGACGTTGCGCTTGTTCCAGGCGAACGTGTGTATGAGATTCGGATCGGCCTCGTATGTCTTGACGTGCAGAGCGCCTTCGATCTCGACGCCCACGTGAACGTGTGTTAGTGTCTGCGGTATCTGTTCGGAGGTAAGGCGCATGCGTACAATGCTCAAGTAGCCAGAGGCCTGCGACGACTGGTAGGTGAGATGCAGATCGGAGCCGGGTATCTGTATGGATTCTTGGACAATCTGAAAGTCGGAAAGAGAGGAGGCGGCATTGAATTAAATAAGATTCCTCACGATTGTGAAAAGGTTAATATTAATCAACTTAATTTGTCATTCAGGGACAAATTCTTTAAATATTTAAAAACTCTTTAAGGCAATCTACAGTTTTCTTAATTATGCTCCAATTCTCAGTGGTGAATTAAATTTACTTCTGTATCTCGGTCAACGATTCCCTTGATGCCACTTAGGCACACAACGCACGTTGCCGACTAAGCTTCTGCATTACTCGCATAATGAAAGAGCAAAGAAAGGCGTCTTTAAGGTCCTTATGGTTTATTTTAATTTAATTAAAAGCCCAACACCAGGCAACGCCAATGTTAATGCTGGCTGCACTGACTGTCGTCGGCACAAGTTAGCTCAACGGGCCCATTAATAATGCAACAATAATGCAAAGCATAAAGGCGGCTTGCGACTTGCGGCTCATCCCCGCAACGCTGCAAGTGTCGCTAAGTGCAGCAGTTATAATATTTATAATTTTTATATAGTTTCCTGCTTCGAGGGCGAAGGAGCAAAAGTGAAAAAATCAAGGTAAATGAGTGCAAGCGGAAGCCGCTGCTGTTGGGTTTAAAACGTGCAACGCACTAAACTTGTTGTTCAAGTACAACAAAGGTGAGGCGGATTTAATGAAATGGGCGCATAAACTTGGCACATGCAATACAGCCGCCAAATGCCACTGCCACTGTCAGCGCCAGCCGACTCCCCGAGCCAACCGAGTCAGTGCCAGCTAATTAAGTTAGAATAGGAAATTCCATTTAAATTGCACTGCCAGCTGGGCTGTGCTGAGCGTCGACAACAATTGGCCCGCGCACTGAAATGAGTTGAATTGAAGGACTAATTGAATAGCGGCGTACCTGCGTCTCGGCGAATATGACACGCTTGCCGGGCATGGCGCCAACACCGTTCGGCATCCAGGTGCTAATTAGTTGCGGCTTTAACTCCTCGTGATCGTGTTCCACGCAGATTTTGCTAACATCCAGCTGCTCGTCGGCAAAGTGGTACAGTATTGAATTGAGGAAGGTCAGCGCGGGATTCAGTGGTGCCACTCTGAAAAGAGAAATTAAATATCAATATTTAATAATATTTTATACAACTTTATGTAGTTTCAAATGTTTTACTTATTAGAAATTTTGAAATATTTATGGCAAATTTTCTTTGTCAAAACTTACTTAATATTTCGTGTGGTATTCTCATCGTCGTCGCTTAGCTGCATTTGTACAGGTGGCAACACCACAATGCGATTCCATGGCACAAATACGGTGCGCGTTAGCGGTCGGAAGGGCGAGCGTTGAAATTGTAGCGTTACGGCGCCGCCACCATTAACCAGCACATCGAACCTGTTCGCAAAAGCAGAAACAGAAAATTGTGGATTTAGTGAGTTGTGGTGTGGAGAATACGTTATTGATGAAGTTTATTAATTAGCATTGCATTTAGCATAAAACTGAAGAGTCATTAGGCGCCAGATTTGCAGCTGTACGTGATGGATGAATACATTTGGCGTGTTTGGGTTACGTATACGCCGCGATGCACTGTGGTTTGCGGAGTTTTGATTTTGTGTCGATTATTCGAAAATTGTTGGGCAGAAATCAATGGAGAATGTAGCTAAAGGGGTTTATTTTTCATTTTACTAAATCGTAGGTTATATATAGCAGAGCCAAAGTCTCTTAAGTGCATTGTAGTGAAGGTTATTTCAACATAAATATTTTTGAATTATTTTGAATTTTAATTTGTTTTGTTTAAATGAGTTTTGAATGAAATTAAAGGATTTATTTAGAAAAGAATCATCTGATTTGATCTCAAAGAATGATCTCGTAGTTGCACTATACCGAAGGTAATTTCAGCATAAATCTCTTTGAATTATTTTCGATTTTAATTTGTTTTGTTCAAATGAGTTTTGAATAAAATTAAAGGATTTATTTAGTAAAGAATAATCTAATTTGATCTCAAAGAATGATCTCATAGTTGCACTATACCGAAGGTTATTTCATCATAAATCTCTTTGGATTATATTGAATTTTAATTTGTTTTGTTCAAATAAGGCTTGAATGAAATTAAAGGATTTATTTAGCAAAGAATGACATGATTTAGGCCAAATATTCACATCCTTGTTCCATAACTTGCTGCCATTTTAAAGGTAATTCCATTATGCTTCTCTCATAGAGACCTTCGCCCCTTGAGGCAAAAATCTCGGTTGATTTTCAAATGTTTCTTTTAAGTCAAACTTTTCACCAGCAAAATCACTCGCCATAGACTGTTGACCAATTGACTGTGACTGGTGACAGTCAATTGGTGGGAGATGTGAGCTATAAAATGGATGCATAAGAGCTTCAAAACCAAGCTCTCGTTGCTTTTGGGGAGTCACTATCGATGTGTTTGACCTGATGTTATCCTGATGGAATACAATTCTGCTTCTAGGCAAATGCTTCCTACAGACAGTCCAATTTCGAAAGAAACACTTAAACACATTTTCGGTTTTAGTATAATTCTGGCGTTGAAGTTAATTTCTGAGCTTAAATGTATTCCGAGACCTATAATAGAGTTTTATGGCAAATATTTTCGTGGTACATTTTTTCCTTAAAAAGTCCTGTTTTACAGGACATTTTTGGCATTTTAGAAAAAAAAGGTCAAATTGACCCATAAAAATAGTAGCTACAGGGTTAAAATGCTGCACAAAAATATTCTTCGTAGTATTATACATCAAATTGTTGAACACATCATATACCTAAAATGTCACGTTACGTGGTTTTCGTATGCCGATTCAGCATAAGAATGTGCAAAAGGGGAAAACTTTAAACCCTCTAAAAAAAAATTCAGACGAAAACTTTCAGAACGCCAATACACGTATATTTTTTTTTGGTCCCCTCTACCAGAATCCGTTGTCAGAATCTTGTTATTTCTTTTTGTGTTGTGCAGTGTTATTGATAGTGTGGGTACAAATTGACAGTTCGATCATAGGGAAGCAGCTCATAGTAGATTAATACCTGAACACTAAGTAAACCCGTCTGACCGTCAATCCTGTTTCACCGAAATTCAAAAATGACTCTTTTCTTCACATTGTCGTAAGTGACGTTTTATTACCATTTCAGTCACCATTTGCTTCAGAAATGGATTAAATTTCATGCGATTCATCGAAATTTGGAAATGACTCCTTTCACTTAACATTGTCACACTTCATTACCAGTCACCATTTGCTTCTGAAATGAATTAAACTTCTTGCAATTTAGCGAAATTCGAAAATGACTCTTTTTACTTCACATTGTTGTAAGTGATTCACATTTCATTATCAGTCACAGTTTGCTTCAGAAATGGATCAAATTTCTTGCGATTCCGCGAAATTCGAAAATGACTCTTTTCACTTAACATTGTCGTAAGTGATTCACATTTCATTACCAGTCACCATTTGCTTTAGAAATGCATCAAATATTTTGCGAATCACCGAAATTCGAGAATGACTCTTTTTACTTCACATTGTTGTAAGTGATCCACATTTCATTACCAGTCACCATTTGCTTCAGAAATGCATCAAATTTCTTGCGATTCAGCAGCATCAAGCTTCTTGTTGTGTCTGATTTGTTGTTGAAATCATAATTTATTGCCATTCGTTTTGCGCAGTGCACACCACTGTACCTTAGCCAAACAATACACTTGAAGTAGCCATCCTTGAGCGCGTAAAATATGCATACTTCACAGTACTTGAAGGCGATACAAAATTAATTATAAATTGCATCTTATCTGCCTAATTACAGACTCGAAAACATCTGCTTTGAATTGCTAAACGCACGTCAACACACTCGCCACGCAGCCTTGGCCTTTGGTCTGCTGCTATGAAATTAATGTTACGTATACGCCTCTGCGTTCGGAGCGGCAGTGCTTTGACCATGCGGCCCGCTCAACTTTTATCCATTAAAACCGCAAACATTTTACAATTTTCTCAATTGTTTGATAAATTGAAAAACTTGACGGCGCCTTTTCCTTCAGTTGCGCGCTTTCCCGACGTTGCGCGCTGGCGCTCGTTATGGCGCACACTGTTGCACCATTGAAAAGTTTGTTAAAATTAAAAATAATGATGAGATAAAAGATGAGTGTGTACGTGTGTGTTGTGCACTTGAAATAAAAATTATTATTTGCAAAAGATATATGAAAAAAAGAAAAAAAAAAATCAACCAAAGTTGAAAATGCGGCAGCAAAGACGCAAAGAAACGCAACTTTTGTGTTTGAACTTTTCATTTGTGCATTGGCGAGCGTACAGCAAAAGGTAGAAATGATGCAATTAATAAGTTGCAGAGTTTAAAGAAAAGCGCCAAGTTGTATTGTTTAATTAAAAAAATATTTTTTGCTTTCAGCGGCAGTTAGCAATCGGTGAGTTGGCGCATTGAGACGTTTCGGTGGAATATTATTGATGATGTTGCGGCGGCCAGAAAACTTTTTCAATTACAAAAAATAAAAAAAAAATATATAAATAAAAACGGAATGAAATTGTTGGTCTCGGTCTGCTAGCTGAAGGCATTGGCAACGGTCTATGGAAGGTGTTTTACAAAAAGTTGTGCATACAAACTTGGCATTGAATGGGCTCATCAGTGAGCATTGAAATCAATATGAAATTTTTTCATATTTAAATTCAATTTTTTTTCTGTACTTCTTCTCAATTCAATGGCAAAGTAAAATCAATACTGAACTTTAAATATTTTTGCTTGAGCATAAATAATCCAAGGTCCCGCACTCACACACACACACACACCCATATGTTTTTGTTAGAGCCAGTTCTGCTCATAGTTTGCCTTCGTCTGCCTTCAAAAAAAAATCCTCATTTATAACGAAAATCGATTTATAATCGCTGCCGGAAGTGGCCGCCTTATTGCACAACATTTTTCCCATTTTTTATTTTGTTCCAACTTTTGACCTTTCAATCGTG
The DNA here is from genome assembly GCA_963971225.1 of Melieria omissa. Taxonomy (NCBI): domain Eukaryota; kingdom Metazoa; phylum Arthropoda; class Insecta; order Diptera; family Ulidiidae; genus Melieria; species Melieria omissa. The sequence continues at coordinate 22,247,502 of OZ020268.1, forward strand.
TAATTTTTTTCCCCCTCGTTTCATACCTCAACACGGATAACTGCGTTTCGTTTGTCAGACAGCAAAACTGCAAGGACCTTTTCTGCTGTTTCAAACAACCAGTGACAGCGGCAGCGATAGAGATGGACACGATATACATATGAAGAGAGTGAGGAAGACTGAGGCAGAGAGTGGTAGAGAGATAGAGAGAAAGAACGCGCCAAACCTTCATTCGTTCATATGTCCTATTTGAAGGACATTTTTCATTTCTGGGAACAATGAACATATTATGCGATGTTATTTCGTAGCCACAACATGCTTAGATGAGATTTGTGTTTTTTTCTTTGGCCCGTATTTGGCACAACAACAACCAAAAAATCCAATTTCGTTGTGACATTTTCCACCCACAGAACAACGGCACACCGAAACACACACACACACACTTACAGAGCAATGCGCGTTCAAATATATGTGGACAATACGAGTAAGGCAGATCCGTAGCATGTGTTTATGTGTGTGTGTGTGTGTGTGTGTCCTTAGTTTGACCGTATCCTTTTTCATTTTATTTTTTTTTCACTTCTTTTTGGCCATGCAGTCAGCTGTGCGACTGTATCTGTGTGCGAGTGTGTGTGTGCGTTTGCTTATATATGTCAAATAGATTCTGATTTTGATTCTCCATCTTTAGAATGTGCGGTCATCACACACAAAGCAGCAGCAATAGCAACAACAAGCGCATAAAATAAAGCGAAAATGTTAGCGGAAATGGTGCAATTTCCAGCACAGGATAACAATTTCGGTTTGGTAAAATACATTTTTCTTCGTGCTGCTCCTTTTTGCCTTTCCGCATTTTTATTCTACTATGCGACTCGAGTGAGATATGGGAATTCAATGAAATTTAAAAATTGAATATCCAACTGGGTTTTTTGTGGGATTTTACTTCTGTCGAGCTAAGATGTCTTTTTCGTGCCAGAGATTATGAGCTACTAAGAGGAACCTTAACGAGATGGAGGCTGTTTTGGCCAAGAAAGTGGCAGCTCAAGGCAGACGAAACAAAACTAAAGCGGGATCCTCAATAAAGCTTAAGGTTACCAAGTTAGTAGTTTGCTAGTTACTAGTTTAGTAGTTAAAAGGACGAAATTCTAGTCCTTGAGACATATTTTGCTGAACACACATTTTTGGAGTTTTTAAGGATATTTAGGTATGAAAAGGACATTTCAAAAGGCCTTTTTCAAAACCTATTCGCCCTTGTGTACCAAAAAATATTTGTTGTCTTTCTCGAGGAAGTTTTCTAGTTACTAGTTAGAAGGATAAAATTCAAGAATTCGATAGTCCTTAAGATATATTTTGTTGAACTCAAACTATTGGAAGAACCTTTCGAAAGGTCTTTTTCAAAACCTATTCGTCCTTGTGCACCAAAAAATATTTGTTGTCTTTCTCGAGGAAGTTTTCTAGTTACTAGTTAGAAGGATAAAATTCAAGAATTCGGTAGTCCTTAAGATATATTTTGTTGAACTCAAACTATTGGAAGAACCTTTCGAAAGGTCTTTTTCAAAACCTATTCGTCCTTGTGCACCAGAAAACAATTTTTTTTTAATTTTTCGAGGGAGTTTTATAGTTTGCTAGTTAGAAGGACGAAATTCAAGGATCCGATAGTCCTTAAGACATTTGTTGAACAAAAGTTATTGGAACTTTGAAGGATATTTCAGTATGAAAAGAACATTTCAAATGGTCTTTTTCAAAACCTTTTCGTCCTTGTACACCAAAAAATTTACTTTTTTCGAGGAAGTTTTCTAGTTTGCTAGTTACCAGTTAGAAGCACGAAATTCAAGGATCCGATAGTCCTTAGACATAATTTGTTGAAGGAAAATTATTAGAACTTTTTAAGGATATTTCAGTACCAAAATGACATTTTTAAAGGACCTATTCGTCCTTGTGCACCAAAAAAATACTTTTTTTGTATTTTTCGAGGAAGTTTTCTAGTTTGCTAGTTACTAGTTTACTAGTTAGAAGGACGAAATTCAAGGATCCGATAGTCCTTAAGACATATTTTGTTGAACAACAATTATTGAAACTTTGAAGGATATTTAAATATGAAAAGAACATTTGAACTAGTTTTTCTCAAAACCTAATCGTCCTTGTGAACTCAAAAATTTTGTTGTTGTGTTATTCTAGGGAGTTTTCCAGTTTGCTAGTTACTAGTTAACTATCCGATAGTCCTTAAAACATGTTTTATTGAACACAAATTATTAGAATTTCCAAGGATATTTCAGTATGAAAAGGACATTTGAAATGGTCTTTTTCAAAACCTATTCGTCCTTGTGTACCGAAAATAGAAATTTTTTGTACTTTTCTAAAGTGTTTTCTCTTTCATTTGAAATCCATATTGCTATTCTCTGTTGTGCTCAATTTTGTAAATAATTTTTTTAAGTATTTATGCTCTTGAAAATTCAAAGTCCTGAAAAAAAATTCTGCCGTCAGGAAGAAAAATTAAAAACGGAGTTTAACTATATTTGGCTCCTAGTTTTGCTAGTTTTAAAATTTTTTAATTTTTGTTGAACAATGTTGTTGGAAACTTTTTTATTTTTATTGCTTTGTTTTCTCTCATTTCTGCTCACTTAAAAACTGCACTGAACGTGAGTCCAACCAAATAGAAATTAGCTGCCCGATTATATGCTTTGTTCTACAAATTGGTTTTTTGTTGTTTGGTTGTTGTTGCTGTTGTTGTTGCCGCACCTGGTCACATTTTGCATTTTTACCTCTTATCTGTCTTATCTCGTTTGCAAAATAAAAACACAACAACAAAAGGAGAGTGAAAAATTAAATGAATTATACACATATCCAAAAAAAGCGGAAACAACAAAAACCCACAACAACAAACAAAAATAAAACTGGAACAACTGCAGCGCCAACAGTGAGTCTGAGCGTCGGGCGCCAGCGCCAAAGAGCAAATAAACCAATAAGTTTTTACAGTAACGCTGGAGCGCTTGAAAGCAAAACACACACACAACCATAGAGGCCACATTGCGCCATGGCAATGCATTTCCCAACTCATGCACACACAAACATAGAGCAAATTACAGCAATGCGTGTACCTGTGCATTAGCTGCGTCGCTTGTACTAAGCAATGTTTTAGTTATTGTTGTTGTTTTTGCTGCGCTACTGTTTGGCGGTTGCATTTTTTTGTTTGTATTGTTTTTGTTGTTGTTGCGTCTAATTAAATAGCTTTTAGCGGCAAATTAGTTCAGCCATTTCCGCTAAAATGCTACGCAGCGCTGCTAGCAGCCAACAACAATTGCAAAATTTCACAGCAACAACAACAAGGAGAAGTAAAACATACGAATTTTCAAAATGCGAACAGTGCAAAATATTTGCAAGGGATGCAGTTTTTTTATTTATATAAAAAACTTGTCTAGCTTTGTTTAAAGTGGTTGAGAGCGCAGAGTGAGGTACAAAGAGTAGTGGAGAATGGGGACAACAAATGAGTAAATGAGAGGTGCAGAGTTTAAAGCAAGAGAAGCGGGATACTGTCTCACACATGTACACACACACACACAATGCATGTGTTTGTACAGTAATCGAAGTTGAAAAATGCGTCTTGCTGGCATCGCTTAGAAAGACCAAAAAAAAACAAGAATACGTTGGATGGTAGGTGGTTGGGCTGGGTTTTAGGGTATGAAGCTGCGCAGTACGTAAATTACTTTTGTATGAAATATCAAATTTCAATTAAAAGACGCCACCACGCCTTTTATGCGTTTCAGCTTTGCTGCGTCTACAGGTGAATTAGATTAACTGAAGTGGGAGGGACACTCAGGAATGTTGTGTGTCTCAGCGCAGAAGGTAATTGAGTTAAAATAATAAAAATAGAATTAGAAAAAGAAGAAGATGAGAAGAGAAGATGACATGAGAAGAGAGAATGGACGCAGAAAATTAACGTCAGAATGCGAAATGAAAGAAAATTTAGTTGCGAGTGTAAAGAGTGAAGAGAAGAAGACGTAACGAAAAACAAAAATACAATTTAATGAACAATTTGGTGTAATAAATGACGTGGGAAATAAGAATTAAGTTTAGAAAATAAACGAAAAAAGTAAATTAAAAAAAAAACTGAGAACAAATTCAAGATCGAGTTGAAGAAACATGCACTGAAGAATTTAAGGACAAATATATACTTAATGTCAGATGAAAATGATATGAAGACAAAATTTGATCCGAGATATGTAAGTCAGGACATATTAAAAAGAGGACGTGCATGGGATGTGGGTAGGATGAGCATAGGATATTGAGTGGATATGGATAGCATATGGACAGGATATGGAAAGGACGTGGGTAGAATAAAGGGAATATATAGGATATGTAAAGGACAAAATAGGATATGGATAGGGTAAGGATGTGATAATGTTGATACATAGATAGAATATGAATAGGATATAGATTTGACATGAAATATGGATAGCATACGGAATATTTTAAGAGCATGGGAAGAACAAGGATAGGATATGTGTAGATATGGATAGAATATGGACAGGATGTTGATAGGATATGGAGAATCTATCGATAGGGCATAGGAAGAACAAGGATAGGTCGTAGATAAATCTATTGATAGGGTATAGATAGGATATGGAAAGGATATGCATAGAACATATCCATATGTCCATAACATATGGACTGGATTGGGATGTGATAATGTTAAGATATAGATAAGATATGGATAGGATATAGATGAGATATAAATAATGGACAGGATATGGAAAATTTATGGATAGGGAATGGATAGTACAAGGATAGTTATGTTTAGAATATGGATAGAATATGGATAAGATATAGATAGATATAGATAAATCTATGAGTAGGGTAAGCATAGGATACGGAAAGGATATGGATAGACTATGGACTGGGTGTTGGTATGTGATAATGTTGAGACATAGATAGGACATGGTTTGGTTATGGAAAATCTATGGATAGGGTATGGATAGTACAAGTAGGTGTATGGAAGAATATGGACAGGGTTGGGATGTGATAATGTTGAGATATAGACAGGATATGTATTGGATATAGATTTGATATAAAATATGGACAGGATAAACAACATTTTTGAATAGGGTGTGGGTAGTAAAAGGAAAGGATATGTCTGGAATATGGATAGAACATGGATAAGAGAATGATAGATATAGATAAATCTATGGATAGGGTATGGAAAGAATACGGAAAGGATATGGATAAACTATGGACTGGGTTGGGATGAGGTAATGTTAAGATATAGATAGGACATGGATTGGGTATGGCAAATCTATGGATAGGGTATGGGAAGTACAAGGATAGGATATGTGTAGAATATAAATAGGATATGGATTGAATGGATAGGGTATGGATAGGATACGAAAAGGATATAGATAGAATATGGACAGGGTAGGAATCTGATAATATTTCTATAAAGAAAGAATATAGATAGGACAATTTATAGATAGGGCATAGATAGTATAAGGATAGGATATGTGTAGAATATGGATGGGATATAGATAGATATAGATAAATCTATGGATAGGGTATGGATAGGATACGGAAAATATATGAATGGAATATGAACTGGGTTGGGATATAATAATGTTGAGATACAGATAGGACATGGATAGGGTATGGAAAATCTAAGAATATGGATAGCACAAGGATGTGTGTAGAACAAGGATAGGATGTGGATAGTTTATGGACAAGATATTGATAGGACATGGTTAGGATAGTTGACACAGTGGATATGGATAGCATACAGATTGGATATGGATAGGATATGGGATAATATGGATGGCCTACGGATTGAATACACATAAGATATGAATAGCATATGGACAGGACGGATAGGATGGGATATAGATTGTGTAGTGTTTGGATTTGCATATAAAAGATTAACGATATATATTAGATTTCCACAAAGTGGACCTGAATGGAATATGGAAAGCATATTATCGGTGTAGAGAATTAATGCGATATGAAGGGTTTGTTGAATTGGTTATAGAGGTGAAAAGTTTACTAGACATTAGAAATTGGTTACAGAGGGCTTAATAGTTGTGCTTGGTACTTCAGTTAGTGCGGGGTTGGCTTAATAGAAAAACAATAATATGATTTATATGACTTAAATTAGTATGAGCAGTGGCACACGCAACGTTTTGACGGTTTAAACCCTCCCAAATATCTGTTTATGACAAAATCGTGGGCGGCAAATTTGGTTTTTGTATTGAGATCAAAATAAACTTCTGTACGTCACTGAGTACGAGGTAATAACAAATGCAAGTATTAGTATTTCTGGCATTCCAATGGACCGGTGGCCAAGAATGTTTATTGATTTTCTGCAACTGACACAACAAACTATTTGCTTGATCTACTGGAATGAGTAACTCAGCCAAATCGGAGGGATATATACAGCCGTTTGTAATATGAATCAGCTAAAGAAGTGTTCAACCATCGATATATACAAAGGGAACTGCTTTGGAGAAGTAATCAATACAGTGAATGGCACCGAATGCTTTCGAAACCTAACTATAGACAATTGTTAATAAAATCACTCATACGCCCCGCAACACAGAGAACTACATTTTATTGATTTCCTGTTCGATGCAGAGTATTTCAATTGGATTTTCTTTATAAATATTACACATACTGTTATTCTTCGTATGCATATAACTATATATTTATGTAGATTAATATGCATGTATGTTTACTGCAAGAAGGCAAAACATGTGGATTCAATGCAATTGAATGTGTGTTCGCTGGTCTTGCATTCGGATACGCAAATCTCGCATCAGTTTCAAAAAACATTAAATTAATGTTAATGCAGTGGTTGTTGGTGTATGGTATACAATTTCAGTCAGCACGTTCGAGTTTAATAAATGAACGGCATTCAATGCGTCGAATGTGTTGGCAGCTGCGAGCGACCAGCGGTGCAGTGCAGTGCAGTGCAGCAACAGCTGCGCATCAATGGCAAACATTACAAGGCATTGTTAAAAAGTTTACGCGTAAAAGCGCTTAATTTGCAATTGACCCAAATTATATGTTGGCGCTTTGGTCGTTGGCTGGTGGCAAGTGGCAGCAGCAAGCAGCGTTGTTGCCAGCATAGAAACCATAAATTGCGTTAAAAAATTGTTGAAAAAAAATAACAAAATGAGCGAGTAAAAGCGCTAACGCAAGACCAACAACAACAATGGCAATAGCCAGCGGCGCCGCAATGCCAGAAATTAAATTGCATAATTGTGCGAAAATTTCAAGCTAATTTATTAAAAGTTTTGCGCACTGGCACACATGCAAAACAACGGCGGCGGCAGCGGCCACTCGACTCGACGGCGGCGGCGGCAGCCACTCAACTGCAGAAGGCCGCAGCTAGAGCAATGTGAAAGTGCAACAATGAAAGCGAAAAGTTGTGGAAAATGTTGCCAATGTTTGGTCGAGATTGTTGTGCGCACGCATTCAAACACACACACACACACACATACATGTATGGAAAATAAGTTGCAAAAGGTCATAAAATGCTGTGAAAGGTCATAAAGTCACAATTGCACAAAGTTATAGTGCGCACACATGACGGCCAGCCGTGGCGTATGAGTAACTTTTGATAAGTTGCAGCATTAAAAGCTCGACCGATAATTCAATTTCGCTTTCAGTATACGAAAATGTATTGTGTTCGCGTTGTTGTTGTTGTGTGACATTATAGTCACATATTATCGTTAATGCCATTGCGTATGAGTATTTTTAATAAAGGCAGGGAACAGGTTCAGCTGCGGCGAAAATGCAGAAAAGCAGGATTTATGCAACGGCCTAATAAAATTTAATAAAAGCCGCTGTGACCAAAGCAACAATAATCCCCCTGCAGCACATTATTGTAATTTTTTGTTACATGAACCAAAAAAAATAAATAAATACAAATATGCATTAAAGCAGACGAAAGTCAGCGGACAAACAAAAGCGGCCGCAGCAATGCGCATCCCAGCGGCGGCCAATTGTTGTTGTGACCTGTAGTTGGGCACACTAATAAAAGCATAAAATCGCGCATTCACAAACACACACAAATAAACTTCACATGTGCAGTGCAAACGAACAACAAAAACAACAACACTACTTGTTGTTGTGATATTTAATAAATTTGGTTGGCAGTGCGATCGTAAAACGAAGCTGGCGCTTGCAAAAAATTTAAAAAATCAAATACAATAATGTACAACAAGAGCAACAAAAACAATAACAACAGTGTTAACAAAAGCCACTGCAAACATAACGGCGACATGTTTGCATGTGTGTGTGTGTGCATGTTGGCGTTTTCTAGTTGTCGCAATGTACCCCATGTTGCCAATAACACTGCAACAACAACAACAAATGCACTATGCTCCCGGCCTGCAAAGTGCCATATGCGAGTGCATGTGTGTGTGTGTGTGTGTGTGTTATGCACATTATAACGGAAATTGCCATATTGTTGCTTTTGTCAGCATCGTTGGCTTTTATGTAAAGGTAACTCGGCCACGACTAAAACATTGCACACAACAAAACATTACAACAATAAAAAGCCAACAAAAGGCACACAGACAGTGCTGTGGCAAAGTAAAAGAAACAATAAAAACCAAAAACAACAATAACAATAACAAGAAAATATATAAATAAATAACACGGAAGCGTACAATGGACGTGTGCGGAATTAAGGCACTGGGCTAATGAAGAATTATGGCGCAATAAGCGCTCGCCCGAGTGTGCATTGTGGCGTTCTCGTTGTCGTTGTTTTGTGTTGCGTTGATAATAATGCAACAACAACAACAACATGAAAATATAGCAGCAGTAACATTAACAATTGTATGCGAGCGCATTTGAACGCAGAGAAAATACTTGACGGCGTCTTTTAGTACCAGACAAGTTGACGATCTCTGTTACTCATACGCCCAGTTGTCTGGCTGGTGCACAACGTTGTGTGATTTGTTTGGGAAATAAATGCTTAGTATAAGAAATAAATGCTTATTGCATGTTTTTATGTGCTTTAGAAAGTAGTTAATAGAAAAAATGGTAATTATACAATGTACACAATTTTTAATTTTGTTTATTATTTGTTGCAACACATTTTTTATAGCGACAAAATGGAAATTTTATGCCATAATGAAGAAAATATTTTTTTTATAAAAAACAATTAAGTAAAAAGAACCGTAATGCTTTAATTATTTAAATTAATAATGAATATTTAATTGAAATAACAACAACAACAAATTTTAAACATATTAAATGCTGCCTCAGTAGCCAAACATTAAGTACACTGAACTCCATTTCCACTTCTTTCCAATTGTTTCCCATCCCTTCGACCTTACCCATCCAAATCTTCTACTCTTATACTATACTGCACTGTAATTAAGTTATAGTGTCAATATTTTTAAATAAATAAATAAATACTCTTATACAAACTCCTATCTGGCCTCCTCTAACAATGCCAGTTCGGACTAGGTTTTGTGGGTCCTCCATCACATAACAAACACAAGGAGTTTGCCTTGTTGGGTCCCTAAGCTCCCAAGTGGAATGAATAGAAAGAAAAACAAACAGTTTAAATATGTGAAGTCACAAAGGCTGCGATGGCTTGGACATGTTTAGCATGTGGTAAACCATGGCCTTCCGAAAATTAAGCCCGCGTACAACTCTCTAATATTTAAAGCCAGAAAAAGCAAAAAAGAAAGAAGAGAAACAAAACTAAATGTAATTCGAACAAAATTTATAGTTTGACCTGAAGAAACTACATAATACAAAATAAACTGAAGGATTGTTTTCAAGAATCATGGAAAAATATTGTGAAAGAAGTGAGAGCTTACGCTGGTCTGGTGGCTGGTTATGACTGAGCCTGAAGAAACCACATACAGGATTGTTTTTTAAGAAATGCGTAGCCTAGGAGAGGATTGTGGACGAAACAAGGGCCATCTCGAGAATAAACGATTGCCTGATGGTCAGGTGGGAGCTAAACTTAAAGAAATATTTGAAAAGTACGAACTTGAAGGACTATTTTCATGAATCGTGTAGCCTGGAAAAGGATTGTGAACCAGACAAAAATTCGCTACGAGCACTAATGGCTGTCTTAGGATAATGGGCTTTGAAAAAGTGACAAATTTTTTCATTGCTCGCATATCTAGAAACCTCAAGAACCTCTATTCTATACACCCACTAGGACACTTGCTATTGACTTAAATATGATTTTATGCAACAAACAGCCATATACCTAACAATTCCCTCACGTAATTGCGTTGTCTATCACAAAAAAAGAAATTGGTGAATTGGTGAAACGTGTAGCCTGGGAAGATTCTGAACGAAGGCGAATGATACCCCGAGCAATAATGGCTACGTGGTGAACATAAGCGGAGCTGAAGAAACTTCCTAGAAATGTAAAGGAATGGAAGCATGTCTCTAAGAACCTAATACCCTGGAAAAAGATTGGGCAACGATAGACAAAGAAATCTCGGACCGATCACGAATAGCTGCCTGACGATAATAAGAAGCAAATATGTGAAGGCTTTCTCATTGCTCTCATTCTTAAAAACCTAAAGGGTAGCTATACTCGACACCCATTACGACACTTTCTATTCACTTTAATATGGTTTTCTTGAGCAAGAATTGCCGCTACATCGTTTCACTTTAGTAAAGGTTTTTATACCCATTCTAAGTATTTGAAATTAATGTATTGAAGGTAGACTCCATCACAAGTGTTCAACTACTCAAGATTGGTTGTAATCTAATGCCAATGGCCACTGTTGATCAACGATTGCTGTAGAAACTACAAAGATGAGGATGTAATGAATCTATTGGGCACTGTCCATCATTACGGAAACGGGGGGTTTAGGGATTCAAACCTCCCAAAGACAAAAAAGGCTGGAACAAAATATGGTTCTGAATGGTATTCAGCTCAAAGGTTGTACGCAAACCTCTGGACTCTTTGTCAATTGACTAACAAAAATATTTGGTGCACAAATTACTGATCTACACAATTTTCTCGCCAAGAACAAATAGCGAAAGCTACAGGAAACCAACTAGAACTGGAAAGGCATCATCTTCAAATGAAAGGGGTATTCAACGCAATAAAAGGGCTCAAGGACCCAACAGGTTGTACCTTCTGAGTGGCAGTTTGGCAGTGTGATGTGAACTAACCTAACTGAGCTCTAATTTTCTAGTTGTTTATTTGCAAAAGTCCCTAAAAAACCATTTACATCTTTCAATTATTCCATGTTTGGGCAAATTTTCTTGTGTTTCTTTTCATCGAATTGGCTTTTCTGCCACCGACAGTACTAAATAAGTAGCTGCTGCCTGAAGCTTTATCAACAAGTGACTGTCTCTTTCAAGCACGCAATGTGCGTTTCACCACAGTCGAACAATTTCATTACTGTTGCTTGCTTTCCGCCTTACAGCCAAATGTTGTGCATTGTTATTGTTGTCCCTGTTTTTGTTGTTTTCTGCTGTAGGCATTGGTGGCAACGAAGCTAGTGTCCTTTCATTCGTAAAAATTATCAGAATTAAAAATTGTTCAAGCGTTGCAAATTTAATTTAATTAGTTTTCGAATAAAGACAGAAATGCAAAAAAACACACACACACACACACGCACACCATTGCCATTAGCATCAAGCAGCGAATAGAAGAGGCAGGAGGCAGGCAAGTGAATTGAAATTTAGCTGGGCAGCTGGCGAGGACGACAAGGCACGCGCACACTCTGCAAAGATTCACATGGCACTGGCGACGTTTGTTGCCTTTGCCTTAATTTTATTATTGTTGTTAGCATTGTGCCAGCCGTTGACTGCGTTGTGGTTGTTGTTATAGTGGCTGTGTTGGCTGCTGGCTGTCGCTTTTGTTCTACTGTATGGAAAATGTGTGTGTTGCTACTTTTGGTTTAGTTATTGTTGTGTTGGCGGTGGTGTTAGTGTTGCTGTTGCTTTAGTTATTGTGTTGGTAACTTTTGCCGCTGTCGCTTTCCGGCATTGCACAGATAAAGAAGTTTCTTCTCGCTTTGTGTGCTCACCGTTTTTGGTTTTTTTTTCGGTGTTGATTTATTTTCTCTGTTTTCATTAGTTGCTTTTGAATAAATGGAATTAAATTGAAATTATATTCGTTGCTTTTCATTTGGCGCTGTTTGTCTCTGCGGAAATATTTGTCTTAGTAGCTGTTGTTGTTGTTGTTTTTCTGGTTTGTGTTGTAGTTGTGGCTGTGGCTGTTATGGCATAAGCGGATTTCCATTTTGCATATTTATATCGTTTGACGCGTTTGGGGTCGCTTCTTCTTTTTTTGTTGTTTACTTTTAGTTGCTAGGTGGCGTATTAACGTTTTGATGAATTTGCACTGCACAAATATTTCGCTGTAGATTGCCTTCAAGTTGCAAAGACAGCACAACAATTCAATTCAAATTAGGCAAATTCTTTTTTTTAGGTGTGCACTGCTGCGTTACTAAGTAAGCAGATTTCAGTTTGTTGCCTAGTTTTCGGCAGCGGTTCATGGGGGCGTATGAGTAATGCGGTTGTGTGTTTGCAAGTATTTATCGAATTTTATTTTTGGCAATCAAAAATGTTATTTTGCAGGTCACATTTTACAAAACAAAGCAAGTACTTTTATATAAAAGTTTGGTGGTTTTTAGATTACATTATATTATTTGTAAGCAGATTATTTATTTTTTTTCATGTTTTTTATTAGTTTTATTTGTTTTTATCATGTTAAATTTGTGTTTAGTTAATTATTATAATTTTGTATTATTATATTTTTTTATTAAATTTTTTATTATTATTTTTTATTAAATAATTAATTGATTTTGTTTGTTTCTGATTAATTTGTTATTATTTGATTTGATTGTAGCAAACATACGTTTCAGTGGCCCCCAATTATGTTTTAATTTGCTTTTATTGTTTTTTATATTTTCCGATTTGTAATTAATTATTATAATTTTGTATTGTTTTATTTTAATGTTTTTTTTAATAATTTTGTTTATTTTCTGACAATTTTTTTATTATTCGATTTGATTGTGACGAAATGAAGTTTTAGATGTGGATCACTTATGCTTGTGTTGCTTGTTTTATGATTAGTTTTTTATTATTATTTTTTGGATGTAACAAACATAAGTTTCAGTGTATTAATTAAAAATACTTCAGTTAATTATTATAATTTCGTATTTTTTTTATCTTAATGTTTTTTTTTTAATAAGTTTGATTGTTTTTGTATTTATTTTTTTTAGTTTTTATTTGATTGTGAAGAATTACAGTTGTATATGTGGGCCTACCTTTATTTTATTTTATTTTATTTTATTTTATTTTATTTTATTTTATTTTATTTTATTTTATTTTATTTTATTTTATTTTATTTTATTTTATTTTATTTTATTTTATTTTATGTTATTTTTTTTATTTAATTTAATTTAATTTAATTTTATTTTATTTTATTTAATTTAATTTAATTTAATTTTATTTTATTTTATTTTATTTTATTTTATTTTATTTTATTTTATTTTATTTTATTTTATTTTATTTTATTTTATTTTATTTTATTTTATTTTATTTTATTTAATTTTATTTTATTTTATTTTATTTTATTTTATTTTATTTTATTTTATTTTATTTTATTTTATTTTATTTTATTTTATTTTATTTTATTGTATTTTATTTTATTTTATTTTATTTTATTTTATTTTATGTTATTTTACTTAATTTAATTTAATTTTATTTTATTTAATTTTATTTAATTTTATTGTATTTTATTTTATTTTATTTTATTTTATTTTATTTTATTTTATTTGATTTTATTTTATTTTATTTTATTTTATTTTATTTTATTTTATTTTATTTTATTTTATTTTATTTTATTTTATTTTATTTTATTTTATTTTATTTTATTTTATTTTATTTTATTTTTTATTTTAATTAATTTTTTTTATTTTATTTCATTTAATTTCATTTCATTTCATTTCATTTTATTTCATTTCATTTCATTTCATTTCATTTCATTTCATTTCATTTTATTTTATTTTATTTAATTTAATTTTATTTTATTTTATTTTATTTTATTTTATTTTATTTTATTTTATTTTATTTTATTTTATTTTATTTTTATTGTTTTGTATGTTTTCCGATAAATCTGTTTTATTTGATTTGATTTTGACGAAGTAAATTTCAGACGTCTAACTTGCATTTTTTTGCTTTTGTTTTTGTTCTTAATTTGGTTTTGTTTTGTTCTCCGATACATTTTATATTATTTTTTCATATGGTTGTTACAACTTTAAGTTTCATATGTGACTCCACTTGTATTCTTATTGCCTTATTTGTTTTCCGTTTACCTTATTTTCAAGTTTATTTGATTGTGACAAAGTAAGCTGAGACGTCTGAGTCTTACTTATATATTTGTTTGTTTTTTATACTTTTGCTTTTATCAAATTTATAATATTTTATTTGATTCCGACGAAATTAAATTTCATATACGGTACCACTTGTGTTCTTATTTATTTTTATTGCCTTATTTGTTTTCCAATGTATTTTTTTATTTTTGTTTGGTTTTCACAAACAAGAGTTTCAGACTTCTTGTAAATATTTATGTTTTTAGGTTTTTGTGCTTTTTGCTTTTATTGTCTTGTTTGTTTTCAGATAAAATTTAAATATATTTACGAGTATTTGTTTCTGACGAACTTAAGTTTCATATGGGACTACATAGTTGTATTAGTATTTATTTTTAATATCTTATTTTTTCGATTTATTTTTTGTTATTTCATTTAATTGTGGACGTCTAACTTGTATTTTTATCTTTTTGTTTTGTTTGTTTTCTGAATAAATTTAAATTAATTTTTTTGTGTCTGATGAATTTAAGTTCTACAAATGGTTCCACTTGTATTCTTATTTGATTTTCTGTCTTAGTTGGTTTTTGATAAATACTTAATTATTTTATTTAATTGCGACACACGTATTTTTCATTTGTTTTGTATTTGGTATTGTTTTTGTATTTTTATATTTTTACTTTTTTTATTTTTTGTATTTATTTTCCTTTTATTGTTTTCATTCGGATTGACTTTATTTCATTTAAATCAACATAAGTCTTGAACGTGACTCTTTTTGTGTTTTAACTTTTTCTTATTTAAAAACAATCCAGCACTCTTTCCTGTGCATTCTTTAGCAAAGCTTTGCTGTAAAACTTATCTAACAAAAATTCATAAAATGTTCACTACTCACCAGCCTCCTTGACGCGTTAGTGTGAAGCCAAATCGGGAGTCACGATCCACCGAGACACGTATGCCCACAATGCCGAGTCCTTGCGGCGTTATCACCTGGCCACGCATCACCGACACACGACTGCACGACATGCACGGCAACGGCACGAAGGGGAGGGGGGAAATAAAATACTTGAACGTTAGTCAAATGTGGCAGCGCTTCGTAATGCAATTTGTGTATTTGCCGAAAAGTTTTCAATTGTTCAAATAAATAAATCAAATAAGATGAGTAAAATTGTAATCGAGTAAATTTGATTTTGCTAAATGCTTAACTAATCGATAACCGAATAGAGATTAAATGAAAAAATTCCATTTGGTTTCGTTTAATGATGCACAACTACGAGTATTGTATGAAGGATATTTGTAGATATGAAGGGATTATATGCACAATGAGTAGTGTATAGCGAATGCATATATAGGTTTATATGTTTGTCGATTATGTATGTATGGCTATATGCGAAAAGTGTTCTATTACTGGATTTTATTTGTACGTTTTTTTTTTCATATGCATTTTAAAACGATGTGTTCGATGATGCAAACGTGGACAAATTTAGAGTGAAGAAATTTTTCTAACAAAAAAATATTTTTGTATAATACTTTTTTTCGGTTTGATTAAAATGGAAAATTTGTAAATGAATTGCATGAATTCATTTGTGAGATAAATAATATATGTGAAATTTATGGTGAAGTCATATTTAAAACAATTTTGTTGCTGT
This sequence comes from Melieria omissa, assembly GCA_963971225.1. Lineage (NCBI taxonomy): Eukaryota > Metazoa > Arthropoda > Insecta > Diptera > Ulidiidae > Melieria > Melieria omissa. The sequence goes on from OZ020268.1 coordinate 22,263,412, forward strand.
TGTTGTTGTTATTATATACACAGTATAAGTAAGTTGTTGGTGTTGAATGAGAAAATATGAAGTTTCTCCATAAAGCTGCAGGGCAGAATAATTTTCAGTTTCGGTTTTACTACTTTTATATACATTGGAGCTAAATGTGCAGCGAATTGAATGATTTGTAAGGTAAATTGAAATTGTGAAAAATTTATAAGACTTTACTTATTTGAGTTGAAATATTTGTTTTATGAAGAAAAAGCAGTTAAAGTTTGTGTTGGAATAGTGAATTTTTTGGCCAATATTTTTCATTTAGCACTAATTCGGACAACTCAGAATTCTTGTAGATCAATCCTGAAGCTACCCTTATTGGCCTCTTATGTACAAATTCAGTGTCTACTTTTAGGCTGTCATGTAATACAAATTAGATTTCCCCTTCCCACTAAGAAACGAACATTATTACAGCACTTCGATCGACATCCGCCATTCGTCGACAATTTACAACCCTTTCTTTCAAAACTTTGACCATACATTTTGCAATTCGTTTTGCTCGACACTGATTTCTTTTTATTGACAGACAATAATTTGTGTGCCTGTGTGCACAACAACACATTATTTGCCTTTTGGTTGGCCAAAGCCATTATCATAGATTTATGTGCCAATTTGCATTAATGCTTGTTCCGGGGTTGCCGCCTCATTAAATTTATTGCAAATGGCCAGCGAAAACAGGCCAACACAATTGTGCGGTGAAGTTTTTTGACAAATGCCATTTGTACACTTACGAGTAATAGGACGAAGTCAAGTTGCCTTTAATATGAATTTGAGGCGTTTTCATATGAAACTATTTACACTTGAGTCGATTTTGCTAAAAATTCTCAATAATTTATTTCCATATTTCAAACTCAAACAAGTTTAAACTTTCACTGCAAAGTGTAGCACGTCTGACACATTTAGCTCTCATTGAAAGTAGAGAAAGATTTATATAGCTATATGAATTTCTAATCATGCAGCATGTAGACCCTGTTTTTTTTTTTGTTGCACACTATTTAAAATTATTTATATTTATATTTAATAATTGCTTAAAAATTTTCAAAGTTACACGCTAATTAGTTGCTATAATTAAATTTCATTTGGTTGAGTTTCATCAAATCAAAAATTCAATACAATATTAGGCTACCATAATTTTTAAATATATGTACATAAGTACAGTAGATGAAAGTGAAATTGGAAAATTCATGTAATGGATTTCATGGTTGGCATTTGCTTCAATGTCTTTACTGCAATTTATGTAAAAATTTTATGCATTTCTTTATTTTTTTTCTATTTTCCTTGCATGAAAAAAGTGATTTCTCTGCCATAGTGAAGTGATGAGAGAATTTTCAGAAAATGTGAAAAACTATAATTTCATAGTTTGTATTATTGATTATTATTTTTTATTATTTATTTAATATTATTTATTTATAAAAAATACAAAATTATTTAATATGAAAAAAATTACTTTTGTGAGTTGAAGATAGCGGCTTCAAGTTGTGATATTTGTATCAGGTGTACAGCTTTGCTTCCGCCGTTTTTTTTCCAAAATTAAAAGCTTTATTGCGAAAAAGTGCTTACAGATGTATTATTCAAAGTATTGTCCGTCGCTAGCGACAACTTTCTCCCATCTTTCCGGCAATTTTCGGATCCCGGCTCGAAAAAAGGAGTCCTCTTTTGACGCTATCCATGAAGCAATCCATTTTTCCAATTCTTCGAAGGATTGAAAATGTTGATCTGCCAGGCCGTGTGCCATCGAACGGAATAGGTGGAAGTCAGAAGGGGCGACATCTGGGGAATACGGCGGGTGGGGCAAGACTTCCCATTTCAGCGTTTCCAGGTACTTTTTGACCACTTTTGCGACGTGAGGCCGAGCATTGTCGTGTTGGAGGATGACTTTGTCATGTCGTTCTTTCACTCAGAGCAGCATCACCGGAAGTTTCTGAGAGCATTCGATGCGCTTCAGCTGCATTTTTTTCGAATTGTAACAGAAAAGTAAAACTTTCCGCAAATGGCGAGAATTGGGCACATAAACGGACATTTTCGAGCGTGAATAATACGAAAACAAGAACAACTGTACTGAAACGGCGATGACAATTCGTTAGGCACTGTCCACACTCACTTTAAAGGCATTACCATTTATGTATTTCAACCAGCCTCAGCCGGTACAGCCACCTATCGGAAAACGGCGGAAGCAAAGTTGTACACCTGATAATATAAGACACATCTTTGAGGGACCATATTTTTAGAGATTTTTAATGCCTGTCTTCAGATAAATCAAGAATAAGTAAGCTTCTCAAATTCAATACCAGAAAAGAAGTGCGTTTTAGAATGGAAAAAGGAGATTTTGCCTTATCTTCGAAGCACTTTAAGTCATAATTGTTTTTGATGAAAAAATACACTAATACAACTGAGCTCACAGTTTGTTATTTATTATTTATGGACACTTCAGCCTCTGAGAGAAATTTTAGTATATCTCCTTAGAATCTGAATACATATCAAGTCATAAATGTATGTGCAAATTTCTACTAGGAGCGAACAAATATTTTGAAACCAGTAAAAGTGTTTAGTAAATCCTTCTTTTATTGTATATTCTCCTTGTTAAGGTCAGTTGAAGGTCCATTGTGGTGCAACTTGAGGTTATCTGTTGATTTATTGCAAATCTATGCGACCTTCGGAGAAATCTAAGTACATTTTGTAGCACCAAGGAGCCAAGAAAATCGCTTCTCCATACAAAAAATTCAAGTTTGAGGTCTAAAATGTGTGGTTACCTGCGTATTTACTTTAAATCTACCCGATTTTCTGAGAAATCTGAGCAGATTCTGCAGTTTCAAGCAGTCAAGGCAGTCATTTCTTTTAAATCTACGCGATTTTCGGAGAAATCTTAGCAGATCCTTTGGTCATTTTATCACACAGCAGCGCCAAATCTCTTAAAGGTTATTTTTTTTAAGACCACCCGACCTCTGGACAAATCTGAGTAGATCAGATCTCAAGGAGCCAAGGTCTCAAACTTGAAATTCTCTTCTAATTTGCTTTAAATCTCTGAGCAGATCAGATTCCAAGGAGTCATGATGGTGAAAAAGCACAAAGCAGTGCATAATTTTTCAAACTTGAAGTTCCCTGTTGACTTTTTTAATCTACCCGAACCTTTGAAGAAATCTGAGCAGATCTTTTGGTAATTTTTCTACACAACAATGCCAAAAGTCTACAAATTGGGGTTAATTTTCTTTAAGTCTACCTGAGCAACGGAGAAACCTGAACAGATCAGATTTCAAGGAGCCAAGGTATCAAACTTAAGGTTCCTTGTTAATTTATTTTTTTATTTAAATAATTTACTTTAAATCTCTGAGCAGATCAGATTTCAAGGAGCCATAGAAAAGGTGGAAAAGCACACAACAGTGCAAGATTTCTCAAACTCGATTTCCTGTTGATTTTTTTTTAATCTTCCCGACCTCTGGAGAAATTATTTTGGAGCATTATTTTGCTCTGTGTAAACATTTTTAAAGATTATAAAAACTGCTTAAGACTAAAAGTTGCCTAAAATATTTAGTGGAAACTTTTTAGTGGTAATATCTCGTGGAAAGTCTAAAGAGCAAACAATTTTTCATAATCTCCTTGAAAGCTCTTGAAATAAATAAGATTTTCACAACACATTAGAATATCTTTACCTAATTTTGTGATCAATTCGATTAGGTTAGACAAAAGCATTTCGATTTGACGACACCTACACCAAATCCAAATATTTTAGAATATTCAAAAGAGTTCAATACAATCACTTTTCTCAGCTATGAGTATTTAGATCTGTAGACATTATTTACCATAATTTTGAGAAAATTTTCACTAGATTCTAAAAATTTACTTAGCTTTGATAACCTTAAAACCATATTATGGAATATCTTAAAAAGTCTTCGTTGTTTCATCAAAGGTTTGCAAAAAATTTGTTTAGTTCGTAAAAACGCATTTAGCTTTAATTACTTCTAAGACTATTCAATCGACACCTGAAAGAATTCGGCAAGTTGATGGGTTGCCGTCAGTATCGATGTAAGATTTGCACCTCCTGAGTGAGAAAAATAGCTAAAGCTTTGCAATATTTTGCGAAATATTTTAAAAAACCTTTTGACATTCAATTATCTAAATTATTTTCAGACCTAAGGAAATTAAAAATTAGAAAATTCAGTTAGATTCAGTTGAGAAAAATTTAGAAAAATTAACAAAAATTGCCTGGGGTCAGTTGACAAAAATTAAAAAAAAATATAAGCAAAAATCGCTTAAAACTTTGCCAACACTGCCTTATGCGTCTTTTGCCTTATTTTCTACAATTCGGTTATTTGCTCGTTTGGACTTTTAGTCGATATTTAAAGCAAAAGGCGCTTAATAACAGCTGTTCACATTTGGGCAAAATTATGAAAACTTGCACAGCAGCTGGAAATGCAATTTGAACTGAAAGCTGCTTATTTGAGTTGCAAGCGATAAATGTTTCCAAGAGCGCTTCAGCAACGATGGCTGCAGCGGTTGACACAACCAGTACATATATACATTTCTATATGCATGAATAGAGAGAGTATGATATATGTAAGTACGTGATGTGGCTTTTTTATGAATTTATAAATATTTGATATATTTACAAGTACGCACATAGTGACAACATATGCAATAAGGGCGACTTTACAGCTGCTGATATAAATAATAGAAAAATGTTAATACAACTAGACATATGTGTGGAGCAAATATGTGTGTATACAGATACAGATGTAGTACTCAATGCCAAACGGGAGAACGCACGTTAGAGCGCCTCACACCCACACAGACATCTACTAGCAATGCGATGCGATCGCCCCGGGAGGTCGGCTGCCAGGATGGTAATAAAAGATGTATTACACCAGCGCACACATGCAAGCACATACATGCTTATCTGTGTGCGTGTGCGTGTGCGTTGCGTAATCGTATTAGAGATGTGCTTGCGCTCAAACGCCACCACCATCCACTGCTCCACTGCTCTGGACAACGATGGCAGTCCAAATAGTCGCAGCAACGTATTCAGCGCTGCCTCAATGCTACGTGTTGTTGTTGTTATTGCACTTGTGGTAGTAATTTCCTGATGGCTGTGTGCGTAAATGTAGCGTAAGTGTTCGCTAGCTGTTGTTGTTGTTGTTGTATGTGTGTGCGTGGTGCGGCATGTGGCGTCAGCTAGCACAAATTTTCTTCTTACGCTTTGATCAAATCACATTCAGAGCGCACTGAAGCTTAATCATGTCGTCCTTTAAGGACAATTTCATTTAACGCGTTTTTGGGTTATTTGCTTCACGGCTGCCATCGCCAAACACAGCTGACTGGGCCAGCCAGCGTGAAGTGTGTATTGATGTGCGTTGTATGTATCTGTGTGTGTAATAAAGTTTTCTTATTTTCATGCACTAATACACTCAAATAGTTTTTCCACCGCTAACGCTTGACTGCATTAAAAATGTGTAATACGCCTCAACATATGCTCAATATTACTGCAACAACACACCAACACCAATACATACACATAGACGTGCGCGTATTTTGTATCGTATACTCGTACAACAATTTTATTGCCGCCATTCTTGTTACTTTTTTATTGTGTGTAGATTTTTTGAGCTGCTCTGGATATTTTGTCGTTTGTGTCATAAAAATAAGATTTTGGTTTAGCCGCAAAATATGCTACAAACATTTTGTGCGCCACATTTTGCCATGTTTTGACTAGATTTGGTTGTTTTGTGTGCGACAGCGTGTTAAACTGTTGAAATAAAAATGTCATTACTGTGGTTGTCTGTGTGTGTGTGTGTGTGAGAAGCAGTTGTTCACAGAGATAATACTGAAAGCGTTAAAATTGGTTGCCTAACGACTCCTTATCGGAGACATTTTGTTTTTTAATTTCATAAGAACAAATCTTCGGTGTGCATACATCACTTTAAGGTTGATTTAAGGATCAATTGGACAGAAGTCTAATGGTAAAGAAATATTCAAGGATGGACACTTAAAATGGAAAGATGAATGTATACGTTGAGTGTAGATATCTCTGTAGATGTCTCAAGGTTTGTTTGGTTGGTTTGTGAGCACGACTAGTGTGTTTCAAGCAAAGATATACACCGCTTTGGGAGTCTTCCAAAAACTCAGCTTTGCTCTGAAATATAACATAAAGGGCAGTAATTTCTTTGAACAACCCAGCTAATACCTTAATTTATTAGTACTCCAGCTCGATTCGAGCTCATAGAAGAGTACAGAAAGAAAGTTATCATTCTTAAAATCTAAGCCGGATTTGGATTTTGTAGAACAAAAACACAAAAACATCGTTTCTCTTGTCCCAAACAGTCATCATTTCACTGAATTATAATAAGAATTAAACAAAAATTTAATTAACCCACTCAAAGCTTAACTTTTATGCCATTTAGATGACCTATAAACCACATGATGCCAGCAATACGTGTAAAGAATTTAAAATACAAAACTTGACCAACTCGTAATTGGGTTGAAATGTGAAAAACCCGTGAAGAAGAGCTTCACCAGCAAACTTCCCCACTTAGAACAACACACTTTGGTCAAAAACTTTGCACTTAGCGCATGGCAAATAAGCAGAAAAAAACAAGCTTGAAAAACTAAGAGCAAAACTTAAAAACAAAACAAAACAGCAAAAGGGAAATGGCACAACAGTGGCCAAATTGAGAACAACGAGAACGAACGAGCTTCAGGAAGAAATAATATCTGCCAATGACGCATTAATTGAGAAATTCCAAACTCAAAACTAAACGACACCTACACAATCGAGTTAAAGAAACAACAAGAAGTGAGGAAAAGTGAAAAGGACAAGTAAGCAAGAAACCAACAACCAACCAAAACGGCCGACTAATTCCAATGAAAGACTCATAAATGCAAGTGAGTCAATTTATGGCAAAATGTCTAATCCTTGAAATGGATAATAATTCATATGACCCCAGAGAGTGGGCGAACAGTGCAGCAAATGGGCAGGCAACGAGTGGCCAGCGGCAAACAGAACGTAAGGATTGAGAGAACAGTTGAAAAAAGTAACCAAATTGAAAATTACTGTACACAGACGTTAGATGTGTGAGAGACATTCATGCATTCGTAGTGTGTTGTGTCTGTGTGTGTAAGAAAATTGCACTTTTCCCCAATGTAGCCAAAGCGTAGTGCAAAATGGATACATGAGAAGCAGAATTGTGAAGGACATACAGACATGAAATGCATATCCTTGTACGCTATATACGTCTAACTGTACACACATGATTGCCCAGCGGAATATGTGTGTCTGGATGCGTACATTGCTTAGATCTGTCTGGCCTTTGGCATGACTGACAATGCTGAATCGACGGTGCTTGGCTTCTTTGAACTTTTCTCCTAGCTTTCCTCATTTCTTATTTTCTTTACTCTTCTTTTTTGCTTTCAGGTAGATGGACGAAAAATGTATGAAAAACGAATAGCCAGCCTATGCAATTATTAGATGAATAGTTTTGAATAGACGAATAGGAGTCTGAGATTGATACTTAGTCTGAGTTTAACAAACCAATACAAAAATTTGCAGACAGGCAGATTACAAAATTTGTGTATGAACAGCTTTGACGCATCAAAGAACAGTTTCAGTAGGTCTGACGATTGAATTGTTCAACAAATACAAATTTATAGATAGCTCAGCTCAGTCAGACGATTGGATGGACGCATCAAAGAACAGTTTCATTAGGTCTGACGATTGAATTGTCCAACAAATACAAATGTTCGTTTCTTCCGTCACAGGAAGAAACGAACAGATTTTTCGAGAGGAAGATGAACGCACAAATGGTTGAATGGATCAGCAAATGGATTTATAGAACAAATAGACTGGCAAATTTACGATCAGACGAACTAAGCGACAAACAGAGGATAGAAAGTAAGTCTTTTTATTTTTCCGAAAGGATAGATGGAGAAACTTGTGCATAGACAACTGGTCAGTCAGACGATTGATGTTGAAGGATGGATGAATGAAAAATGTATATATCACATTCGAAAGGCCAGATGAACGAATTTTTGAAGAAAGATGAACGCACAAACCTCAGAAGAGAAGAAAGACTTACGAAAGCATAGATGGAGAAACTTGTGCATAGACAACTGGTCAGACAGACGATTGTATGTTGTAGGATAGATTCATGTACAGATTTGACGATTGGAATGAAAGATATATCACGTTAGGACAGACGAACGGATTTTTGAAAAAAGATGACCGCACAAACGGGTGAATGAATAAGCAAATGGATTTATAGAACAAATAGCCTGGAAGATTTACGATCAGACGAACTAAGCGACAAACAGAGGAATAGAAAGACTTAGGAAAGCATAGATGAAGAAACTTGTGCATAGACAACTGGTCAGACAGACGATTGGATCAACGTGCATTCTGACGATTGGAACGAAAAATGTATAGACGACTTACCAAGGAATAGAAGAAAAGACTTTCTAAGAAAAAAACGAAGTTGCAAACGAGCGAATGGATACACAAATCAGAAGAGAAAAGTAGAGTAGAACGGACAATTGAATGCACGAACAAATGTACAGAGGATAGGACGGGTAAATAGACGAACAAGTCAACAGTGCCTTGTAGAAAGGAAGGAAAGAAGAAATTGAAAGGCTTACGAACAGAAAGATGAGCCAACTTGTGTATAGACAACTGGTCAGTCAGACGATTGAATGAACGTATATTTTGACGATTGGAACGAAAAATGTATAGATGATGTACGAGGTAATCAAAGAATGGATTTTCGTAGAAAAAAACCAAGTTGCAAACGAGCGAATGGATAAACAAATAAGCAGAGAGAAGATAGAGCAGAACGGACAATTGAATAGATGAACAAATGTACTGAGGATCGGATTGGTTAACAGACGAACAAATCTACAATTTCTTGTAGAAAGGAATAGAAAGACTGACGAACAAAAAGATGAGCCAACTTTTGCATGAAAAACTGGTCAGTCAGATGATTGTATGAACGCACGAAACAACGATTTCATGTACAGATCTGGCGGATGGAACAAAAAATGTACAGATGACGTTCAACGGGTCAGACGAACGGGTTTTCGAAGAAAAGAAGAAGTTTCAAACGCGTGAATGAACAAACAAATCAGTAGAGAGAAGTAAAGCAGAACCGTCAAGTGAATGGACGAACAAATGATCAGAGGATCGGACTGATAAAAAAATGAACAAATCTACAAGGCACTAGAAAGGAAGGAGAGAAGAAGACTTACGAACAGAAAGAGGAGCCAACTTGTGCAGGAACAACTGGCAGATGATTCGATGTACGTAGGAAAGGTTGGTTTCATGTACAGATCTGATGGGTGGAACGAATAATGTATGGATGACGTTCAAAGGGATAGACGAACGGATTTTCGTACAGAAAGATGAAATTGAAAACGATTGAATGGGTAAACAAATCAGTAGAGAGAAGTACAGTAGAACGGATGAACGAATGAACAGGGGATCGGATGGGAAAATATACGAACTAATAGAGCAACGAATGGATCGAGAGATGAACGATGTACAGAATATTCGATGAAGTGACAGAAGAACTCAAGAAATGTTTCGGTTTGCATATATGTTTATTAACCAATCTTTAGACAAATTATGACAATTATAAAAAACGACACCAATGGTTGGAAATAGGTGGAAAAATACGTACAAGAGAAACTCGAAAGAATGGGATTGGAATTGTGTGGGTTCTACAGAACACTGATCTTTACCCTTTCCGAGATGAAAAGAACAGCCCGCTGTATGAATTGTATATTGGACATTGTGACTGAAAGGGTTAAGCCAGAGATGGATAAGTACCGTCCAGAAAAGTAAATAATGAGCAAGGGAAAGTCCTTCATTTTCTGCGACAGCATAGATCTATTTACTGGCAACGACTTACAATTGAAAAACAAACTACATTACGAGACAGAACCGTAGACTCATTACCGGGTTTATGAGCAATAAAAAAGCCTGACTGTAGTCCATCGCTTTCTGGACCACATACTTTATAACTTTAGTTATTTAACCATAATGACACAGATTAGTTGGAATCCACAAGGCTGAAGACGCTAAGGTCGGAGCTTGGAGAAGGGAGCGTTTAACTGAACTGAAGTAATTAAGTCTTTAAAAATCTTGTGAAAGTCCTTTGCTGCTTACTGCAATAACATGAGCTAGAATTCTTTATCATATACTTAGTTCCTACTAAATTGTCTTCCCCTCGCCGTCCCACTACCGCCAACCACTTTCGTCCAGTCTTGTGCTCAGCGCCATATTAAAGCCATAAAAAATTGCATAAGGCACCGACTGCAATCACACTTTACTTTTACTTCAACATACTTCAAAGCAACGAAATTCACTTCACCTTCCATACAGCATACTTTTGGGCGCTCAGCAAAGTGCACACTTTTTGCCGCTCCATGGCAACAAAAAGTTGACTTGTTTTTTAGTTAGCGCAATAGTTGCATACTTTCAGGTCGCGGTACTTAAATGTTGGTTGTAATTTAAAAATTCCTTCACTGTTTTTTTGTGCAGTTTTTTTGTGCCAAAAGGCGGCCAGTAAATTATGTCATATGCGAGTTTTTTTGTTCTATTTACCATTGCTGTCATTAGAGTCTTGAAGGCGGTTGTAAACTTGTGGCTGAGCGCTAAACTTTTATGACACATGCAGCAAGTTGGTTGTAGTTGTGCGCTTTTTTTTGCAATTTTAGTCTGTTATTAAATTTTGCTGTTTGTGTTTTAAACTTTTCAGGAAATGCCACAGAAAAAGGCAACCAGGTAAGAAAAGAGACCAAAGGACAGATTGTATGAGGCAGAGAGTTTATGGCAAAGTCAAAAGCCAAAGGTAGTAGAGATAGTAAAGTGAGATACACAAACACATACATACACAATTACAACAACAATACAAAAAAGTTTGAGCACATTTATGAGCGCAAGTTTGTTGTGCTCTCGTTCTGTCAGGCCAAGTCATTCAAGTCGCTGAAGTAAAAATCGCTGAGGAGCGCTTGAAGTAGTCAATTTTGAACCAAGTATAGCAGAGCAGCGTACGAACATAAGTTGTGGTTTCAAGTTTTTGTAGGGGGTTTTCAGTGCAGATGTTTAATTTACCACAAGCCAACCAATGTTTATAAGAATGAACCCAGTTTGTGTACTTTTCGCTGTGTTTGGTTCAATGTAAATATTGCTTAGGGTATACAATTTGATCAGATCATATAACTTGATCATGTAAAGCTTAGTTTTGGCATATTTTGTTGAAATTAAAGGAGGTGCTGCCAACTTTTTCTTATAACGCAAAATTGTATTATTTAATATGTTGAATATGTCTTAGAAATTTTGATGCTCAGAAACAAAGCTTGTTTCAGGGAAAAAATTTTAGTGTTATTGAAAGCAGATATAAAAACGTTGTACGTAGGTAATTCTGACCCTACGATGATCCTTTCTCACTCACATCCACACATTATTTGGCGTAACCAAGCGCTGTGCGGCTGCAAAAAGGAAACAAATATACAGCTACATAGTGTGCCAGCGACACCTGTAAGGGGAAGCAGGCATTAACGAAAAATAGCGCACCAAACCGATCTTAGCGGAGTTCCCAACCATCCTGCTTTGACCTCACTTACACAACAGATGTCGCTATGAGTGGTAGCTCACAATATTGGAGGCGTTGTTCCTAAGCCGCGGTAGATGGCAGCCCATCACTTAGGACTACCTGCGACAGGCCAATCGCCGCTCCTGGCAGGAAAACACAAACGATTAACATAACCAAGAAAAGGCAATGTCTTGTGAAGGTCCTATGCTCCCGAGAGGAGTGAACAGGTCTGGTCGGGACGGGGGAGGGGGAATTGAGCGTAGATCTTTCCTTAGGATGGACAATTAAAAGAACTTCCCCTTTAATCTTATTTTTTAATCTTTCTTTCTCTTATGTTCTTCACGGACACATCCGAAATTGAAGCTCAAAAACTATTTTCAAAATTATTAGCTACCCAGTTGTTTAATTTATGATATCCTAGAAGCCTTTCTGAAATACCTTTATACGTAGGTAAGGTAGGATAAGTGAGCTCTTTTAAGTCTTGTGGCCAATTTTGTTACCACGGAAAGAAGGGAAGGCATCAGTTATGCACTTCTAGTTGGGGAGAGCTACTTGCTGGCTCTGAAGAATTGTTGGTTGTTGTTTAGGGAATATTTTTTCCTAAAGATCAACTAAGGAAATGCTAACCCAAGTATAGGAAGTGCATTCTCGAAAGTGCTGGACCTGTGCTCAATGTTTTTCTTTCAGTCTACTCCTGCCGCCTCTACAGAAGTGTTAATATAGCGCACCCAGTCAGCATGGTGACCAATGAGAAAGTGTCCAGTGATAACTCCCACGACAATCCTTCGTTGGTCATGTTTGTTCATTGAGCCATAGACTGTTTGTTCTATTTCGATACATAGTTTTGAAATGCTATTCCCACTTCTTTTGTAGCGTTGATTCTTCTTAGGTTCGTGCCTGATCTTGCCAATTCGAAGGCTATGCATTTTCCCCTCTATATCTTTGTGTCCAGGCACCCAAAAAAGGTGCACTGCGGACTGCTTGGAAATCTCATTTGGAGATTTGCAGCAGTTGAGGGCTGTTTTCTGATAGCTAATTACTTAAAATTAAAAAATTTCACTACCACACTTCTTCGTACTTTTTCATAAACTTGTTTATAAACTTTAAACATAAATATGGAACCACTTAGTAACATCCAACTTTTAATTTTCTCTAACACTTTTTATACATTAAGTATGCATACTTATACATTTTAAGTATGCAAAAACCACACAAAACGTATATTTAAGTTCTCTAAATACAAAAACGGATTAGCGCAGCAGTTGTTTATTTCTCTCTTCATCCTTTTATCAACTCATTTATGACAATTTTCTTAGTTCATAGATTGCGCGTTCTGCCAATCAAATTCAATGCAACAACTGACAATAAAAGAAAATGAATTAATTTCATTAACAATTTTCTAAAATTTTCAACAATTTCATACAAACACAACGCCAATGACAAGCAGCCAATCAAATCAAGCAGCGTCGCACTGAACCACACTGGTTGTCACAATTAGCGGTATTCATGACCCATACAACAACAACAACAAAGAATGAAAAACTGCACGCATATTGGTGGAAGCTTTTCTAAATTGAATTACTTTTGAGTATGCAAAATGCAATGCGGCACAAAAACCAATTTTCAACTGCATCACACACACACACACACACCCAAATGAACATATATTCATATATACAGTAGATATGAAAGGTAGAGCTTGGCATTATATAACATCCGCTTATATGTGCATATATTGCCGCAGATCCGCCACTGAATGCGCACATGACTAACTGTAACTAGCGATAGCGCCAGCATGGCCAGTGAAATAACAACAACAACAATAACAACAACCGAGTTGTGGCAACGCGAGGCAAATAATAAAAATAAATTGAAAAGCAACGCGTCGTTTCGCACCGCAACATGCAATGGCGCTCACAAACGATATATGAACATGCACACACACACACATGTATGTTGTGTGCGTGTGAGTGTGTTGTTGTGTGGGCAGCAGGTGAAACATGTAGCTACAATGTTCCAATTTCGACTTGTTTGTTTGTTTGCTGGTTTTGTTGCAGTGTTTTTTTTAGTTGCGCGGTGCAGCTGTCATTTCACATAGAAACACACCTGCACCAACACACACACACACACGTATACATATGAGCGTATAGAAATATTTTCACATTTGTGCAAGTTTTCAAGAACTTGGCAGATAAAACTGATCTCTCGCGCTGCAGCGACAGTCAACAGACACCAGTCGCCAGTTGGCTGTTGCCAGCACACCAGCTCGACAACAGTTAGTTTGTATGGTGTATGTTATATGTGTGTGTGGCGTTGCGCTATTTGTTGACTGCTTTCAGCGTACAGTTCCCTGCAAGCAACTCGGTAGTCGACTACAAAAATAACTCACTTCTAGTTAACTTTCATGACCTAACTATAAGCTAACTACAAAGTAATGCAGAACTTCCCAAAAAACAATGCAACTTTTGCTTTTTGGCATATTTTAAAGAACAGTTAATTGCTATTTGTTCTTATGCGATTTTATGTCACTAACTATAAGCTAACTGCAAAGTAATGCAGAACCCACCCAAATTTAATGCGTGCGTTTGTGGCATAGAAATTAAAAAAAACAGTTAATTGTTGTTTGTTTTTTTGCTCTTTGGAATTTTATTTTACATATTTGTCATTTTCTTTCGTGCATTATGAAATCATAATCAGTGCTTTAGCCTCGTGCGTGCGGTCGCAGTCCAGCGAAATAAAATTAATTGTGTAAAACTAAATTAAAAAACGTGAATTGTTAAACAATTTTATATAATTATTTCAAGCGATTGCTTTAATTTTCATTATTTAAGCTAAGCCAAAATGAGAGGTGCAAGCAAAAGAAAGTTAAGAAGGCTTTTGGAAAAGGAAATGGATTCGTATTCAAATAAATTAAATTCATGTAATATTGGTAAATCAGAAGCCACCTGTTCCTCTGCTAATGTGCAGAGCCAAAACAGAATTTATATTGAAAATATTAGTGTCCAAGAAAATTGTTAAAAAAAAAATGCATTAAAAACAAAATCGCTGATTGGTATTTTAAAAATAGGCCATCTCGCAAGTGTTTTGAAGAGTTGTTAGGTATTTAAACATTTTTCAAATAAAAAAGGAAATACAAAAATTTTAAATTTACATAACAATCATAGAAATATCCATTTTTATGGATAAAGATAACTAATAGTTGAGTTATAGCTGATTTAAATAAAGTAAACTTGAAGTTAACTGAAATGTAATTAGTTTATAGCTAACCACAAATAAGATAACTTTTAACTAACTTTTGAATAACTAACTTCAAGTTAGTCGAAAAGTCATGCAGAGTCGGACAATTGACTACTGCCTAGGCCATCGCCATGTTAAAATAGTCAGTTGGCTCCATTGAAAATAATCCAACTATCAACCACAACTAGTTGAGAATTAGTTAGATTAAAGTGCGTTAAAAGTTAGTTGAGTTGCCGGCAGGGTTCTTTCTGTGTGTGTGTGTGTGTGTGTGTGTGTGTGCGAAAATAATTTAAATGCTTTCGTTTTTTATGTGTTTGCGCGATATGCGGCAGCACGACTCGTATGTGCGTATATGTATTTTTGTTGCTATATATATATGCACATATATATATACATTTGTGTGTGTGTGTGTGTGTGGGCGCTATAGCTGAGTTTTAAATGCAGTTAGCCCCTAAGCTTTTTTCTTTGAACCCTTCCGCGCGCTTATAACCAGCCGCGGCGCCACCTGACGCTGCCGGGCCAAATAGTTTGCTTCGCGTCCTTCGGGCCTGTGCGAGCCGGTGCGAGGCGCATTGCAGCGTTGGCGGACAGCGCGCGTAAATGTGCTTCGTGTTGCACATACCACACGTCAAATACTGCAGGCAAAATGTGCGTGATGTGTGTTTCGAGGTACACACGTGTCGGTGCTATATCTGTGCGTTCAATACAGGGTGACATCGAAGGTTGAGAAGTAAAGAATTCAAATTTGTTTATTTCAATTGTGAACAACAAGAATAACAATAACAACTTGTGTTTGAAATTTAAATAGATTTTTAAAACTTTTTGACAAAAATTTGTGATTTTAGATTGTTGTAAAATATGATTTTATTTTGTTGAAAAATATTCAAATATTTAAAGAAAAATGTGTTTTTTATTATATTATATTTTATATATCTTTTATAATTTATATTAATTTTTTATATTTATTTTTAAAATTTAAATCGATGTTTTTGTTAAAAAAAATTTATGTGAGATTTAAAATGTGAAATTTCAATCGATATTTAAAAACTTTTTGATGAAAACTTCTGATTTTAGATTGTCGTAAAATATGATTTTATTTTGTTGAAAAATATTCAAATGTTAAGAGAAAATGTAGTTACTGTGTTTTTAAATAATTTCATATTAATTTTTTATATTTATTTTTAAAATTTAAATCGATGTTTTTGTTAAAAAATTTTTTTTTTTTATATTGTCAAACGATTTTCTTAAAGTTTTTCTAAATATTCTAATTTTATAATATACTTTATTTTATTTTTTTTTATTTGAATAGATTATTTATATCTTTTAAATTGTACCTTTAAAAATTGTTTATATTATTTTTTTAATTTTAAAAAATTTCCCAAAATCCGTGGAATCCAAAAAAAAAATTTTCATCAAAATTAAAAAAATGAATGCCACACGATTGTCACACCCTGTACGACTGCTGGAATGTAATCACATTCATACAAACATACATATAAGTGTATAAGTTTGTATATATTTGCAGGTGTGCGCATAAATATGCATGCAAGTTGTTGATGAAGTGCTTCCTACGCTCTGTTCTTTACTTGTTTTTTTATATAGTTTTGTATTTTTCTATTTTTGTTAAGCATTTTTTCAGTTTATTCGGCTTTTGGTTATTTCGTTTCTGCGCGCTTTTCACTCCTTCTGCATGCATGCAATCATTCATTTCATTCCGTTCATTGCTTTGTATAGAACAACAGCAACAAAAGCATAAAAAAAAATTATATTTTTTAAATAGAATTTTTAAGTTTATGCGCACAAAAGTAGCGCTTTGTAGCGCATAATTTGCACTTTGTAAATTTGCATTTACTCGAAAGCGTCAGCCAAAGCGGCTGCCATGTCCTTTGTGTCAGCCAGCACCCACACACGTACATACAAGGAATTTGCACATTTCGAGCGCAAACTGCCTCGGCCTCGGCGTCGGCGTGAGTGAAATGAAGTGCACTTTGCTAGTTGCCGGCGTGGCGCGCGTCAAGTGCTGCAATTTTTCTGCTACTTGCATTCTCGCTTAGGCCTACGGCAGCTCAACGTCTGCGGCGTCTTTGATGTCTCTCTCTCTCGCTTCGTATGCGTGCTGGACTTTTTGTTGTGCAATTTGCAAAACTGTCACTTGTTGGTTTATTGTAAGTTCGTTTCACTTGAAGCGAATGATGGCTTTGCCGTTGCAAGTTGTGGACAAAAGCGTCAGTTGGGGGGTGTTGAAGAAGTAACTTTTTTTGTATGAATTATTTGCATATCGCGTGTTACTTTGGCACTGGCAGTTAAGCACTTCAAAAGTGGAACAAGTTGAAGACAATAAACTAAGAAACGACTGCTATGAGTTGTGATCGTTGGCGAGTGTGGGACTTGTTCTTCGATTAATTGGATTCATGCGCTGAAAATGTCTTTAAAGTAGAGAAAGGCAATTTCGATGCTTAGGAGTTCATAGTAATGGGAAAGTAGATATTGGAAATATCAATTATTCAGTGTCGATACTTTTCCAAAAGAATTCACGTGCTTAAACAAGAAAACTTTGGTAGTTTTCATGCCAGGAAAACGTTCAAGAAAAAAGGATTTCAGTAGTAATTGAGACGTTGAATTAAATAACTTCTAGATGCGCATTGAAAATGATCTCAGTCATATATTTTGAATAAACTGAGTACAAATATCGATACGGAGTACCTTTGAGTACTCAAAACCTACACTATCCAGAATCGAGTATTGTCAATGCTTTTCAGAATTAAGTTTTAAGTTCCAAGAAGAAGTCATGAGACGACTGCTGTCTCATTCGAAAGTAGTTAGGACGTTTAAGTGAGACATTTAAATTATTTGAATTACTTGATCAAACGTATCGATACGGAGTACCATTGAGTACTCAAAACCTACACTTTCTAGAATCAAGTACTGTCAATACTTTACAGAATCGAGCACTTCATGCTTTAGGTTCCTAGAAGAAGTCATGAAACGACTACTGCGAGATTCTCATTTAATACGATTCAAGCATTGAAAAAGGTCTCGTGGTAGAGATGGAACGTTTGATACTTAAATGTTGCTACTAAGGGATATTTTCCAAAAGAATCGATCTACTTGAACGAAAGCATTTTTGTATTTTTCGTATCATGAAAACAATAAAGAAAAAATGACTTTCTAACTACCTTTGACGTTTGAGTCAGACTTGTAGAGGTGCCGTAGATCTCATTTAATTTATTTGAATTAGGTGAGTAAACGTATCGATACGGTGTACCTTTAAGAACTCAAAACCTTGAACTTTTGTATTTTTGATGTCACGAAAATATTAAAAAAAAAATTACCTTCAAGAGTAGTTCGAAGTTTTAGGTTTAAAGAAACGCAAAAAAGATCTAATTTAAATTCTTTGAATTAGGTGAACAAACGTATCAATACTGAGTTCCTTTGGGTACTCAAACTTTCTTTTCTAGAATCAAGTTTTTTCAATGCTTTTCAGAATCGAGTACTTTGTATTTCAACTACCGAGAATAAGTTATGAGACAACGGCTGTGAGATTCCGCTCTCATTTGATTCAAACATGGTAGAAGGTTTCAAAGTAGAGATGTGAAATATCGATACTACAGTGTCGATACTATGGGGTCTTTTCTAAAACAATCGACCTGCTAGAACGTGAAAAATACATAAGTTGTGGTTTTCATACCATGAAAACAATAAAAGGACCTTCAAAATTAGTTAGGACGGTTAAATCAGACTTGTGGACTTGAATTAGGTGAGTAAAATTATCGATGTGAGTACTTTTGAGTACTCAAAACCTACAGTTTCCAGACTCAAGTACTGTCAGTACGTTTCAGAATCGAGTAATTTGTATTTTAAGCATCGTGAATAAGTAACGAGACGACTGTTGTGAGATTTTCATCTCATTTGATTCAAGCATTGTAAAAGGTTTAAAAATAGAGATGGGAAATAACAATACTTCAGTGTCAATATTAATGGTATTTTCTAAATAAATATATATTCTTGAACATTAAAATGTTTCTTAGGACATGGAATCATCATCAGCAATTCTTTAAAATACAGTTGACAAGCAAAAAAGTTTTATAAGCACATCGAAAAAGATCAAGAAAAGATACAATTCCCTGAATTAATTGAGTGCTAAATACTTTTGAGCTTTCAACACTGACATGTTTGAGAGTGGAAATTGTCAACTCTTTTAGAATCAAGTATTTAATTTCTATCTTAATTGAGATATAACTGTTTGCCATCTACTTAGCTTCATCAGAAACTCCAAATGGTAGGGTCTGTCTGCTCTGTTAGCAGAGCATATGAGTCCAACTTCTGTGGCATCGCAATGGGCCTATTTGACCACGAATAACCACCTAACTATCTACTTTAAGTATCATGGGCACGAATCGTAAGAATCGACAAAGAACTTTATCCAAGCATTTTTCCTATAGCTCAGGAGACGTTTTCTGTTACTGTGTGGTATGGAACTTACGTCTCTGTGAGCGGGCGAAGTTAGCAATGTTGTATTTTGGACAGCTGAGGCTTGATTGTCGTACCGAATCTTATGGTTTTGAATAACTTCGCTGTTTCTATAAAGTCCTTTTTGGACATGTGGGTTATCACAGCTGGATACTACACTATTTGCTGAGTTGAAGTGACATGACGACCGTTTTGGGTTGAGCTATATACGGTTTGAGCGGTACCTCTAATGATACCTAGCAACATAAGTAACTTTCTAATTTTACTCACGTAGCAAAGGGTAAAGTTCAATTCAACCCAATCAAGGCCACGTTGCTTGACCTTCAAACTTTACATTTGAAAATTGAACTAAAAACTAATTTGTCGATTAAGTTTGAAGCGTCATTGATGATTACATGGAGGCATATAATATTCCATCCAGCTGTGGCGCTCACAGGATTTTATTTTGGAGGCGTTGTGTGCACAACTTTTGAGCCTAACATCAATTGAATTCAGTTTGACATTTACAATTTTTGTAATAAATAGATTTGAACACCCAAAACCTCTTTCGTGTGAACCATTGAGAACCAGAAATTGCATCAAACTGCAATCAATAATTTTGTAATGTAAAACAAACATTTATTCGGGCAGTCTGAACACACCAACTCGCCTTGCGTGCACCACTGATATCGAATGATGCAACTTCCCAAAAAAATCACACAAAATTTGCAAGTGTAACGAAAATCATTCTGAAAATGCCTGCTGAACGTTTTAATTTCCCAGGAGGATTCTTTGACACAGCTGCATTGCTGCAATCAAGCTACAACGATACACAACAAGCGTACAAATACATACATACATACATATATTTATATAAACATATGGGCATCTCCCAAAAAAGGTCCACCACGAGTGAAAAATTCAAATTGCTCAGAAAAACTTTTTATTATCCAATAATACAGCTTAAATATCTATATTTTATAAATGTAAAAGAATTTTTAATTTTTTTTAATTTTTGACCGAAATATACTACTGTAAAAGAAAAAAATTTGTTTCTGAGCCTTTTGACGAATTATATGCACATTTTGTCTTTGCGTTTTTATCTTATTCAAGTAATATTATATTTTTCTTGTAATGCAAAAGTTGTCTACTAACAACAATCTTATGTATTAGAGAAAGCGAGAGAAAGTGGAGTTCGAAGAACGGAAGTTTTTTTAGTTTGCTTCTTCCTGTATCTTATTGTCGCGTCCGTGCCCAAAAAACCTTATTAGTTGTTGCCATTAGTGGACAAACTTTTCAAATGCAAGTAGCTGTCAGTTTTTAAATAGGTGCATTGTTCCCGTTAGGAAAATATAATAATTGGTTTCCGGCAAAATCGGAAAAAAATTTTATGGGTGTTTTAATGGGTGTCGCGTCCGTAACCGGAAGCTCTGAATCGATTCGATTGTTTTTCGATTTCCGGTAAATTTCCGCATTTCTTGAGATACAATTTTTTTTTTCAAAATATTGACTCTCATTGAACATTTTAGCAATAAAATACAAGAAAATATCAAAAAAATTATTTTGGTTGAGAATAACAGCTTCAGCAATTTTGTACGATATATCGTACAATGGTCCGCAAAGGAGTAAAAATGCATGAAACTTTTTTTTCGTTTTTTTTTATTTTATGAACAATTCATTGGTTTATTTGATAAGAAAATATAAATTTAACAACAAAAATCAAAACGTGATTTCATTGATCGAAAACTATATAAATTATATATATAAACAATTGAGTAACATCTATCAGGCCTTATAAAACCGTTATTGCTTTTGCAAAGCCCTTTTCCCCTCAATAAAACAGAATCAACCAAACACCATATAGCTTTGTAGAAAGATACCGAATATAGCTGATTCTTATTATCGTAGTGGGAGTGGCAAGTACTCATGTCTAACCTTACATAATCTGTGTCTGCCCAGTGAAACACAAAATCGTTAAGTAATTGTTATTTCTGAATAGAAATAGTCGATCAGTCGAATTGTATTAGTCATACGATTTAGTGATGGGCGTGGTATTCAAGCAAACAGAAAAATTCTGTTACCAATCCATAACTTAAAAAAAATGCAAACATCACTTGCAACCTTTGCCTGCCATTTGTACGATAAATCGTACAAAGCTTTGCAACCCTTGTGGTGATTTGTACGATATATCATACAATTTTTTAAAGGCTCGGGAAAAATATTTAGAAGCAAAAATTTTTAAATTTAATAAGTTTTATAAATCAACTGAGATTCAAACTTTGAAATTGTTTGTCTTTTTGCTACTAAAAAGTATTACATATTTAAAAATTCCGCCGCAGAAGCATAGCATCGCCAAATTCTTGCAAAGAGCTGCTTACAAATCGCACTCACACTAGCCGCGGCTATTGTGATTTATATTTTCAAACAGAATGGTAAAACATAACCTACTTAGTAAGAATTTAAAAGCCGTTTCATAAAAAAACGTTCGCTGTCAAAAAAAAATCTTTAAAAAAAATTGTACGATATATCATAAAAATTTCCGGAAAGGGTTAATGAAAAATACTGTACAAATATGTTCAGCTAGTTAATTAATTTAATTAATTTATTAAGTTATTTCTAAAACCAGTTTGCTGATTGTAAGAGCTGTGTGCGCGATATTAAACAAGATCTAATTCCAATAGAGTTCCTCAGGAAAATTAAATAAACCACACTAAGAACTTTTAACTTTAATTTTTCCTTATTTTGATTGCTGTAACTGGAATTTTACTTGTTATGTGTTATTTTTATTAAAAGTTGAAGTGTTTTAATAAAAACCATTACTGTATTTAATACGGGGAATACCCTTGGAAAAATTTGTCGCGTCCGTGATGTCGCGTCCGTATTCATGATATACCTAATTAAAAAAAGGTAAGACAAAATTCTCATATTTCATAAGTCTACGAAGAAAGGTTATCCTTTGACCTTTATTTGCATGTATATATTTTAAAAAAAAGTTCCCAAAAATCGCTAAATTTTGTATATTTCTATAAGAGCTTCAAAAAAACTTCTCTTTTTTGTCGCGTCCGTTTCATTGCATAATTGCTTTTTATTTTGTACTAATTTGTACTAAATATTTCCAATATATTTCTAAAATGTAGCACTATTTCAGCGCGTTAGAACACTAAAAAAACATATCGACTTTTTGTGTTTCTTTCTTGTTTGTGGTGTAATTGAAAGCGTGCGAATGTCGCGTCCGTGCCACTGGGAGATGCCCATATGTCACATAGCGACACGCCCACAAAGCCACAAATGAAATGCTTTCAAGGCAGCTGGCCTATGAAATGCTCATATAAAATAAAAAAAACTAAGTAAATCTTTCTGTTGTTGTTGACATTTTTCATTTTAATTATTTCAACCAACAACAAAACCTATGAATGCAACAACTTAGCCGCCATACACTGTCACATTGTGTCGCTCATAATGACAGTAATTTTTCTTTTTGCCGCAAACTATGCCTGTCGCTGTGTGTGTGGGTGCGCGCACGCGGTCATATTTTCCACCTTTGCCTTTGAGCCTTTTAAACGTTAAACATTTAATTGTTGTGCAATTACGACAAAACAAAGCACAATAAAAATAACACAATGCATAAAAGGGTCAATGCATTTGCCTTCATTCGTCGTGTTCGTTGGTGGTTTACCTATTGTGCTGAGTGCGTCTGTATGTGTGTGTGTAAGTCTGCAGTGATGGCGAGTGGCACTTTTGTTTTCGTGGCATACCGCAGGTTGTGGCCATTTTTGAGTTGCCGAGCAATTTTTTGCAGCATTTAAAGTTAATTATTTTAATTGTTAGTCGGACGTTAAACAATAAAGCCACATGTCTACTGGGCTACAATAACAAAGTTGGCAGGCGGTAGAATATCTACTATGGCGGTCGCAGAATTGTGTGGGCGTTCCTTTTGTTTTGTGCAACTATTTCGAAAATAATTGCAAAGGATGTCGGTAACAATTTAGTTGAAACGAGTTTCTTCGTTTCCTTTCACTTTGAGATTTAACTTCTTTGGCTTTTTACAGCAAGTTTTTTTACTACTTTTATTAATTGTGAGCGTTCTAGGGTTGGTTTTTACTTGGTGCGGAGAGGTTACTTCTATTTGTTGTAATTTTCTGTTGGTAATTTTTATCAATTTGAACTTTTCTTCATCAAAATAAATGCATTTTTTAGTCCTTTTTTCAGTATATACTATATGTCTAATTTTTACATGTATCAGGTTTTCTATCTTTCTTTTTTTCGTTTGCATTCTCCTTTTTTTCTTCTCTCTAAACATTTGTAGACTGTCATAGATGATGAAGTTGCCCTCTGCCGCCAACAATGAGCAAAGCCTTTGCTTTTGGTTCATGCAGCTGCTACAATAATTTGAAGCGCCATCTGTGCATTCAGTTGATGCTGATTGGAGGTGAATGTCAAACATTGGCTCAGATCAGGATTTATTTTTGAAGTAAGATTCTAAGCAAAACTTTCAAATATCATTTTTCATATTTGCGCCACACAACTTGTGTAAGAAATCCCCAAGAATCCCAAAACCCTTCTTGCATAAGTGCTAGTGGTTTGAGTCCTTGTAAGTAGTAGTTGATGTACAGCATAAGCAAATTTCTAGGCAATGTTTTGATATGAATTATAAGTCAGATCAAAACGGCGTGTGTCGGGATTACGGGGGCCTTGAGGTCCTGCCCTTCTGACGCTTTAAATACGCTTCTTCATCTGCTGCCGATTGAATCTTTTATAAGACGGACGGCCGCTTCAAGCGCATTGAGACTAAGGGAATCATCCCAATGGGTGGAAAGACTTTACGGACACAGCAACATCCTCACGAAGGTTCCGATGGACCTAAGGGCAGATACGGACTACACCAAAAAATGTGCCGACTTTGATGTTAGGT
Source organism: Melieria omissa (assembly GCA_963971225.1). NCBI lineage: Eukaryota > Metazoa > Arthropoda > Insecta > Diptera > Ulidiidae > Melieria > Melieria omissa. The sequence goes on from OZ020268.1 coordinate 22,287,607, forward strand.
TTTCCACGCTCTTTCCCTCCAGAAGGGAATGGGAGCGTCACGCATCTTTTTTACAAACGTAGAAACTTCCCTATACACAGACGGTTCAAAGATGGACTGTGGTGTTGAGGCAGGTATTTACTCCAGGGATTTGGTAGTAGAAAAAGCCTTTAACCTACCAGATATATGCAGTGTCTTTCAAGCGGAGGTCTTTGAAATAAGAGAAGCCTGCGGGATTCTCTTACAGCAAGAAATCCAAAGTAGGGATGTTTGCATCTTTTAAGACAGCCAAGTACCCATTAAGGCACTCACCAAGCCCATAATCAAATCTAAACTAGTCAGAGACTGTAAAGAATTGCTAGGGTTGGTGAGCTGGTGGTTGGCCGGGTGGATCTTACCATCTGTTGGATACCCGGTCACGCGGGTATCAGCGGAAACGAGTCAGCTGACGAGCTGGCCAAGGTGGGATCTGCCATGGAGTCACAGCCAGAAAGGGTGGCACCGCCTTTAAGTGCAAGGCTTAGACAGTTAAAGGATTATTTCCTGAGGAAAGCGGAAGTAGGTGAATCAATCTTTCTAGTTGCAGAGTGGCTCGACAGATCTGGCCACGCTACAACTCCCACAGAACCAACGATCTGCTGTTAATTCTCTTAGGAATGTCTCTAGGCTAACAGCCGTGATCACGCGTCACTGGCCAATTGGTCTTCATGCGGCGAGATTGGGAATCCCCCACAACCTTTTTTGCAGAAGCTGCAGGGAAATCAACGAGAAGGAAACACTCGAACACTTCATCTGCGGCTGCCCTGCCTTAGCTTTTAAAAGACTAAATTCCTTGGAGAACAGTCTGATTAGCTCTCTAGCTGATCTTTCTCAGACAAGACTGAAATACATCAAGTCCTATTTGGACGATGCGGGTTGGCTTCAAGGCCCAGTATTTTTTTCACACGCAGGGAAGACCCAGTCGAGGAGGCGACAACAAAACGGCACATAGTGCTACTTGAGTGTGGTCAGTGAGCACGCAGTCGCTGCTACCTACCTACCTAAGTCAGATCAAAGGCTTCACGTTCGGTATTTCTACAGAAAATAAACACAAAAAGCATTAACTGCACTTTTGCAATTGAAAACTGCATGGGAGAGAAAAAAAACTGGTATTTAGATCAATGAGAAGGTCCAAAAAACTATGGAAAAAAGTACTCACATAAAGCAAAAGGACTCACATAAAGATTCATGACTTACGTTCGATAGACAAACATTTGTATGGAAAACAAAAAGCATTGACGGCACTTTTACTATTGAAAACTGCAACACCGTTTTAAAGTGTTAGAAAAGTTATCACTGTTTTAGAGTGAGAGGGAGATTAACGTGTCCTTAGAATAAAGAGTAGGTATGCTTGGAAGTGTTGATGATAGATCATAGAATCAATAAGAAAAAACACTAAAAACTGGAAGAGCAGAAGGAGCCTGTTTTCAGTCAGATTAGAGCCCACAAAATTTGGTTAGTGCAGAGTTTCCTTATCAAATTTGTATTTCTTAGAGAATTTTTTAGGAAACCCAATCTCTTTGCTCCAACAACAACAACAAAACTCATTGTTCCAAAGACAACGCAATGCCGCAAAGTGGTAGAAAACAACTGAAGTATCTAATGAGGAACAGGAATTCCGGCCACTGTGTCTGTGTGTGTGTGTCGGTGTCTGTAAACAGCGAAAGCATTCACTACGACAACGGCCAGCAGCGCGAAGCACAAAACTGCCTATCCACACAATAATTTTAGTGTTCTACTATTTAGGTTTTTCTCCCCCATTCCCATACTTTCGCATCCGTTTGCGGCCATAATATAAAACAACAACAACAACAAAATTAAATGTTAAATTTTTTTAGCATTTTTTCGGTCAACAGCGTACAAGCTTCGACGTCTGTCCAACCATTCGCGCAGCTGCACTGCAACGCGAGCGCGCTTTCGCTCATGTTTGAGCGCATTCCGGCAAATGAAAAACTGGCAAAATGGCAGCGAAAAGGACACCCAACAACAGCAGCAGCAGCAGCAGCAACGAAACCAGAGATTGTAATGAAAGGGAGTGGAACGCGCAGAAAATTGTTTGTGCCAAGAATTACATGGTACAAATTCCACGAAAAATCATGATAAACGAACATAAGCTCGAGCTTTTTATGTGTGTGTGCGTTTTTGTTTTCTGCCGCTGCTGAAATGCGCCACACCCCTAACCCTTTCCAACCGTACCGCTTTGCCAATGGTGGAAATTTTTTTCGCATGAATGTGAAAAGGAAAAAAAAACGCCCCAATGAATTGTGTAGTCTGTTGAGCTTGTCTGCCTGACTGCTTGCCTGCCAGTTATTTTCGACAATTTTCTACGTTACGCCACTTGTGTTGCTGTGTGTGTTTGTGTTGGTGCAACGCAAGAAACTATTTGCGGCATGTAGACACATTTTTGCAGCATTTGACACAATTCATTTTAAATGTGGGCACATGAAAGCCGGAAAAAAAGGCACAACGTGGCAAAGTATGCAGCAGACAAGCAGTCAGCGAGAATGTTTAAGTCAAAAGTGTGGCATGTTAAGAGTCGACAAAAAAAACACAAACAATTCACGCTCGCCGTTCACCGCAATTTTCAGCGGTGCAATTGGCAATGAGCGGGTTAACAGTGAAACTTTGCAAATGCGAAATGTGAAATGTGAAACTTTTTGTGGCTTTCTTTTGGGGATAATCACATCAATGGGTCCAATTGAGAACAAGTTTGGAATACTTTGTTTTTATATTTGAATGAACGTAAGTTGTGTGGTTCTGGTCACCGATAAATACTCAGAAAGCAATGGAAATAAGTTCAGTGGAAGTTAAGGTCAGTGAGGACAAAGAACTCACCCAATGACTGATAGAATGTGACTAAAAATGTATTAAAATAATGTTCAAATAATGTTCAATTTTAATAGATTGTTTTGTAGGAATTGTAAGTTAATTAGGTCAAAGGACTTACACAATTATTCAGGATTCATATTCTGTAGCCAAACATTTATATAAACGGTAAATAAATATTTTAAATTGATTTTTCTGCATGAATTTTAGTTCCATGATACCAAAGAACTCATACAAAGACTAACTTTCATTGGCCAAAAATGTTCAAAAATAATGTTAAAAATATTTTAAATAGTGTTTTTTTTATATTTTAGTCAATGCGACCAAAGGACTCACGTTCTGTTGCTTAAAATTCATTAAATTAATACTAAAAATATTTTAAATCGATTTTTTGTTTGGCTTATAAAGTCAGTTAATTATTTAAATAGTTAAATATTAATGAGTCAGTATTCATATTATGCAGAAACAAAATTTATAAGAATTGTAAAAAAAAAAATTATAAAATATTTAAATTGATTTTTCTGTATGAATTTTAGCTCAATGACTCACATTGATTGGCTAAAAATGCTTTAAAACAATGTTGACAATATTTTAATTCGACTTTTTGGTACAAATTTTAGTCAATGTGGCCAAAGCATTCACGTTGTGCTGCCAAGAATTTATTAAAAAAATATTAAAAATATTTTAAACAGATTTTTTGTTTGACTTTTAGAGTCAGTTGTACTAAAAGACTCACGTTCTGTCTAAAGACAACAACAAAAAGCATTTGCGGCACTTTTATTACTACATTACATTACACCAATGAGAAGACCAACAAAACTATGTACGAAGGTACAGAGGATTCACACAATGACTCATAGACTGAAGTTCGATGATCAGAAATTTACACCGAAAACAACAACTAAAACCATGGAAGACACTTCTACTACAGAAAACTGCATGGGAGAGAAAAATAAATCCATGAGATTTCGATCAATCAGAAAGCCAACAAAACAATGAGAAATAAAAAGGCAAAGAACTTACATAATGACCCACGACTCATGTTCTGGGGCTAAAAATTTATACCTAAAACAACAACAAAAAGCATTTGCGGCACTTTAATTACTGAAAATTGCATGAGAGAGAAGAAGGTACCAACACCATTGAGAAAACCAACAAAACTATGTACTAATGTACAGAGACAAAGGATTCACACAATTACTCATAGACTGAGTTTCGATGGCCAGAAATTTCTTCCGAAAATAACAACAAATACCATTAGTGACACTTTTGTTTTAGAAAACTGCACGGAAGAGCCAACTATGGGAAATACAAAGTCAAAGAACTTACAGAACAACTCACGACCCATGTTATGTGCCTAAAATTTTGTACCGAAGACAACAACAAAAAGAACTAGCGGTACTTTTACTACTGAAAACTGCCTGGGAGATAAAAAAAATGGTACTCACACCAATGAGAAAGCCAAGAAATCTATGGAAAACAGCCAATTGGGGTCTTTGGAGTCCCTTAAAGGACTCACACAATGACTTACAGACTGAGGTTTAATGACCCGAAATGTATACCGAAAACAACAACAAATACCATTAGCGACACTTCTCCCACTGAAAACTGCATGAGTGGGGAAAACTAAGACAAATTTGGAAGTACAAAGGACTTTAATTGAGAATGTTTAAAAAGTTAGTGTGAATTTTCTTTGTGCATTTAGGGCACAAATAGTACACACAGCACAAATATTCCTTAGATAGAAGTTAGATACTGTAAAAGAAAGTTAAGAATTCCCTTTCTAAACTCCTAAACTCAATCATAAGTTTGATTTGCCATAAACAGCGCAAAGCAGACGAACGCTTAATCGTTTTCGAATGTTTTATTTTCACTTCAGAACAAGTTTTTATTTTTAGGCATTAAAATGAATTCTTCAACTTTGTTCAACCACAAAAACAACAAGAACTACAACAGCATTTATGCATCCAGCAGCCAGCAGCGTTATCCTTCAGCCACAAGAGGGAGAAAACTGTTAGTGTGGCCATTACCGACAGCGATATGCGTTCAAGGACTTGACGCGGTGCGCTCTAATTTGCCTACATTTGTTTTTGTGTTACCTCCGCTTTGGTTGTTGTTGTTGCTGTTGTTCTTTCTATAAATTCCCGTGTCTGTGCACACATTAAATTGAGCGCGCAATTAATTTCTGTACATTAATTGGTGAAGATCCGCGTTGCGGTGGCCGAAGGTTATGGCGCTGGCGGCGGCATAGAGCGCACACCGAGCGAAAGAGTAAACGAGCGGCATTCGAACTTGCACAAAGGCAACGGAATTGGAGCGCGGCGGCAAAGTGTTTATGCGGTCAAAACGCTTTAGGCGCACATGGCGCAGCAAATACGCGGCAACGCTTACGAACGCAACTGAAGCGATGGCTGGGGCTGACGAGCTGATGAAGTGTTTGTTGTTAGGCATAATTTCATCGTAAAACGGAAGTTAATGTTTTGCAATTTAAGCGCGAATTACAAGTTTGTTTATTAGTTTTGCATTTTTGCTGCGAAATGATTTCACTGCTGCCATGTCTATTGTTGTTGTTGTTGTGGTTGCTATTGGGCGCCGTAAACGCAGAATTGATTATACCAAAATTCCAGCGCTGCTCAATGCATATTAAAAGTCGATTAAAAATTTTCAATTGTAAATTAAGCAAAAGTGGCAAAGAGCAGCAGCGAGGGCGGAAATTAATGTTGGTTCGACGTGCAACTGCGTGGTGGCTTTGCGTTGGTGCTTAGTAGCAGTAAAATTTCAATATAAAAGCAATAACTTAATATGGCCAAGAGACGCTTTGAGAAGACATAAAATTGAAGGTTTTTTTGTTTTGCTCAAACCAATTTAGGTGTAAAATGCAAATGAGTTTGGCCTATGCAGACGCGCTGAGGGTGAAATGAATATTAATTTGTGAGTTTTAGTCACAACAAGGGGGGCACACAGGACTTCATTTTGGGGGGAAGAGGGTTTTGCGTACAATTTGTGAGTTCCATTCCATTTGAAAGCTTATTTTAACCAGCAATTTTGGTGTTTGGGGAGGTTTGAACCCTCAAAACCCCCCTGTGAGCGCCACTGGCCAAAACTATATTGAAATGTGTATGAAAATGATTCAAAAGTAATGACAAAATATAGAAAACACCATCTGATTACAAAAAATTACGTTTCATCAAGCAATACTAAAAAGTTACGTATACGCCCCGAAGCAAAGTAGTAGTTGAAGCAAGAAAATAATTGAGTTGAAAAGTTATATTCTTAACACTATTTTAGGATTTCTATAACCATGTGTACTCTTCTTCTTCCTCACTTTCTTCTTACTAATCGTTTGAGTCAATAGTTCGTAAGGTGGGTGAAGGGATATGTTGAAGTCATCTTTGGAGGTGGAAACAATTTTTTGTTTCTAACATATCGACTTGGGAAAATATTTTCTGTTAGTATAAAGTAGACATTTCTTAAGCCATTAATATGCTTCTTCTTTCTTTTCGTCTTGTTTGCAAGCAAAAGTTGAAACCAGCATTGGAGATTGTCTGAGCGATTTTTTCTTTCTATAGTTGGTTTTTGATATAAAGATGTGATATAAATAACCATGAGTATGCTTCTTCTTCTTCATTTGTTTTTTTTAATCAGTATTTGGTAAGATGGCTCAAAGCAAAAGCTGAAATCAGCATTGGAAATGATGTCGACTTGGGAAAAAATTTGCTTTAAGTATAAAGTCGACATTTCTGTAACCATGTTTCTTCTTTTTTTTCATCTTGTTTGCAAGCCAAAGTTGAAACCAGCATTGGAGATGGTCTAAGCGATTTTTTCTTCCTATAGTTTGTTTTTGATACAAATTTGTGATTTCAATAACCATGTGGAGGCTTCTTCTTCCTCATTGGTTTGTATGCAATTGCTTCTTCTTCCAATTGATTGCATTTCCGCAATAGTTCTGGAAGTAGGTCACTCAGAACTACTTCCAGAAGGTCCAACTTTGAAGGATCATTGAAATTGGTTATTTTTGCCAACGAGTTGAGCTGAAAAATATACTTGTGAGTTCTTTTGATGATTTTTTGTCTTCATGTTCTTCCTCTTCTATTTATTTAATCTAATTTGGAACCCTATACAGCGACTGCCAAAGGCCAAAGTTTAAATATAAGAGTTCAAAGGACTGTTTTCAATTATTCTATCTCGATATTTCTTATTTTGGGAGAGATTCCATGTATATTTTTTGAGCCTAATACCATTTTATTCCATGCTTTTCACTCAAAATATTCGTAAGAAACAGAATATTTGAGGGTCGAAGCCCCCTAAACTCCCCTTTTCGTGCGCTACTGGTTCTCTATATAGTTTTCTTACTTCACTAAAGATAAAGCAGTACTTGTGCAAACACAATTGGGACCTTCTTGATCACATTTTCTACTACTTATTCAAAGCACCAAACTTGTGTTGTCGTAAAGTTATGTGGAACAAGTATGTTTTTCAGTTTTTAGAAAAATCCCTTTAAAGTCTTTTCAAAGTCTTTTATGTCTTCATAGGTACTGATGAACTCAGCAATTGCCTCTACTCACTTTCTGCTACTCACTCACTAACTGTGAAGTGTTCTTTCTCTCTCTCTCTATCTCTACGAAAATTATATCCAAATTCTATGAACTTGAATCGCTTTAGGCACAACTCTTCGCATTTAACTTGGAAAGACTTGCATTGGGCTAAAAAATATTGCCTCCATTTCATTTTTGTAAAGCGCCATTTCACTCAGTGAGTTTTCGAAAGACTTTTGCATTGACTGATCTTCTGGTAAGGTCCATTCGTAGTGAGTACTCTGAGAAGGCCAAAACCATCTTAAGGCACCAAGGAACCTAATGATTGCCTCTAATTGCTCACTGATTCCCAAATGTTCTCACTCCCTGAAACTTCTAACCAAACTCAATCTAGTTTTACACGTCGCTCTTGACAACATTCTCTGCATGAAACTCAAATAGGACCTGAATTGCACCGAAAAATATTACCTCTAATGCATTTTTAGGTAGCGTCATTTACACTTTCCGAAACTACACTTTCCATGCAAACTATAAAAAACTGTTTTTGACTTTGCATTGCATTAGGCAAATGTACGCTGAGCGCTCTGCCTAAGCGCATTTACGCTAATTTGGCGCCTTTGCAAAGTCACTTTGGCGTTCTATGTATTCGTAATTGCCAAAAAAATATGCATTGCTGCTGCTTCTTGCGTCTTCCGTTCTTTCAAAATGCGCCTCGAATAGTGCAAATTGCAAATTGCCAAAATGCACAGACAGTCGGCTGTCGCTACCTGGCCGACAGATGTCTGTTTCTATTTGCTGCCGTTGTCGTTGTGCGGCGTTGACGTTCACGTGTCGGCTGGCCATAAAATTGCGCCAAGTAAACAAAACTGAAAACCTAAACTGAACCAAACTGAACACCAAACGCCCAACCATAAGAAACAAAATGCCCAAAAGTGCATAAGAAACTTGGCGCTGCCTTCTTTGCATTTCATATTTTAGCTGTAGTTTCCTTTTGCTTTGCTGAATTATATGCTCGTTTTCGCTGCTTGCTGCCATTATTGCAGACTTTTCGTGCAGTTTCCTGCTGAAATTACAGTGTGAGCGCAAAATGAAAAATAACAATAAAAAATTATGTACACATACATATATATTGTAGCATAACAACAACAACAACAACAACAATAGATGGCAGCAAATTATGCGTAATTTTCGTTGAATGGGCAAATTTTGCATGAGCCGCGGCAAAACAATGGCGCAACAAAAAAGCGCAAAAAAAAATGGAGAGCGAAAATAGAAAACACAGTTTATGAAAGTGGCGAAAAATTTAGAACGCGTCTAGGGAAGCGACAGCAGGTAATATTTGTATGCAAAATTGTGGCGCTACAATTTGCAAAATTTGCGTTCTATATGCATTGAATAAGAGAGTCTTTGATGAAGTTTTGTTGGGCAATAAAGCGCGCACGAGTAACGAGCACAAACGAGACAAAGAGTACAAATATGGGTGACTTAAAATGCGCCTTCGGAAGGACGAAAATGTTTTGCATTTCAGGCAATTGAAATGGATTTGGTACATTGAAAAAAATAAAGTCACAAGCCCCAGACTCCACAAGCTGCAGCTATCAGCGATGTATAGGCCTTCATCAATGCCTTGAAATGTCTATAAGAACAGCCAAGGCTTCAAGGCTCCAGCTTCAGCTGAGTTAAGTGGCAGTAATGTCTCCTTCATCAACGCCTCAGAATGGCGATAAGACCAGCCAAGACTTCAGCTCCAGCATCAACTAAGTTAAGTAGCAGCAAAAACTGGGGCCTCGAAATTTCAATTCTCGGAGTGCATTGAAAGTTTTAGTGTGCAGCTTATAAGTCTCAGTGCGTCTCTTTTTCGGCTTGGCCATCTAACTTAAAACAATGCAGTAATGTAAATATTTTGCATACGCCCAAAAGTATGCTTTGAACTGCCACACTTTACGTAGTCGAAATGACAAATATATGATTTCATTTAAAGGGCTGGAGACACAACTTTGAAGCCCGGTACCAATTGCAACCACATTTGGTACCCAAAATTCTTATAAAAAACCAATATTTGAGAGATTTAAGTCCCTAAAACTTTGCTTGCGTGCACCACTGAATGTCAGTGATTATCAAAACATGTTTGAAGATGAACGATGCTTACAAAAGAACGTTTTTGAAAGCATATCTTCAGAAATATTTTGTAGACATAATTGATAAATGTTTGAGAAACTAATGCAAGATGGAGGTGTACTTGTATTTAACCCTCTGTAATCAATGAAACATAGTTATATGTCCTATGGAAAGTTTTTACTGTCTCAGTGCCATTTTCACTGTCAGATGTTAGAAAAGTAAAGAGTTAAGGATTGCTTGGTGTCGAACCAACTTACTGCAAGGGGCTAGCAATGGACTTGATTTGGTCTAAGTGTGCTCTCGTCTGAAAGCAGCCACCTTGACTTACCTACCTACCGGCCTCGATAGCTCAGCGGGTAGCGCGTTGGCTTCTCATACCAAGCGCCCCAGGTTCGATTCCTGGCTGGGGCTGGAAAAAACACTCATCTAATTCTATCGCTATCCACATGAAGCAGATGAGAATTACAAGAATCGCACAAGTGCGCTCTTAACAGGCAATGGCAAAACCTCCAAGTGTGAAAGAAAAAACTGCCAATCGCCGTTTGGATTCGGCGTTAAACTGTAGGTCCCCTCTCTCCCTTTCCCTAACCGTTTGAAATGTGTGTTGTATCACATGTTGGAAAAACAGTGTTGCATCCACTTTTCAAACGGGTTGAATTTGTGGTATCACAACAGGCCCCATAGGTCTAAGTGTGTCTTATACAGAGGCAGCCACTTAACCAACCAACCAACCAACCTTCCAAACTACCTAAAAAGAATTAAAGTTTCTTTCGTTGCGTTGCTAACTGAATTTTTTCCGAGAAAATTCGAACAAGATGACTGAAGAGCTATAAGAACGGCTAGAAAAGGGTAAGGTTAGTTTTGGGTACAAGCTCAAAAGAGAGAATTTAGGTCAGAGCTGACCTAAGTTTTGTTACAATAGAACAGGACTATCCCTAGAATTTTACTCCTTGGAATATACTGTCTGAAAGTTTGGCAACCGTTCAGACTCTCAGTTGTAGTGAGCAGTCGCGACGTTCAAGACAGTTTACTACAATCTGTACCAAGATTTGATAAGAATGGGCTAACCTAGAACAGTACTGGCCCAGTTTTGGGGTAAAAAGTCACAAAAGGTAATTTAAACCAGATGAGACAAATTTGTAAGTTGTGCTCCTTGAACTTTAGTGTAAAAAGTTTTGGCAACTTTTCAGACTCCCAGTTGAAGTGATCAAGACCGTCCTTGAAGGTAGTTCAGTACAATTTTTATTCAGATTCGATGGGAAAGTACAAACTTTCTTCAGGAAAACTTTCTACAGGAAATCAAAAGCACTAATTTAGGGCAGAACTGACCCTGTATGTGTTACCAGGAAATAGGAAAATCTTAAGCGAACTAAACTGTCCGAAGTTTTGGCAATAATTCAGAACTTATGTTGAAGCGACTAAGACTGTCATTCAAGGTAGATTACTATAATTTTTAGAAATATTTAATGAGAAAGGTCTAACCTACTTAGAAAAAGATCTGAAAAGCACAAATTTATACCAGAATTGATGCAAATTGTGTTACCACGGAACACGAAAATCTTTAACGTTGTAGCTCTTGAAATAAACTGTTCGAAGGTTCGGTAACCGTTCAATATTTCTGTTGAAGTGAACAATTACTACATTCAAAGTAAATGACTGGTAATCTCTTTGATTGAAAGTGAAAGATTTGATGAGAAAAGTCTGATCTAGAATTGTTGAGGCTAGTTTGGGAGCTCAAAAGAGCTAATTTAAGCCAAAGCTGACCTGGGTTGTGTTAAAACAGAAAAAGACAATGACTAAAGTTGTACTTCTTCTAAACTGACCGAAGGTTTGCCAACCATTGAGAATCTCTCTAAAAATCAGCAATACTGACATCCAAGGCAGAAATTCATTACAATCTACTCGAAGATTTGATGAGAATTTTGTCTCTTTAAATTCTGCAACGAATTATGAGCTCATTTTAATGTTATTTAATCTAATTAAAGGACTTTCATTACTTTGATGGAGTTTAATTACTTTATTTTACTTAAGGACTTTAATTACTTTAATGGACTTAAATAACTTTATTCAACTCGTAGGATGCTTCACTTCTGATTTAGTAATATTTTCATATTTAAAAAACCCAAATATTGCGAATAATTATAAAAATTCTCATTGATCTTATTTTTTACACCAAATTTCCTGATAAATGCTCAAACAGCGCAATCCATATTTCTAGTTTTGGCTGCTCAAATTTATTGAGTAAACCATCAGTTAACTTAGAAAAGCCTTTTCATTGTAAAAGTGTTTACAAAAGTGTGTGTTGACCAGTGTTGGCACTAATAAAACTACTACAACATCACTAGAAGCGGAACCAACACACAATGCAGTCGCGTTCATTCGTTGCTCCAAAAATTCCTACTCAACATACACTTCACCCAATTTTTGGCCAACGCTGCATTCCCTGCTCTTCTTAAAACATGGCAGCGCCCCCTTGTGCTGTCGTCTCCTGGCAGCTTTTCTATTTTTCCGCTTCTTGGTGCTTTTGTTTGTCGCCTTAGCTCCATTATTTGGAGTTTGCTACTTTCTTTACCGTTACAATGAACTGCCACTGCTGCGCTGCACCTTTTATGCGCTGCATCCCGTTCGTTCTTGTCCTCGTCCCGCTTTTTCCTAACGGCACCCAAGTGTCTAGTCGCCACGTTGACTCGTTTCTTCCTTAGTTCGTTCGTTCGTTCGTTCATTTGGTTGTTTCAGTTGTTGCTGCAACTTGCTGGCTGGCTGGTTGCTGTTGTTGTTTCTATTGTTGTTCATGTTGTTGCAGTTGTTATATTTGTTGTTGTACCTATTGTTGCAGTCTTTTATTCATTTATGCTCGCTCACTTCACAAAAATAATAGAATTGATGAAAAACAGGAAGTGAGCTTTTCCCGCCATTATTTGCCGGAGTTGATGCTGCTGCCGCTGCTGCTGCATCCTACCGTCGCGCCGTCTCCCGTGTCGCCAATGCATTGTACAGTAGTTTCACTTTTTTCTTATTCTTGCGCTAACGTTTCCCCTCGTGTTGAGTTCTTGTAATTTTTTCTTTACTTTTTTGTTGGTTGCTTTTTTTTTATTTTTTTGTAGTTTTCCTCATTGCGGCGGGCGTAGAGTTTCCTTTGTTATTTGCTGCCTTTATGCGCGCTCGTGCGCTGTCTTGCTGTTGTTTTTGTTTGTGTTGTTGTATTAGTAATGGAACACTTGAGTGACAATAAGCCATGTTAAAGGCACGAACGACCTGCCTCAATAGACGACAGTCCATTGAATGCGACGCCGCCGTCGCCGTTGTGGGTGCAGCAGCAGTAATAATAAAACATAAAAATAAAGCAAAGCGAAACAAAAGCGTCGTTTCGCACGAAATGTGCGCCGGGCAATCACTGAAATGTGCGCTGGCGCTGACGTCGACGCCAGCTGAGCAGCACCAGCGCCTGTGCCATTTTACAAAGGCACAAGAGGTAACAGGAAGTAAGTCAGTTTGCGACATAAATAAGTTTCATGCTGATTGAAAGAAACTCAAAAAAGCTACGAATGCCTTTTTCTTTTGTTCGTGACAGTGTTGTTGGTGTTATTGCTGTTGTTGTTATGGTTTGTCTGTCATATCTGTTTTTCGCATTCAATTGCAATATTGTGCAGAATATTCTTTGTTTTGTTTTTTTTCTTATTTTTATTTTTTAAATTGCTTTCATTTCTACAGTAAATTTACTTTTCTGTAAAAGAAAAATGCACTCTGACTGGAATGAAAAGGGGGGGAGAGGGGGTGTGGGCAGGTGGCGTCAAGACAGTAGACGAATGTGAAGAAGAATGCACTGTGAAATGCAAATCACTTTATTATTAAATGCACATAAACAGATTGGCATACTTTCAGGCTGTTAAGCTGGTTGCAGCTAGTTAACTGACAAATAACAAATACCAACAATGCTGCACGGACATCAGACACGCTAACGGTAATTACAAACGCTGACCATTGTTAACCCTTTCGCTATTTTGTTGCCATACAGGTTTTCTGCTTCTTCTTCCTTTGCTATGTCAAGATATGCCATTAAAAAAACGTGTATAACTTCTCTTCTTTAAACTTTAATATTAAGTTTTTTAATTTCGTATTTTTTCTAAAACTTCAAACTATTCTAAGGACCAACAAAAAATGTGTTCTTGAAATGGCACATTGCTACTTTGTTGACCTCTCTGAACTCTGTGTGGTTTCAAGAACACATTTTTTGTTGGTCCTTAGAATAGTTTAAAGTTTTAGGAAAAATACAAAATTAAGAAACTTAATATTAAAGTTTAAAGAAGAGAAGTATACACGTTTTTTTAATGACATATCTTGACATAGTAAAGGAAGAAGAAGCAGAAAACCTGTAGCGAAAGGGTTAAGCGGTTGTCAAGTCAGAGCCGCATGTGGAATGTGCCACATAGGTAAGTGAAGGGGTACCGTGTAAGAGAATGAGGTGAAAGTGAAGGTTTCAGTGGGTGAAAGCGTTGCACTTGTTAATGAAATTTCAATACTATCTATATACAAAAAAATCAAGGACGTTTGTAACTATAAGTGAAATCCAGTCTGCACTAAAGGTGTTGCAATATTTAGTCATGAAATTTCTGAGCTTTCCATCACTTAAATAAATATGGTTAGTGAATTTATTTAGGTGCAACCGTGTCCATACTACGTGCAGCCAGACTATGAAATTTCAGTGCTTTTCTTTCTCAGTAAAAAAATATGGAGATTAGCGAATGTTTTCAGGCAGGATCCAGTCTAAACTAAGCACAATTATTGTGGAATTTCAGTGATTTTCTTTACCTAATAAATTTATAGAGATTAGTAAATGTATTCAGAAGGGATCGAATCCATATAATTTCAGTAGTTCAGAGAGTGGTTCAACATACTCAGGTGAAATTCAGCCCTAACTAAGTGAACCAGATCTAATTTGAGGTACGCAAACCATTTGATATACAACAACGAATGTTGACTAAAAGTGTCCTTCTCTTCATTTAAAAAATATATTTACTCCCTAAATAGCTAAAAGGGGAATTAAAAAAAAGGCATCAATAGATTGAAACCATCTTTAGTTTCAAGTTCGTGAATAGAGTTGAATGTGAGAAAAGTTCCAAAAGACTGGTACTGAGACTCTCATTTCGGCTGTCTCAGTGGTGCACCGCTTTTCAAACTAAGGGGTTGGCAGTAGTACAGACTTAGAAGTTACTCTTTCACAATGCCTGGCTTCATATATATAACTTTATCTACTCAAATAGGCAAACAACTTGAACAAACCACAATCTCCTGGACCATAGCACTGTCTATATACCAAGTATCCCAAGATACTTAGCGTCACGAAGGAACTGAAACTTCTCTATGAGATTGAGGCATTAGACTGACTATACGGAAGACTAAATTCTGTCAAGGATCTGAAATTTCTTAATGGGACAGAGAAATCACACATTAGGCTGACTTTATGAAAGAAAAACCATTGTTAGGAGACTGAAAATTCTTTACGAAGACAAATCACTGTCAAAAGACTGAAATTTCTCCACAAGGTTGAGGCTTCACGCTTAATCACGTCTGACTATAAGAAAGACATAGAGATTTGTCTGAACTGACTGTGTCTTCTCCATGAAGGTGAGAAGTCATGTTCTAGGCTGACTAAACTGAAGACAAATCACTGTCAGGAGACTCTACCTTCTTTACTATAAATTAAAGTAAACCTTTTACACAAGGTTGATGCACACATTAGGCTGACTGCACGGAAGAAGAACCATTATCAGAAGACTTAAACTTCCCCACGAGGCAGAGGCATACGTATTGGGCTAACCATATTGAAGACAAACCAATGTTTCGTCTTCTTCACTAAGTTCAGGTACCATGCTGTACTGACTATACGAAAAACATACCACTGACAAGAGATCACTTCTTACTATAGAATAGAGTAAAACTTCTTCATGAGGTTGAGGTATCACACATTAGGCTAACTGTACGGAAGATAAACCATTCTCAAGTGAATGAAACTTCTTCACTATATAATAGAGTAACTTATGATTCATCGACTTTTTCACGATGTTGAGGAATAACTAGACTGAGACAGACTGAATCATCTCTATAGGGTTGAGGAATCACAAATTAGGCTGACTTTACCTGAAGACAAATCACTGTCAAGAGACTGTAACTTCTTCACTATACTAAACTTCACTATACTTCACTATACTTCTGACTGTACGGAAGACAAACCACTGCCAAGAGACCAAAACTTCTCTACGAGGTTGAGGTATTACACATTAGGCTGACTGTATGGAAGACACATCACTGTCAAGAGCAGGAAACTTCTTCACGTGGTTGAGAAAGCCTGCTTTAGGCTGACTGTATGAAAGAGAAATAATTGCCGAAAGACTGGAATTTCTCCACGAGGCTGAGGTACGAAAAACAAACCATTGTCAATAGAGTAAATCTTCTTCATGAGGTTGAGGCATTACACATTAGACTGAATATACAAAAGACAAGTCATTACAATGAGACTGAAGCTTCCTCACGAGGTTGAGACATTACACATTAGACTGACTGTAGGGAAGACAAATCACTGTCAAGGGACTGAAACTTCTTCACGAGGTTGAGGAAGCCCGCTTTAGGCTGACTGTATGGAAGAGAAACCATTGCCGAAAGACTGAAATTTATCTACGGGGTTGAGAAATCACGCCGTAGGTTGACTATAAAAAAGACGATGGAAGAACATAGATAAAAGACTGTCTGAACTGACTGAATTTCTTTTCCATGGGGTTGAGGCATCACTTTAGGTTAACTGTACTAAAGACAAAATATTATCATTGAAAAACAGGTTCTAAAAGCTAAAGTTTACAATAACCAAGCAAATGCTTCTTTAAACTCCCTACAAAAGCAGTTTTTGCCCACCCGCGCGCCCTCTACCACCAACCATTAACCCACAAATTATTTCACTTGATAGCGCACGCGGCGTATACGTGATATTATTTATAAAACACAGCATATTGAACATTTAAATCGAGTTTTAAATCGCATTGCACTTTGTGTGTAAATTGTACACCACACACAACAAATAACGGTAAAAACATATTTGCGTTTTATTGCAGGTTGCATGCAATATTTGGCCCAAAGCAACGCCGCGAACAGCAAAGGAAATGGCATAAAACGCGATTACAATCGCCATGTCTGCATCGACATGTAAACTGGAAATTATGTGATAAAACTGTTGCTAAATCTAGCACACACACACTGGCACACACCGGCACACCGACTAGACACGCAATGTGCGGGTGTGGGAGGGGAGGATGGACGGCAGTGCCATTACTTTAAAGCCCATTAATTTTTATTTTCAATAATCTACGCTGTCTATTTGCTGCGCGTCTGTAAATCCTTAAAAATAAATTGCAATTTTTCACAACAACAATGGCGAGTGTAGCAAACAACCATATAGCAGAGGTGGGACAGTAACAAACGGACAGACAGACAGACGCATATAGTTATAGCGCGTAGTGGCCAATGCGCATTTGCGGGCAAAAGTGCAAACGCGCCACACAATTCGCTTCAAACGAAATAACATTAAAGGACACTGCCACCATATACTTGTATACACAACAATAGCAACAAAAACCTTGTGTGTGTGTATTTGTTATCATAATAGTGGCAAAACAATAATAATAACAGTCGGTGTCTGTGTCGAGGCGGCGGCGGCGAAAAAACGTGGCGTGCGGCATGTGCGGCGAACGAATGGCGCCAATGTTAGAAAGGGAATTGCGGGGGGCGCCACATTTTTGCAATAACAACACACACTGTCAGACTTTAGTGCCAACCAGTCCAGCTGCAGTGTGCAAAAGCGGCAGCGAATGTGAAACGCGAACGGGCGCGCGATGGCGTGTTGCATTTTATTGTGTCAGTTGCTTACGATTGCAAATAAATTGCACAATTTTATTTACATTCGCATGTGGCACATCTGCGCGCACACACACATAGACACAAACATAATGGCAAGACTGACTGTCCTGACTGTCTGTGTGTGTGTGTGTGTGTGTGCTGCCGCAAATCTATGCGGTGCCAGTGTGCGGCACATACAAATGGCACCGAGCGGAAAATCTAATTCCTGATAGTGCCAACATTTGTAGGTGGCAGGTGGATGAGCTGACGACGACGCTGCTGCGTTTCGTTGTTGTTGTTGTGGTTTTTGTCGGTAGTGGCATAAAATAAATGGGCGCGCGCGTGAAAGCCACTTGATTCGCTTTTAATCTACTTTGCAATTATTTAAATTTTCATATATTTTATTTTATTTTTTTGTGTATTTCTTTTTCTCGCTGCCCTCAACAATGGCGACGTATTGTGGCCATTCGCCATTGCCACAAACTCGTTTATTCACATGTTTATAGTTGCATGGCTGTTAACTGAGTGCTAGAGTGAGAGGGGTGAGGAGAGGGGAGAAGAAGCGCCCAAAAGCGACGGAAATAAGTTTTAGTCGTTACACATGATCCAATAAGCTGTTGGTGCACACATTTTGAGCTTTGTGAAGGTTGCAATTCGAATTTGGCGTATTTTTGCCACAATTGCAACTAGCAACAAATTGTTGTTGTTGTTATTTGTGTGAATTGTAGAAATGAAGCGCTAAAATGTGTATATAAAAATGTGTAATGGGTGCGATGACTGTTAAGAGTTGGACGTTGTTGGTTGTTAGCAGAGACTGCGGGTCGTATGAGTGATATTTTTTATGCAGAGGAAAAGAAGGTGCATGAATGTGTATAAAATCAGATAAGGAACTATGAGCAAGGAGGTGAGGTGGAGCTGAGATGAGGTAGAGTGTGGTAGATGTAGAGATGGAGATTGGGTGAAATGGTATGAAAAGAAGGGATTACTCCACTTGAGGTGAGTAACCTAATGAGAGCCGAATGATGGACGAAATTGTTGAGTGAAAGAAAATAAAATTAAATTTAATAGAAGGGATGAGATGAGGTTAGAAGAGATGAGATGAGATGTGATGAGATGAGATGTGACGAGATGCGATAAGATGAGACGAAAAGAGACGAGACGAGACGAGATCAGACAAAACAAGATGAGATTAGATTAGATGAGATGAGATGACGCGAGACGAGACAGGACAAGATGAGATGAGATGTGCCAAGATGCGATGAGATGTGACAAGATGCGATGAGATGAGACGAAAAGAGACGAGACGAGGTCAGACAAAACAAGATGAGGTGAGATTAGATGAGATGAGAAGACGCGAGACGAGACAAGACAAGATGAGATGAGATGTGACAAGATGCGATGAGATGAGATGAGATGAGATGAGATGAGATGAGATGAGATGAGATCAGATCAGATGAGATCCGATGAGATGATATTAGATGAGATGAGATGAGATAGGAAGCAATATGATAAAATGAGATGAGTTGAGATGAGATTAGATGAGATGAGATGATATGATATGAGATGAGATGAGATGAGATAAGATGAGATGAGATGAGATGAGATGAGATGAGATGAGATGAGATGAGAAGAGATGAGATAGAAAGCAATATAATAAAATGAGATGAGTTGAGATAAGGCGCTAAGATGATGTGAGGTAAGAGGAAATGTTCAGATAAAATGAGATTCGGTAAAATGCGCTAAGATGAAATGAGTTAAGATGAGATAAGACTGATACAGACAAGACGAGCGATGAGCTCAAATGAGCAAATGATGAGCACGAGTGGAGATAATTTGAGAAAGTGGCATTTAAGTTAAGGTCAGATAAGGTGGGTTGGTAACTGAGATGAGGCGTGATGATGAGATCAGATGAGAAAGTAAGAAGTACGGTAAATGGAGATAAGATGTCATGGTAACTAAGATCAGGCATGATAATGAGATCAGATAAGATAAGATGCAATACAATGAGATGAAACGAAATGAGATGAGATAGGCTGAGGTAAGATAAAGCGAAATAAGATATGAGCGGACAAGGTAAGATATATGAAAAAAATGAGATGAGATGAGATGGTAACCTGAGATAAGATGAGATGTTAAGCTGAGATGAATTGGTAAGAGAGGAAATGGAAAGAGATGAGAAAACGTAAGATATGAAAGCAAGATAGCAAGAGATGGGGTAAGATGGTAACTAAGATGAAGTGAGATGTTGAGATCAGATGAGATAAGATGCTATGAGATGAAACGAGATAAGATAGCACAAGGTAAAGCGATATGAGGTGAGATGACAGAATAAGCTGAGATAAAGCAAGCTAAGATGAGATTGTAAGATAAGATGGTACAAGATGAGGAAGTAAGATGTAAGATAAAGAAGGATACGGTAAAAAGCTAACTGAGATAAGGTGGAATGATGAAATAACATCAGATAAGATGCTATGACATGAGATGAGATGGCACAAAGTAAAATAAATCAAGAAAAGGTGAGATAAGAGAATACGCTGAGATGAAGTGAGATATGATGAGATGGAAAAATCAGATGGTATAAGATGGATGAGATAAGATGCTATGAGATGAAATGAGATGAGATAGCACGAGGTAAGATAAAGCGAGATGAGTTGATATGAGATTATAAACTGAGATAAGATGAGATAAAGTAAATGGTAAGAGACGAGATGGAAAAAGATAAATGTGACTGTGAGACAAGGTGAGATGCTAACTGAGGTGAAGCGATATTATGAGATGAGATAAGCTGCTATCAGATAGGTAGAGGATAAAATAATATGAAGTTAATTACATAACACGGTCGTATGAAGTAAGAAGTTTTAAAATAAAATATAATGAGATGTAACAAAGTAAAGTGAGATGAGATGACAAGAGGTGACATGGTTGTGTGAAAAGCGATGCGATGAGATATGTAAAGAAAAAAATGAGATGTGGTGAATTGAGATGGTGAGACACGATGAGATAAAATGGGATGGGATTGGAATAATATGAGGCCCGATTAGATGGGCCAAGATAAGGAAAGATGCGATAAGACTGGATGACAGCCATGATCATAACTTCAGAAGACTGAATTAGTGAGAAAAACCCAAGCTTGCAAATGATGTCAAAAAGCAGTTCTGAAAAATATAAAATCACTAAAATGAAAATGCAAAGTTTGCTTGCATAACATTTTCATATTCACTTCTTTGTCATATTTAATTTTTCAGCAAGAAACGCACAAATTATTTGTTCATAAAACAGTTCGAAAAGTGTCTTTAGGCACTTTCAGTTTTCGGTCAAAATGCTATTGTGTAAAATACATCAAATGTTGCATACATTTAGGGTGATTATATGAATTATGAAAATTTAAATTTATTGCATTTGCACAGCGATTTTCCCACACATATATATGAAATATATTGTACACGCATTCTATACAGACCCATAACCACAGACAGACGCGCACACACACACACATGCATACCAATACATGCAAACACAGCAAATGAAATGTCGTAAATTCGAGACAAGCACAAAATGCCACAAAACACACATGGACTACATTTCACAGACACATTTTCATGTCATACGCATAAACTGTAAATATGTACAAGTGCGAGTATGTGTGTGTGTGTGCGTGCGTGTTTTGCAATTTGTGCACAAATCAATTAAATTTTAAATTATGCATTTTACTATGAAATATGCAAGCAGGCTTTAACTGCATATTTGAGATTTTTTTAATGTGTGTGCGCTGAGCACAAAATTCACATTAAATGCAGAAACAAGCACACACACACACAAACATGTACTTATTCACACAAATAAATGGTTTTCTATGTATGGATGTCATGTAATTTTGTTACGGTTGTGACCGGAGCACCGGTGCAGCTGACAAATGGGCGCGCGCCTTTTGCTTATGTATGATTTGTATTTTTTGTTGTTGTAGTTGTTGTTGTATTTTTTGTATTATTAAATAGCAAATGAAGCAAACATTTTAATTACATGAATTTATTTTAAATGCACTGAACACAAACAAACACATAATGTCTGCGTTTGTGTGTGTGTGTGTGTGTGTGTAAAATAGCGTGAATTATTGCCGTAATTAAAGCCTTCATTATTGGCTTTATTTATGAGTATGTGTGAGGCGGTGTATGCTCGTGCGTTGTGGTGGTGTTGGTGTTTGTGGCAACAAGGCACAAAATGCCACATTACTCAATGCCATAAAAGGGTTGCAAGCATCAGCTGGTTGTGCAGAGAAGCACTTGGACTACTGACCGGGGAAGGGATGCGGGGAGGGCTTGACATGAAAATTAGGCCAAGTCGATACTTTGAGGCTGACTGTGCAGTTACATTTGGTGCTGTCAAGAAGCGGACAGTTGGCTTAAAAGCTACAGATGTGTTTGTGCGAACGATATATGTGTGACAGATGTGAGACTAAGGCAGAATAGAAGATCTGGTTGAGCTTTTAAAGTGAAATTCAGCTGGCAAGTGACCTGATTACATGGAATTATTACAAAGAAGACAATATTGTGGAGCTGACAATATAAAAAACTTATGTGATGTGAATGCTGAGTGCAGCACAAATCTAACTCCGACTTTAGTTCCATGTTCACAGATATTTTTTTTCAACATTTTCACTTTCTCAAAATAAATTTAAAACAGCATTCATCACAAATCGAGTGAGCAACTTTAATGCCATTTCTTTCCTCCTCACGTTCCCAGTGTAAGCCAATGCTTTGCTGTAAAATCACGCGCGCTATTAGCTTGAAACGAATTTTTTATCACTTGGCCACAATGGTCGCGGCATGAGCATCAAATACATTTTCTTGCAAATAACAAAAACAACAACAACAACAACACCAATCACATGTCGACTAGGTGCAAGAACGCATTTGTTGCCGTCGCTGCTCAACGAATTGTTGGCCAACTGCACAACACTCGCTCTCCCACCCACACAACGATTTTATGTCTCACGTACGATTTTTACAAATACCAACAACAACAGCAGCCAGCGAAAGCGCACAACACTAACAAGGCAATGAAATCCTGTTTAATATCCTTGAATGAACATCATTTTTGGTTAAAAAATAAAATCGAAATGTAGCGAAGCGTGTCTCGACCGATGATGGCGAGAGGCAACGGCGGCATAAATCGAAACACACACACACACCCACAAATATGTAAGAAAAATTTGCAAGCGAAACAAAAGAGCTGGTTGGGGAACACTTCTCCTTCAGTAAAAATTTATATAATGTGGCAGCTGAATCGTTTGCTTGCGTGAAAAATGCAACAACAACAAAACAATACATACACCGTTTATTTGCATGTGCGACGCTGACAACAACGAACAACGAATCGCCAAAGTCGCGGAGGAAGGGGGGGAATGTAAAATTGGCAGCGGCAAAGGGTGTGGCATGGCTGCTGTTGTTGCTTCGTTAAATTTTTTATAATGCAACGAAAACACAACATTCTTTTTATTTGGCTGTAAAATTTAAGGAAACAGCAATAACAACAACAACAACAACAACTATAACAACAACGGACACACACAACTGAAGCGGAAAGACAAACAAAGGCGCCAAGTGCCGGCACTGGGTACCGCGCTGCCAAATTGCCAGGCGGCGCATTCCTGTAAGTCCCACACTTTCATCTTTTATCAATTGCTGTAAAAATACGCTTTATATTGTTGCTGGTGTTGTTGTTGCTGTAGTGGCAGTTGTAATTTTCGTAGCAAATCAAGCATTAAAATTCGCCTGACGTGTGCCGAGTGCCGACGCAAGCGAGCAAATAACTTGTGTTCTATTTGTTTCTGCTGCCGTTTTATGAGTCCGTGTGTGTGTGTATGTACTATGTATGTGTGTGTTTGTGTGTGTTGAAGATAGGCCACCACTTTTTATGCTTTATTGCAGTGAATATTCACATTTATCTCAGAACCTGCTTGGCTCTTTTCTTTTTCACATTTTATGCCTCACGTCAGGCGTGGATTCAGTTTGGGGGGGGAGAGCTAAGGCTTCGCGCTAACCATGTCAGTGGGAATTGTTTTAGGCGAAATTTTGTTAATCTGCAGCAGTCAAGTGTAGAGACGCTGCTGAAAGCACAATCAATCGACTGACTGGAAAATTTGATGCTAATAGGAATTGAAAACGAGGGGATTTCTTTTCTTTTCTGCTGAATGAGGTACATGTTGTATGTACATAGGAGGATGGTGTGAGTATGAGGTAAATATGTAAAGAGGTTGTTGCCTAAGCTGTGTATGAGATACACAAATAGGTTGTTGTCGAAGCTGCGTAGCTGAGGTGTTTTTAAGAAATTTTTAAACATGCTTTTTGGAAATTTTTAAAGAAATTATAAACAATGTTAAAGTCTTTTAATAATGTTAAAGTCTTTTTAAGAGTGAGATAGATTCATCTATATTATTATTGATATCTAAATAGCGTAAAACTTGGTGCGCCCCTGGAGTAAGTCTAGGAATAGTTTAGAGACATTTTGATTTGTCAAAAAGGAAACAAAATACGTTATGTCAATGAACTTTGAGACATGACTTAGCAAAGTTATAACCTTGTACAGCTCAAAAAATTTAGTTATATGTTTAAAGTCCTTTTTAAAGTGAAATATATTTTTCTATATTGGAGCAAGTCTATGAATAGTTAGAAGACATTGCGGTTTATCAAAGAGGAAACATCTCATCTGCCATAGAAAAAAGCTCATCTCTCATGGTGTCATTCTCATAAAAAACAATTTTGTCTATCGCAGTTAACAGTCAGACATGACTTAGCGAAGTTATAACCTTGCAAAGCTCACCACCGACTGTCGATTTCCTTGAAATTATCTCCAGACGTATCAAAAATTGTACATAGTACCGCTCACCGGTTCTATAGTCGGACACTACACCACTCAGTGCTTCTTGGGAACTTTTCCCAAACCATTCAAATACCCATAGCTCCTGAATCAAAAAAGCTAGCAATCATTGAAGAAATTATAATTCTATGCTTAATGTCTATTTAAGAGTGAGATAGAATGATATCTGGAGGTAGATTGGATAGCGCAGAGCTTGGGGAGTGGAAATCTCAAAAGTTTCACAGAAATGGGCTCAAAGTCTTCCCAAACCATTCAAATACCCATAGCTCCTGAATCAAAAAAGCTAGCAATCATTGAAGAAATTATAATTCTATGCTTAATGTCTTTTTAAGAGTGAGATAGAATGATATCTGGAGGTAGATTGGATAGCGCAGAGCTTGGTGAGTGGAACACTCAAAAAATTCCTAGAAATGGGCTCAAAATCTCTCTTATTTTAAGTTTTTCTAAGGAATTAATCGATGTTACAAGACGGTTTTGAAAAATATAGATTTTTGTTTCAATGCCTATGAGTCCTAAAGTAAAGTAAGCGAAAAATGTAAGTGTCCAAAAATGGACTCAAAATGCCTACTTTTTTACAAGGGAAACAACTAATTCAATGTTGAAAGGTGACTTTGAAATCTTTTTAAATATGGATTGTAAACACATTGAATTTAGAATAATTTCCATGCTCACTCTTGAAGTGAGGGAACCAGCAACCACTTTATTTTGTGATAAAGCTTATGAGTTTTCTAAATATGAATTCAAATCATGTAGGTAGGAGTAACTGCCCCAAAACGGAGTCCACTTAGACCACCAAGGTCCATTGTGATACCCCAATCAAATTTAACCTGAGGTCCACTTGCTCATTGAAAAAGTTTGAGCTCCTTACGGAGTCTGCTTAAGTAGTGGACTGCGAATAGTCCTATCGATTAGATTAGGCCGATAGTCGGAGAAGAAGTTACCCAGGCGAGTCTTTCCTCTTCTAAAAAATGCAGAACAAAAGCATATAAGATAAACTGCCTTCCTGTTTCTCATCCACATTGCTTCGAGAGAAAGCCAACCTAAAATTCTTGCTTGGATGCCATTTACACAGTGAGCCGTCAGAACACCAAATATGGTTCTTAACTGGTCCATTTTTTAGAGAAAGAAGATCTCTAGAAAGACGGAAGTTTAAGGTTGGCCAAATTTATATAGAAAATTCTGTGTTGACTTCTGCTCATCTAAGGTGAGTTTCTTAGAAAGAAAACCCAACATTCTTGCGTGGATGCCAATTACACATTGAGCCGTCAGAACACCAAATATGGTTTTCAACTGGTATCTTTTGAGTGAAAGAACATCTCCAGAATGACGGAAGTTTAAGGTTGGCCAAATTTGAAATGTGTGTTGTCTTCTATTCAAGTTAAGTGAGTTTCCTTGTAAGGAGCAGTTAAAGCAGGAGTACCAAGCGTTGTCATGTCTTGACGTAACTGTTCAGTTGTATTCTGAAAGCGAACTCATCTCTACAGTTTGCTGAAAGGCCCCTTTATCTCAGAACCCAGTATAGGTGAATATGAAGCGGCCGGTCTCGTTAAAATCTCAGTTAGAAGAGAAGCTACCCAGGTTGTTATGCTCTGGATTTGGAAGACTAAACAGTGATCCCACTACAGCGAGAACATCAAATTGAGATTTAATTTCTTTAGGCAGAGATTTGTACTTCTTGTATCTATATGGATTAGAGAAACTCAATTAAATCTACTAAATTTCTTACTCCATTAAATCTAAACTTGAATTAGTTGGGTAGAGTTATATGCATTTTGTTTTCTTCCGAAAGAAAGTTCACTCAGATTGGTAAAAAGACACAACGCCTGCGGTTACAGTAATAGTGGAAAACTGTCTTTCATACTCATTTTTGCATTCTCTCTCTTCTTAAAGGTAAACAACTTTTTGAACTGCATTACTAGCAATGTCCTTGAAAACATTGCAACAGAATTAATATTAAAGCCGGGTACCAGTTCCGGCCATACGATTTTGATAAAATTTCATACACGACCTGGAATTGAACCAAAATGATCCGAAACATTCACAACAAACAATTCAGCTTTCTATATCTGCACGTTGCTGAGATATTTATTGGGTATTTTTACCCATTAGGCAGCAATGGTAGATTTTTTCCATTCGTTTTGAAGTGATCAGCTAAACACGTGAACAAAAGTTGTATTGTTTACAGGTGAGTTAGGAGGCAGATTTTTGTGAAGTTTAACTACGCTTCGCCACATTTTCCACCTCCGGAAAATTCACAATTTTTCGAGTATGGTAACTCCAGCTAGTTGGCATAATTTTAAGGTGACCTCTACTAGACTAAGGTAGTTCCATCTTTACCCCAACCAATCAATGATTTTGAGATATCTCTATCACGAACTTTTCTGTGATTTTTTTAAAAAGTCAATTTTCATGGGTTAAAATTTGTGTGCTGAAAAATTTAATGCAGTAAGACTTATTAAAAAAATTGTTTTTCATTTGCATTACTTCACTTTGTTAATAAAATAATTGTAAAATATTAGATTCTCTGAAACTCTTACAAAATTTTTTTGTTATTTTCACTGAAAATTTGTAAAATACTTTGTGTTACACATTTTGCTATAATTTCATATGTTGTTTATTTTACTAGTTTATGTTTACTTTTCCTAATTTTTTCACCATGAAATCCATCACATTATTTCCATTTTGCTTAAAAAAAAATTATATATTATTAAAAAAAAAATAAAAATATGTATTATTTATATGCATTTTGAAATGAAAACTTTGAAAAGCAAAAAAAACAATACGCAAAACTGATGTTTGTTTACCTTAAAAACGAAACGCTTTAAAAGAACACAAAGTAAGACCATGAAAACAAAAATCGAAACGCAAGAAGAACCGAAACGTTCAAGTTTCATTTTTTTCTTTTAAATGGATAAATATTTTTTCTTTTATTGTTTTTGTAAATTATAAGAATTTTTTTTTTTTATTTTCTTGTTAAACCGTGTCAGTGAGTTGGATGTTGTGTGCGGTGCGGTGTTGTTGATTTGTTTGTTTGGATTCGATTGTTGGGTGTGGGGCGCGGTTTGAGTGGGCGTGGGTGTCTGTGTGTGTGTGAGTGCTTGGATTGTGATAAACAAATGATTTTTAGACGCAGACAATTAGGACAGAGAGTGAGGAGTTTTGTTTTTGTTCGAGTGCTTGTTTTTGCTGTTTTGTGTTATAGTATTTGGCATTTTTATTTTATCTGTTTTTAGCAATCTATATCTTTTTACTTTTTTGTATTTTTTGTTTTTGTGTTTATGATTAATTTTTGTATTTTTTTAATTTTTTTTTTGTGGGAAGTTATGGGTGGTTTGGGGAAGGGGTCGGTTGAACACATATAAGGATGGAAGCTTTGTTTATGTTTTTTATATTTTTTTTGCTGTTTCTTTGTTTATTATAGTAAATCGTTTTGCAAAAGTTGTTTATTTTGCTGCGTATTTTTAATCTTTTTTTCATATTTGCTTTGCCTGTTGTTCTTCATGTTTGATTCGTATATTTCGTACCATTTTCGCTGCTTAACTGCTTTTCGAACGGAAAATTCTGTATTATTTTGCTTTGTTTGGTTTGTTGATTGTTTTTTCATATCGCATATCAAGGAAATGCTTAAAAAGCAATAACCGAAAATGTAAATCAAAACCAAATTTGTAAAAACAAATACACAAAATTTCTACGACTAGAATTGCGTGTGAAAAGTAAAATATTGGAAATGTGAAAGTAATTTGAGGGGGAAGGAAAACAAATTCATTATGACATGGCGACGTGAGTTGAAAAAATTTCGTGAACTTTTTTGTTGTTGTGAATTGAGAAGAAAAACTCTTACGTTTACTGAGTGTGTAGACAAATCGAAATAAGGTGAGCCGAAAGAAAACGAGGTAAACCGAAAAAAATTTGCAAGACTTGAAAGCGTTTGTTGGACTTGGACTATCTACAATGTACAGTTGGTTGAGTTGAGACTTGCAAATTTTCTCTTTTTTATTTAATATTTATTAATATATCTTCAAAATTTTACGTTGTGTGAGTAACTAAAAAGGATTTTTTCTTCTTTTAATAATTTTCAAGATTAGTAAAAGAGCACAAGAATTACACAAATGAATACTAATAAAAAATGAAGAGAAACGTAGAACTTTTGAATTGAAAATATTTTTTGTTGTGGTTACAAATGAACTAAATACACATAGACACGTACACGTAACACATACAAATACAATGCTATATTCTTAAGGCTGCTGTTAAGACTAATGAAAGATGAATTGGAATTTGATTAGTTTTGCACATAAAACATGACAAGAGACTTTAATGAAGTTTATTTATATTTATATTTAAATATTTACAGTTGGCAGCTGCTTCTTTATCTTTTAAACGGTGTTGAAATTGGGTTCAAGTTGAGAAGATGTTCGAATTGAATTTGTATTTTAATTTAGAAATATTTTCATATTTTTAATTAAAATAAAATGTAGTTTTTTTAGATTTAAAAACATTTTTTTAAATTCTCTTTTTAAAAAATTAAAACAATAAACAATTTACTTTTTAGAAAACTAAAACAATAAAGAAAAATACTATTTGCTTCTTTTGAATGAAATGCAGTTTTTCATATTTAAAAAAAAATTTTTTTATATAAAACAAAAAGGAAAAAATTTAATATTTTTTTTATAATTTAAGTTTTTGTTCCAAGAAATGTTTTAAAAAGAAAAATTTAAGAACTTCAGTTTTTAATTCCTTTTTAATATTATTTTTCATTTTTCTTCTTCCTCTTCAATTTTAGTCTTCAATTTTTCGTTCAAAATATGTAGTTTTCTAAATTTTGTCCGAAGTTATTTTTCAAAAAGAAATATTGGGAAACTGTAGTTCAAATGTATTTTATTTTATTATGTTTTTTTAATTTTCAAATTTACTCAAATAAATTTAACTAATAAATTAATTGTTCAGTTTCTTTTCAATTCAATTTATTTCAATATTTTTCCCTAAAAACTGTACTTTTTAATTAAATTAAATAAATTTAATTGTTTGAAGAATTTTTTTCAAAAAGAAATATTGGAAAAATTTAAGTCTATTTTTATATTTTTTAAATTAAAAAAAATGTCATTTAATAAATTTCAAAATAATAAATACATATTTTATTTTTTTTCCTATATTTTTTTTTGTTTTGTTTTTCTTTCTCTTCAAAAACTAAAAAAAAAACATTTTTTAATTGAAATTTTTTAAATTTTTAATAAATAAATTTTTACAATTAACATTTTTAAACAAGTTTCCAAAATAGGGAAAATGTAGTTTTTAATATTTTATTTCAATATTGGAAAAAGTTTAAATTTTTCAGTTTTTAAATTTTTTTTTTGTTTTTGTTAATTTGTTCAAAAAATTTTTCCAGAAGAAAAAATTGTTCCAGAAGAAAAATTTTACAAATCTATATACAATTTTTTTAAAAATAAAAAAAAATTGTTTTTTTATAAAGAAAATTTGTTTTTTTAATTTTTATTTATTTCCCACATTACAAAGAAGTAGTTTTTTAATGTTTCTAAGAGTTTTTTTTCGAAATTGGAAACATTTGTATTTCGTAGATATTTTTCAAATTCTTATTTTTCAGCACAAATTTTTTTCTGAAAATTAAAAAAAATAAAACAAAATTTTGTTTTCTAATTTTTATGCAACATTGGGTAACATTTATTGTTTTTTAAATTTTTTCCAATATTTTAAACAAAGTTTTTTAAAAAAATTAAATGCATTGTATTCAATTTTTTCAGAAACTTAAAAAAAAACAATTGAAAAATATTAAAATAAGTAAAAATTTTAAAATATAAAGTTTGTATTTTTTTATGTTTTTTTTTCAATTTTTTACAGAAACTAAAGAAACCATTAAAAAATATTAAAATAAGAAAAATAATATTGAATAATATTTAAAAAATAAATACTTGATAAATAGTTTTTCGTTCTTATGTTTTACATTTTACTTTAATTAGTTTTACTTCAAAAATTTTTTTTTTTAATTCTAAATTTTATTTAATGCCAGAAACCATAGAAAAGAAGCAGCGCGTTATTTTTATTATATTTATAGTTTTAACTTTGCTTTTGTATAAAATTATAACTTGTTATGTGACAAAATGAAAAGTAAAATTTTCGAAATTTTTTCTTTTAGTGTATATTTTTTTGTAGAGCTATTTGTTGTTGCTTGCGCTTATCAACTTACCAAGGCGTAAATGAGCTCCAGAAGAGACTACATTTTCAGATAAATTTTTGTATTTTTTTTTTAAGTTTTCGTGAAGGATTTTATTGTTTATAGTTTATGTGTGAAGAAAGTTTACGCATTTTCGAATGCAAAATATTTATGGAAAACATTTGTTTTTGTGTTTTGTTTCAGTATTCATATTTGATTTTTTGTTTGGATTTCATGTTTTTTTGATGTGGCACACAACATGAAGTCGAGTTAGTCGAGCCATACAGCAACAGAGAGTACACAGACATGTACACAATTAAAAAAAGACAGGACAAAAATGTAAATCAAAAAAGAGACAAAGGAATCTTTTTTAGAAATTATTCGTATTTTTGGTAAATTTCAGTACATAAGTCGAGTGTGGAAAAACAAACTCAAAAGAAGCCAACTAAATTACAGCTGTGTGTGTGTGTGAACGAAAGCACGCAATGCCAGGTTCCAACTGGGCTTCTTTCAAATCGAAGTGTACTCAAGTTTTTGGAGGTTTTTTAATTTTGTTTTTTTTTGTAATTTAATTGTTTTAATTTTGATTTTTTTTAATATAAATATTTTAAATTTAAATTGAAGTAATTTTTAATTAATTTATTTTTAATTTAATGTATTTAGTTCTTCACGCTATTTCACACACAAACGTAATTTTGTTTTTGCATAAACATGAAAGGAAAATTTTATATTTTTTTACTTATTTGTTAAGCAAATTAAAAGCACAAAAAAAATTCACATTTGACAAAACACAGAGTATTCGGTTTGGCTGTCACACTCTACACTTCTGTTGTGTTGTTGACATTTGATACACGTTCCGCTGCCTAAACGCTTTTCTACTCCTACAAACTGTTTTACTTGTTGGTTATCGTTTTTTTTGTTCATATTTGGTTAGTATATGGGTTAATATTGCTTAGTAATTCCAACTAAAATATTTGAAAGGAAATTATTGAATAACAAACAAAGGTTTTGGACACACACGTTAATTGTTAAAGCATAAAATTAGTCAATATGCTTAACTAAAAAAACATAAACTTGAACAAAATATACAAAAATAAAAATGTTACTATTTATATTTAAGTAAAAGCTTTTTGATATAGTTGATTCGAAAATTGTTTTAAATCCTTGTTTTGTGTTTGCTTTTTTCTTTTCATTCGTTCTAGAACGTTTTTGTTTTGGTTCCAACATCAATTACAAACAAATTTTCTTGTGTTATTAGTTACGCTGACTTAAATGAGGCACACTAAAATGTACGTATATGATATAGTCGTTAATTGGATATTTATTGAAATTATACTATATGAAACTGAATGAAAAAACAACAACAAAAAAGTACACTTTTGCTCAAGTTGGCACTGACTGTTGCCCTATGAAAGTAGAAGTAGAACTTTTATATTAAATGAAACATACATAAAATTGAAGTTAAATGAAATGTAAATGCTGCATAGTAGAGCTTACGAGTGTGCTGAAAGCTTTAAGCTAGCGCACAGAAAGCTTCAAGTTAACACGCATGAAACATGATATTCGTATGTGATTAGCTTTCAGCTTTAAGGCTCAAAGCTTGAGGCATTTTTGGGAAATGTTGGAAATCCGGCATTGAAAGCTTTTAACTCTTAACGCTTTTATTTAAGCTTTAAGTAAGCTTTAAGGTTTTTACATAAGTTTAAGTTTACACGCTTGAAAATTGGTTGTCACATGTGATAAGCTTTAAGCTTTAGGGTTGAAAGCTTGAAGCATTTTTGGAAAATGTTGGAAATCCGGCATTAAAAGCTTTTAACTTTTTTTCACTCAAGGTTTATTTTTATGCGCTTAAAATTTGTTGTCATATGGGGTCAGCTTTAAGCTTAAAGGCTCAAAGCTTGAAGCATTTTTAAGGAATTGTTTCAAAATCGCCATTCGAAGCTTTCAAAGGTATCGAAACTTATGCTACTTACACACAAAAAGCTTAAAGTTTACTCGCATAAAAATTGATTTGAGGTTAGCTTCCATATGAGGTAAGCTTTAAAGCTCAAAACTTGGAACATATGTGATATATGATTGAAATTCGACACTAAAGCTTACAAAATTTGAAAATATATAATAAACACTTGTACATAAGCAAACAGAGAGCATTAAAATTTTATGTAAAAAAATTTTTTTTCAAAATCTTCATATTTCACAAGTTTTTAAACACGTCTAGAAAGTGTTTAGATTTTGCGCAGCAAGCTTTGAATACCAAGAGAGTTAAGACTTTGCCCAAAGAGCTTTAGGCTCACAAGTAATAATCCTTAAAATTATGTTCATTTTATTGAAAAAATAAGATAAATTAAATTGTGGGCTTTTTAAGCTTAAACGTGAACAAGTTGTATATAATTTGTTGCAATGTTTACACTGAGAAGGCTTACAGATAGCATTTGTATTATGCAAAAGGTTTAAGCGCCAAGTAATCCAAAATTGACAAACGATGCAGAACAGCATAGGCTCAGACTTGGAAAAGCTTTAATAAACCATTCGTAACGCTGCAACGTCATGTTGTACAGATTTATGTCAGAAAGGATTTGATATGGTTTAGTTAACAAAATTTTAATAAAATGTAAAGCAAGCACCTTTCGATCTTCATACACAGAGCTTAGCAATAGCAGTCAAAAGCTTTGAACAAGTGCTTCAAATTTTGTCAAAAACAGCAGCTTTGAAGCCGCCTAAGCTTTAAGTTTATTATGTAGGAGCTTTAAGCTATATGCAGAAAGCTTTAAGCTTGCGAGTATCAAGCACGGACGGTATATAAAGGGTGATCAGATAGCGCGTGATAGTTTCTCCAAAAGGGGTTTCTTAGCAACATTGTTTGCTTGTCGATCGTGTTAGAATTATAAAAAATTATAACCGAAATTCTGACTCAGTTGTAAATAAGCAATGTGAATTTCAAAGTTGTGTTCATGCAACTTGATACCCTTTGATTATTTTCTCTGGGCTACATCAAGTTCTTTGACTACACAAACAAGCCAACCACTTTGGACGAACTTCGAAATAACGTCGCACATATTGGATCGAGTGACTGAAGCATTGCTAGCGAAAAACAGGTAGGTTGGTATTCCATATATGAATTCATCCATCTATGGAATGAGTCATCAAAGTCAGAATCAATTTAACTTCGTTCCTGTTTTATTTAAATTTCTTCTGGTCACCCTTTACAACGCTTCCTTTCTTTCACTTTGAAAATATTTCCAAAAATGCTGACATCCTTAAAAAAAATGCCTCAAGCTTCAAGTGCTTTAAGCTCATTTAAAGTATAGCATAAGCTTAAACCACTCACACCACCAATTGGCATTGTAAAAGAATGCAATTATTTGCATATAATTAGTCATTTGATCATTAGTCACTCATTGAAGTCAATTAAAGTCATTCGAAGTCAGTTATAGTTGGTCTTTAGTTATAGGTATTCCAACTATTTTAGTGACATTAAGTGACTCCACCAAATGACTAATTGGTTTGACTTCAATAAGTTCGACTTTAGTCTTAATTTTTTTAGTCTTGAATCAAAACATCAGTCAATGACTGCAATCAAAAACTTAAGTATTTGATTGTAATTGAAACTAATTTAAATCACATATTGCATTATTTTACAATCTTGCTACCAATGCAGTAAAAGTCTACTATTTTCTTAGAAAAAAAATTAAATTTAAAAAACTTAAGAAAAAGCAAATTAGAATAAAATCCTAACAACAAATAAATTCTGGACAACTTGGCCATTTCTATTAATTTTTTTCCTTCCCCTTCTTTGGCTAAGTTTCTTTTCTGTTTTCAATTCGTTTGGTTTCTGAAATGATTGATGTTAAGATGTGATGTAAACATTTCAAACTTTGACTCTTATCGAACAGCTTCTTCCTTTTATCTTCTCGATAGTCTTTGTTAAGGCCTTTTTTCGTTAACTTCTGAAATAGTTAATGTAATGCAGGAGAAAGTGTCATAATTTTGAACTTTGATTTGGATCCAAACATCGCTCACTCTTTTCTTCCCGATAGTACAATTGATGGACTTCAATTCGTTTAATTGCTGAAGTCGAGTTTTGACTTTGACCGTTTCTCTTTCTCTTTTCTTCTCGATAGTCCTTTTGATAGACTATCGATAAGCTCTACGAAACTCTACAGCCGCCGATTGTAGTCGGTATTGTGTTGTAGCATACTTGAAACTAATGCCTCGAACACATTGAATACAGCAGTTAGATGACCAAATGAAAATTTGGAATCATGGCTTTTAATGGAAACGATTATTTTGACGACCACCGACCACAGTTGTGGCTGTTGCAAACATTAAAACTATTTCTTTTTCGTAGGCGACAAAGCCACATTAATTTATGTTAAGTGTTTCTGTTTTCTGTTTTGTTCGAACTGTTTAAAAAAATATATTTTTAATGGCATTCTTCCTAATTTGTCTGAGTGGTTTGAAAAAAACCACCAATTTTTTGGTATTTTGGTTTAAATTTACTGGTTCTTTGAAATAGTTTTAAATCAATTGATTGATTGATTTTGTTTATTGTTGTAGAACATTAAATTTGATTAAGACTGATATAGACAAATTCTTATAGAGAAGCAATCACGCCCCAATTTGTGATAAGGCGCACAAAAAACATGCTTGTTGTGCTGTTGCTGCCGTTTTCTTTATAATCAAGTAGCTGACTACACGGCCACGGTTGAAGCTGATGCCTTCTTTTAGTTGTGTGGACTTCTCGCTGCCGTTTTCAATGTAATCAAGTAGCTGAGTGCACGAGCACGGCTGAAGCTGACGCAATCTTTTAGTTGTGTGGCCCTCTCGCTACCGTTTTCAATGTAATCAAGTAGCTGACTACACGAAAACTATTAAAGCCAATGCCATCTTTTAGTTGTGTGGACCTCTAGCAACAGTTTTCGTTGTAATCAAGTAGCTGAGTACACGGCCACGGCTGAAGCCGACGCAATATTTTAGTTGTGTGGCCATGTCGCAGCCGTTTTCAATGTGTTCAAGGCATAACTCATTTAGAAAACCTTTCGGTTTTACACTAATTTTTATTTTCAAATTGTCAAAGTAAGACGCTTTCAAATAAAGTTCATATGCGACAAACATGTCCCATGGTCATGAAAAGGTTACTTGATTCAAATGCATGAATTGTTGAACATCGTTTTGAGGATTTCTGCACACAGATTGGAAACAGTTTTATAATAGTAAAATAGATGAAAAAACTTTTGCACTTTTTTCCACCTTGTAAACATAAAATTTCTTTCTCTTTCTAGCCAAATTTCTGACCAAGTTTGCCCATAATTTTCTTTTTCTGTTTTCAACTAAAATTAACACAAATTCAACTAAAAAAGACATCACAATAATAAACAAAATATATCTATGTGTATATAGATTGTAGAATTTTGTAGTTCGCGCTACATTTTCAACGCAATTATCAAAAATTTTCTACAATGACAAATTTTTGCTGTAGACCCTTTCATATGATTTGCTTGAATTCTCTTTCGTTTTTATGTTTTTGTTGCTTTTGATATTTTTGGCTTTTTATGGTTTTTTTTTATAGATTCCTTAAATTTTGGTTTTTTTCTTTTGTTTTTTGTTTTTGTTTTGCATGACTTAGGGTTAGACGAACACAAGGAGGTAAAACACTAGACAACACACATACTCAATGAAGTGCTATCATTATTTTCGCTTTGGATTTTTCTTTTGAAATTTTTTTGTTTAGATTCAAAAAAACTGAGGGAAATTATAAAAAAATAAATTGAAATTAAAATTAAAAAAATAACAAATCAAATTATTTGCTTGATAAAAAAGACAAAACAAATAAAACTATATGTTAACTATTTATTTTTTAAACCCTATAAGAGGCAAGAAAAGAAAAAGCTCAAACAAAAATTGATCTCTTTTAACTTTGGAGTGAGGAGCAGTTTGCTTGATTTGATTTTTCTTACACAAACAAAATCATATATATTAAGTTGAAGCTGTTCCAGAGGCAAATTGAAGAAAAAAATAAAAAAAACAAATTTTAATAATTGCAAGTTTTGAAATTATAAAAAATAATAAAATAAAAAATTTAATAATTAAAAATAAAATGAAATAATTTTCATTCTGGAGAGCAAAACGGAAAAAACTAATTTGTTTCATACTTGTTTTGCTATTTATTTCCAACGCATAAAATGATAGACTCATTGAGGGGATTGGGTTGGGGATTGTGGGGATGTGAATTGGGGGTTTTGAATATTTTATTATTTTTATAATTTTTTTTCTCATTTTTTCATGTGTCTTTTGAAGTAAACGAAATGATTATAAATATTCTTACTAGTTAAAGTATAAAACTTACTAGTAGTCAAGTGAAATACAAATACTAACAAAATCATAACTCGAAACAAAAATCGAAAATACATAATGAATTTGAGCTTTTTCTCTTCATTGCACCAGTTGATATTTTCAAAAAAAACAACACATTTTTACTTATTTTTTAATTCGATTTGTTCAAATTTTTCGCAAAAAA
Organism: Melieria omissa; assembly: GCA_963971225.1. NCBI lineage: Eukaryota > Metazoa > Arthropoda > Insecta > Diptera > Ulidiidae > Melieria > Melieria omissa. Next base: position 22,324,550 of record OZ020268.1, read on the forward strand.
ATTATTTAATTTCATTGATTTCTGGTATTTGAACCCACCCGCATTAAGATGAAAATTATTTGGTGCATTTATGAAAATCGAAAAAAACATATTTTTATAAAAATGATTTAACTAAAAATTTTTCTTTTTTCAATTATTATTGCGCGCCTCTTAACGCGTCTACGTTGACATTCGCTATGGGCATATAATTGCTTTTCATTAGAGATTTAAAAAAAAAAAACTTTGCATACTTTTAAGCGTTTAAAATCGTCTAACTTGATGGCTTAGAAATGCGTTTGCGTATAGGTTTTTACGTACAATTAACACTATGTGAAATGTGTTGGCATTTTGTAAACGTTGCTACTCACTTTTCGCTGTATTCGTCCATGTGCGCATAGGACTGCACCGAGTTCTCTTCGATCAGAAATTTGACGCGCTGATAGAAGGAGGCCGTCACCGAGGGCGGCTGCTTGCGCAACAGCACTTCCACAGGATCATTGGACGATAGACACATTATGTGCTCGGAACAGGCGGGATGCGAACAACATTCGCTGTCGGAGCAATCGGTCATGCCATCTGAAATGATGAGAAACATACAATGCAAATTAAATAAAAGTGTTTTGAATATTTTCAGAATAAACAGTATGGAGTCGAACAGATTTTAAACGATTTATTAATATAAAAAAATAATGAGAAATATTTGTTTAACATTGATTGCATTAACCCAGCATTGCTCAAAACATTCCCTGATTCATTTTCTTGTGGCCCACAAACTCGATCAGTTTTTCGAAACTCACAATTGCCGCTCACAGCGTTGGACACCATAAAAGTCATTGGGTTAGTTGTGCTGCAGCAACCATTTCTAAGGTTTTTCATATTTTTTAACAAATCATTTTTCAAATTTCTTTTCTTCTCCACTTATATAATTTCACTATAATTTCAAGCACTTCAATTTGAATAACAATGATCTCAATACTTCATTTTCTGCCTATCTGGTTTTTGTTACCATCTTGTCATGAAAAGAAAAACCTTGCCTGATTTTAGGCGCCTGAGCGCACTAAATCACTCTTGCTTATGCGCTCTAATGCACACAAATTGCTTTCAACTCCCCATCATTTCCTTAAGCGTGCGTTCGTCGACTGCTTAAGGCAATCACGTCAGCGTTGCCGTATGTGCCAATTTGCATGTCCCACTTGTGTGCCTCGTGTGTGCTGCCATTTAAATGTTGCACCTTTGTTTGTACATTCTTCTTTTTTTTTAACCCCTTTCTTGCTCATTTCCGCTGTAACGCCTTCACTATTGTTGTTGGTGTTGTTGTGATAAAGCAGGCAGAACTGCTTAGCTGATGGTTAGCGTTGTGTCATTGCGAGTAATCGAAAGGGAATATTCGAGTACTTTTCATTGGTGGTGAGTATTTTTTGCATAGGTAACTTTTTTCTAATATTTATACGGTTCCACAGTGATTCGATTCGATTTAATTACATGATTCGACAAAAAAAATTGCTTCTTAAAATATAAAAAATCCAGGAACATATTTTCACATATTTTTTTAGATATTTTCCTGTTAGTTTTATCAATTTTCAGGTTTTAAATTTCCAAAAAATATTTTAAATTAAATATGAAGTAGCTGAGGTTAGCTTTGTAAATTTTGGAAAAACATTAAAAGTAAACATCTTAATCTATATTGACAGTTTTGGAAACTTCTTGCTAACCATGTATTTTTAAGATTTTTTTTTACTCAATAGACAAAATTTTTGTCAGCTTTGAGCAGCTTTTTTCTTTAAATCAGCCGCTTGCAAAAGAAAAATCGTATCTTGCAAATGCTGCTTAATCAATAATAAGTTGGGCATGTTCAACATTTTTGACAGATGTCTAACCTCTCTGATTCCGTCTGCGTGGAGACCATCGAGCATTTCCTCTGCACATGTCCAGACAGTAACAAATTATCAGCCTCCAAGTGGCTCTCAAAGGTCGGAGACGGATAGGTTGTGCTAAAAATGAGCCACATGGCCTAAATGATTCCCTCTAAGTGGCCACTTATGTTAACCTATCTAACCTGTCTGGAACCACCGCAGTCAGCTGTCACTATAAACACTTCGCAATATTCAGAGTTATCTTTTGAAAACGAACCGAACTTATTTGTTCTCTCAATTTGTGTGAACACTTGACTCGAAGGCGTATCGGGTCGTATTGACCTGAACATGTTTAGTAAAAACTATCACAGCTGGATCAGTTTGAAAAAATGTTCTTAGCAGATTTTTCAAAAGTATTTTGATTTGAATCTTGAAAAATATGTTTAATAATTACGACAGCAGCAAGTATGGATTCTTTCTTCTAAACACAAATTTAGCAGCGATGCTTTCTTGACTCCTACTAGAGAATAACGAGTATTGCCTAACAGGTAACGAGTATCAAATACCTAAATATCGAATACTAAACACCATCAATCTGTCCCCAACTGCCAGCATGATTCCAGCTCTTCGCTCACTCATCTCAACTGCATGGTGTGTCATGTGGCATTCTCACGTCCAGACCAAATTGTTGGCCCCCCCTTAGTTTTCAATCGCGTCATTGTTTCTTCCACCGCGTTGTTTAGCATTGTGAATGCTTTCCCTACGTTTCCTTCCAAGCTTTTTTCTTGAATTTTCTCGTCAGCTACTCGAGTGCATGGAGGAGCTGTGAAGCGTGCTTGTTGTGTTGCAAATATTGAAACATTCCCGAGTGGTGCTTAAGCATTGCTGCTTGTCGGTGAAATTGTTGTTGCTGCTGCATGCCACTAACAACGGCTTTCAACATTGGCTACAGTTACTGTGACGGCAGCAATCGGCACACGCTTTTAAGTTGATTTCAATATCCGTTCCACTCGCATTCTTTCCTTCCCAAACCCATTCTCTCTCTCCTCCTCCTCACCTTGCACTTATTATGCTTTCTTCAACTTTTGCGTCTTTTGTGCTTTTTTTCTGCAGTACAGGAAACACGACTCTATGACTATGACACTTCAGGCACACTTCCTTCCTTCAACTTTGCTACATTAAAATGTTCCTACCTGTTGTTGTTGGCAATGTTTTTTTGCTCGCCCATAACAACAGCAACTACAACAATAAGAAGAAATGCATTGCATGGCACTGAACACAATTGAACACTGCGCACCAATTGAAAACAAATACAAATTGTTTCAAAAGTGGAAATTGCTGTTGATATGGTAATTTCAACTGTGTTGGCGCTCAGCCGTTGTCAGAGTTATTGAATTGAGTGTCGACGCGCGTCGGATGTGACGCACATGCATATATGTATAGTATGTATGTATGTAGTTGTATGCCTTCGGGTGGCGGCTGTCAATTCAATTGATGTAATAAACGTCAGCGCGCACACACATACAGACACACACACACACATAAGCCGGAAGTGCGGTTTATGAACATAATCAGAATATATTAGAATCAAAAATTGCAACAAATCTATTTTCAGGCACTTTGTAGAAACGGAAATTTACAATAAAAACCTAATAAATTAGTATTTAGAAAATTATTATTCGAAAAGTTGCATGCAATTTTTATGTAAGTTCAACAAATTTTTGATTGGTACAAGGAATAGGAATTCGTGTATTGAAAAAATCAGGAAATTTGTTCATCATTTAAAATCTTTTAAAAAGTTGCATGCAATTTTTAAGAAGTCCAACAAATTTTTGATGGGTACAAGGAATAGAAAATTGTGTAAACAAATAATTAGTAAATTTGTTCATCACTTAAAATCTTTTAAAAAGTTACATGCAATTTTTATGGAAGTCCAACAAGTTTTTGTTGGGTACAAGGAACAGAAATTTGTGTAAAGAAATAATAAGGAAATTTGTTGTCAATGATTACCAACGACCAGTAGGGCACACAGGGGGTTTTTAAGGATTTAACCCCCACAAACAAAAAAATGCTGGTGCAAAATATGTTTTCGAATGTTATTCGGAATGAAATAATGGAATCTTGTGTGCGAAACCACAAGGGACTCAAATAATTCGAAAGAAAAACTAATGAACAGAAAGGAAATAAGTCAAAAGTGCTGTGAGTGAACGTAAAGAGAATTTTTAAAGGCAAAAAAGCAATTTCTCTCCACGTCCTGGGCAGTCTTTCTGCACTTCCTCCTGAACGTTTACCAACCATTTTTCCAACAACTAATGTTACGACTGACAAATTATCGAAATGACAGAATTATTGAATTTGCCTAAAATTTCTTCAAATATAATTTTATTGCATTTTTAATCAATTTCCCAATATTGACACTAAAAAAGCATTAAATACGTATTTAAAAATATTTACAAAATTTTGTGCAATTTTTTTTAAGTCAAAATGTGATTAATGGCTAGAAGAAACTCAAAATTTGCCAAACTATTAGCAAAAGTGAAGCTAATATGCTAATATTTATTTAAAAAAAATTTCCTGCAATTTTTTAACAAAAAAGTTGCATGCAAGTTTTCAAAATTTCAGTACATTTCTTCAACATTTTATGAACTGCCATCAGTGCTGAGCAAATTTTTAACATTTTTATTAGAACTTTTAAACATTTTCAAAAATGTTGCATGCGAGTTTTCAAAAATTTCATCAACTGTCATCAGTGCTTAGAACTTTTGAACATTTTTATTCGCACTTTAAAACATTTTCAATAATGTTGCATGCGAGTTTTCCAAAATTTCAGTACTTTTTTGAAAATTTAATGAACTGTCATCAGTGCTGAGAAATTTTGGATATTTTTGTTAAAAATTTTCAGAGATGTTGCATACGAGTTTTCCAAAATTTCAGTACCTTTTGAAAATTTGATGAACTCTCATCACTGCTGAGATATTTTGCAAACTTTTATTAGAACTTTAAAACATTTTTAGCAAAAATTGTAAACTGGATAATTGTCGCTTGCGAGTTTTTTATATTGAATAATTTTTGAGGTATATGGTGAACTGCCGTCACTGCTGAGAATTTTAAAAAATATTTATTAGAATTTTAAACATTTTCAATAAAAATTATAAACTGGATAACTGATGCTTGGGATTTTTTTTTGTAATTTTGAATTAATTTTGTTATATGAAATTTAGAGAAACATTCAAACATACCACAAACAAAATAAAAGTGATCAGAACTGAATGTTAAAATATGAAATGTTGATTGGAATTGAACTATGAAGTGCAACAACAACAAAAAAATCACAAAATTAAACCTAGAAAATGCATTATTGGGAATTTTCAACGTCCACAGAGAGCCAAATAAATCAATAAAATTTTCACACACGCCAAAGGTAAATACCTAACAGCAATAACAACAACAACAACAATTAAATTATAAAACGTACACATGCATAAGGAGCAACTTGCTGGTCGGCCACACCTGTCATACCCACTTACCAAGTGGCCGCATTCGAATTGCAAATACGAAGAGAAAGCAAACTTTTCAATTTGCATTTTCCAAACGGATACGTTCAAGGCGCACGAAAATAAATTTCCGAACAAGCTAAAGTGGCGCTCGAAAATTTCAACTGCTGACAAATGAGCGCATGATTGTATATGTATGTGTTTGTGTGTGTGTGTGAGTGCGTGCGCATGTGTGTGTGTGTGTGAGTGTCTATCAATCAAAAAATTACCATAACTCCAAGTAGAGTAGAGTACAGTCAGAGAGTCCACACATCGACCGACCATTCCTGGAAGCGGCCCGCATTCAAAGTGCATTTCACCGAATCGACTAACGAGCGAACGTTGGCGCACAACTGTAAACAGCAACGACAAGCAAGTCAAATAAATAATAATAGCTGAACCGTTCCGGGAAAACGTGGGCTGCCATTGTAGACAGCCCGAAGCTTCTATTTGTTTCTCAGAAGCAATCCAGAGTAGCAAAAGTTTCAGAGGAGTGAGAGTTGCTGTTTACCGTCGGCCTGTTTTAATATTTGACATTTTTGTGCCCATTCGCATGGCTCCTCACTCACTCACTTCATGTGCATCGTTGTGTCCTTTTGTGCCGCATGAGAGCACAAATAAAAATCCAATTATGAATCCATGTTTTTAAGCATTTGGGAATCGCCTGCGCACATTGTCAACATTGCCAACATTGACGACATCGAAATCGTCCAAATAAAAAACGAAAAAAAACATCAACAACGTTCGCAATTGACTTTCTTCATTACGTCCAATTGAGAGTAGCAACAAAAAACAAAGGCACAAATGTCTGCAGTTCATACACTTCAAGCGCAACAACAAAATAAAAATGGCAACAAAACGAAAATGGAAGGAAAGAAAATGACAGTCGCTTCAAATCAAATTTTGTTGGTAACTTTGGCACAAATGGCATAAATCAATTTGCCACCGTCCATTTGCTATTTGTCGAGTGCACAAAGTATCCAAAAATACAAAAACAAAAAAATGAATAAATAACAGCAACACAAGTCCCTTTGTCTGTCTGTCGGTCTGTCCTGTTTTCCCAATGCATTTTGTAGCAGAAAAATTAAATTATCCATCAAATGTAGTCGGCGTTCGTTCGATTCAATTTCGAGTTCAACTCAACTCAACACACACACACACACACATACAGATCCTTTACGCAGCATATCGAATTATTTATTGGATGCCCACTATTCACATTACATGCACTGAACGTAGTAAAAGTTGCTTAAAGTTTGCTTTGCCAATAAAATATTTCATTTCTTGTTGGCATTGTTTTCTCTTGAGGAACTTTTGCCACTGCAACGTGACTAGATTTTTATATACATTTCTAGGTATTTCATTTACTACAAAACTGTGGCTCTGTGTAATTTAATTATCGTAGAGCGGCCTTAAAAGAAACGTAAGAGGGTTAAGTCTCAATATTGAACGGTTTTTTTAATATGGAATTATTCAATCAATTCCTTTAGTATCAGAAAAAATATTAAAGTAATAAAAACTGTGCACAAGTGATATAAAACTTAAAAGTGTTTAGTTTAAAATTAATTTTCTAATTTATAATTTTCTTTCTAAAATTATAAAAAAAAGACAAGATTTCGAATATTTTTTATGAATATTTTTTAAATTTTTAAATAAAACTGATTAGTTGAATTAATATTCCTTTTTACTACCATTTTTTCCGCTCTTTCTTTTCCCCTTTGACTTTTTTCCCCCACGACTTGCGTTCCTCCTTTTTTCCCTGTCACCTTGTTCTCTGCCTCTTCTTTCCCCTCACACATATTGCGCACCATACTTTTTCCCCTTCCACCTTTTTTCCTTCTTCCTCTTCCCCCACCTTTTTATTCCTTCTTCACCAGCCTGTCAGACTCTTCATCAGTCCGTCTCACAAGATCTCCATCAATGTTTCAGAAAGTTTTGAGGACGAAGAAGTCCTCCAACCATTGAACCATTTATAGATATATCTTTCTTTGCATCTGTGTGGCTCGGCATTCCTCGACCTCTTTGGCATTTTATTCAACTTCCCACACTTATATTTCCACTCTTAGATTTCCACTCTCACATTCCCATTTTTACGATTATCTCTCAAGCTCTACATATGTCTCCGTCTGTACTTTTTGTTTAGTGCCACTTTTTTGCCTCTTTGTTAGTTGGTTGGACTATCTGTCTTATTTTTCATTAGTTTTCATATATCTCACCTACTTTGCACCTGGCTTGCTTTATCCAGTCGAAGAATGACTATTTTAGGCAACTTCTACTTCGATAGTCTAGGGGATCTAGCTGATAAGACTATTGGCTGTCTACTAAGTTTTGTAAGAAGTTTTAATTGGTTGGATTTCCAGAAAAATTTTAGTACATCTTGTGGTACCAAGGAACAAAGGCGATGACTTTTCAACAAATCAGTGCCAAATATCTCACAGAAAGTGGTCCCATCCGTCTCGTTATCCTCTCTACAGACAGGACATAGCGCACTGTCAGATATGTCTACCTTTTTCATGAGATTTGCCCATAAAAAGACGCTTAGTCAAGAAAATAAAGCTAAGAAACGGATGGTGTATAGGTCACATGCAAAGAAAACCACCATCCAGGATCATGAAAAAGGCGTTTGACTGGAATTCCTAAAGAAGTGGAGGTAGTGGACAATCGAAAAATATGTGAAGAAGATTGATTCTACGCAAACTAGCCGCTTTCTATATTAACGGGTTATAACTAAAAATCTGCACAAATTTTATTTCAGCGTAACTCAAAATATACTATAAACACAAAAGTAAGCTATTCCATGTAGTACAATTATATTATTTTAAAAAGGAAAAAATTAATGAACTTCAAAATACGGGCCATTGTCAGCAACCCGTCGTAGTTTAGTCAGGATACATGAGCAAGCACGTTGTACACCATTACATCAACTTCCTTGAGGCACTTCCGGATGCGACGTGTCAGGTGCTTCACATTTTGGGCCTTCCAACCATTTTTATACACTAAAGCTTTGACTTCTCCAAAAAAATCCTCAATCGGTCGGCATTGTGGTAAGTTTGTTGGATTCTTCTCTTTAGGAACAAAGTAGATGTTTTTGTCGACCAAGAACTCCAATGTCGCATTTGCATAATGAGAAGAGGCTTTGTCCGGCCAAAATACGATTTCATCATTTTTATGATGTTTATGTATAAAAGGAATCAAAATTTTGTCCAAACATTGATTAATGTACGTCACATGATTTATTGCTAGCCCATTTGGTTTAAAGAATGGCTCAGAAATACCCTTAGCAGAAACAGCTATGTAGAGCATAACTTTGGACTCAAATTTTTTTTTTAATTTGTACTTTATCTCAGGAGGCTTTGTAGACACATCGTTTGTGTAATAAATATCGTTGCCCGGCATTTGCGGACCGCTGAGTGAAAAGTAGCTCTCATCATCCAAAATGAATGATTTTCCACTCAAATTCTTGCACATCCACCGACATTGCGATTTCACTTGCCTTATCTGCTCTTCAGTATACCCTGGACAACGCTGCTTTTTTCTGGCTTTAATGTTTAATCTGTTTAACGTTTTGCAGATATATGGCTGTGAGCATTCGAATTTTCGTGCGGCTTCGGTTTGACTTATGCAATCCTTATTGTTGAACGCAGTCTTCAGCTTCCGAATGTTTTTCGGCGTCATAATAGTCGGCTTTCTTCCAGAACCCGGTTGCCTTTCTATTTTCAGAGTACTTAGCATTGAGTAAATTGTTCTTCTGGAGACGCCTTCCACCATAAAATGCACACACGTAAACTTTTTTCCTGCGTCTTCATGTTTTTTATAAAAATTTACAACGCGCTCACGGAGGTATTGCTGCCTGGAAGCCATTTTACGCATTAATTGAATTTGTAAGCTATTACAAATTACACGTTAAAAAGATGATGCAATCAATTCGCTAATTGCATAATATTAGCATTTTAAAAATAAAAAGAACAAAATAGCAAGCCAAATAGCAAGGAAATTAGTGCAGATTTTTAGTTATAACCCGTTACATGGTACGGCGCAGTAACAACAACTCCAAATCGAATCAGATGGCTAAAAGAGAAAAGCCGTATTGAGATCAAAAGATCCCAAGCGAAGTGAATAAATAATAAAAAAGGTGGATAGGTAGTTAGGTAGGGAAAAGTAGTGGGTAGGCTTTCATACAATAGCATATTTAGGGTAGTGATACAATTAACTCGATGGAGGATCAGTTTTTTTAATCCAAATTTCAACTGGTTGAAACAATGAAGTGTGCTCAGACTGGAGATTATAAGTATTATAAGTCTTGGCCAAAAAACATAACCTAGTCGTACGAATTAAATGTGAGTTGACTCTTAAGGATTTGTTCATACTCGCTACAGGGCCGGTCTCCAAAGTTCAGCAGGTAGTGTGCTGGATTTTCGTACCAGAGACTTGTGGTTCGATTTCGAGTTCGGGCTGTTCAAAACATTCCCTACTTCTGTCGTTTTTCATATGAAGCAGAGGATGAAAGAGGAGGAAACCATGACCACTTAGTTTGAAAGGAAACTCTAAACTACTAACTTCGGAATCGGCGTTAAAATGTAGGTCTTCTTCTCACATATGTTGAAGACACATTTCAAAAGCATGAAACTTTGGTATTGCAATGGGCCTAGGGTATTACTAGTATTAGAGACCTGATATTATAATGGGCCTAAGTATAGGCTGGTGATATAAGCGACCCAATAGAATTTATGATACCACAGGATTACATTTTCTTATCTAGATTCAGGAACCACTGGTTGAAGCAATGAAGTGTGAAGCACTTGGCATACATTAAGGCAGAGATGAATTTTGCATAAGTTTTTCAAATACATCGTTAACAAAGTGATATATTTTTAGAATTAATGAGACATTTTCTATAAAAAAAGAAAACGTATAACGTTCATATTTGCAGCTCTAAAATTAATTCCTACCTATGAAGTTAGAGTAATGAAATTTTGACACGTGATCAAGTAGATGTTGGGTTTTAACATACTTACTTTTCACGGAAATTCTATACAAATTTTCAAGGATATAAAGGATTAAAATTTTCAAAGGACCTTTTTCATATCCTTTTTCTACAAATAGATAAAAAATCAATTTTATTGAAACTCTTCAGCCTTTCCTCTTTCATATAGTTTTCAGCCTCTTCAAAATTGTGAAGTTCTTTTAAAAGGATAAAGGATGTGGAAATGAAAAACTGAGTACGTAATATTACTATGTTTGGTATCTAGTTTTACGGACATGTGGATTTTTCACGGTGTGAAAAATGTGTATTTAGTATATTTCACTATATTTCATTTCCCGTACAAAACACTTTGAAACCAATTTTGCCACAATTTTGAATGCCCTAAACGCTCCTTCTGTGCATTATTGTCTATATTTCTATATAAATGATAAAAATTATGTTATATTTACAACTACTTACCACCATCGTTATCGATATTGTCCTTGCAATTCATTTCCAGTGCAATGGAACAATCAGAGCCGGCCCAGCCTTCAATGCAATCGCAACGGTATTCGCCATTTTCTAATGTGCACTGTCCATGCCTCGAACAGCCATTTTCGCAACCAGCTAAAGAAGAGAGAACAAAATAAATTATAGAATATGAATAAAAAATGATTATAAATAAATAAAAATTTTTAGAAATTGCATTGCATTAAGTGAAATGTTTTTATTTTGAGTTTGTAAAAAATTTTCGTTGCTTCAAAAATTCTTTATAATTGTTCAAAAAACTTTTGAGGTTATATTTATAACAATTATGAATTGTAATAAATTTGCATAGCCTTAAAAAAAAATAAAACAAATTGAATTAAAAATTTCTCAGTGCACTTTCAACTCATTCACATTTACCATCCCTCACATAAATATTCACAAAAAAAACCTTAAAGTTGAGCGCTTTGTCGGTAAAACATTTTATTTTCAATTGGTGTTTTTTGTTGCATCATCGCTTCGCTTCACAACTGTCTATGGGCGAAGCAATAAAACGGTCGTTTGTGCCCGAGTTCGATTCGATTCGAGCAGAGAACTTCACTTCACTTCACTTAGCTGTCAATTACCAAGTCGAACATTTGCCAGTTTGACTTTATTCCCTTTTTGCATGCCGCCGCCGCCGTTGCCATCTTCGGTGCTGTGTATTTTTATTTGCTGGCAGCAATTTCAGCGCAAATTCGCAACTGCAGCGCATTATTAACTCAAATCGAATTTAAACTTTGCAGACACACAAATAAATGCGAGTAGATATCCACTTTGGTGTACCTACGACAATCGGGCAATCGGGGCTGCTGAATGTGCGCGGAGAGAATAAAATGAAATACCTAAATAAAATGTTAGCAGCAGGAAACAAAAAAAAAGCAGTAAAAACACGACCGAAGAAACCAACCTCGACGCGACAAACAGATGAAAAACATGCATAGCTACGAAAGTATTGACGACAAAGTGACATTTGTGATAAGGAAAAAAGTCAGCCAGTCAGTCAAAATGTCATAGAATAAAAGTACAGGCAGAATCACAACACAACAAAATGGGAGACAGGGGACAAGGGGCGCTTGAAGAGGCGGCAATTTGTAGTGAAATTGATAAATTCCAATGCTGGCACCTTAATACACCCAATCATACCTAGCGAGGACGAGGCGCTCCCTGAAGGACTGATGACGCAACTGATGAGGCTGCTGCGCACGACACCGCCAGCGATGACGGTGACGATGACGCATTTAACATTTCGACAGACGCTGCATGCGGTTCGAATGTTGGCCAAAATGTTGCGCACAACGTCTTAGAAGACGAAGTGAAAATAGCACAAGTTGATATACAATAAAATTGCTGTCAACTGCCAAATCAGTGCGTCATGCAATGTCATTGGCAATGCCGCAACGCGAATGGTAATGCGTAGCATTCAGCACTCTGCGCATGTGTGTGTGTGGCGAAATTGCCGAGCACATTTGATGTTCGAGGAAGTACTAAAACTTATCAGCTTGCAGATAATCGGTGTCGTTTCATGCCACACACAAGGAAGCAACAACAACCAGACCCCAAACCCCAAAGTCAGCAGCAACACTCAGAAGAAATAATGCTTTGTATACAATTTTGTTTTTGGTGACTTTCTACAATTTTGCCTACGACTTCTTTTGAGGTGTTGAAGTGTGCGCTTCACTTTGTACTCTTTAATTTTTATTAATGATTTTCAACAACTGATCATGGGGACTAACAGGCAGTGAGCAGTAAAGCATTTTTCGTATTAAATAACACGGCTTTTCTTTTTTGAACTTAAGGTGACAAAAGAAAAAACTTAGCTACAAATGTTAATTTTACGTTTTGATCTCGGGATTTTTCGGGACAGAAATTGTCCGAGATCCCGGGATTTCGGGATTCGGGATCCCGGGATTATAATCCCTAATACCTGCCTACCATTAGAGTCCTTCCATTTAATCGGCATCGACTAAAAGCTCGTCATTTGAGCAGTTACCAGTAATAAACCTACGACCCAGCATGCAATGAAGTTGTATCTCTTTTTGTTTCGATATGGTAATGGAGAGCAAAACAAGTCTAGACAACTAATTTCGATAATCATAGTAACTAATTTTGATAATTTCGAATTTTCAGTGGTCATTCTAAGGTAAGGGATGCAATGAACCTGATTCTCTGTTCGATTCAATATGGTAAAAAAGAGCAAAACAAGACTATGCAACTAATTTTGATCATAACAAAATCTAAGTTGGATAGTTATGTATTTCCAGTGATCATTCTAAACCAAAGGGTGCTACGAAGCTGGTTCCATAACTTAAACTTGTGAACTTATTTCGATAATTTTTGTTTCCTTATTCATTTCGTTTGGTAGCAAAGGGAGTCAACAAGGCTTTTTCATTTTTCCAATCTGACGATTTGGAGTTGTTGTTATTGCGCCTTTCCATGTGAAATGGATATCATCTTGTTTGCGCAGAATCGATCTCTTTCAAGTATTTTTTGGTTGCCTGTGTCTTCTGCTCCCTTTAGGGGTTCCAGTTCTGTGCCATTTTTATGATTGTAGATGGTTTATTTCTTAGTTTGTAACCTATACACTATAATTTTTTTGCTTTATCTGTCTGAATAAGGATTCCTCACTCTCTAATTGCAAGAGGACATCATTTCTAAGTACATTTGGTTAGAATATTCTGCAATTGATAAATACAAGTGCGAATATTGACAAACACTTGTAGCCTCTGTATGGTGGTGAGACCAGTCAAGTTTTGCTGCCATAAAAATGCGTTGATTTCATTCGTTTCAAGCGTTGAATATTCGTAACTTTGTGGGTCGGAAAATCTGTGCTCTCGATTGAATTGTTTCCAGACTACCAAAAGTACAAGACAACAAGACGAAGTATATGCTGTCTACACACAGGGACTCGGAGCGGCTAGGATCTCACGTCGAGGCCGACAGGTATAACTTTCAAGTTGTCAAGGAATTCGTCTACCTTGGCACCGCCATCAACAGCAGCAATGATGTCAGCCTGGAGATAAAGTGAAGGATTACTCTTGCCAACAGGTCCTACTACGGTCTCGGTAGGCAATTGAGAAGTAGCGACCTCTCTTGACCGACAAAATTTTCAGTCTATAGCACGCTTATCTTACCCGTGCTCCTCTGTGGCGCTGAAGCATGGACAATGACACGAAACGACATAGCGGCCCTTGGAGTGCTCGAGAGGAAGGTACTTTGCAAAATCTTCGGCCCTGTTCGTGTTGGTGACGCCTATCGCATATGAACCAATAACGAGCTGTATAAGGACATGGACGTAGCGCAGCGAATTAACATCCAGCGGTTACGCTGGCTCGGTCATGTCTACCGTATGAACCACGAAGCTTCAGCGAAAAAGGTGTTCGATGAGATGGTTTGAGGTCGACGGCGAAGAGGAAGGCCGTGTCTCCGGGGGAAGGACCAAGTTGAAGAGGCCCTGTTATCTCTTGGTGTGACCAACTGGAGAAGGCGCGCGCAAAGCAGAGGCGCCTGCAGAGAAGTTTTGCGGCAGGCCGTAACCCATTAACGGGTTGTTATGGCCAGTTAAGTTAGTTAGTAAGTTCAAATGAAATTAGGTAAGGTTTCAGCGTAAGATTCCATAGACTTTGAAAGAAATTCCCATCTATTCCTCACCACACGCGGTCTGCAAACAATCCTGCTGACATCTTTTATAAAAATTATGTTGATTTCAAATGTGTTCATTATCACTGCCCACATAATGACTAAAAATTTAATTTTTTTTTTTAAATTAAAAAAAACCCCATCGTCATTATCGTCCACAGTTTTTCACAGCTTCATTATAATCACAGCACATTCGGTTATGATGTTTCGACCACAAATTGCAGCAGAAATTGCAATAAAAAAATCACAATCAGCATGAGCACAAATTTTTACCACATATTGCACAAAATAGGCAAAACTCCACACCGACAAATAAGCATAATAAAAAGAAAACATTTTCGTAGCATACAATTTGGCGTACCAAGTTAATGGCACTTGACGTGTGTCATTTGCAGCATGGCAGCACACAAAAATAACAACAATGATGACGTTAACACAACTTTTTGCGATGTGTAGGAAAAAGAGTCACGTGTTAGTACAGGAGCGGCTGGTTGAGGTTGATTTTAGGGCGCTTCAAAATATTAAATAGATTTCTAGATTAAGTTGAGGCACCTGAGATGCTTTTTGCAATTGATTGTAGGTGAAATATTAACACTATATAACAACAACAATAATAATAATATCATCATTACATTTACATTGCCTTAGCGGCCATTGTAACGCTCCTTTGCATTTTGCAGTTGTTGTACTTGTTATTCTGGCTTCATATCACAATTGCAAAAATATTTGCATCAATTTGGCAATCTGACATTTTCATGTCGCTAACTGACAACCACTTGAAATGACACTTTCCCCAAACAATGACAACATAGTGAGAAACATTGTCATTCTGATTGTCGTTGTTGGAAATATATTTTGTTGATAAGTTTGCTTTGCAATCACTTTCGTACAAAACAAAATAAACCACAACGAAAAAAATTTGGGAAAAAATCAAATAATATTAAACAAAATAAAATCTCAAAATTGAGCATTTCAACACAAAAACAACAACAACAACAACCCGAGTGACAGTTGGAAATAAAACATAGTGGTGGAAGGAAACAATTGAAAAAGTCTTTAAGTTCTTTAAGAATTGGGCGAGTTTGGCGCATGCGGACGCGCCTTCGTCTGACTGCGAGTGTATGTGTGTGTGCGTGTCACTGGACCTCTTGTGAGTGTACATTCTGCATATGATGGAGCAAGTTTTATTGGCTTCGCCCACGTCAAAATGTTGATGTATTGTGTTTTTGCGCTGCTGCTCACCGTCTCTTTCACCATTGCGCTGATTGTTGCCTACGACATACTGCGCGTCATTACCTTTGAAATTATGCAATTCTGAAGTTTGCCCGCAAACACACACACAAACGCATTTACACGCAAATGTCGAAACGTTTAATCGATAGTTGCGGCTTGTGGCAAATGACGGCGCGAGCAGACTTTACAATGCGTCCAAATGAGTGATAGATATGTCAAACTGACAGAAGGTCCAACATTGAGTCGGTAAGTGGTAATTGAATGCTTACATATGAAAATGTTGCTATTGGGACACAAATAGTACAAGAAATCTGAGCATAGAGGGCACAACTTTTAATGGTACCGGCAGATCCTTTCGGTTGGGAAGAGATTTGACCTTGAAACGCAATAGGAATGCAGCGCTCAATGATGTTCGAAGGCAGCTCAATTTCTGTCCAAAAGCATTTGCAGCTGTTAAGTGCATTGAAGAAGTGCGAAGGTCATGGGTTCGAATCGCAGTTCCATGTCAAGTGGAAAGTGAAACAAAAAAATAAGTGCATTGAACAAGTCAGAAGGTCATGGGTTCGAATCGCAGTTCCATGTCAAGGAGAAACGAAAAACTATTCTTGGTGGCAGTACTCAGAGCAGGCTTTGTGATAGCACATTTCAAGCCGAGGGTGACGCTGTACATACAGCTACCAGTTGACCAACGCAAAACAGTATTTTGGCAAACGATATTCAAGGCTTTCGGACATTCTTGAGTTCCTGGACGAAGTCCCATGGAAACATTTTTATAAATTTAACCTTTTCGTTTAGAAGTAATCGAAGTTTGGATGATCTTTGGTCTCAGATGAGAGCAGCTTTTCGGATTCTTTCTTGTATTTCAGTGTTGGTCATGAAATAGAAGTGTGATTCTTTGATGACCATTGGTTTTGGTACAAATTTCTTCCAGGGTGAATACAATCGTCAGTTTTTGAACAATGCAAACATTCTCATAAATTAATCTTTTTATTTAGAAGTCATGGCATGACTGGTTGCAGACAACAGTGACTTGAGCAAACTTTAATAGGGTTTCGATTTCTAGTTTTTACGCCAATTCAATTCATTGGAACTAGTAACTTCACAGTAGGTCAGATAAAGTCTTGATTTGGCCGAATAGGACCAGATTGTGGGCCCAAAAAAATCCTTCTTCTGAGGAGCAGAGTTCGACCCGAAAATAATTGTTTTGTGTGCGAGCTGCTATTTGTGGTCGTCTATTTTCGGTTACATTTGGTGGCCATAATAATGTTTGCTCTTTTGCTGTTGGTTATGGTTATGTGAGCATTTTTACTAATGTAGAGAGAGGAGTGGCATTCAATTTTTGTTTACTTGCGGCTAGCACACAAAACGTGTCCATTAGCACACAAATCGCTAATTATAATTGCGGCGGAATCAATTTTGGCATTGTACCTTGTTGTAGTAGTTGGCAGGCAATGACTGAGGCTTTCTGGCCGGAAGGAAGTGGGCCCACCACTACAAAAAGGCGCCCAGTGTTGGGCGGAAATGCCAATGCGATTATTGTTGTAATTATAAAGCAGAAGAAAAATGGGATTTCGTGTTGCATGAATGTTTGCTTTGATGTGGACAACGTCGTTTGGTTGGTCTCATTGTAGTGTAGCGGTACACTGTTGAAATTGGGCAGTAATGACTTGAATTGTGACTTGGCTGACTTCAAAAGAGCACTTTCGATTTTCGTATTTAGTTCTAAATTTTACAAAGGTTTTTCTGTTGTATTTTTTTTAATTTTTTTATTTTTTAATTTAATTTCTTAATTTATTATGTTTTTGTTTTATTAATTTTTTAATTAAAATGTTAATTTAATTCTTTTATTTATTTTGTTTTTTATTTATTTTTTTTTAATTTTAATTATTTTTAAATTTATTATTTTTTAATTTTTTTTAATTAATTTAATTTAATTTTAATTTAATTTTTTAATTTAATTTGTAGTAATGGCTGGAATTGTGACTTGACTGACTTCAAAAGTACCCTTTGATTTTCGTATTTAGTTCTAAAAATTTACAAAGGTGTTGTTTATTTTCATTTTTTTTTATTTTTTAATTTATTTTTTTTTTAATTTTATTTATTTTTTTATTTAATTTTTATTTTAATTTTTTTATTTATTATCTTTTTTATTTATTTTTGTTTTTAATTCTATTGATTTTTTATTTTATCATTTATTTTTTAATTAAATTTTTTATTCAACTTTTTAATTTATTTTTTTTGATGTTTTTTTTTTTATTATTTTTTATATTTTTTTATTTTTATTATTTTATTTTATTTTGTTTTATTTTTATTTGTTTTGTTTTATTTCATTTTTATTTTATTTTATTTTATTTTATTTTATTTTATTTTATTTTATTTTATTTTATTTTATTTTATTTTATTTTATTTTATTTTTTATTATTTATTTGTTTTTATTTATTTTTTAATTTACTAAAACACTTTGCTGTCAACCACAACTTAACAGATTATTTCAACATGACCATCGATTGTTGTTTAGCTTATTCCATGCGCTCCACTGTGCAACTATTCACAAATGTGCAAAGTTAATGGAACGAAAATGTTGGCTTCTTCCTGTACGCTTGAGTTGGTCGCCATTGCTGGGTTGGGTGCGTTTCTATTGTGTCAAATTTGCGTTAATTGGCGTTAATTAACGCCTGACATTGTGGTTGCTATTTGTGTTCTCACTACAGTGACGCTTTCCTTTTGCTTCACACACACACACATGTACACAACAGACTCATACACACACACATTACAGCTTTAAGCAGTAATTATGTAAGTTTTGTGCCACCATCTGCTTGGCATTTAAAAGTGTTTCATACTTAAATATTTCATGCAATGCAATTTCAACTTTTTCTCTTTATAGTTTACAACAACAAAAACCATAAGAACTACTTACGCAGCGTGCAGTGTCGACCGTTCCAGCCCTGCGAACACACACATGTGCCATTCTTGCATTGGCCATGCTCGGAGCATCGAGCATCGCAAGGCAGCTGATCGCATAGATTTCCGGTCCAGCCAGTGTTGCAGCGACATTTGCCCGATTCGCAGACACCGTTGGGGCCGCAGTCCAGACTGCAAACAGCTGTAAAAGGAGATAGAAATGAGATACGTTAGTCAAATTGATGCTTTCTATGAGATGTTGACTTTTTAATTGTATTTGTTATTGTTTTGTTAAATGATTATATATATATATATATATATATAAATGTATATATATATGTAATATTATGTAATGGGTGGCTGCATGATTGCTTAGTTGTCTCTATGGCTTTGAAAACTTTGAATGTAATTAAGTTTAATAAGAACTTTTAACGATTTTTATTTTCAATTATTTTTCAATATTTGTCTTCATATACAAATTTTGTTAGATTTTGTTGTACTTTTTTTATTTGCTAAACAAGACTTAAAAATAAACTTCAACATGCAACCAAAAGCAAAATTTCTGTATTATAAGCCCAAAAGTATGCCACAAAAATAGAACTTAACTCAATGCAAAGTAGCAATTCTCACACTTTCTCTTACCAATTATTATTTATTTATTTATTTATTATTTATTTATTTATTAAATTAAGTCTAATCAAATTACAGACTTTGAGAAATAAGGGGTGAAAATTCAAACAAATTCGAAAAATATTCTTAAAGATACTTATAATTAGATAACAAGGTACAAAATACGCTTAAAGGTAATGCGAGATCAATATCCAAAGAATTTGAGAGGCTATTGAATTCAATTAGAACTCTTGTAATAGGAGCATTTTTGGCATAATTGGTCTTGTTAAAGCCAACATTAAAAAGATCAGACCGCCGTAGAGATCTGGCAGGAATATTAAAGTTAATTTTTTCCAGAAGAGACGAGCAGTCAATAAGTCCATTCACGATATTATATAAAAATTTTAATGAGAGAAAGGATCTTCTATTAAGTAGCGATTTCAAGTTTAGAAGCTGACAACGTGCGTCATAGGAGGGAATAGGGTCTGCAAAATTCAGGGAACGAAGGGCAAAGCGAATAAAGACCTTCTGCACTCGTTCGAGCCGATTTATACTTAAGGCATAAAATGGCCTCCAAATTACGGCTGCATATTCTAGCCTGGAACGAACAAAGGCGGAATAAAGTAACTTGAAAGTATAAGGGTCAGAGAAGGGAGAACAGTTGCGACGGACAAAGGCTAACATAGAATACGATTTGGAAATGATAGAGTCGATATGTGCAGAAAAAGAGAAGTTAGAATCGAAGAAGACACCTAGGTCTTTGATCACACTGACCGCTTTAAGCCCCGAGTTTGAAATAAAATAGGAGGCAGGAAAATAAATACGTTTTTTAGCGAAAGTCAGTTGGAAACATTTGTTGGTGTTAAGGAAGAGACGATTTCGGACACACCACTCATTTAAGATGTTAAGCTCAGATTGAAGCGCAGAGGAGTCCTCAGGGGTTCTAATCTCAGAGTAGATTTTAAGGTCGTCTGCATACAATAGAAATTTGGAGGTTGAAAAGCATGTACAAACATCGTTAATAAAGAGCACAAATAATAGCGGACCTAAAATACTACCCTGGGGAACACCGGAGGTCGCCGTAAAAGGCCGGGAAGAGGTGTTGTCAAATGACACAACACAGAGACGTTCACTAAGATAGGATTTTAACCATTCAAGAAACACAGAATGAAAACCAAGACTAGACAGCTTGGCAAGTAAAATTTTATGAGAGACTTTATCAAAAGCTTTAGAAAAGTCAGTATAAATAGTATCAATTTGTAAGCCCTTCTGAAAAGCCGAGATGCAGTACTCAGAAAAAACCGCCAGGTTGGTTACGGTGGACCGACCAGATACAAAACCATGTTGATTTGGGATAATTATATTTTTAACCGCAAAATAAACCTTATCTTTAATTATGGTTTCAAAAAGTTTAGAAACCGTGGATAACTTTGAGATAGGTCTATAATTTGACACATCATTTTTGTTACCACTTTTGAAAATTGGAGTAATTGAGGCTTTTTTCCAATCTTCGATAAATACTCCAGATATAAGAGACTTATTGAAGATAATTTTCAAAGGTTCCACAAGGGAAGGACAGTTTTTTAGCAGAACAGAGGAGAGACCATCAATATCAGTTTGCGACGAAAGCTTTACATCGCGAATACCCTTTGCTACATCGTCTGAAGATAACACCAAAGAGCCAAAGTCAAGAGATGCATTAGTATTGATGGACTCATTGACTTCGAACGCGTCATCAGTAACAAAATTAGAACGAAAAAATTCTGCGAAGAGGTTTGCAGCATCCTCCAATGAGTCAGCTGATTTCCCTAAAAGGGAAACAGAGGATGGAATATTGGAGGACGTTTTTTTAGATTTAATAAAGCTCCAAAAATTCTTTGGATTGCGTTTAATATTTCGTTCGAAACTCTGTATGTAATTATTATATAGTATTTCATCCAGGTTTCTGAATTCATTAAGGTATTGAAGATATTTGTCATAGAAAACAAGGTTCTTTGTTAGTTTAAACTTTTTGTGGAACTTATTTCTCAGATTCTTAAGATGCATTAATTCTTTTGAGTACCACGGGAGCTTATACGTTCGAGTAGCAAAAATGGGGACATTAGCTAAGCAAATATCGAAGATCAAAGATTTAAATTTGCTATAACAATTGGAGACATCAGCATTCAAAAAAAGTGCGACCCAGTCAGTATTAAGAAAAAGAATATTCAACAATATTCATATTTTATTCAATATTAAACTTATTTAAACTGTATTATAAGAAATATTAAAAATGTCTACATTCCGCAGCAAAATGCTGTCTGCACACACTTTCAAACACAACCTCAATCATTGTCCATTTGACAGCAAAGTCACTTAATATATCCAAAAATTTTCCTTTCAAGTAAAGTTTTGTTTTGTCCTTCACACTCTGCTCTTGGCAACTTTATTACCCTTTTCGCGCGCGTGTGTGCCGCCAGTTGACTTTTTTCGCCCCTCCCCCCTTTCCACTGATTTTCCTAATAGACCAGCCGAAAAATTGCAAAGCCAATATTTTATACGAACCCTTAGAATTGACAGAGTGCGCGCTCGCACTGGGTCTACCCACTGTCAAAGCGCCGGCACGACAACGGCGGCCATCGGCAGCCACTGACTTGTCTACTATATCTCCTTTTGCTGCCAAATTGCGGTGAATGTCGTTTTTCATTCGATGCCACTCCTCGAGTGCCTCGTTACTTCTTACCTTCAAAAGCAAACCTTTCAAAGCAAAATCGATAGCTAGCTTTTTTATGCATTTAAGTCTGGCGGCAGTGCTCGACTCGCGTAGCGCGCTTCTGCCTGGGTCAGTTAATAAAGCAGACAAGTTGGGGCACAAAAAACCTGCAACATCATTCGATCTGGGTCGACTTGCAACGTCTGACAATTTTCGTAGCCACCGTCATGCGCTCACTGCAGGCTGCGCCAAGGCGCAAAAAAAATCCTGCTGCCAGACGGAAGTCGCTGAGTCGCGCGGTGCCAAAGGAAGTCCGAGTCGATAAGGGGAATTTTGGTGCGTTGCTGCAACCATAATAAATGATGCAATGCTGAAAATGTGACTTTTGCAGCACGGCGTTGCCCGACCAATGTCAGCGTTATCGACGCCGATGGCATCAGTTGCGATGTTTTCGCTGCCGCTTTGTCGTTTCGCTCATATTTCTTGTGCAAGTGGCAGGCAACACTTTATGAATGTCGCTGGTGTTGTTGTTGTTGTTGTTATAACGGATGTTGTTGCTGTTGCTGAGCATGTGTGGGTTTGTGGTAGTGCGAGTTGTCTGCCAGTACTGACGTGCGCCATGCACTCGAACGGTAAGTAAATCGCTGAGTTTTGCGTGCAAGTAATTCGATTTTAATAAACGCCGCACCCATGCAGACAGACAAGTTTTGGGTGAGTCAAAATTTTTATAGACACAAATGTTGAGAGTTTTTGAGATTTCGGGGAAATTTTTTTTTTGCAGCAGTCAAAATTTGGACTTTATATATAAATGTAAGTAGTTGAAATCAGCCTTAAAGTGCATTGAAAGGAACGTTAAATTGCATCCTAAAAGTATGCAGTATAATAATTTCAAATATTATTCTGCAAATCATTATTCTTTGCATACATTTAGGACGTCAAAGTGGGGTCTTAAGAATTTAAGGGTCTTAATTTGTGTTCTAAATGTGAAAGTAAGTAATTGAAATGAGTCCAAAATGCATTGAAGAAAGCATAGAAATGTACACTAAAATTGTGTAGTATAATTATTTTAAACATAAGTGTTAGAGGGTAAAGAAATTCACTATTTGTTGCATACATTTAGGATGTCAAATTGGGGTCTTAAGAAAATTTCTGGAAGTAAGTAATTGAAATGAGTCCAAAATGCATTGAAGAAAGCATAGAAATGTACACTAAAATTATGTAGTATAATTATTTTAAACATTAGTGTTAAAGCGTACAGAAATTCACTATTTGTTGCATATATTTAGGCAGAAAATTTTATTTTACTTTATTTTTATTTGACATTTTCTTGCCTCAGGGAACAAATCACGTATGTATGGCTGATTTTAGTAATACATGCGATAAAAATTGTTTAACCGATGATTTGACATTTCCAACAACAAAATTGCAATACCATTTGATCTGGTAAAATATCATTTTAATAGTAGTTTTCCACAAATTAATTTTATGTTTAAAATTTAACAGTTGTAGGACATCAGTCAAATAGAAGTAGCTACGGTCCACAGTGGTTCGACTCTATACAACCGCAGGACACAAGTTTTTTCCTTCAGTTTTTTTCAATTTTTCATGCATACTTTCAGGGATAAACAAAACATATTTTGTCGAAAAATAGGTGTTTAGACTTCTTTTAAAAGTGAGTTATTTTCTGATATCGGAGCACGTGTTTATATTTTTCGACAACGAAAGATAACTTCTTAAAATAAAAAAATCCAAGAACATAGTTTCACATGCTTTTTAAGTTTTTTCGTCCAAGTTTTGCCAATTTTCAGATTTTTAATTTTGAAAAAATTTTTAATTAAAAATGAAGTAGAAACCTCAACTAGGCAAATTTTGAGGAAAAAGTAAAGCAAACATGCCCATATGAGTTCTTAATCTATATTGTAAGTTTTAGAAACTTTTTGCCAACCATGAATTTTTAAGTTTTTTTTTACTCAATAGACTAAAAAATAGAAAACATGTGTTAAAATTTTTTTTGGAAAAAAGATGCGACTTTAAGCAGCTCTTGCACACACACTAATTAATTTTTGGCACAGATTTTTTTCGAAGTTTTCTTAGTTGAAGTCTCTTCTGAGACTATAAATTTTTGAAATTTGTCTATGGAACTTTCTGTGGTCCCAAAAATCCTTTCGATAAAATAAATTCAAAACCTCATCCTTCCTTATTGCATACTTTTAGTTGGAGTTTATCTTCTGAGACCATAATTTTTTGGAATTTTGTCTATGGATCTAATCACTGTGCGGTCAAAAAAAAACATTGACAAAAAACTCAAAACCTCTCCCTAAAAGTATGCACTCTTCACTATTAGTCAAATCAAAAATAAGTATTACCTGTATTTCAAATCCTTCGGTGTTGCATACTTTTAGGTAATCATCTTTAAATAAATTTAAAACCTCACCACGAAAGTATGCAGTGTGCGTTATTAGTAAAAACGAAAATTAGCATTGCAGTATTTAAAATCCTTCTTTGTTGCATACTTTTAGGTAGTCAACTGTAATAACAATTCTCTGATCAAGTGAACAACGAAAGAGTATATTTTAATGTTTGAAATTTATCACACAAGCTTTGCCACATATTTTCATTTGCAGTAATTTGAAAATTCTCAAAACCAAGTTATGTTATGTTGCCATTTCCAGTGACCTAACCAAACCTGCTTTGCATTTCCATACTTTCTACTTTTTACTTGTAACTAAGTGTGATTTTTTTTTTCAATAATTTCAACTTTGGCTCATATCAATAACTATTAAACTTGGCGCAGAGACGCTTAAAAGTAACACCAACGCTTATGGTTCATTCTACCATCTCTCTTGCTCTCACTCCCAACCCTCTGTCACCTCTCTCTTTCACCTTAGTCAGTTTTTCAGCACATTTCCCATAACAACGTTTTTTTCCTATTTGATTGCTAACTGCACACGTTTAACGGGAAATTACAATTTATTTTGCGGCTAAAGCATGCCTGAAAGTATGCAATGCATTTGTGCGAGAAATTTATATGACGCTAGCGGCACACTTAATGCGCAACGTGGCGGAAAACAACGAAAAAAAAAGAAGCATCAAAACCATAGCAACGACAGATAGGAGTGGGGGCGAAAATTTACAGATAACTGAAGTTTACAGGTAAATAAAAAATAATAATAAAAAAAAAGAAACTGAAAAACGAAGAGCAGACAAAAATTAACAAGTAGAAAAATGAAAATAACTGCAAAACATGGCAAAAAGGTTTACGCCTAAGGGGCCGGCAGCATATGGCCAACACTGAAATGCGCAATAACACGAGGTTTTTCCATGAAAATTAATTTATTAGTGGCAACTTTGTGGTGTTAGGTTAGTAAATGCCAAGTTTAAAATGAAATAGAGAGAGAAAAATGGAGAGGGAGAGGGAATTGATGAAATGTGTGGCTGAAGTACTTACACCATGGCAACGTGCATTGTGTTTGGTTTAAAGTTTAAGTTTGAGAGCACAAACTTGAATGTCTGACATTGAAGTGTTCTGTGTGTAATAAAGTAAGATTTTTCGGTAGTGGCAAATATGAAAAGAGTTGAGGGAGAAGAGTGCCGTACTTGTGCCGTAAGTGCACTTTAAGTGGGCGCTCAGCAAGATACTCGACGCTAATGTTCTATGCATACTTCTCAACTGGCACCCGTTGCTGCACGTTGGCTGCTCTTTCACTAAATGTTTAATAGTAATAGTAAAGTCTCCTTATAATCCGCTTATGTGGTGGGGAAAAAGAAGCAAATGTACACATGTATAGGGTGTTTTTTTTAGAGGTATAGAACTTCGAATTGAAATAAAACACAAGAAAATCGTTTTAATGTCCATCAATTTGGCTTTATTGGAAGGATAATTTTATGCCATTAATGTTTAAATATGATTTCGGGCATGTGGCCGCCGCGGCTGGCTCGAATAAAGCCAATTCTACAGGTCCAATTTTCAACCACAAAGACAAAGCTCCAATTGCTGTGCACGGTGGCGAATCGATTCATTCGGGTCCTCTTCAACATTTTGCTCTACAGCGGCAATTGTTTCTTCGGTGCGCACTGTTCGACGTCTCTGCGGATGCGTATTATCACATAGAGTAAACGTAGTGCGAAAACGACCCATGGTTAACCGATGGATGGACCGATTTTGCTCTGATGGACGATTATGTCGACCATAAAATGGACGGAGCTTGCGGTAAACTTCGCGTACTGAACCATTATTTTCGAAATAAATTTGCACGATTTGCAAGCGTTGTTCTTTTGTCAACCTGTTCATGATGAAATGGCAAACCAAACTGAACATAAATGACATTAGAGTTGCCAGATTTGACAACAGTTGTTTTTCTATTCGAAAAACAAACCTCTAAAAAAACACCCTATAGATATATGAGTGAAATGAATGCTTAATGTGGTACAGGGTGCCTGTTATACAAAGACTTGGATCACTTTAAAGTAAAAAACTATCTCCTTACAAATTATCTAAATTGCTGAGTGAAATTTTTTTGTGGAGTAAACAAACTGATACGAAAATTAATGAAGCTGAAACCATTGGGAAATGGTAATTGAAACGATTCAGATTAAATTCATAGACAATGTTGCCATAGGTAAATAATTTAGACCATCAAAGAAACAAACCCGAGATGGCTGTGTCTTGGTTTGAACAAGACAAAGCAATGACATTTAGATGCCGAGTATCCGAGAGTATCTGCCGAAAGAAAAATTGTGTTTAACGGCCCAAATCCTAAACGTAGTGGAAAATCTTCATAAAAACTGATAGACCTGTATTAGCCAGCCGTATTGTCGGACTTTTACGGACTAAAAACCATCTCTTGTCCGAGGATTTGTCGTAGAAAACCACTTATTGAGTCCCTTTTAGTTCTCATGCAGTTGGTGACTAGTCTTCCGGAGGTCTGTCGAAATCATCGATAATGCTTCTTCAATTTTATGTCATTCATTATCTCTACTTAGAAGATTTCTACTATATAACTCGTTTTCTTTTATGAACAATTGACCCAGAATCTACATTACAGCTTCTACATACAAGCTTCTTCGAAGTACAAGTTTTAACCACCTGAAATTATTGAGTCCCCTTATTCATGCAGTCAGCCATCAAGACAGTTAACTCTTCTAGATTCGCAGTCCATTGGCATTTTTAAAGCTCCCCAAGGCTGCCTAGAGTTGACCATCCCATTCTACCCAAATGGTCTGCTGAGGTCACTCAACTGTTGACCAGACCATTGACCTCTTTTCAGTGTACTGAGGTCACTTAACTGTTGACCAGACCATCGACGCCTTTTCGGTGTACTGAGGTCACTTAACTGTCCACCAGACCATCGACCCTTGACTTGCTTGGTACAATACTTTTTCTCAGTTCTACAAAAGTCTTGTTCTTTGCCTTTCATCTTGATGTACCCAACTTAGACAATCGACTCTTGGATTGTTTAATCTAATTCTTTGGCTCTGTTTTACAAAAGTCTTGTTGTTGTTTCTTCTTAGTGCACTGAGGTCATCCTACTGTCCACCAGATCATCGATCCTTGAATAGGTTAGTCCAAATCTTTCTCTCAGTTCTACAAAAGTCTTCTGGTCCTTTCTTCTCAATGTCCTGAGATCAATTAATTGTCAATACAACGAGCCTTGACTTGGTCATTAAAAATATTTCTCTCAGCTCTACAAAAGCCCCTTCTTCTCGATGTACTGAGATCAATCAACTGTCCACCAGCCCATCGACCCTTGAATTGTCTAATCCAGTTCTTTGGCTCTGTTTTACAAAAGTCTTGCTGAGACCCTTTCTTCTTGGTGCACTGAGGTCATCCTACTGTCTAGTAGACTATCGACCCTTGAATGAGCAAGTCCAAATCTTTCTCTCAGTTGTACAAAAGTCTTGTTCGGACCATTTCTTTTCAGTGTACTGAGATCAATCAACTGTTAGCCAGACCATCGACCCTTGACTTGGTCAAATGGCCAAATCTTTCTCTCAGCTGTACAAAAGCCTTGTTCTGACTATTTCTTTTCGGTGTTCTGAGAAAAATCAACTGTCATGCAGACCATCGAGTCTTGAATGAGTAGGTCCAATGCTTTGGCTCTGTTTCATAAAAGTCTTGTTACGACCCTTTCATCTCGCTGTACCCAACTGTCCACCAGATCATCGACCCTTGAACTGGTTAGTCCAATTCTTTGGCTCAGTTCTGCAAGACTTATTTTTGTCCTTTCTTCTCGGTATACTGAGATCACTCAACTGTTCACCAGAACATCAATCCTTGAATTGGGGTTTTCCAATTATTTGGCTCAGTTCAGAAAAATTCTTGTTTCGAGCCTTTCATCTTCAATGTACCCAATTATCCCGCAGATTATCGAACCTTAACCCATTTTCGGCCGCTACCAGAAATAGCCAATATTTTTGTAATTCCTTTTAAGGACTTACATTTAGGACCTTAATCAAGAATATTTTTGGAGTTTTTTTGTGTTTTTTTTTTTACAAAATTTTTTTTATAAATTAATAAAAATTCAATTTTAAATAAAAACAAATATATATGTACATAGTTTAAGTCAAATAATAATCAAGCATGAAAACAAACAATTATTGGCTTACATATGTACATACATGGCGACTTCTGGTCAATGGTCGATTTTTCGACCACTGAAAAGTACGCGGTGCTGAGAGGTAAAAATATTTTCATAATCTTATGAATATCAATTGATTATGGTAATTTGGTCTTTAGGCTTCGTAAATAATCAATAATAAAGCAATAATTTAAAAAGGTTATATATTTTTCAGAATATTCAAAATATGACTACAAAAATGCTTTTTTTCGTGCCTTCGCCAACATCTCTAAAATTATCTTTTAAAAAAAATTTATTATTTCGAGGGGTTACCAAAAGACCAAAGTTATTTTATGCATCAAAAGTTCAAAGATATAATGTCTAAGTGCAGAGCTACTCTCCTTCAAAGTGACTGGTCGAAAAATCGACCAGCGGCCGAAAATGGGTTAAGTTGGACGAAAATCTTGTTTTGACCCTTTCTTTTCGGTGTAATGAGGTCACCCAACTTTCCATCAGACCATTCACCCTCGAATTGGTTAGTCTAATTCTTTGGTTCAGTTTGACAAAAATCGTGTTCTGACTCTTTTTTCTCGGTGTACTGAGATCACTCAACTGTCTGCCAGATCATCGACCCTTGAGTTGATCAGTCCAATTCTTTGGCTCAGTTCTGCAAAAGTCTTCTTGTGACTCTTTCGTCTCGGTGTAATGAGGTCACCCAACTGCACACCATATCATCGATCCTTGAATTGGTTAGGTCAATTCTTTGGTTCAGTTTTGCGAAAGTCCACCAGACCATTGACCCTAATTTTTTCTTCAAGTTCTACAAAAGTCTGGCATTTTCTTCTCGGTTTACTGAGATCACTCAACTCTCAGCACGACCCTCTACGCAATTCTATGGTTCGGTTCCACATAAGTCTTTGTTCTGACCCTTTCTTCTTCGTACCGAAATATCCTCTTACACACATCATAGTTATCCTGTTTCTGCAGACACTTTAGTCGAGTTTTTAGACACATTTTAGAACCAATTAAAATGTTATCCTGACCTTAAGACTCGCAAAGTAACAAAACAAGGGGGCTCTTGAGTCCTGATCTAGGGTTCAGATATTTTGTTTGTATATTTGCGTTTTTCCTCAGAGATTATTGTTTCTTTTTTAGTTCCACTTTAAAGCCACATCACCACAGAAATATATTTTTAAATATACAATCATCTTTCATACTTTTCGTGGTAATAGGCCCAATAGTGAAAAACCTTCCCGATAACTTTAATTTTCCTCTAATAGTGTTTTCATATCAAGGCAACCTAAAACCCTGAAGAAGTCCTCAACAAACTACTATCAACACACCCTGTATATAACGAACATAGCAAATATGTTGCTTATTAAGGTATATGAGCGCTGCTGCCATATCCTTTCGGGACGACGACATTTTTTCATTTATTTCCCCATTTATTCAACGCTAAACTATAAGCAATTTTATCGCGCAGCCACACAACGCCACAAACACGTTCATTTACGTGTGTGTGTGTGTGTAGAGTAATTTTTTTTTCATTTTCACTGTCGCCGCACTCAACGTTATGAACACGTAAGGATACGCGCTGTATGCATATCGAAAGGACATTAACCTGTGCTATGCAAATCTGGCCGCCGCACAGCACGAAGTGTGTAGTTGGCGTTTTTTTTTGTTGTATGTTGCTGCCAACGTTGTTGCTTTAGTTGTGAAATGTGAAATGGTGCCACCCGCGTGCACCGTTGACATTGCCGCGCTGAACTCACACGCCGACGATGGCGGCGCTGAATATTTTGCCAGCGCTGCACGTTGTACATTTGCGTTGAGTCAATGATTGAGCTTTGTGCCGCATGAATTTAGGCGAGCAACGTGCACTCGGTGGCGGCAAGTAAGCAGACAGGCAACCGGGCTCAGTCAGACTGACAGGGCGGCAGATAGACAGGCAGGCAGACAAGGCAAAGCGCGGCCAAGAGAGACAACAAGCCAGGTTGGATGGTCGAGACGAGAGACGAGACAAACGAACGTACGTCGAGCATGTGGCGCTGAAGTGCACGTGGGCGGGTTAAGTGTGTGATGAAGATGCACGTAGCAGCGTGCGGCACTCACCTGAAGGATGCGCTGCAGCGATATGAGATCGCACTCACACACACAGCAACACCAACACATTAGCGTCATGCAAAGCGCAGACACACTGGCTGCCACACGAGCGTCAGTGTTAAATGGAAAATGTGGCAACACTGCGCGACACACGCACGCACACATTTACAAATTGATAGATTCGCTGGCAGTGCCAGTAAATGTCTGGCAGCCGACTTTGGCGAGGACGCAAGAAGAAGTGCTGCTTTGCAAAGAGAAATGTGCATTGGTTTAGAAAATAAAATAAGGCACGTCAACACGCTTTTCATAACGGCAGACAAGCACTTCAGCATTTTTTTTCCCCTAAGCTCAGAAAATGATAAAATAATCAAGCAAACGAAAATTACTTTCTTACGCGTGCAATGCAAATGCATGTGGCACGTTGCACGTTGCACGGTGCAGGTTGCAGGTTGCTAGCTTGACAGCATTATGCCCAACTGAGCTCTGCCTGAGTGTGTTTACGTGCGTGTGAGTTGGTGTGTGTGTGTGTGTGTTGCACACATAAATCACTCAAGTGTAGCTGCTTCGGCGTGTGTTGCAACACTCAGCGCGTGTGTGTGCATTGCCAAGATAAGATTTTACTGTTGCTGCTATTGTTGTTATTGTTGTTGCTTTTCTTGTTTTCCTTTTTTTGTCGTTGCCACGCCGGCGCCGCTTTTTGTTGATGCATTTGTGTGGCGACATGAAAGCGCAATCAACAAATGGTCGCTTAATTGCTCTACTTGTGCGCATACATATGTACAAATATTTTCAAAGGTGTGTGTGTGTGTGAGTAGGTGTGAGAGTTGTCTTTTATTGAAAGGAAATTAAGTGAAAATTCAAAGTGAATTCTAAGTGGCATTTGCCACTAAAATGCTTTTGATGACATTTCAAAGAAATTCTCCAGACGTTGAAATGCAATTTTTTTTGAAAGGGTGATGAAATCAATGTGGATTGTAGTTTTAAACATATAAATGTATGTATTTAAAAGGCATCACTAGTAGAAACATTACTCAAATTTTGCAAGAAAGAAAAAGTATTCTGATGAGAAAATTGAAGGAAATTTCTAGTGACTTGAAATGTTTGTATTAAATTATAAATATAAATACTCATAGTTGAAATAGAGATCAAGACACTCGTTGATATAAAAACAGAGATCATAACACTCGTTGTTATAATCTCCACATTTGTAGGAATCCCTGTGGCCACCTTAACAAACTGAAACTGCTAAATTTCTTAAGCTTTCAGTAGGAAATAGCGCCTAAACATATGCAAACTTAACTTTTTTTCATTTTCAAAAAACTTTTCAGTTTATAAAGGTTTGAAAACAGCGTCTTAACATATGCAACTTTAACCTATGTTTCCTTCAAACAAACTGCCACTTGTAGCCGTTGAACCAATTACTAGAAGACTGCGCCTAAAAATATGCAACACTAACTTCATTCCCCCTTCAAATAATTTAAAAGTTACACACTTATAACCGCAAAGTTTTGCCCACTGTTAGTTACTCGACCATTGTTGTCCATGGCGCCTATCTGTATGCTATACTTTTCTTTACTATTGAATCTTGCGCCAACTGTTTAAAGCTACAGACATTTTCTTCTCAGCTGTAGCTGTCAACAGCGCCTATTTTTATGCAATATTTCGATATTCTTCACAAATATCTGTTCGGAATATTTCAGTAATTTGACTTAAGGGAAATTTTCATGGCTGACAATATAATTGACCCACTCCATACTCTGTGCTCCTGGAGTCATCAAACTCACATCTATGCCGCATTACATACCAGACTCCTGCTGGCACACACACAAAAACACACAAACTTCTACACGATAATCCGCTTTCGTTGTCGTTTTCTGTGTTGGCATTAACCTTTGTGTGCGTGTAATCAAAAGTAAATTACGAGTGCTCCTCCTTTTTATACACATTTCACCTTTGCACCTGCGTTGTCGTTTCGCATTGTTGGCATTTGTGCAGCGAACATTTCAAGTGGCATTTTGAAAGCCTATAAAGTTAAGCTTCTAATCAAACTAGATGCACATAAAAACTTTTACGATATTAGCGCGCGGCATGTTGAACGATATACGAATAAGTATACGGCGCAACATAGAGTTGGGGCAATGCACGCTTAAAGCTTGTATTAAAAATTCAATAGCTGCATACTTTTAAGCGCCGCCAGACGCGCCAATCACTTTGCAATGAAACCCAACCTCCACCCACCCAATGCCACCCATTCATTCATACATGTATGCGATCATACATATATGTGCTCTACAGCGACAAACTTTTCACTTTTCAACGCGAGAGTGCGAGAGATTACAATTTCAGCCCACTAGGCCAGCTTTTGTGTTGTCAATTTTATTGCGTATGTTTGTATGTGTATGTGTATGTGTATGTGTGCTGCGTTAAGAGTTCGAATTTATTTGCAATACACCTACAATACACAATACAATACACATACACCCACACTTTTGCACGTGAGGCGACACCTTTCATTGCTGTGTCGAAATAGGTACAACCGTTCGGTTGTCGCAATGCGGATGGAAAGCGAAGCAAGAAGATATCAATGACAGCCATATCCTTGACCCTATTTTGTGTGCGTTACCCCACCCGTTTACATTCAGTGGAGCTCAGTGCTTCAGTGTTGGCGAAAAAAACGAGTAGTGCGACAAATATTGCAGTGACAGTTTGAAGTGGTCAATGCTCGAGAACGGCGAGCATTTATTTTTGTAATAAAAAAAATGCACGTACGCAGCTGTGAATTGTGTCACCTTTTGCATTGAGGCTGAAATTTATTCAATTTATTTTATTTACACTCGTACAAAGAAGTGGTGATTCTGCTGCTCACATTCAAAATGTTGAAAGCGATATTTTAGCTTGCAGGATTTTGCAGTTTAAGTTGTAAAAAGAACAATTTTTTGCAGAAATTTGAACTAAACGAGTCTTACTGTGCTATTTTTGTATCCAATAATATTTTTTTTATTATAATATTGCAGTAGTATTTCCAGTACTCGCGGCAAATTTGCTGTTTTTAGTTGACATAAGCATTTATAAAAAGTTAAGTAGAGCTGTGAATACCCCTAGTTATGTAGGAGTGGCTACCCAAGAGGAAGGTCACAGATAACTCATAAATGTTACCGAGTTACTGCGCCATAGGTCATAAAGGCCCATAGTGATACTACAATCAATCTAAGAATTTAAAGTCTGTTCATTCATTGAACCAGTTTGAGCTCCTCATGAAGCCTAAGAAGAAGACTGTGAATAGTCCTATTGACTATATTATGTACACTGTCGAAGAAGAAGTTAGCCCAAGATGCCTTTTTTCTTCTAGATAATGCAAGACAAGCGCATAGAAGGTGATCATCCATGCAACTTTGATCAAGAATTGCATCCGCAAAAGTTCGTCTCTTCAGCCATTAACATATAAAGGCTCCTTGGATGAAACACTTCGGCCTTAGAACTTTACTCACATTGGCTGTCTACAGCTGGATGGCACTAGAGCTCAGGTACCTATGTAACACAGAGTGCAGCCAACTCTTTAATGCTTCGGCTGGAACATAGAACTATTCTGAAAAACTAATTTTTTTCCTATACCTATTGATTACTTCACCATACCACGAACCTTGCAGTTATTAGAAAGCAAGCTGAACCTTCTTGGGTGGATGCCAATTACACATTACATTAGTGAACCATCAGAACACTAATCATGGTTCTCATTTGATCCTTTTTTAATGAGAGAAATCGTTTACAACGACAAAAGAAAGATTGTTGCCTTCACCGTACCTTAGGTTAGTTTCTGGTCTGAAACTTGTAAATAAATTCAAGAATTTTGTTCTTATTCTTCTTCTCTATTTATTAAATTAAGAATTTTTTATATGCAAAGCTATGGACAAAATATTTTATGGTAGTTTTGTTTCGCCTAATTGCCCTCATGCAGTGCATACTTTTAGGCTGACATTCTAAATACAAAATTTCGATAGTTTACAAGTTTGGTTGGTTTAGTGGCTGTCTCTGTATGAGACACACTTAGGCCTATGGGCCCGTTGTGATACCACAAATTCCACCCGTTTGAAATGTGTATGCAACACTGTTTTTTCCAACATGTGATACACACATTTAAAACGGATGGGGAAAGGGAGGGAGGGAGTTTACAAGTGAGGGAGTTTACAAGTTTACTGTCGTAAAGTGCAAAGAATAGTCCGAAGATCCTTAATGGATAGCGGTGAGATTCACCGCAAAGTTAGCAGGAAGTAGAGCAGGTTTGGTGGCGCCACCTATATTTGAATTTTTTTTGTGGTTCTTGTTCCCTCTTCTCTGAAGCATAGGGCCTCTAGAAGACAGTCTTGTGTTGGTTACGTTAATCAGTTGTGTTATTCTGCCAGGGTAGGTGAATGGCCTGCGGCAGGTAGTCTTAAGTGATGGAGCTGCCATCTAATGCCGCTTAGAAACGTCGTAGCGCCATCTGTTGTGTGAGGAGGTTACAGCAGAATGGTTTGGAACCTTGCTAGATCAATTTGGTGCGCTCTTTTCACAGTTGACCCCTTCTCCTTGCGATGTCGCTAGTGCGCCGTACATTTGACATAGTGCGTTGGAAAAGTATATTTTTACTCGATCCTCAATCAAAATTTCTTGACGTTTGATTCACTGAAAGCTTATTCCGCCTGAAGTGAGAAGCATGTTTGAGTCATCGGTACAAAACCGTCATTGGCCAACATTTTGTTCTCAATTGATGAATAAAGTTCATGGTGCTAATTGTTTGTCCTACAGACAGAGTTCATTAGTGGTACGGGCGATTTGAAAATAGTTGAAAGCACATTAAGGATTTTCAAATGCAGAGAAAGTTTGTTTTTGTCCTGTACAGCGAGGTTGTGGAATGGTCGCCCTGCGGATATTTTCGGCCAGCACATATGATATCGATGGTTTCAAGTCAAGAGTCCATGACCAGTTCTCTCAAAATCCTATCTTCTGACCTTTATATCCTTCCTGAACCAACGCAAAGCCTTGCACGTTTGTTCGAGTCAAAAGAAAAAAAACCGAAATGCGTGATCACAGATTGAACATTCGATTTGAAAATCAGCCAAAATGTCTATTGCCAAACTTGTAATTGGATTTAATTATTTTATTTCAAAAACAAATTTTTATTGAACACTTGGGCTACAGAAAAGTGTGGTTTCTTCTGCTCATGTTGACTGAAATTATCTCATCAATTGAAATTTTGAGCAATTTTTTGTTTTTTACAAAATTTTGCATTATTACTTTGAACTACTCTCTGAGTTTGCCTGATTTGACACTGTCCGACTTTAGCCTTTTCGAAAAATGCTTTTGCCAATTAATAAAAAGAGTTTTGAGAATTTAGAAAAACGCTGACATTGATTTCCTGAACCACATTCTGTAAAAGTTTACTGACGCATCTCAAAGATGGATTCTTTTCACTTAAAAAAGCTTCTAACTCTCAACTTTTTATTATCTGGTTTTGCCCGATTCGACACCTTGTAACTTTTATCTGTTTGCGAAAAATGCATTTGTCAGTAAAAGGAAAGTGTTTTGAATACATAGAAGTGACCAAAAAGGCCTGAACGCACATTCCATACAACCAAATGAATTAATTATTAACATAATTTAAATAATGACAATTTTGTTAATCTCAGCACTTCAGAACTAACAGTCGAAAGTATGGTTTTTCAATCCTATTGTTTATATTCACAAAGTAATTAGCAAACTTTATAAAATCAATTAAATTCTTCAAATATTCACTCATAGAATTAAAAGTCTACGCAACAATTCTAATCTGAATCTAAGCCAAATATTCATTAACAACCGAATTCTGCAAGGATTTTGCAATTATGCTCAGGCAAAAACTATTTTCAGCACAGCAACATTTGCAAAACACTTGCAAATAATAGCAAATGCATTAATGCACAACAACAACAAACAATGCATTTTCCAAACATGCCACAGCGAAGCCTAATTCAGACAGCAGCAGCAATAACAACAATGGGTGTGTGTGTGTGTAATATCAGTTAAAATACCAACAGTTGTAAAAGCGGTATTTGCATGCCACACACATGCACACATACATAGAGCCAGTTATATGGCACAGAATGCGTACTGAATGTATGAGTAATTGGCAATAATGCGGTAATCGATCGCTTGATTAAATTCCAATCAAATGCATAAATACAAATCAACTAAAAATATGCATAACTAAATAAAACACTGCGTCGAATAGGCAAAGGCAGCAGTTGCAGTTCTTGAGACCGTTACAAACTGAACTCAATTACCACCTTTAAATAGAAATTCATGCAAATGTAGGAGTGTGGGTTTTTGAAAATTGCTTTTGCATAAATGCAAAGAAATACTACAACATTTTGATACGAATTCAATTTTTGTGTAAATTATTCAAAAAGCTGAAAGCAATTGGAAAATCACCTGCTGCGCCTGAAGTGGGCGAAATCAAGACGTGCCCGTGCGTGGATTAAATTCGAAATTATTCAGAGAGCATGCCAAATGCAAAGTGACAACAACAACAACAACAAACGATAACTAAAACTGCATTCAATTTTCGTACATTGCAATATTGATGAACCACATTTAAAATCACTCATACGCACAGTTGGCTGCACAGTGGCTTGGTTGCTTGGTTGTGAAGGCCAGTCAAAATGTGAATGTGTGTGGGTGTATGTGTGTGTGTGAGTTAACAAAACTAGCAATCAATTTGTTGTTGTTACTTGTAAGTGTGACACTTCGGAAGAAATTCATTTGTACACGTCAGCTCGACTGCCCTTTGAGTGGGCTGTGTTAAGTTCATATTACTTCAAGTGCGTATGTGTGTGCGTGTGTGTCACTTTTTCTAAAACGAAATTTTCCTCTAAAACGCAAACACACACACTCACAAACTCAACAACTGCACTGCTGTATTTGTTCGTGTATTTACCGTTGGCATTTATTTGTTTGCTGCTTTGCTGCTCTTGCAAATCAATCAACTCTGCCTTGAGCGCAATGCAATGTGTGACTGTATGCATTTCTGTACAAATCTACACACATGTGACACATCAATATTTTGATGTTTTTTGTTGTTTTAGTTTTTAGTTATTTCAAGCAAGTCGTTAAAATTTTTCACCTCAGCTTGTGCTGCTGGCTTAGTGTTAATTTTATATTCCCCCATCATAATTGGAAATAGTGTTATTTGTATGAATGTGTCTACGTTGTCATGAGGACATTTCTTTTGAATTATGCATACAAATGTGTGATTTGATGTATTCAGGGTCCAATACCACTTGTTTGGGACTTGTGCTGGTTTACTGGGAGTCCAACTCGTGAGATAGAAGAGAACCAAGTGTGAGATAATGTGAACTTTTGATTTAAAATTGAATTTGCTTTGATTTCTTTATAATGTTATTTATTTATTTATGCTAGAAAATTGCAAAAAGCAATAGGAGAATATTTAAAATAAATAATTCGCATGAGTTGGCATTTTACTTTTTGAAAGATAGTTCAAAATTTACGAGTTTTGAATTTATGATGAGAAAAATTTGAGTTAGTTGAGTTTATTTGGAAGTCTTACATGAAAATATTGAAAGAAGTATGGATTGGGTAGCTTAGGTTAGGTTATGGTGGCTGCCTCTATAAGAGACTATAAGGATTGGGTAAAATTGTAGATTTTTTAATGCAGATGGAAAGCCCTAAGGAGGCTACAGGTCTTTCTTCTTAAGCAGTCTGTCACTAGGAAGGAAAGGAGCCATTGATGCTATGTGCGTGGAGATTGTTTTACGATGCCCAGAACGCACTGAGTGATATAATTATGGCTGGAACGTGGTTGAGCTAGACGCCATCTGGTGACGAGGATGCATGGCTCACTGATGGATGCGGATCTGGGGCAGGCATCATTTTAGGATCTGACCACTTTAAAATCGTTTGTCCACTTTGCTTGCAGAACATCTTTCAGGCGAAGATGTTTGCCTTCTGTGTAGCAAACCTTATGTTGCTTATAGCTCGGAAAGCCAAGCAGCTGTCAAAGCTTGTTGTGCACTGCAAGTGAGCTTCAAATTCTGTTGAAAGCAAACAGCAGGCAGAACAGACTGAAAGAAGAGCATTTAGTGTGACTGGTGTGAGGTCGTCGGACCAACTGATTTCAGGTGAAATGAGAAAAGAAGAAACGAGACTCACAGATCCTGTTTGTGGGTCTTCAGCCAGAGATTTCAGGCCGCTATGAGTGACGGTTTGTAACAGAAAAATTACGTCTCCTGGCACAGGGCACAGGACACATTGGTATATGTAGTCGATGTGTCTCAATCCAGCAGAATCAATCAGTTGCTAAGACTGAACAAACGTGATTTGAGTATCATTTGTATGACTTCAAAAAAAAGGCGGAAGCTGCAATCCTAATGAAGTACAAAAATTCTAATTTATTTGAGTATCACTATTTCAAATAATAAAAGGATACAAAATCAATGAATCAATGAAACAATCAATCAATGAATAATGAAATTTTGAGACGTGATCAAAGAGATTTTGTGATTTAACATACTTTCTATTCAAGAAAATTCTATGCAAATTTTCAAGGATATAAAGCATTAAAATTTTCAAAGGACCTTTTTAATGTCCTTTTCTTACAAATAGATAAAAACTCAATTTTATTTAAATTCTTGAGCCTTTCCTCTTGCATTTTATATATATCTCGCCATATTTCAGCGAGATTAAGTATTTCTTATCCCTTTAAAAAATTTTGAAGTCCCTTTAAAAGGACAAAGGATGCAGAAATGAAAACCTGACTACACAGTATTACTATGTTTGGTCTCTAGTTTCACGCTCATATGGATTTTTTCCAGTGTGAAAATGTTTTTTTAATGTTTGTTGCATGGTGTTATATAAGAATTTTTTGAAATGGAACACATTAAAATTTTTAAAATATTTGTTACTACCTTTTTAACCGATTCAACCTATCTTAAGACAAGAAAGACCATTGCGTTCATTCTGACAGTTTTTGTATTTGTATTTTCTTTAGTATTTCTAGTATATTGTTACGAAAATGACTTCTCTAAGTTCGTATCTGGATTGTGCTTGAAAATAAAACCATTTTAATTATTCAGCGCAAAACGCAGTCAGAAACCAACCATCACTTTATTTACAAATTTTCACTTCTTACTACTTTACACTACTACTTTTGAATCTACTACTTTAGAATCGTCCCTCTGCGCTGCACACTGCTGCCTTTTATAATTGTTTGGTTTATCGCGCCGATGGTTCTTGCACATTCCATTACCATTCGCGAACCATCCTTGCCATATCGAAATTATAGCATGCCGGCCGTTCTTCAAAGTGCATGCCTAAAAGTATGCTCGTAAATGCATGCATACGTAGCACAGCAACAGAGTGCCTCATCGTTACAATATTATTAGTATCAAGTTTTGCTTTGATGACTTTTATTTTTTTATTGGGTTCTACAAATTGTTCTACAATTAGGTTTCAAGGGCTCAATTACCCAAATCCGTTGTGTATTTGTGAGATATCAGCGGGTATAATATGTATTCTTTAAGGGCATGGAAAGCTTGCGGTCTTTCTTGAGTTAAATACTCATGGATCATGTCAGAAATTATTTGTTTTGCTACAAATAAAGGGTGATCCAACTAGAGGTACTTTTTTCAATAACCTTTTTTTGACAGATCACGCGTGAGTCGTGTCAAGCTGTCATATTATTTTTGTTCAGTATTGTTTGGCATTTCATCATGGAAAGACTTACGCCTGAACAACCTTTACAAATCGTTCATCGGTCCATATTTCTTCAAAAATGATGCCGGTGAGAACAGCTAATTTCACGTAATGGGCCGGTCGATTGGCCACCAAGATCGTGTGATATCACACCGTTAGACTTTTTTCTGTGGGGATACGTAAAGTCTAAAGTCTATACGGATAAACCCGCTTCGATTCAGGCCTTGGAGCAAAACATCACGCGTGTCATTCGCCAGTTACCAGTCGAAATGCTCGAACGAGTCATCGAAAATTGGACTCAACGGATGGACCATCTGAGACGTAGCCGCGGCCAACATTTGAAAGAGATAATCTTCAAAAAATAAATGCCAAAGAATGTTCTTTCGAATGATAATAAACATTCCCCGTTAAATTTTAATTTTCTGTGTTTTTTTCTTTAAAAAAGTAGGGAACCTCGAAATGGATCACGCTTTATTTTAAATTTTTGTTAATAAACCTTCAGAAGAGTCCAAACCAGTGATAATTTTTTCTCAGAAAGTCATGTAATAAATTAATAAGAAACCTTAATGAAATCATTTCAACCTTAGACATTCTAGTGTTAACTTTACGAACCAACTTACGAAAGTTATGTCCTTGAAACGATCCCCTCACCCACCTACTTAGTACTTCTGTAAAATTCCAATAAAATCATAAACTCTCAGCTTTAAACATTCCTTTTTTTAAGTCTTCAACAAACATTCCTAAACAAATTAAATTTAATTGCAGCTAAACAAATTGTTAGCATACTTTTAGGAATTTTCAACTGCAACAAATTTCACTTGCCTCATAAATTGTTTCCTCCTAAACACATTCAAGTCACAGACGAATTGCGCGCACAATTCATGCAATTCAACTGAACTTTTGTACATCTTACACAATTTTACAGCGCAGAACTGCCATAACAAAGAACAAAACAAAACAATTTTCACTTACCTTGCGAACAATCCGGCCCGGTCCAGTGGCGCTCGCACACGCATTGACCCGTCTCCAGATCGTAGGTGCCGTGCTCGGAGCAGCCGGGCAGGCACTGGTACACTTGCTGATCGATGGTGCCGCAGTCCTCGCCCTGCCAGCCGGCCTTGCAGTAGCACTGGCCGGCCACACAAGTGCCATGACTCGAGCACAACGGATCCAGACAGTCGTCTGTATGCGGCGGGCGTAGTTCGTGAGCAATTTTGTTGACGTTCAAGTGTGGAATGGGGATGCAAGCAAATGAACACGAACACGAAGAGTGTGAGAGGGAGAGAGAGTAGAGCAGAGTAGAGTAGAGCGATTAGCATGTTGGACACGTACAAAAGTGGTCATTAAAATGGCATTCAAGTATTGCGTACATAAGTTCGGTCAGTCGTTTCATGCCGTTACGTCGGTTGTTGGTCGAAAGCAACGTGGCAACATTGCTGGTCAGCTGGTCAACATGTAACTGCTGTCAATGATTACTTTTTTGTCGCTTTTCATTTGTATTTTCGTTTTGGTGTGACTTTTTGTTACTTTCATGCTGCAAGTTTCAGTCATGCTTCAGTGTGTTTATGTGTGTGTGTGTGCGGATAAATTCTCATTTGGTTTGTGTGTTAGTTACGAGCGAAGGAATTTGCAGGAATTTGCACAAAATTGTTAGTAGTGTGTTGCATAAATATTGCTGACATATGCGACAACGTTGACATTTAACTTAAGCTTTCAACAATGCAAAGTCGAGGTTAAGTTTTCCGTTTACGAAATACAAAGACGCTTAAGCGATTAGCTAATCGAGACACTGGAAATTTGCAAAAATAACGAACTATGAAGTTCGCAAAGTTGTACCTGAAAAAATTCAATTTTTTTTTTCATCTAAGCCAAAAACAAAACTGTAGCTTGAGCTGCTGAATAACGATGAAATTTTCGCTTTGTGTTGTTTTTTATTGCCATTGCAAAAGTGCCACTTTGTTGCAAAAATCCAACAAATGTAGAGCAACAACAAACAACAACAACAAAATAATTGCTTCAGCGGCTCATTAAGTGCGACATTAAAGTTCGCTAGACAGGAGCGGCAACAACAACAAATGAAATCGTGTATGAAAGACATAAAGTTTGCCAATACACATACAAAAAAAACAACAAACAAAACCTATTTTGTTGTATTTTTTGACATGTGAGCATATTTTCAGCAGTTCGCGTGTATGCGTCAGTATTTGTGTGTGTGTGTGAGTAGACCCAACGCTGTTGGCAGGTAGCTACGAATTCGCTTGCACATTTCAACAAACAAACAAAAATAACAAATAAATAAAATTACCACAACAACACAATTTTAAAGCACACACAAGCGCGCAAAGTCGTCTTTACGCTTCTCTTATGTTGCCAAACTTTTACAATTTGCTCGCGTCAATGTTGTGTTTGTGGCCGTAACTGCAGAAAGAAAGACCAGAAAAACGCACACACACACATATAGAGATTTGTGTGTATGCGTTTTAAATAAACAGCCAAAATTCCC
Source organism: Melieria omissa (assembly GCA_963971225.1). Taxonomy (NCBI): domain Eukaryota; kingdom Metazoa; phylum Arthropoda; class Insecta; order Diptera; family Ulidiidae; genus Melieria; species Melieria omissa. Next base: position 22,367,369 of record OZ020268.1, read on the forward strand.
GGTACCCGCCTGTCGTTTTCGTTCCTCGGCTGTTTGCATTCGCATTTGCTTCTTTGTTTACTTTTGTCAAGCTGGCAACGTACGCTGTCCGGCCAAACACACACACACACACATATACACACAGAAAAGTGCATACACTGCACTCCCACCACTGTGTGTGTGTGTGTAGTTGTTGTTGTATTGCTTGTCTCTGTTCCTGTTTGTACTTACGTTGATCGCAGAAGGGCCCCTTCCAGCCGCGCTCGCAGTGGCATTCACCTTCAATGCAGCGTCCATGACTCGAACAGTTGGGCACCTCGCATTCGCCGACGGGTATATCGCATTCGGAGCCCTTCCAGCCCTCCTCGCAGTGACAGATTCCGCCGCCGTAGTGGCCATGAGCCGAGCACAGTACCGGACAGACACCTGCCGTGGGCCAAAGCATACATGAAAAGAGAAAGAGAGAGCAAGAAAAAAAGCATAAATAAATAAATTTTTAAAAAACCAGTGAGACATACAAACAACACAAAAATCGCACTGTGAAAAGCGTTCAGCGTGAAAAGGTAGCAACAAAAAAAAATAAATGTATTTTATTCACTTGTTTTTGTGAATTTTGAAATGCTTTTTCTTCAGTCTTTTTGTAAAGGTGGTTGTTTTTGTTATTGTTTTTATTTCTTTTACTCTGACTTGTTGTTGTTTTGCTCAAGTTTTCCTTATGGACAAGGGTCGAAAATAACTGGGAAAAAGCCGCATTCGGTCAGGTGCTGATGACAGCTTGTTTGTCTGTCTGTTTGTTGTTGTTTGATTTTAAATTGAGAAAACAAATACGAATATTTTAGTCCTTTTTTGTTGCAATTTTATTCGCACTTCGGCACATCATCATGAAAATGTCAGAACAAATGTGCGAAAGGAACACTTTACAGTTGAAGTGCTCAAAAATGAAGAGTTTTTGCAATTGAAAAAAAAGTATGGGAATTAAAGAAAGTAAAATAAAAAATTAAAAAAAATATATTTTCCAAGATATCAAAAAGATATCACAGAAGGAATAAGAATAATTAAAAAATAGTAATTTGATATTCCCAACAGGCTTCAAGTTTTTTTCTGAATTATTAAAATTATTGTTAAAAAAATAATTTGATATTCCCAACAGGCTTGAAGTTTTTCCTTCCACCGAGTGCGCATGCAACGAAAATTCATTTCTGTATTTTGCTTAATTATTTTTTTCTTTGGAATATTCGTGTAAGTGTGGTTTTCCATTTCTTTGTTGCGTTAAGGTTTCTGCATAAATGGTTATTTTAGCTTAATAAAAAAATATGCTTCTTTAATTTGAAGAAGCTTTACTGGAAACAAAATTCCCCTTTCTCACTTTTCGCTGGAAAATTTCATATGCAAAATTGATCTACGTAACGAAAGTTTTATATTGCGCTGAACCTTCTTCGTTATTGTACAATTCAGCCTAAAAGTATGCGTCAATTGAGGGTTTCTGCGAATGCTTTTAAGCATTGACAACATTTCACTTCAAGCAAAAATTGCGTTCAGATTAAATCGGTAGAAAAGATGCTTGTCAAAGGTTCTCTTAAAGGTCATGTCTGCCTTCTTTTGAGCCGTCTGGACAACTGCATGAACAGAATATTGGGTTTACAAATGTTTTGTTACTTGTTGCTCTTCACTTAATGACATTTGCGCCCAACAGTAGGCTTCACATTATGTGCCCTCCAAAATAATACCTGTCTTTCTCATATACTTTTTTTCTTTAAATTGGTTGCCCAAAAGTAGGCTTCACATTATGTGCCCTGTCCAGTGTGGTACTTCAAAATACAATAGAAATATGCTCCAAAATAATTCCTACGTCCCTCATTTACTTTTCTTTAAATTTTGCCCAAAAGTAGGCTTCAAAATCTCTCCCCTGTCAATTGTGGCACTCACTTGAAAACTCAAGGAAAAATACAATAAAATGATGTTCCAAAATAATCCCTGTGTCCCTTATTTAGCTTTCTTTAAATTTTTCGCCCAAAAGTAGGCTTTAAATTATGTTTCCTGTCCAGTGTGGCACTAACATCAAAACACACAAAACAAAAAATACAATAACAATTTTTCAAAATAATTCCTACGTCCCTCATTTAGTTTTCCTGAAATTTTTCGCCCAAAAGTAGGCTTCAAAATCTCTCCCCTGTCCAGTGTGGCACTTACTTGAAAACTCAAAGGAAAATACAATAAAAATATGTTCCAAAATAATACCTATGTCCCTAACTTACGGTTCTTTAAATTCTTCGCCCAAAAGTAGGCTTAAAAATCTGTACCCTGTCCAGCGTGGCACTTATTTGAAAATTCAAAGTAAAATACAATAAAAGTATGTTACAAAATACTTAATACCAATGTCTCTCATTTACTTTTCCTTAAATTTTTCGCCCAAAAGTATGCTTCCAAATCTGCTCCCTGTCCAATATGACATTTACACATAAAGAAATTGAGTATGTTCCCATTTACCTGCGTCCCTCATTAACTTTTCTTTTACATATCCCCTAAAAGTATACTTCAAATCACTAGCACCACTTTCATACTTTAGACAAATCATAAAATCACTCACTCTTTGAACAATCGGCACCCTGATAGCCATCGATGCAATCGCATTTGCCCAAATAGCAACTGCCGCGTCCCGAACAGTCGTTGGGACAGGTGGTGCTCACGCCCTCGGCCTCCTCGACAATCAGCGTCACCGAATGCGCCACCAACTCGTCGTTGTACACCGAAATGAACCACAGGCCCGTATCGAGATACTGCAGCAGCGACACATTCACCATCATTGTGTCCATGTCGAGTGCCGGCAGGCCGCCCATGCCATCGGTGCCCGCGCCACCCGCCACACCCATGGCCGAACGCTTAAACAGCAAATGATATTTGTCCTGTTGACGCTGTGCGTACTGTTTGGCCGTGTCCAGTGGCGTTTCGATATCGTAATGTCCGTAATCGCTGTACTCGCTCGAGGCCGACTCGTCCTCCTCATCCATGAGCGAATCCTCATCGTCGTCGTCGTCGTTGGTGTCGTCGTCGGCATTATCGGCCGCAAATGTTGGCCGGTATTTGTAACGCATGCTTGCCGCATTGGCCGCATGCGAGACGCGCTGCAGCGCATCGTCCGCATCGGCGCCATTGCTGTTGTCATTGTGCGCTGCCATTGCTGCCAGCACATCGTAATCCGCATCGAAATCCTTGAAGCGCGCCGGCGCCTGACCGCTCGCATTGCGCCACTGCGCGCTGCGCCTATGCCGCAAATGACTGTCCAGCCGGCCGCCCTTGATGAATTCGACAAAATCGTGCTGCGTCACCGACGGCGCCACGTTGCGACGCGAGTACACCGCGAAATTGGCGCCCCACGGCAGCGTAAAATTGAAGCGTATGAAAGCCGGATGTTTGTTGCGGAACTCGAGATTCCAGAACTGATAGGGCGGTATGTTGGCATGGTACAGTTCGTTGAAGTCCTTCAGCTCGACCACCTGCGGCCATTGTTGCTGCTGCTGCTGCTGTTGGTTGGGCAGCAATTGTTGCTGCTGCTGTTGCTGCTGGGCGCTATACGACTGATCCTGCAGATGCGAGGCATCCTGTGGTGCGCCGGACATTATCTGCTGGTTGACGGCGTGCGGCTGTTGCTGCTGCAGCAGCAATTGTTGCTGATGTTGCAGCTGCAGCGATGGCGCCGAATTCTGTATGCCCGACATGGCTAGGCCGCCCTGGAAGCCGGTGCTGGCGCTGTGGTCGGACGTGCTCGTCTGTATCGATTCCTCTGTCGGGTAGGCAGTGGGCGGCTGATTGCCGCCCAGGCCGTTTGTCTTCGTGTTGCCGTGCAGATCGTGCGGTTGCGATTTGACATCTTGGACTAGGATGCAATTTGTTGTATCCATGTTGGGCTTCATCGAACTCACAGCTGCAAGAAAGAACCGGGGAAAACAATTGACGGTTAGTTGGAGTCGAAATGGAAATTGTTACAATGAAAAAAATTTTTGTAATGGAAAAATGGAGAGGAAGGACATGTTTGTGTAATCATAAACGTCTGGAATATGCAAATTTAGTGTTTTTCATAGCTGAAGGTAATTTTGTGATTTGAACTTTTGTCTGGAAAACGTAGGCTAGGTTAGGTAGGGAAGGTGTGAACTTCTGCTCAAAGGCCGGAAAAACCCATTTTAAATCTTTTTCTTTATTTCTCTTGGTTGAACCAATAGTCTCAATCCAAACTAATTGGGCTTCTGAATGAAGAAAAGAAGACCCGAGATATCGAATTTTCCTGCGTTAACTAAGTTCACCAGAAATATTGACTGTCCTAATCCTGTTTTGTGGGTTATATTTATTGATTTCTGAATGAAAAAGAGCAGATCCGAGATTTCAACTTTTGCTGCGTTAACTAGGTCCGTCAGAAATCTTGATTGTCCTAATCTTGTTGTATGGGTTCTACCTCTTCTTCATCTCCGCAGCTTCTGCAGACATCACTAGATGAAAAGCGACTTTTTATGAGCATAGATCCGATAGCACAATGTCCGGAGATGACTCCAACAAGTTACTGAACGGAAGGTTCGAGTCAGGAACAGAACACACCATGTTTTCCTCAACGAAGCAAGGAAGGAAGGGGAAGGCCATAGGACCCAGCAGATCTTGTAAAAGGTCCCACACAGCTTGAGGACTCCAAAAGACGTAAAAATCCATTTTTTTTCTTCTTCCTCTAACCATAACCTTTGTTCATATTATTCACCTTCTTGATTTTTTTTTAAGAACTCTTCTATAAAATTATTCATTCATAAATCAATTAAATATTTTCGACATTTTGTATGCAACTGGAAGTTGGGAAAAATTTTATTTTTAGAAGTGAATTCAAAGCAAATTACAAAAATTTTAATGTTATCCTCAAAATAATTTCCAATAATTTGCAGCGATATCAGGGAAAGTCTCTTTTCTAACTGAAGTCTACCAATTGGGCGCGTTCGATCGAAACCATGTTTCTTTAATAATGGTTAAATAAAATCAAAAAGTGATAATTTCGTATTTTTTCATAAGTATTAAATAATTTGTCTGTAATTAAAAAATATTGATACAAAATTTATTGAACCCGTTCTAAGCTAAAATTATTGAAAAGTAAACTAGCTTTAGAACTCTACCAAAAAGGCGTGGCGACTTCAAATGTCGTGTGCACACTTCTTGGGCAAATGTTTCATGATTTAAATACCAAAACGTAATATCGAGAGACAGGGTATAATTCGGGGTCGAAAGGGTTAAATTCGCCACAGTCCACATCTTTGTACGACTAAGGACTTTCATATGGTACCGCTAGGGACCAAACAAGGTCTAATACAAGACCATATCGGCCAACTAGCTTAATGCAATCTGACTTAAGTGCAGTGGCGCACACAGGATTTCATTTTGAAGGGGGAGGAGGTGGGGATTCAGTACAATTTTTGAGCTCAATGCCATTTTAAATCATATTTTGTACCAGCAATTTTTGTATTTGGGGGGTTTGAAGCCTCAATCCCGCTTCACCCTGTGTACGCCACTGTCTTTGTGAAAAGGGGCATTTTTTGTGCAACTGGAAGTCTAAACTTTAAGATTGCGGAGCATCATCAAGCAAATTAGAAAGTAATTCTGTGACTTTAGTTTTTTTTTAACACTTCAGCATCCAGTTTTCGTCTTCTTCTTCTTATGCCCCTTTCTTATTACTCTTTTTCTTATTCTTCTTATTTGTGACCTTAATTAAAGCTAACTCTCACTTTTCCATTCAACCATTTCTATGAATCAGCCAAATATTTCACGCATCTTAAAGAGTCCACAAAGCAACAACGAGCAAAGATCAGCAACTGAAGCAGCTTAAATTTCTTCAGTTTTTATATGCAAATCTCCATTGAATGCCTGAAATTCCTTTCACAACACAAGTGCGACAAAAACAACTACCAATGCTCAAAAAAACCCAAAGACAATTCGCCACAAAATACGCAAAACGAACGAAAATGCCAACGTGAGCCTAAAAGCGCTGTGTGCGCTGAACGAGAGAGAAACGAGAAAAAATGCAAGTAGAAATTTTTGCTAACCGGCGCTGCTTGTCGTGAAATTTATTAACATATGCTAATGCGCCAATATGCGCACCCGACTGTCGGTCGGGCGGGACAGCAGCGAGCGTAATGCAACCGCAGCCATAATTTTTATGCTCGTAAATCAGCAAATACCGAAAAAATATGCAATGCAGAAATGTGTGGAAAATTTACCAAAAAAATATAAAATAAAATATAAAAAAAATCTTAAAAATAAGGACGAAATTGGGAGCAAAAGTTGCGGTAGTGAGTGCGCCGAGTGGCGAGTAATGTGCCTGCTGAGGCGTGTTCGAATCAGAGTCGCGGCAGTAGCAATGTGGCGCAAAGCGTGAAATGCAAGTTGGCTGCAAACAAAAGCGATGCCAACATATGCGGCACACGAGCGTTCAAAAAGGAAGCATATAAAAAATACATTTGCCATAAAAGTGGGGGGTGGGGGGGGAAAGCGAAAATAGATGAAAATTTGGGGGGCAATGTGCAACTTTGCCAATAAAACGGAAGCGGCAAAAATTGCACAAAAAAATATGTAGAGAGAATTTTTTATTTCTTAAAATTTCTTCAGCACATTTGGTGCTCTGCATGTGCGCTCGTATGTATCTGTGTTTGTGTATGTGTGTGTGTAAATGGCCACAAAGTGCTGAAACATCTTTGGCGGCTAACGAATTTATGTGCGCACGTTTTGCCATAAAGTGGACGCCGCAACATGCTCGACAAAGTTGCATGAAAAAAAACCGACAGTCAGCCCAAGTGCTGCAAGTGGGCGTAAGACAAAAGAGTTGGCAAGAAAATCGATTACTTAAGCATAAATTATCGCATTACTAGCGAACTGTAATGTTGTGCACAGCGTTCCGGTGCCGGTATCGGTGTTGGTGCGACGAATTTGTGTCATAATTTATGGCTAAAAATTGGCAAATACGTTTTGACGTTTAGGAGGCAGTCTAAGGCCAATAGCAACAGCAATAACAACAACAAAAAGATACAAAATAACCTATCAACTAATACACACATACACACACATAGACATACGTGCAGCAAGGCGCACATTTGGCTCGTAAATCATAAAATTCTAGAGCACTAATGGCAACTTGCTGTATAAATGTGTGTGTGTGTGCGTGAGCTTTGGTATCGTTACACTTTTCACACTCTTATTCTTCTTCTTCTTCTTCTTCTTCTTCCTATTTTCTCAACGATTCACTTCCTTGGCCACATTTCCATCATTACCCAAATTTCTTTATGCATACTTTGCGGCGCATTTCATTTGACTCATCGATAATTTTTGCAAACGAAATTTTGGTTCGATTTTACTTAGTTTTTAAAAAATTTCACTCTGTAATTTATGTTAAATGGTTGCATAATTTATGTGCCAGAAAGTGTCTTTGTTGAAATCTGCTGTTGCTGCTACTGCTGCCACTTGTTCAACTGTTTTTGCTTGTGTGTGTATGTGTGTGTGTTTCTTTTAGCGCCTTAATTCAGGCGCTGTGGCACTTAAGTCCTGCTGAAGGCTATGCAAACGTGTATCTGTATGTGTGTGTAAGTGTTTCTGTGTGTGTGTGTCTGTTTGTGTGTGTAAGTGTTTGTTTAAGAGTTGGCGCAAATAAATATTTCATCTTGACAGCTCAAGGGCTTTAGATACAAAAATAACAACAACAACAACAACATTTGCAATTGTGGTGGCTGTTCCTTTTGCTCATTTGCCTTCGCTAAGAAAGTGAAAACCAAATGCGAAAACGGCAACACGCTTACAGCTTATGTGGGTTAAGCGGAAATGTGTCTAAAATTTCTAGCGAATTGTTTAAAATTTCCACAGACTTTGGGTTTGGGTTTGGCAATGTTTTCTTCGTGCTTTTTGTGAAATTTTCCTTTTTTGTGGAATTTTTCTTTTTTTGTGAATTTTTTCTTTCTTTGTGGTTTGAGAAGCGATAAGTAGTGATGAGTGAAAAATGGCTTTTTAATGAAAGATTTATGACCGCCGTCGACGCTGCCTGCGTTCGATAGACATCATTTGGTGGGGCGGGCGGAAGGGTGTGAGAAGCAAAATGTGGCTGGAAATATGAAAGTGTAGACTGACGCTCGTAAATATGCTAAACTTAAATTGAATGCATCTCGGAATGTGTGAGAGTTGAGCGTTTTAGTTTGATTCAATTATTTGCTCATATTACAAGAGTGGAGATTTTATTTATGGCATTTAAGTTTGCCAGGTAGCTGACAGTGTGACGCGCTGACACAGCTGAGATATGAGATTTGAAAGTAAAATTAAAAAAAAAATTATATATCCACAAAAATTTATAAATCATAGCCACTCGAACATTGAGCAAATAGTTTTCTGCTCGCTGCTTAGTTTTTCTTTCTTTCTTTCTTTTAATGTGCATTGCCTTCTCAGCGCCCCAAATCATACTATGTTTTTATAGACAACTCTGCGTTTATTTACAATATTTGATAAATATTATTTTCATATAAGCTTTTCACTTTATGTCAACTGACAACCAACAAATGCTCATCAATTCTGTCACATGACTCATTGAGGGCAAATCAACATTTAATATCACTCACTAAAAGGCAGACATGCATACAAAGAAAGCAAGACATATACCAACACATACACATACACATACACGCATACAAAAGCATTTGTATGCGCATCGTGTGACTTGGCCAATACTTGAATTCCCTACTAATTAGTGCCGAGCCTTGCAATCGTTGTAACGTTATACATTAAATGAACATTAAGTGCCTACACACACACACACACACACAAACACACACAAGCACATAAACAAACACACACACATATATAGCTTTCAATAGATAGTAATGTAATTAATGAACCCTCAAGGAATCGCATTTTATTTTGCTATTATATTACAACAACTCAAAGGCGATCGATCGATCGATTTGGCTTGATTATTTTGCCGCCGTTGTCTCACTATCCACTTGTGCTGCATCGCCTAATGTGTACAAATAAATAAATAAGTAAATGGCAAACAGGAGTGTCATTTGGTTTTGCTGGGTGCGAGCCCAAAAGCAAAGAAAGTGCCAGCAGTAACATAAAAGCAAAGAAAGTGGGCCCATTTTTTTGGGGGGGAGAGAGAAATACTTGCATAGTGACGCAAAAATGTATGTCTGGGTGTTGCTAATAATGTTACGCTCTGCTACTTTGCTGGGGTTGTTTGGTCGCTTCGTCCTGTATGGCTTTGTGTGCGGCTCCTTTCGAGCTCCGAGGGGAGTCGATTAAATAAGCGCGCAAGTGTAAACAGAAACTCAATACTAACCACCAAATATAATCAATTTTAATTGACAGCACAAAAGCAATAACAACAACAAAAGCAACAACAAAAACAACAAAAAACAACAACAACATTAAGGAAATCCCTTAGAAGTATAGCCAGCAAGTTGACAAAAAGGCTCGGCCTACATGTCCCATACATACTGCTGCTTCCTTTGTGTGTATGTATGTGTGTGTTTGTGTGTATGTTCCTTTGTGTATTGGAGTTTATTCGGCTGAGTCGATGTTGAGAAAATTTTAGTTAAATTGAAAGCTTGTTAAGTTAATGGTTCAATGCTTTTAATTTCTTAATGATGAAGTATAGAATAACCCAGCTTTGTCAGCGTGCAAGCAGTGAAAGCGATGACTTGACCCAGTTTGTTTTTCCGCATTTGCTCTTTCGGCTATAAATGTTTTTGTGCACATTTGTGAACACATTGAGTATGAAATGAAAGCCAGATATCGGTGGTGATGTCATGTGGAGCAAAGCACTATTTACATTTAAACTTGCAACTTGAAGCTTGAAAACATATTAGACATGTTTTAATGGAATTAAGGTGAACTTTAAACTTTACAAAGCATATGGATTTGAATTATAATTTTGACAAAATAAGGACATGAAACAAATTTTATTGAAATTGTTTTTATTGAACCATTTAAATTCAATTTTTTTAATATACTTCAAAATTTATTAAGCTGCTTTTGATTCATTTCTAGTTTAAGAAATTATTTTCTTTTGATCCAACTTCAAAGTAAATTTTCAAACTATTTTTAGCTATAATTTTAATAAAATATACACAGTGCGACAATTATGTATTAAGACTGCCTCTAGACAACACAATTAAAACACGATATCTGCTAATTTTTCCGTATATTCATTCGAAATATTCTCATCCTGATTCAATACACTTGTTACATCGATTTAATAGTGTAACGATGAGGCACTCTGTGCTGTGCTTTGCATGAATGCGTTTCCAAGCATACTTTTAGGCATGCACTTTGAAGTACGGCAAACTTGCTATAATTCCGTTATGGCTAGGATGGTTCGCGAAAGGTGATGAGCTGTGCTAGAACAATCGAGATAGAGAGTACAACCAGAATGTGCAAGAAACATCGACGCGATAAGAAAACAAATTTAAAAAGCAGCAGTGTGCAGCGCAAAGAGTAGGGTCTTAGTTAAATAAGCAAGGTGGTAACAAGTGTAGATGCAAAGTGTAAATCTGTAAATAAAGTGATTGTTGGTTTCTGACTACGTTTTGCGCTGAGTTAATGTGGTGGTTCTATTTTCAAGCACAATCCAAAACGAACTTAGAGAAGTCATTTTCGTAACAATCGTGATTCAAAAGCCTGTTCCAGCTCATTTTTCGGAATTTCCTCCAGTGCCCTCGTCGAAGCCCGTTGTATGGTCTGAATGTCATCAAAAAAGCATTCTTCCAACTTCAATTTCAGTTTCGGGAACAAAGAGAAGTGGCACGGTGCCAAATCAGGTGAATACGGCAGATGATTCAACACACAGACCTGATTCCGGGGGAAAAATTGACGAACAATGAGTGCTGTGTGACTCGGTGCATTATCGTGCAACAGAGACCAACTTTTTGGACATCAAACGCTTCAAAACTTCGAGGTAAAATGCGACAGTAACTGTTTGACCAGTTGGAACAAATTCTTTGTGGATAATTTCTTTGCTATCGAAGAATAGGATGAGCATTGTTTTGATTTTTGATGGAACTTTTCGTGTTTTTTTGGCTTGTGCTGAGTTTTTTTATTTCCATTTCGCACTTTGACGCTTGGTTTCTGAATAGTATTGGAAACACCATGTTTCATCACCCGTAACAAGTGTTTTCAGGAAGTTTGGATCACTTTCTGCGGCTGCAATGATGTCTCCGGAATGACTGACTCTCATTAATTTTTGCTTCTCGTTCAATGTGTGTGGAACAAATGTTGCGCAGACCTTTGTTTGGTACAAATCCTCGTGAAGAATGAGTCGAATAGTTTCTCTGTTGATGTTTAAGGCCTCTTACATCAATTTCAGTGAAACATTGCTGTTTTCTGTAATAAAATCACGAACTTTCTGGATCATTTCCAGCGTCCAAACTGAAATTGGCCTTCCTTCTTTTATTTCATTTTCCAACGGTTCTCTGCCATCCACAAAACGTTTATGGCATAAAAAAAATTGGATCTTGATAAACAAGCATCGCCATATGCTTGCTGCATCATTCGGAATGTTTCTAATGCATTTTTACCAATTTTTGCGTGGAATTTAATGACCGATCTTTGCTGCATGTTAAAATTTCAACATCAAACGAAAACGTGTTTTGCAAAATGAATTTTAATAAATATTAAATGTCAACCAAATTTCACGAAATTTTGACAGTTAGTAGAGTAAGGTTGAAGCTTTAGATGGCGCACTTGATTGCTGAAATATGGTTCGAGTCTTAATACATAGTTGTCACACTGTGTAATGCATTTTTCATATAACACTCTACCATTATTTTCAATTATTCATAAACTCCTTTTTTTAATTCCTATTCCTTATGTCGTTTGAATTATGAATTAAATGTATTATTTATTATTCGAACGTTGGTCAAGCTTGAAAATTGAAAAAATTGAATAAAACGCCTATAACTATGCCATACAAAATGCGCATCAATGCATTGGAAACTACGCGCGTAATGGCAACACTCTCATTATAATACACACACATAGATACATTTACTATCACGCACACACACACACACACACACATGCATAACTAAATAAGTGTGCATTTACAAGCCACAACCGCACACCAAAGCAGCCACAAATCATTTTGAGGCCGGTTCGTGCGCGGCCGTCGAAAATTGGGCACTTACAAATTTATGAAAAGCAGCCGCAACACATAATTCAAATATTTCAAAATCACGTAATTAGCGCATCGGCAGCGCACCGACATGCGTAAGCGGTTGCATTACACACATACACACACACACGAGCACATGCATTAGTTGAACTATTCGACACACACACATATATGCGCACACAGAAATTTAATCATAGCTCACGTGTGTGTGTGCAGCAAGAGGCGTAGGTGAAACCATAATTAAAATGTCATTTTGTCCCGCAAATGTATTCGAAGAGCTCGGAACGAGTCATTGAGTTAGCAAAGTGAACGCAACGTGTTAATTATTGTTGGGTTGGTATGTTATATTTTAAGCTATACTATTATTAGTGAATAAAACAACAACAACAACAAAAACAGTACTGTTGGGTTTTGAAAGTGGAACATTCAAGCACACACACACAGACACATAGTGTGTGAATGTGTTGGTGGTTTGACAAGTTGGGGTTGAATTTGTATTTTAGATTTGCTCATTTTTGTACTGAAATATGAAAAACATTTAACTATTTATAGTAAAAATAATAGAAGAATTAATTAATTAGATTTGGGAATTAAAGTCTTAAGCAATCGAATTAAAGATTTGCAAACGAGATGGCAAAAAATAATCATCGGAATAATCATAAATATTAAATTTTTATTTTATAATTTCTTAACCCTTTTTTCTTACTAGTTTAAACTTTACCAAACATAACCCGCATTACTTGTGGGAAGAATCCATATGATGGTCAATTGGATTCAGAGATTTATAGTTAATTTTACAAAGATTGGTTTAAGTAGAATTTGACTGTTTGTTGTCACTGGCTGACTGAATGACCCACTGACTGATTCATCATTCTCGAACTAAAACTGTTGAAACTAAAAGCATGAAATTTAAACTGTAGGTTTTTGACAACGAAACTCAACTAAGAAGGCATTTTTTTTAATGTGGGACCTAAAAGAGCAAAAGATGGTTATGATTGTATATTATTATTATTATTATTATTATTATTATTATTATTATTATTATTATTATTATTATTATTATTATTATTATTATTATTATTATTATTATTATTATTATTATTATTATTATTATTATTATTATTATTATTATTATTATTATTATTATTATTATTATTATTATTATTATTATTATTATTATTATTATTATTATTATTATTATTATTATTATTATTATTATTATTATTATTATTATTATTATTATTATTATTATTATTATTATTATTATTATTATTATTATTATTATTATTATTATTATTATTATTATTATTATTATTATTATTATTATTATTATTATTATTATTATTGACGGGGATAATGCTGCCGCTTCATATAGAAAGTAATTTGACTTTAATAATATTTTTAACTTTTTGGAAAGTCTACATCAAACAGTATCATCAACAATTTGTAAGTTATTATGGAGAAACGATATTCGACTCATTGGATCTTCCCCTTTAGGAGATTTTTGCATCAGTTTTGATTTAGTACGAAATAAACACTTAAACACATTTTCAGTTTTGGCTTAATTCTGGCCTTGTAGGTAATTTATGAGCATTGATGTATTCAGAGACCTATAGTAGAATTTCATGCCGAATATTTTTGTGGTACATTTTGTCCTTAAAAAGTTCTGTTTTACAGGACATTTTTGGCATTTTAGAAAAAAATGGTCAAATTGATCCATACAAATGGGAGCTAGAGGGTTAAAATGCTCCATAAAAATGTTCCTCGTAGTGTTTTACATCAAATTGCTGAACACATCATATACCTAAAATGTGATGTTTCATGGTTTTCGTATGCCGATTTACCATAAGAATGTGCAAAAAGGGAAAAACTTTGATCTCCCATAAAAAAAATTCAGACGTAAACTTTCAAAACGCCGATAGACGTATATTTTTTTTTTGTCCTCTCTACCAGAATCCGTTGTCAGAACCTTGTTATTTTTTTTTGTGTTGTGCAGCGTGATTAACGCAAATTTTTTGGTGCAAGAAAATCAACTTTTGCCTGGAACTGATGTAAAATGCGATAGCAAAACGTTTTCAAATTGAATTGAATTTTTTTAAAAAGAATTTATTTATACGTTTATTTATTTATTTGTCAAAAAAAAGTGTTAAATTCTAAGTAGTGCCCAGAAAACAATTCCATAAATTGTTTTGCGTACAAATTGCAAATTGCTGACAATTTATTTTGTGCGCCGCTGTTGGCATTAAATTAAAATTAAACAAGCGCATGTTTAATTGCTTTTAATTATGGCATTAATTCAATTGTCATTATCAGCAATGCAGCCGGTGTGTGCTAATAAAAATTTCATTTATTTCTAATTAAGCAACTATTCTGTTTGTATTGCAAAAAATTTAAACTTTTTAGTATTTTTCGTGGAATTTTTTTATCATCAAAAACCAGTGAACAGAGGTCAACAAGAATTGACTATAATGAAACAATAAATTTTGCAGCAAACTTTTCAATAACACTGCCGTCATCAAGGATGCTGTGTAAAGCTTAGTGCTTTGGAGCATTCAAGCAAATTGCAACTTTTCACGCTTTATATGTTTTAGCAGTTTCTGTCAAATGACATCAATGTCCTTGCAATGAACTAATTTCCACTAAAAACAAAAATAACTGCTAGAACGATGCTTAGCATGCAATCATTTACAAAGCATTTACTTTAATGGGCCGTCTGTTGAAAATCAATTTAAATGACTGAAGCTAAACGCGCTCAACCTCGCATTCCTTGAGTGCTACATCCTTGACACGCTGCACATTGTTTGACGTTGCGTTAATGTGTTCAAAAACACCGTTAAATTTTATGTATTGCTAGTCAATTTTTTACTTATACTATTCACATTCAATGGTTGTGGTCGCTTAACACTTTGCAGCCAGCCACACCCCCCACAAAGCACACATTGTCTGTCAGGATCGAAGGGTACGAGTGACCACACGACTTGTTTGTCCTTTGTTTGTGTTTTTCCTGGTGTTTGCTGTTCGGGCGTGTAATGTTTGTATTTAATTTTTTTTTCCTCGACTCTCTACAATTCTACTGGAACCTCAAAGAACGCTACAATGCGCAAAAGTGCCACAACTCGACTATAATTACTTTGCTTGGGCTCGCACAGCGTCCACCACAACAACAGACGACATCGACTGAACTGTGGTAAATAAACTAATACACGCTTGAACGCGCATAAACAAATGGGCCCCGCCCCGTCCCCTTCTCGACCAGGTCGCCTCAAGTCGCTCTCAAAAGTTTTCACTTTACTGTACAAAGTTTTCGATTTCTTTGGCTTTTTTTCTACTATTCCTTTATGGTGGCGGTTTAAGCAGTCATGTGGCTATGTGTGTGTGTGTGTGTGAATGTCAAAGGACACAAAGCAAATACAACACAACACAAAGTAACCGCATAAAATGTTGTTTTTAAGTGCCGTGTCACACTCTTTGCGTTTTAGTTTACGATTTTTTTTTGCTGTTGTTGTTTTTGCTGATGTTGTTGCCGGTTGTTGCCTGGTGTTGTTTGTTCCCCTCTCACGTTTTTCAGTTTGTTATCCTTTTTCTTTGTGCTCATGCTGCTGGTGCAGACTCGAATGCCGGCTTTACAAGTATTTATTTAGCGTTAAATCTATTAGGGAAATATTTACGTTGATGCAGCAGAGAGCAGGAAATTGAAATGCGGAAAAAGTGAAGGCTGACAGAGTCTGGTTACTTTCACTGACGCACGACAAGCTTAAAGTTTGATTGAGACTTTAAATTAAGCTTTGGGACTTTTTTTCTGGGAAATTTTAAATTAATCAGTGCAAAAGAACTAAAGGAAGATATAGATAGATAGATAGATAGATAGATAGATAGATAGATAGATAGATAGATAGATAGATAGATAGATAGATAGATAGATAGATAGATAGATAGATAGATAGATAGATAGATAGATAGATAGATAGATAGATAGATAGATAGATAGATAGATAGATAGATAGATAGATAGATAGATAGATAGATAGATAGATAGATAGATAGATAGATAGATAGATAGATAGATAGATAGATAGATATATAGATAGATAGATAGATAGATAGATAGATAGATAGATAGATAGATAGATAGATAGATAGATAGATAGATAGATAGATAGATAGATAGATAGATAGATAGATAGATAGATAGATAGATAGATAGATAGATAGATAGATAGATAGATAGATAGATAGATAGATAGATAGATAGATAGATAGATAGATAGATAGATAGATAGATAGATAGATAGATAGATAGATAGATAGATAGATAGATAGATAGATAGATAGATAGATAGATAGATAGATAGATAGATAGATAGATAGATAGATAGATATATAGATAGATAGATAGATATATAGATAGATAGATAGATAGATAGATAGATAGATAGATAGATAGATAGATAGATAGATAGATAGATAGATAGATAGATAGATAGATAGATAGATAGATAGATAGATAGATAGATAGATAGATAGATAGATAGATAGATAGATAGATAGATATATAGATAGATAGATAGATAGATAGATAGATAGATAGATAGATAGATAGATAGATAGATAGATAGATAGATAGATAGATAGATAGATAGATAGATAGATAGATAGATAGATAGATAGATAGATAGATAGATAGATAGATAGATAGATAGATAGATAGATAGATAGATAGATAGATAGATAGATAGATAGATAGATAGATAGATAGATAGATAGATAGATAGAGAGATAGATAGATAGATAGATAGATAGATAGATAGATAGATAGATAGATAGATAGATAGATAGATAGATAGATAGATAGATAGATAGATAGATAGATAGATAGATAGATAGATAGATAGATAGATAGATAGATAGATAGATAGATAGATAGATAGATAGATAGATAGATAGATAGATAGATAGATAGATAGTATCTCCCAACTATTCCAACTCTTCACCCGATGTCTAGAAAAGCGCTGACCTTCATAGAAAGTCGCATCACTGCAACGAGTGGAAAACGACAATCGCCTGCCGACAGACACTTGTATCATTTTCACTTGCGCCATTACCGAAACAAACGCCAAGACATACAGCCTGTCACAGTAAGCGCAGCCGGGGGGGGGCGGTGGTGCAAAAATAATTAAAACCCAAGGAACATGTCCTGCTGCCCGGAGTCAGCGCAGCGAACTGCAACGCCTTGCGGAGTCATTTGACTCCAATTTCGGCTGGTGTCAAGTGAAATTTATACGTGTAATGCGTCTGCCCGACGTTGAGCCAGCGACCAGCGCACAAATGAACTGCACTCGACAGTTTCGTAGACGGGTTCCGCTGTTGTGCCTGGCAGCCAAGTTAGCAGACACGAAAGCCATAAAGAGTCTCCACGAAGGAAAAGTGGTGTATGGCCGATGGCAGTGTGAAATTTCACATAATAAATAAATTATGTAATTATAATTGCACAAGTGCTGGCGGCCATTGGGCTTTGCACACACACACATACACACACAAACACAGTTTTATGGCACATAAGTACTCAGAGGCTGGTCATTTGGGTTAAGCAGAATGGCAGCAGCGGCAGTGCAAAGCACATGCGGCGTGCAATTGTCGACTCGTGGCAAATGCTCAACTTTAGAACAGTGCAATATAGAGTGACAAAGAGAGAAAAAGAGAGAGCGAGAGATAAGTATTGAAATAGTTTTACTTACACTTATAATTTTGACTATTAATCTTCGAACAAGTTTGTGATTGTGTGCAAGATTCTGTTCATTTTCGAACTAATAAAATTTTTTAATAGCCCAACTGAAGTGAACAGAGCTGCGCCAAACTTGAGTTATTTAATGGGCACTTTAGTGTAGTTTTATGCGTCGCATATAACTTAAAATTGGAATGCACATTTTCACATTTAGTGTCTCTTATTTGCCTACACAGTCCTTTGCAGTAAGTGAACGGGTTTCGTTAACGATTTTCACTACTTTTCTGAAACTTTAACGTTAATCCTGGCGCACTAAAATTCTCCTACACTAAAATTCGCCTACTCATTCTTGTGCCATCACGCTACACTTCAATTTAAGTCTTTTATTACTTTTCGCTTAAACTTTGGCGCATTTTCCACATAAATCGCGCATACGCCCCGGTTGCCAGGCGGCGGCTGCTTAAGCGCCTCTTGCAGGAAATGAAAAACAAAATGTGTTAGAAAGGGAGAGAGAGAGAGAGAAATAAAACACCATTACGTACATATCTGCGCGCGAATATTCCACAGTTTCGCTCGACATTTTTATTGAAAACTACTTCAAAACTACTAAACAACGTCATAAACTTGCTTATGTTTCGGGATATTATCGACGTGAAAGTTTTTGCGCCGCCAACAACGATGAGCGAATGGAAGCGGCAACTTTTTCTAGTAGCCACGGCATTGGCAACAACAACAAAAACTTTAAAAACGAAAGATTTAAAACGTCATGCAATAGTTTATAGAATGCAAAACACTCACGAACAGGAGGCCAACAGAGAGAAATCAATAAAAATATTTAAGGCCGAAGAGTGTAAGCGAGTCCAGAGGGACTTTGAAGTGTTAAATACTAAAGAAAATAATACAAATCAAATAGAAATACAAATAATTAAAGATAAAGTGATCATACTAAGATGACATGCTATGAAGATTTATACGTTTTTTCATGGCTTTTTCAAATGGATTCTATAGAACGCAAAGCGTCAGGGCAGCTCGTCGATCAGATATGCAAAAATTTGAGGGTAAATATTGTTGCAATGAAAATTGTTCTCAAACGCTGCCCCGAGCTTGTCTCATTCTTCCTCTTTTACAAAATTAGATTTGAAATAAAATTTAAAGTCAATTGAATGTAGCACCAACAGTGCCACAAACACGTAATGAGTGACATGAAATTAAATATTGACTGCATTGCCAACAGCGGCGAGGGTTCGAGATTAGAGTGACCATATCTTAGTGGAAAGGCAAGACAAAAATTAAACAAAACCGTATACAATTTTATTTTATTTTATTTTATTTTATTTTATTTTATTATATTTTATTTAATTTAATTTTATTTTATTTCATTTTATTTAATTTAATTTAATTTAATTTTATTTTATTTTATTTTATTTTATTTTATTTTATTTTATTTTATTTTATTTTATTTTATTTTATTTTATTTTATTTTATTTTATTTTATTTTATTTTATTTTGTTTTATTTTATTTTATTTTATTTTATTTTATTTTATTTTATTTTATTTTATTTTATTTTATTTTTATTTGAGAAGTACCAAGAATTGCTAAAATGTCCCTAAAAAAGTTTAAAAAAGTCAAAATTGTTGCGAAGGAATCATAGTTTTTTATGCAATATTTCAGTTTACCCCACAACCCTTTACGAAACCACCTCGGAATGGTCACTCTGTGCGTGAGATAGAATGCCAGACAGCAAAAATATGCGCCAGAAAATGGCATGCAAAGCGCACGCAGTCAGCACAAAAGGATGCACAGCACCGCACGTCGCACAGCACACCGAACGAAATGAATTGAAACGCAGCGAAAAGGGCAAAGCATACTTTTAGGGTTGGCAGCGTTAAAACACCAACGAACGGCCTAAGGAAATGCCAAGAAACAAACGACGACCACGACGACGACGACTGAACGAGTTGCGACAGCGACGGCAACGGCGGCAGTGCTGCAGGCCGCAAGCGAACAAGGACAAAGTTGAAGGAAATTTATGAAGCATTTTCTTAATTGCACTTCCCTGAAGTAGTAACGGTAAAAGTCAGCGGCGGCACAGGGCGCGGCGGCAGAAAATAATTTATTTAAACGACATGCACTTGCCGGCACACTGCTTAGGCCGTGCACAGTCAGTGTCTAATTGACGCCATCGCCATTGCCAGCGCCACCGACGGGCGGCGCGCACACCAAAAGCGGCCATTTGGGAATTTCCAGTCGGCGCACAGAAATATGCTACACACATACATTACGGCGCCGAAGAAAAATGAAGCAAAAATTAATGCATGCGGTCGTTGCTGCTGCTGCTACGGCGTCCGTTGTTGTTCTTGTTGTTGCAAGTGTAAAGCAGTGCTAGCTGCGGCCAAACAATGTGCGGCAACGTCTGACTGGTGCGTCTGTTGCCATGGTCGTGTGCCGTGTGTTGACTTTGTTATAGTTGGTTGTTGCCATTGGCAAAAGTCGTTTGCTGATATACGAGCAGCAGCCGCATAAGTAATGTTTGCAATAATTTAAAGCAAAGCGTCGGCGTAAATGTCTTTTGAAATTCTGCTGCAATTGGCAAAACACGCACACATGCAGAGAAATAGACATAACGATTGTTGGTTGGTATGTTGGTTAGTTGGTTTGTCTGTTTATTCGAGCAATTGTGGGCAGGTTTAGTGCACACGCACACACATTCACACATACACTTATATAGTAAACACATTTGCAAAATTTAAATAATTGTCCATTGCTTTATTGATGGCAACCAATGCCATTGCTTTGGAATTAATTGCAATGGCATCGGGGGCGTGCAGCGCCGACACAGCACAACACAAATGGCCAATATTTCGTTCGTTTCGTACTGATTGCAACAAACTGCTAATGTTTTGTTTTTGCATAGCATTGCCAAACTATATTGTAATTATACCGCACACACATAATGATTTTGGGCGCAATAAATATCTGGTTACGGTAGACAGGGACAAGTCTCTTAGCAGCTTTTTTGTTGTTTAAAATGCGAGAGCGATCATGTCAGAGATGGTTGGAGTTTGTAAGCCAAAGGATTTGCTGCCAAATGGCATTGTGATTGTATTAGTTTAATCAGATAAACAGTGGTAGATACATGAATGAGAATGTATCTAAAGAAGCTTGAACTTCTATCCAAACAACCTAAAATTATGCAAGAAATTTTGAAGTAAAATAAAGTAAAATAAAATAAAATAAAATAAAATAAAATAAAATAAAATAAAATAAAATAAAATAAAATAAAATAAAATAAAATAAAATAAAATAAAATAAAATAAAATAAAATAAAATAAAATAAAATAAAATAAAATCAAACAAAAGAAGATAGAATAAAATAAAATAAAAATAAAAAAAAATAAAACAAAATTAAAAAAAATTAACCAAAATAAACTAAAATATTCCCTCAGTGAGTTTGTGCTGGCTATTATAGTTCGTATCTCTGGATTGTGACAACATAAAGCTCGTAGCGTAATTCACAACCGAAACATCTGCCAATCCCTGAAACCGTCCTTCCAATAGTTCCCAAAAATACCATTATGCCTAAAAGTATGCAATGTACAGCATAAACAACACTACATTATCATTTTTTGGTGTACATTGCATACTTTTAGGATTCAAATATTAAGTAAGTCACCTTAAGCTTTGGTTTTAGCCGATTTTCAGTTTTGAAGCAGATCAATCGACTCCTGCTTACGCTTTGTTAGACCTTCGGTCGAGCTGTACTTATGAGTTAATACCAGTTTTGATTTCAACATCGGCGCTGCATCGTAAATCTTTACAGGTAAATATCTCAAGTCATCAGAAGTCTTCTGATGCCTCTGCGGGCAATCAATAAGTGTTCGGAAGACAACCCAATGAGAAAGACGAAAGCGAGGTGAAGATGGAAATGGTCAGAAAATTTCATGAATCGCTGACGAGATTGGTTCGAGCGCTCCCGAGAAGGCAAACTAAAGGGTCACCGCTTAACAGTGACTCCTGAGTCAAGTGAGTGCAGCAAATCCTTAGAAAATTGTGTCAAAAACCTTGGACTATACTCTTTGCTCCTGTTTGACTATTACAGATTGCGTCCTACACACTTATCAGCCCCATTCTTCTCTGGATGAGACGAAATCCCCAAGAAAGCATCCCCTCACATTTTCAGCGATCACTTTTAGGTGACTGAACGGTTCACTGATACCGCTAGGGACCCAATAGCTTCCATGTGTGGCCCACTTGGCCAGCCAGCTTATCTAATCCAACCTAAATATCTCAAGTCCAAAGCACCCAAACTTTGTCTAACTTTGCCAGTCGATTCTGGCAACTTGGCCCAAACATTCTTTTGACGTTTGCGGCCAGCTGGAGCTTTTGGTTATTTAATTAACCACATCAATTGCCGCACCCCACTTTGTCGCTATTTATTTTTCTTTCTCTCACACACTACACTCACTTCCCCTTGCACTGCTGTCCGCATTCTTCTCCTTCTCTCGGCAATAAACATTGAATTCAATAATGCAGAAAACATTTTCACAGCATTAGTGCAGCATTGATGCCTCATAAATCTCGCCAAATGTCTTTAACATTGCATTGATGTGCGCCAACGACAGCAACAACAACAACTACAACTTTATAGCAAGAAAGAAAGTAAACAAAAGTGCAAAGGAATGAAAATGTCTGCTATTTATCTTTGCCACCAACACTTTTGCCATTCGTCTGTCAGAAAATTCCCATATAAACTGGCATCGCACTTCCCCGGCTGCGTGCCGACAAATAACATAATTTCGCTCGCTACTGAAGTATTTCGCCAATATTCTTTCTTTTTTTTACTACCCAATGCAACGTTTTAAAATTTCCGTCCAAGACAAATACGCGCGTTTTACATGCGTCGCCGACGCCCTTCACTCCACTCCACGGCCGCTTGGAATTCGCCATCGGAGTTCGAGTTGCCGGTCGCGTTGCGCGAAAAATTAATTTCACTCGCACAATTTCGCTTCGCACACTGCAAATTGTGCGCTAAATTAAATTCCTTATTTATTCTGGCTTACGAGTACGCCGGCTCGCCGCCAACGTTCCGACGCACAACTTTACAGCACTTGGCGGGCGCTATTCGCTGAGCGACTGTGGTCGGGGCGCGTAATGAAGCTCGTCGAGTAGAAACTTTTGAAAAACAATAGATAGAAATTAAAAAAATGGCAATGACTGAAGAAAAGACAAATAAATAGGGGGCGAACGAATAAAATGGCGCCATGCAGCACCAACTGCAACCACAGACCGAACAACGAGGGTTGCCGCAGTTGATGGAGGGAGAGAATGAATAAGAAGTGAATAATAAATACTTTATAAAATATTTCTGTATGTATTAATCATTCTGGTTTGAAGAGATTCTTTTAAATTACAAAATAAAAAATTAATATTTATTTAAACCCCAAAAGTATGCAGTAAAAAATTATCAACAGCTCTAAAGCGTATTCCATCATCAAACACCAATTTCAAAGCACACTTTTAGGATGTAGAAACCCAAAAATGCCTTTTTACCCCCTAAAAAACCATAAATATTTAACTTTCTTAATAAACTTTACACTTTCCTTTCAATAAAAAACCGCAAACTTCAATTAAAATTTTGCTCAAAATTTCACTTGTCACCGCGAAATAATCACAGCTCAGCGAATTTTTCAATAGCCAAAACCTGCACAAAAACCATTCAACTGCCGTGCCATGTGCTCGACACGCTGCCACTTGCCCGCAGCTGTTGCCGCCTCATGCGTCTCACTCACTCAAAATAAAGTTGCATGCAATTGTCACAAGCGAGAGATGTGCTTCGACGCGACTGCGCCGGCAGCCGGTTGTAACATTTACGTCAGCAATGCATCAAACTGAAGCGCATGCCACCAGCTGCAGCAACAACAACAATATAAAACACACACATATATCTACAACAACAATATAACACACACATATATCTACAACAACAATAATAAAAGCGATAACGCCGTCTGTGCCGCATGTGATTTTCCGTTAGTTGACTGTGGTGCACCGTAACTTGCGTCATTTCATTTCTAATTAAGCAACAGTAATTTTGTCATTGTTTTCCCTGAGGGCGGGCGACGGAGCGTGCCGCTACCGGGCTGCGTGTTGGCGGTGCTTTGGCCCGACTTGGCCCAATGGTGGAACGTAGTGCGCGCGCGGCTGTGAATGGTAGCGTGCGCGCCACATTTTGTGGCAACACAAACGGCAAAGTTTTAATTGAATATAAATTGCAGCGCAAAAACTGTGTTGCATAGTGTTTGCGTAAATTACGAAATTTCCGCTGTCTGCATTGCCAAACAAACAACAAAACCAAAAATAAAAAATTAAAACAAAAAAATAAATGAAATGAAAAATGAAAATTTTGAAAACAAAATTTGAATTTACCGTTAAAGTTCTTGCATAATTTTAAACAGCTAAGGAACGACTGACAATGCCATGTTTAGTACCCTAAGAGTTTTAAAAAATTCAAAAATTCAAAAATAAAATAAAATTAAAAAACTTAAATAAAATAAAATAAAATAAAATAAAATAAAATAAAATAAAATAAAATAAAATAAAATAAAAAAAATAAAATAAAATAAAATAACATAAAATAAATTGAAATAAAATAAAATAAAAAAAAAATAATGATTAAAATAAAATTAAATTAAATAAAACAAAATAAAATAAAATAAAATAAAATAAAATAAAATAAAATAAAATAATAAAATAAAAATAAATAAAAAAATACAATAAAATAAATAAATAAAATAAAAAAATAAAATAAAATATAAAAACTGAAAAATTATTTTTTTTTCACATGAGATTAATGGGATTTTTTAATTTTTAGATTACAAAAATTACAAAATATCATTTTTTGCCAATCAAATAATTGGTTGGACCAATTATAAAAATAACAAATTAGCCTAAAACAAGGCTTTAGTATTCTGTAACTCAGATTCTATAAATGCAATCGACTTAGACTAGATAACATTAGAAAAACACGATTTCATACTAAAGAAACTTTTCAGACAATTTCTTGATTCAATTGTGCTTGAACGCGAGTCAAAGATGGAATCCAAGAAAAGAGAAAATATGGCATATTTTATAGATTTTCTTTGGTACTTTGAGACAGTTTTACTTTCATTCAGTTCTTTTGACCTAACTCGGATCAGTCTAACTATTCTAAGCAAATCCTTTAGTTTCATACAAAGTTAATGAAATAATTTTAAATTTTTTTAAAGTTTTATTTACTTCTACTTTTGTTACGTATGTAATGACTATTCTAAACCGAAAGGAAATTTTTTTTATTATTTTTTCCAATTTTCTAATAAAACTAAAACCATTACTAAAACATTTTAATGTAGGTTGGCAACCCCTATTGAATGCCAACGATTTAAATCAAATATTTAAAGTCCACTTAAATGTGTGTTTCTTGGCAGCGAGTAAAATTAATGATAGTAGAAATGCATAGCGCGTTGCGTTGCATTCTCGAAATATTCCGCCCTCGGACGCTGTTCAGTCCTACACGCACAGTGACCGCATGGGGTTTGTTGCCACCAATCGAGCACAATGCCACATACAATAGCAGCATTCGATTGTTGGGCCACACCAAAGCGACATGAATAAAACAGAAAACAATGTGGGCAGCGGAACGACCAGTGGGTGGCGGCGTCGAATGAAATGCTGCACATTCGTTGAATGCGTATTGAAAGTTGCTAAAATTGCATTCTTGTGCGGTTTTGTTGGAAAAGTCCAAGTGGAATGGTAGCAAATCGTTGCCAAGTCGTCGACGACGACGACTGACCGACCAGAATGGCAGAGCACATATCGAAAAATATGTGGAAGTATAGGAGGTGACTGAAAACGGCATAGATGGACACACACATGTTTGAGTATTAGGGTGTGTATATGTATGTGTGTGTATATGATTACTGCTGCCAATGACTGCTACTGAAAACTTGTCCAATGTGGTCCATACGAAAAGTACAATCGAAATTGCATTTTCTTTCAGCCATTCTGCACTTCGAAATGGTAAATCTTCAGGTTCAAGTTGAAACGTTTTCACAAATGTTTGACATATTTATATTTTTATAAATAAGATGGAATTGCAGCTGTTTAACAAAAAATACAAGAAAAAGAGCGTTAAGGATGTTCATCTTAATAATGAAATCATTAGGTGCACCTAAAGACCAGTTTAACCAATTAAAAAAAAGTCTTATAAGTAATCATTACGTTCAAAGAATTTGCAATGTTCTCATTCAAAGATGCTTCTCTAATTTTGTTCATGTATTTGTGTATCCGAACAAAGAGTTTGACTGTAATTGTAGGATTTCCTTCCAATCCCAGAAAATATGCAGCAGAATCTTTCTGACTATCAACTCTGGCCTGGTCACCTTGTGTGGGTTCACTGCCATGCGATCGCAACCGTTTTCACTTGACGTTGTCGTAAGTGATCCACTTTTTATCCCCAGTAGTGTCTTACCGAAAGTGGAGTTTTGGCCGAAGCCGAATATTCGGCATAGTTAAAATAGGCCTAATTATTTGGCATAACGAAATGAAATGTTTTTTTCATGAAACTTAGTTGATCTTTCTTTATTCATTTCTTTGTTCTACTTAAGAATTAATAAATGAAAACCATAAATTTATAAAAAAAAACAACCAAAACCAGACTAAGAGTTCATAACTAAATGTATAACTAAAATAGGTCTAATTATTCAGCACAACTAAAAATAAGAAGGCCGAAGCCGAACATTACTAAAAATTTTTTTAATTTTTAAATTTTTTTTATGAAACTTAGCCGATCTTTCTTTATTCATTTCTTTGTCCTACTTAAAAGGTAATAAAAGAAAACCATAAATAAAAAAAATACAAAAAATAAAAAAAAACAAAAACAGTCTAAGAGTTCAGTTTCTAACAAAAACTAAAAACTTAAGAATTCAATTCAGAATACAATCCAGAAAATTATTCGGCATAATCAAGCTGAAGCAGAATATTCGGCATAACTAAAATAAGCTTAACTAGAAATAAAAAGGTCGAAGCCGAACACTAATAAAATTTTTTTAAATTTGATGCAACTTTGCCGATCTTTTCTCTCCATTAAAAAAAAAATCAATTTCATTAAAAAGAAGAAGAAGAAGAAGAAGAAGAAGAAGAAGCCATCTCATTAAGAATCAACAAAAATCTTAATAATTCAATTTAGAATCCAATCCAGAAAATTATTCGGCATAATCAAGCCGAAGCAGAATATTCGGCATAACTAAAATAGGCCTAACTATTCGGCGTAACTAAAAATGAAAAGGCCAAAGCCGAATACTAATAATTCTCTTTTAAAATTTGAAGAATCTTAGCTGATCTGTCTTTATCCATTTCAATAAGAACCAATTTTAATAAAAAGAAGAAGAAGAATCAGAAGAATCATAAAAAGAATCCATTTCATTAAGAATCAATGAAAGAAAAGGAAAATCTTCAGCTAATTTGTCCGAAGCAGAAGATTTAAAATTAGCCGAATACGAAGCCAAAAACGAATATTCGGTCAGTCAGTAATCATTTCGGAAATGGGTTCATTTTGTTGCAATTTGACAGTCTTTTGCAGATAGAAGTTCTATCCATCAGGTTTTTGAGTCTATGACTTGAATGTCTAAGCTTATTTGATCAGTAATTTCGTTGAAATTTCGGCATTTTCGGGGTTTTGAGATATCTTATGAACACTTGTGTGACATTGTGAGAGTTGAGTTGCCTTTGAGTGAGTGTAAAGTTAATCATACTTGATAGATTTGTACCTTTTCTCAAGCTTGTCTGCTTTGCTTTAAATCCCGTTGGAGATATGCTTATTCATATTCAATAAACACTTTCAAAAAAAAACTTTCCCAAAGAAAAATGCATTCCAAGGATCCCAAAAAATCGTTTCACCTGTCGCCTGTCTGCTGTCAGAATTTGAACAACAAAATGCCGCAATCAGTCGGTCGAACTAGGCTCTACTACTTGACTCCCCTTTGCACCAAGTTCTCTCTTGTGCTACACCAAAAAAAAAACAAAAAAAAAGAAAACTTGCTCGCCCGCAAGTATGCCAACAAAAAACACGAAGCATCTCTGTTCAAGTCTATTCAAAAATGTTCCATTTTCATGGCTTATTCACACACAGAGAAATTCGAATCGCAGCAGCTCACACTCGCCAATTTCCACAACGACAAGCAAAACCCAACAGCAGCAACAACAATTATTCCATTTTACTTTTTAATGGTTAGTTGCCGACAAATGCCATGTGGCTTTTAGCCAAAAGACGCCAACGACAACAGCCTCAAAGCGAGCGCAAGTATGAGAGCAGCAACGATGAGCAGCAGCGGCAGACAGCTGCAGCGCCAAGTCGCATGCAAATGAATACACACAAAAAAATTTACACACAAACATATATTCGCATATAGATAACCTTTTGCCATTATGTGAGGCAGTCGACGCGACGTTTGGCAACTGTATCCGCACGTTTCCGCTGTTCCACCACGGCCTCTCGTACTCTAATCGACACTTTGCGCTTCACATTTCTATACGATTGGTGCTTTTTTCATTTCCCCCGCCCCTCCACTCCATCCCGCTTATCATCCTCAATGCTTTTGTGCTTTGCTTTTTTTTTGCAGTCAGATCCTTTCCACAACTTTAACGACAGCGTCGACTACGCCTTTGCTGCGTTCAAATTGCAGTTTCAATATCTGCCAGCGTTGCATACTTTTCAGCGTTCCAACGTTCAAACGTTCGTTGGTGTTCGAGCTGTATCCACCTACACATTCGTTTGGTTTCGTTTTTTTTATGTTGCAGAGGCTTTCACGCCTTTTTACACTTGTTGTTGTTGTTATCGTTATCCTTGCCGGCGACACCCGTCTGCCATTTACATGAGCCACATTTGCCTGTGTGCTGAGTATTTGTGTTTGTAACTCTGTGTGTGTGTTAGTGTGTGTGTTGCAGACAGCATTGCATACACCGCAATGCCGCAATGTGTGGCATTTTGCAACAAAAGACGAATTAACGCGGTTCATGCTTCGTTGCATTTTTGTCTCTTTACCAACATTGTCGCTGTTGTCTTTCGTCCTTCCTGCGTTTTGTTGCATCGCCACACATTCGGCTGCAGGCTGGCAGCCATTTCATTTCATTTCATCACCGGGTGGCAACTATAAAAAAAATGTTGCAGTTATGCCGTTAACGCGTCGCTAGGCACCGAAGACAGCCGATTTAATTTGCCTGCTGTCGAACGATTTCTTTCTTCGCCAACGTTGTCATTGCACCTTTACGACGAAATTTTAGGCGCCTGCAACGCTGTCTGTCGCTATCGCGGCGTATGCAGCACGTGCGAGTGTGTTGATAATTTGAAAGTGGAAAGAAAAATTGCATAAATCCACTCAGAGGGATTGTCGCAGGTGTTGATGGAACTGAATGAAACTGTCGTAACTGAAAATCTTAGCTATCAATGGGAACTGAGACTTTGGGACAGTTAGAAAGGATTCAAGCAAATTCTTTAGGGTTGAAGAAAAGCCGGGAAAATTTGTATCACTTGGCTATAAATAATAATAAATATAAATCAGCAACAATTTAAAAAAAAACTAAACTATGCATCTTATAAATAAAAGTAGACGAGTGCTTAACCAGCTCGAGCTAGAAATCGAACCAAGAGTTTCTGGCACGAAAAGCCAGCAGGCTATCTGCTGGACTATTGAGGCAGTCATTCCTATAGCTTTCCATCGCTTATCTATTAAATTATCTAGAATTTCCTATACAATCTTAATTCTATTCCAATGTCTTGCCATACAGTTTTCTACTTCTCGCACTACTCACTTCGTTTTTATTATTTTTATATCTCGCCTTATGTCAGCCATTTACTTTGGATGCATGGATGGATGTGAGAGGGAGCCGAGGAAATAACCTGAGGAAGGTCATTACCTCAAGCACTCAGACTTTATAGCCCATTGTACTTAAGGCTCAGAAAAAAGGTTGAAAGAGGAGATGGGAATGGGAAAAGAAAAAAAAAGGTGAGTGGAAAGGGAGAAAGGGTTATGAGTCCTGTGCAAATTTTCCGGACTCATTAATGAATATCAGGAGATCACTTAGGGTGACAGAATGAACTTCGTCCATTCTTATAACAACTGAACCCAGCATTCGCAATCTCGTTCTGGAGAAGGCAGGACATGCATAGAAAAAGTGCTCTGTACTATCTACCTTCTTTTTCTTCTTGACTGGCACGACAGCCCGATTACGAGACTAAGGCCTAGCTACCCGTAACCCTCCATGTTGTGCGTGTGAATTTTTTCAAGGTTGGAAGGGACCTACAGTTTTATGCCGATTCCGAACGGCGACTTGGGAGCTTTTTCATAGGCAATTTTTACTCTCAGAGAGGACAGCTGCCGAAAGAAAAATTGTTGTTTTTCTTTTTTTTTCAGTTATAACGCGGAGTATTGAACCTGGGCTCGTGCGTCGCATTTGACTCGAGGCCCAACGCACTAGCCAGCTGAGCTACGGCGACTGCCGTACTACCTACTCCTGGTACTATCTACCTCCTCCAGTCAAGACGTGCAAGTCGAATCTTCGATGATGCCCATGTTGGCCATATGTCGCCTCCATGGATTGTGTCCTGTGATTAACACGACCATTCGACGGAGATTTGTCCTTCTCAGCTTCTGGAGGAAATCCCCTGCTTTCCTGTTCGGGCTTATAATAAAACTCTTGGCAATTTTACAGCTTCCCAAGCTAGACCAACGTTCTCTATGTGGGTTATTTACACAGGACTTGCTCCAGTCTAGGGTTCCTGCTATACTGGTAGACGATTGGTTCTGGTCTCATAGGTATACAATAGACTGGATTTAGTGCACGATTTTTCGATTTCGACGCTCAGCAACCTCTCAGTTTATGCGGTTTGGTAAAACATTGCATGAGCTAAAAACTTTTGAGGTTAGGATGGGGCTAAATGGCGTCTCATCGAGGTTAAAGTTCACAAAAAGCTGGGAAACTCGACAAATTGCTCCACAGCTGGTCAGAAGTTGCTCTTAGAGGGTTTAAATCTATGACTGACCCCTACTAGTTTTCTCTACTGAACATTTTTTCAAACATACTCATCCCTTATTTCCAACCTTTAATGGGGCTCCCATACAAAATGGTCGTTTTTATAAAATGGGCTCCCATTGCTTCCAGGTTGCCCCCAGATGTATCAAATGAATGACCGACACCCATTTATATTCTCTTCCAAATGGTTCTTCCAAACATACTTGTCCGCTATCTCCAAGTCTTAGGGGGGCTGCCATACAAAACTGGCCATTTTCTATGCCACTGGAGTAAGCGAGAAAACATCATATCTCGGAAACTACTGAACCGATTTGAATGATTTATTCAGCGATACCCAACGTTCTTAAGTATAAAAAATACAAAATTAATTAAGGTTCAGAAATTCACCACCAGAGGGCGTCCTGCATACGATCGGATTTGTGACGTTGTCAACTTTTGGGTTTCTGCAAAGCAAAACTCAAAATGTACTGTCGACACCCCATTAACCTTCCAATTTTAAATATAATTGCAATCGTAATTGAGTACTAAGAAGAAATTATTAGATTTTTGTGAGAAAATGTGAGTTTTTTATTCAGCTGGTATAGGTACTCCTTGCGTAAGCAGCTTGGAGCAAAATTTGTTTTCTACGTCAGAATGCGTCATTATAGTCTCTGATGAGTTGCACGCCCCTTCCGAGTTTTAACTGATTTTAACTTCATCTTACATTCTTGGACAATCTTAGAGGTAACATTGCGTCGAGGTGCCATCCAGCTCCAGTACCAGCCATTTCCTTTACTACTCGTTCAATTTTATTACTTTTCAAAAGCTAATCTTCTCCTTTTCACTACATTCGCCATTAACTTAACGCCAATTTTCCAACATAAACTATTCTTCTACCATTCTGTTTCTTCTTAACCTTCAAATCTACTTTCTGTTTTACTATCCTCACAACTGTGCACACTTTTCCACACATTCCAACTATTCAAACATTCTTCAGTGCTACTAATTACTATCGATTTTAGTAGTAAAACCTCTAACGTAACCTTTGAAGTGCCAATCAAATAGAATTTCTCTCTGAAAAGTATCCCTTTCTCAACAATGAAACAGAAAATGTCACATTAACCACATTTAAGCACAAAAGCTTTGCCACAAATTGCAGCGAAAAGGTTAAAATCGATACTCGGCACTTTCAATTCTAACCTCTTGTGCACAGCTGCGGTCTTAAGGATTTAAGCGCTGAGAAACCTATAAAGAAGAACAAGAAACCAATAAGAAGAGCAACGACAACGACGAAAACCGCAAAAGCAGAACATAAATTTAATGCCAATACAACCAATGAACATGCGGCAACGAGCGAAATCATGAAGCTGCAAATTACAAATCAGCCACGGAAGGAAAAGGACAATCTATATGTATATAAAGTAGATGGATGAGAGCGACAAGAACAAGAAGAAGAAGAAGAAGTAGACACAGCAACAACAGCAGCAGCCGAGCACAATTTCAAAAGTTGCAATAAAATTGTAAAAATATTTAACCCATTTCTCGCTTCACTGGCATTGGTGGTGGTGTGCACTGCTGCCGCAACAACGTCGACCCGAACGACGGACGGACGAAAGGACGAACGGCGGCTGGGCAACCCGCAACCAACTTTGCTCATTACCAACATTCGTAGCGTCGATTGCGAAAAGTTGAAATGGAAAACGCACAGAAAACAAAAACAAATACAAATAAAAATAAAAAATATAAAACACAAAAAACCAAATTGAAGCAACAACGCAAAGAAATTAAAATAAAACAAAAAGTCTAGAGAACCAACGAACAAATAATGTAAAAATAAAAATGAAAAATAAAAATAAAAATGAGAAATAAAAATGAAAAGTGTGGCAACATGTAGCAGAGCATGTCGAATGAGATTGCAATGGCGATCCTCTTAAAAATCGATTAACCCATTTCCGATAACTACTGCAATGCGCACATCCTGCGCACTGACAGCAACAGCAACAGTAGAAATGGCAGCAGCGGCAGCAGCAACAAAAACAAAACGCAGCATTGCCAGAAGATACAACGGTAGGACGGTCGGTCGGAGGGTCGGTAGCAGCACGGCACATAATTGACATGCTGCCGGATGCGGATAGCAGCAGTGGCTGATTATGCAGGTCGTTGTTGTTGTTGTTGTTGGTGTAGTTACTGCAACAATAAGCGCAAGCAACGGAAGGAAGGAAGTCGAGTATTTGCTCGGCTAGTTGCAGCGTTTGGTGGGCGGCACGAGAGAGAAATGGCAGTGAAGCCTTCGATGGTGCGGGGTGTAGGGGATCAGAGCGGCGGCGACATGATGCCGACGGGACAGCGAAAACGGTAGGAAATGCTTGAAACTTATTGCTGCTTGCCATTTGCAATGCCGTCCAGCTGCTGCTCACTTCTCACTGTTCTTGTTGTTGTTGTTGTTTTTGCTGCTGCTGTTGCTCTTGTCTATTGTTGCTGTCTGTTGCCTGTTTGTTATTGCCGTCGCTGTCAATGCAGACATTTGCATGTGCAATATTGCAATCGCTGCCATGGCAGAAATGCAGCTGCTGAAGCTGTTGTTATTGTTGTTGTTGCTGTTCTAGTTATTGTTGTTATTGTTTTTGTTATGCTTACTTTGTTGTGCCTATTTAAAATGCCATCGTTGTATTGAACATGACGCCAGCCATTACTAACGGCTGGAAAAACTTTACGCTTCGTTTCATAATTTCGGCCAACAAACGCGTTTGTGTTGTTGCTGTTGTGGTTGGTTATGTTAATATTTTCTTTTTTTTTTATTTTTTGCATGTAAAAAGGGCAACTGTGACACAACAAATGAGAGAGAGAGAATGTACAGTGTGTTGCGCAGGGAGTTTTGCAAGTTGGCAAACCCGACAAAGAGCAAAAGAAAAGATTTTAACACATAGAAGTCAATGTAAAAGTGCAACTAAAGATCAAATATGTATGTTTAAGTTTTTTTTAGATTGTCTTAATTTTTTCAATAAATTTTTTAAATCTCAATATCTATAAATCTATCTTTGAAAAAATTATATAAATCTTCAAAGAAAGAGAAGAATTTCTCATATTTTAAGACCTAAAAATTTGTATGCCATATTTTAATTATATTTAAATATAGAAATTTTTTTATATATTTTTTATTTTAGTTTTTTATTTTTTTTTTTTATATTTATAAAAAATATAATATATTTTTATATAATTTTTTTTTAACTATTACAATTTTCCATAATTTTATATATTCTATTCTTACATCACCCTGTATGCGCATCACTGTGAGCGGATAAGCCGAGTAAAATTGAATGGTAGGCGATCGCTTGCTCGGTTGAGTTATTTTTAAATGATTGACATGTTGAGCCAGCGGCAACGTTGCTGACCCAATTTTGCTGTCAATTATGGAATGGATGATGGTCACACTGGGCGTGTAAATGGTGGTTGCAGTGGGTGTTTGCTGATAAGTGAGTAATTGGCCAAAGCTGTAATTTATTGATTTTGCTGTGCAAAATGTTGCAAGGAGTGCCAATTTAAGATATTCGTTGAACGACAAAATGGTTTATAAAAAAAGCTGGTGGCTATATTTAAAGCAAGAGAAAATGTATCTAAAAATTGTAACTTAAAGATGAATCCGAAAGAGTTAAAACCTATTAGGCCCACATATGAAAACCTAAGTAGGTGAATATTATTTTTAGATTGCCTAAAGTTATTGTTAGGGGTAAGATTGTTGGAGAAAAGTGTTCGGGAGAAGACGTGTATTTAAAATGACAATTGCAGGGAAAGTTAGGTTAGGTTCACCGATCTTCTAACTGGGCACTGCAAATTGTGGACAGCCATATGTATACATTCGGGCTAGAAGAGGTTAACGTCTGTAGAATCTGTGGAACAGCAGAGGAGACTCCTGGGCGCATTTTACTGCACAGCGATGCGGTATGTCGCAGTAGGAGACAACACCTGCGCCAACACTGGCTTGCAGAAGAGGATGTCAAATACTTTCTATCCAGCGAGTAACTTAGCTTCATTAGGTAAGTGGGATTAGGAGACGATCTCTAAAATTGTAGGGGCACAATAGATCATGTAATATCCGATGTGTAATATCCGATTTTACATTAATCAGTTGTGGCCTATGCGAGGAGAGCACACGTAGCTCAAAGGAATCCATTGTGATATCACAGTTGGTTGCATTCGTAACCTCTGCTACAAGAACCAGTTGGAGTCAAAGAAGTCTTCAAAGACTTTGAGTGGTCTGGTTGGTTGGTTAAGTGGCTGCCTCTGTATAAGACATACTTAGGCCTATGGGCACGTTGTGGTACCACAAATTCCACCCGTTTGAAATGTGTATGCAACACTGTTTTTTTAACATGTGATACAACACACATTTCAAACGGATGGGGAAAGGGAGGGAGGGCACCTACAGTTTAACGCCGAATCCGAACGGCGATTGGCAGTTTTTCTTTCACACCTGGAAGTTTTGCTATTACCTGCCAAGAGCGCACTTGTGCGATTCTTGTAATTCTCATCTGCTTCATGTGGATAGCGATAGAAGTAGACGAGCTTTTCACCAGCCCGAGCCAGGAATCGAACCTGGGACGCTCGGTATGAGAAGCCAGCGCGCTACCCGCTATCGAGGCTGAGTGGTCTTCTTGGCTAAATTTGCCATTACAAATTGTTGTTAAAGAGAAACTGATTCAGGTGATTTTTGTCTTCTCCTGGAGTGTCTTCTACTTCTCTTCCTCGACCATGCAGCTTCTGCAAAAATCATTGGAAAATAATTTCAATTTATGTTCGCTGATGCCTATTAAACAGTGACTCGTTAAACTCTTCATGAGACCAACTAGAGTTTTCAGCTGATGAGTTTCCAGTGAAGGAAAGGTAGTTCTTCATGCAGGTAGGGTGACTGCTCCAAGGCAACAGAATCTATGTGGTGATACGCCAAACAAGCGAACTTAAGATCGCTCACTCTTTGAGCTTTGAGTTTGAGTTTCTCACGAAGCCTGGTGGACTGACACTAATTAATTTTTTTCTTAGTTGGAGTTTTACCTTTCAAGTGACATCAAAATCGTAAAATTCTGAGACTATAAGTTTTTGGAATTTTGTCTATGAAACGAATCACTGTGTATCAGTTAGATCCTCTAGATTGTCGAAGAAGAGGTTGCCCAGGTGTGTTTCTCTTCTTCTAGATAAAACAGAACTAATACATAGAAGGTGAAGTGCATTCTATCCCATCAGAACCACCGATTGATGTGATCTCACTTGGTCTCTTTTTAGCGAGAGAATCTCTCTAGAAGGACGGTCTAAGGTTGGCCAAATTTGGCTTCCAGAAACTCATGTATTGCCTTCTCTAGATGTTTCAGGAAAAATATTTCCGAAGACGAGGAAAAAATGAAGTTGTTGATTTTTGATTTTGATTTTTATTGTATTTTTTTAATTTGAAATTTGAACCTAAAGACCTAAATTTGTGAACATCTACATTTTCTTATTATGTCTAAGCTTTTGTGCCGTTAAAGGGTTAACAATTGTCATATTAAATCTTCAAAATGTTTAAAAGTCAAATTAGTCTTTAAGTTTCCGCTGCAGTACTAACCATTGCATATGTCAACGCTTTTGTGCCCCTTAAGGGTTAACAACTGTCATATTAATTCTTTAAATACATCAACTTCAAGTCTTGAAGTACTGCTTGAAGTATCTACGCCACTGCGGGCTGTCAAGTGCAAAAATTAATTAATCACAGTTTTTATAACATTTTCACCTTTTCCACCTTTGGTGCTTTTTCCCTTTTTCCATTTCCATTCCACTGCCCATTCCACTGACACTTGATTGCTGCTACATTTCATTCAAGCATTGCCGCATATCAAAACGTGACTTTACCTAATTTCTGCTTAACGCAACGCATAACTTTTAATTCTGTTTGTCACCATCACCCACTCGGTTGCGCCAAAGCGACCAGCCTCACTTCTTGGGCAACGCTAATGCTTCCGGGCAACAAAGGAAGCAATCCAAGACTGAAGCAACGACAATTGTTATTGTATATTGGTGTTTTGTTGTTGGCGAGTAAGGGGTGTTGGGGTGTCGCGGGGGGGCAGCAAGTTAGAGCAGCGCACAAAATGTCCTGCGCTAATAAAATTATTCCATCATAAATCACATTACGCACATAATTCGCACAAAATTTACGCAAAACTTTGCGCGCGCGCGTACTGGAACGAGTCGAAGCGAAGCGAGCGAACACGAAGCCAGTGGTGGCGTGAGAGGCGATCTGGTTTCTATGTATTTAAAAATACTGGAAGCATCTTGGCTGGCTGACTGGTTGGTTGGTTGGTTGGTGGGTCGGTTGGTCGGTTGCTTGGTTGGTTGTTGGTGTGGACACTTTTATTTCATTTAGGTTTTTTTTTTGTTGCCGCTTCACTTTGGACGCACAACTTTTTGCGCAAACGTTGAAGAAAAAGTTTGAGCGCAACATTCATTGCGTCCTTCTCCCCTCTTCGCGAACTGCTCACCATCAACCAAGCAATACTGACAGCGTACGCAGTGCGTGAAAACATGTTTCAGCTGGCGGCTAGCGATGGCAGAGTGGCAAACGGGGCGCCAGCGTCGTTCAACTGCGGGCGGACAACATTTAAAACAGTTGTAAAAAGGGTTGCCACGCGGCACCTTGGCATTGTGCACTGACAGCAGTTTTTATTGTTGTGCGGTTCGCAGGAGACATTTCAACAGCGACACCAACACACCAGCCGAAACACCATAATTAGTTAAAAGCGCCAACGAGTGGCGGCAGCGCGCAGCGAGGGCAAAAGGATAATAGCGATGGCGTTTCAGCAATTTTGCAGCGCACATAAATAACGAAAGCATAAATTCTAAAAAAAAACAACAACAACAAAAATTTCGAAAATAAAACGGCAGACAAAACACAGAAACGAGCATAAAGGCGACGCAAGCCAAGTAGGACACTTTTTGGTGGAAATGTGTGTGTGTGCGTTAGTGTGTGTGTGTGTGTGTGTGTACGACTAGAGAAACGCGTCGAGCTACAGTTCACAATATTTACGATTTAAGGCAAATTGTTGTTGTTGTTGGCTATTGTGGGCTAAAATATTGTCTTCAAGATCATAGTGGCAACAGTGGAAGACAAGTCGTTTGTTGTTGTTGTTATTGTTCCTGTTGATTTTGTTGTTACTGCCAACTGCCATTGAAAACAGAAAGTTTTCAAATCAACTTTAACCCTTTGCCACGCACACAAGCAGCTGATGGAGATAATGTGAGATTATGTAGAATTTGATGGCAGCAAGTTTCAGACCGAAAAGAATCTGATGAGGTTTTGTGAAATTTTGTAGAATTTGTTGACAGAATGTTTACAAAGTGCGGTTTCAGAGAGCTTTCAATGCACCTTAACTCGTTAGTTAGTTTTATGAAGAATTTGAAAACATAAAGTTATAAAGTTGGAAAAGTTCTGTTTCAGAAAGTTTTAAAAAACCTTTCAACTGATGAGATTTTGTTGAAATTTTTCGAACTTGAAGACAGAAAGAAGACAAATATTGGTTTCAGAAAGCTTTAAAAACATCTCAACTGTTGATTTTTTCAGAATTTTGTCGAACTTGAAGACAGACAGATTACAAACATTAGTTTCAGAAAGCTTTAAGCGGTTTTAGAGAGCTTTCAATACACCTTTACTCGTTAATACTTTTATGAAGAGTTTGAAAACATAAAGTTGGAAAAGTTCTGTTTCAGAAAGCTTTAAAAAACGTTTCTACTGATGAGATTTTGTGGAAATTTGTGGATTTTGAAGACTGAATGATTACAAAGATTGGTTTCAGAAAGCTTTAAAAATATGTCAACTGATGATTTTTTGCAAAATTTTGTAGAATTTGAAGACAAAAAGATACAAGGATTAGTTTCAGAAAGCTTTAAGCGGTTTCAGAGAGCTTTCAATGCACCTTAACTCGTTAGTACTTTTATGAAGAATTTGAAAACATAAAGTTGGAAAAGTTCAGTTTAAGAAAGTTTTAAGAAAACCTTTCAACTTATGAGATTTTGTGGAAATTTGTGGATTTTGAAGACAGAACGATTACAAAGATTGGTTTCAGAAAGCTTTAAAACACTTCAACTGATGAGATTTTGTGGTAGTTTGCAGAATTTAAAGACAAAAAGATACAAAGATTAGTTAAAAAAATTTCAACTGAGGGTTTTTTGTGAAAGGTTTTAAGATTTAAAAATAGAGAAATTATAACGAATACTTTCAGAAAGCCTTCAGAAAGCATCGACTGATGAGATATTTCAGAATTTGGAGACAAAATGATTAGAAAGATTAGTTTCAGAAAGCTTTAAAAACATTTCAGCTGAAGTGATCTTTTAGAAATTTTTAGAATCTAGGGACAGAAAATTTAAAAATATTTCAATTAATATTTTTTTATAGAATTTTGTAGAAATTGAAGACAGAAAGATTACAAACATTAGTTTCAGAAAGCTTTAAAATCATTTCAACTTATGAAATTGTGTCGAAGATTGTAGAATTTAAAGACCGAAAGAGACAAAGAGTAATTTCAGAATGTTTTAAAAACATTGAAACTGATAATTTTTTGTCGAATTTTGTGGAATTTGAAGACAAAAAGTTTTCAATGTCAAGTTTCAGAAAGTT
Organism: Melieria omissa; assembly: GCA_963971225.1. Lineage (NCBI taxonomy): Eukaryota > Metazoa > Arthropoda > Insecta > Diptera > Ulidiidae > Melieria > Melieria omissa. Next base: position 22,406,919 of record OZ020268.1, read on the forward strand.
TTGAGTACACTTTAACCTGTTGAACTACTTCTGTGGTTTTATGGAGATTTGGAACATTTCATAATTCAGTTTTAGAAAGCTTGAACGAGGGAGACGTAAGATACGTCAAATCTCTGAAGTTTGGTGAAATTTTTTAGAATTCGTTGACAGGAGGTTTTCAAAGGTCAGTTTCAGAAAGCTTTGAAAGCATCTCAATCTATGGGATTTGTAGAATTTGAGGACAGAAACGTTTTCGATATCAAGTTTCAGAAAGCTGTGAGACACTTAAACTTGTTAAACCTCTGGTTTTATGGAGATTTTAAAAGTTTCAAAGTACAATTTCAGAAAGTTTTGAGTACACTTTAACCTTTTGAACCACTTAATTCAGTTTTAGAAAGCTTGAACGAAGGAGATGTAAGATACGACAAATCTCTGAAGTTTTGGAAAATTTTTTAGAAGTTGTAAAGAAAAGTGGTAAAAAATCAGATTTAGAACGCTTTAAAAACATCTCCACCAATAACAATTTGTGAAAGTTTATGGAATATGAAGACAAAAAGTTGTTCAATGTCAAGTTTCAGAAAGTTTTGAGTACACTTTAACCTGTGGAATCACTGCTGTTGTTTTATGGAGATTTGGAACGTTTCATAATTCAGTTTAAGAAAGCTTGAACGACAAATCTCTGAAATTTGGTGAAATTTTCTGGAACTTGTATACAGAAGGTTTTCAAAGTTGTATTTCAAAATGGTTTGACTTAATTTTAACCCGTCAAGGTGGCAATTGATGAGGTTTTGTGGAACTGTTAAACGATTCCAAGTTCTGATTTTGAAGGCATTGACGCCTATATAACAAATAGTTAGATAATGACGAAAGATCTCTATGTGACTGAATACAAAATGGGTCCACGAAATGGAACCCAATATGAATTAAGAAAATTTTATAATTTTGAATTTGTAATTTTTTAATTTTTTTTTTCATTTAGAATTGTTTTATAATTTTTAAACTTCGAAACAATTTCAAAACTAAATTTTTTAATTTAGTTTAGAAAAATTTTTAATACCAAAAAAAATTTTTTTAAATTTATAAACCCAAAAATATTTTTCTGAGAGGGTTACATCACATCGCTGCAGCTTCCGTTTCGTTCCCTTCAAACATTGCTCTGAGTATGCAACTCTCGCTTAAACTCTGCCAGCAAAAGGCCAACCCTTTTAGGATATTGTTTGCTGCTGTTGTTGTTGTTGTTTTTGAACCATTAAAAAAGTTTCTTCGGCGCAAAGTTTCTACTAAGCCCAGCAGCCATTTTCGGTTGCCATACGTAACGTTAAGATTGCCCACACAGCCACATTTTACGGCCACACCCACTAATTCAAATTTTCCAAATTCCCCCCCTCCCCCCAGCCCCTCATCAAATAACCCACAACAGCATAAAAGGGCCGCTGTGTTGTTGTTGTTGTTTTTGGTACTGTTGCAACGGTGCTGGCGTCTCCATGCCGCCCGGCTTTTGTATTCGCGAAATTTCCTGCGAAACGTTGAAATAAAGATAAATTGCGTAATTTAATATGCCAAGTTTTGGCTTTTTGTGACTATTATGATGTTGTTCTTGTTGTTGTTGTTGTTATTGTTGTTGGTTTTATTGTGCTTGTATTTATTGGTCTAATAATAATTATACTGACTCCACACAATCAAACGTTCCGCTCGTCCCCAAAGTTAATGTGTCACTTGAGTTGGAAGTAAAACCGCTTGCACCCCATTTTACCCCTTCCACAAGGCCCTCATATTTCGACACACCCTACAGGCACCACGGTGACAGTCAGACAGCCAGCCATGACGACATGGCAACAGTGACAGAGTTTCTTTGTGTTTGTGCGAGTCGCCATAAGACATTTGCTTTGGCAAAAGGGTTTTCTTGGTCGATTTTGCGGTTCAAAAGCCAACTGTGACTGCTATGAAGTACTATTGTTGTTGTTGTTATTGTTATTGCTGGTCTTGTAGCTATTTGGTATGCAAAATATTCAGCGGTTTTGTGCAAATTGCGTACAACTTGTTTATTATGATTGCCTATCAAATGTCATAATTACATTCTTTGTTGGTGTAGTTTAATGATAAATTAACGCATTTAAATATTTCACAATAAATGCGCACAGTGTTTATTGTTGTCGATGGTGATGTTGTTGTTGTTTTTGTTGTTGCAGGCAGTTAATTTTAGTGCTGCAAAAACGTTGTAGAAATTCTTGAGAAATTATTTATTGGTGCGTAAAATGTTGAGGCATAAAATTTTGAGAAGAAATTAAAAGTTAAAAAAAAAATTTTTTTAAATTAAGAAATTTAAAATTTAGGTAAAGAAATACAAATTGTGATTGTTGTAGGAATAATTAAAAAGTTTTATTAGAAGTTATTTAACTCTGATTGAAGAAATCATTTGTTAACTGAGTGATTTCTGAATATTTTATCAATTTAAGAGTATGAAATTAGTTCACTTTGATGCGCTGTAACTTGAAAACTTGAGAGAATACATACACAACAGTTGATGGCTTCAAAATCTGTAGACAATTCTCTGTCAAAATGTGGTTTAGGCATTCAAATTATTTCGGGTAATAAAAAGTTGGAAAACATTAAAAGTTTAACGATTTTCAAACTGTAACTTTTTCTTAGTTCCAAATGGTGAGCAACCACTTTGAAGCGTAAAATCTTGAAAACTTTCTGAAGTATATTTTTGGAATATAATGCAACAAATTTGAATGGATTTTAATTTATCGATTTGTATTTGAAACTTTTCGGTTTGCTTTTATAATTAAAAGTTTAAAGACATTCAACAAAACCATCTTCTAAAAATGTTATCAGTTTAAAGCCATCAAATTGCATCAGTTCGACGTGCTATAAGTTGAAAACTTTCAATGACTTTTATGGAGAAAATCATGGTAATTGAATTTGCAGACAATTCTCTGTCAAAATGTGTTTTAAACATTCGAATTAATTTCCATACGAAAAAGTTATGAAGCATTAATTTCAAAAGAAGAAATTTTCAATTTTGAAACTTCAAAATTTGTCTTATTCAAGCGGTAAAGTTGCTTCACTTTGATGCGTCAAATCTTGAAATCTTTCCACAGCATGTTTACGGTGAACTATGTAACATAATTCTATGAAATATTCTCTGTCGATATGTGTTGGGAAACTATCAGTCGGTTCTAATAGTAAAAAGTTACAAATATTTAGTCGAGCGATTTACTAAACTTTTCGCTTCACTTTGACAGGTTGTAACTCGAAAACTTTCATGAGCATCTATGCAGCAAGCTATGTCAACGAAATCTGCAGATAATTCACACTGAAAGTATGTTTTGAACAATGGAATTGATGCCAATAACTTAAAGTTATGAGGTACCAGGTATGCGCCTATGAAACCGGTATTTATTTTTGAAAAAACACGTTTATTGTGAGGAAATGATTACAATTTTATTCTTCAAAGTAATGGCCATTGCTAGCTACACATTTTTCCCATCTCTCAGGCAATTTATGGATGCCTCGCCAAAAAAATGTTTCGTCTTTTGCCTGAAACCAATCATCGATCCATTTTTTGGCTTCTGCGTGAGAATTGAAGCGCTGTTCCGTTAATGCGTGGCCCATCGATGCGAACATGTGATAATCCGAAGGCGCCAAGTCTGGTGAGTAAGCCGCATGAGCAAGAGCTTCCCAGTTGTGCGATGCAACCAATTCTTTGGTGGCTCTCGTGCGGTGTGGTGGTGCGTTGTCATCGAGGAAAATCACTTTGTGTTGCCTGGCTTCATATTCTGGGCATTTTTGGCGTATAGCACGGTTCAAATCGGCCAATTGTTGTTGGTAACGTTCACCGTTAACCGTTTCACCAGGTTTTAGAAGGGCGTTTTTCTTCAAATGGTAACACAAAATTAACTGTGTCCGCGAATCGTAATTTGTAGGCACGTAATCCGACATTTTCCGGAGCGTCAAACAATGCGTTGTTGGATGAAACTTGACAAATTGTGAACTGAATATTGTTGACATATGACAGAAGAAGTAAACATGACATTTGGTACGGATTCGAAGTTTATAAATATTCGGCTATTTACCGCTAGATGTCGTTACCGGTTTCATAGGCGCATACCTGGTATGTATGTACAGTCTATTGATTACCCCACTAAATTTTAATGTATTTTCTAGTTGCTTCAGTTTGATGCTCTATAACTCGAAATCTTCCGAAATCTTCAGACTATTCTCTTTCAGTTTTTGCATCAAACATTCAAATTGATTTGAATTAAAAGTAATAAGAAATGACTTCAAAATCTGCTGACTTCCTAACTTATAAAATTTTCCAAGTTCTCAGTGCTTTACTGAGATGCACTGCTACTAGAAAATATTTAGAAAAATACTTTTAAAAATTTATGACATCTAAGTCAATGGGCTCTCTATTGATTCGTGTCAGAAACCATTTAAATTTACGGACAAAAAAACCAAACAAATCAACCCCTTGCAACTAACTTCCATCAAATATTGTATTTAAAAGTTAGCATCCCAAGCCAAGAAAAAAATTTACAAAATTTCATAATGTTGCTCATAAAATTGAAAAATGCTTCTCTAAAATATAAAAATTTTTAACTTTTCCCTAGCAATGATTTTTATGAACCAAACAAATCAACCCCTTACAACTGACTTCCATCAAATATTATAAAACTTAGCATCCCAAACCAAGAAAAATGTTTTACAATTTAAAACTTTTGCTCATAAAATTGAAAAATTGTTCTCGAAAATATAAAAATTGTTAACTTTTCCCCAGCAATGATTTTTATGGAGGCAGCAACACAATAGAAAATCAACAAAATAGAAACCTCATCATGAACAACGACACCGAAACTTTCAAATTAGCCAAACGTATGCATACATAACATGCACAACAATAACAACAATATTAACAACAACAACAACAATCACATTGCATTGAGTTGTTGCTATGTTGCACGTTCCTAGCGGTGAGCACAAAAATGGTACAAGTACGCCAAAGCGTGCAAGAAGGGTGACCAGCTTAGCTGTCGGTTGGTGCAGCTCGTTTCTCAGCGGTTTCTGGTTGTACTTATTTGTTGTGAAGAGGGTTAAGGGGAACTTTTGGCGCATACAAAGTGTAACGAAATTGCTGGCAAGTGATTTAAATCAGTGATGCTGTGTGGTGTGTTAATGGCCAAGAAACTTTGGCTCGAACAAAACCATTTCAACGCGTGGACACGCTTCACCAACAGCAATAACAACAAAAATTGCAACACTGCACAGATTCTGTTTTTTTTTTGGAGGGGAATTTTCGAACAATTCTCATTTTTCTTGTTGGTCTTTTTGTTTTTAGAAAATTAAGCGCCCATAAACATTTTACTTTCCCCCCCTCATTCATAGACGGCGATGTTGCACGAAAATTGTTTTGGACGAGGGTGAGTCAGCGTGTGAGCGAAATGGGGCGCAAAAACATTGCTGCTGCTGCTCGTATTGCTTGGGGTCTCTGAGCATCGTTGTTGTTCTTTTCGCTGCTCTGCACCCGCATGCCGGCTGCATGTTTTGCACTGCGTGCGTTCAACAACAATAACAACAACAACAATATGCACATTGGATAGCTGCTAAAGTATAGTGTAAATATCAACAACAACAAGAGCAACAACTGGCCGCATTTCATCATCAAAAGCACTTTAGTAAAATGTATATTTAACGTTTGCCACCCAACATGGAGGCTTCCGATATTTTGGGCTCCACTACAACACTACGCACCTCGACTTCTACGACTTCGACTACTACTTTTGGTGCTTCCTCCCATCGCCCGCAGTGAAAGTGCTCGCTCGCCACATACAAACATACATATAAAACATATTGCGACCAAAGTACTCGCAGCCAATGAGTTCCGTATTCGCCAATATGTGTAAACATTCCCCAAAATGTGTATGTGCAATCAAAGTAGGGTGACCATATTTCCACAAAAATGATGGGCATATAACTATGTAGATATTTTAGTACTGTAAGATCTTAAATTTGAACCAAAATCTTCATTTTGAACCTAGTACCAGAAGATCTTCAATTCGAACTGAATGTTCAACTCGAACCAAGAACCGGAAGACCTTAAATTCGAATTAATCTCAAATTCTATCCGGAATCTTCAACATGAAACAAGTACCGAAAGATCTTTAATTCGAATCGAAATCTTCAACTCGGACCGGAATCTTTAACTCGCACCAAATGCACTAAAATCTCACCACGCACCGGAAGATCTTCAATTTGGAATGGAAAATCTTCAATTCGAATCAATTTTTAATTCTAACCAAAATCTTTAATTCGAACCAAGTACCGAAGATCGTCAATTCGAGTAAATTTTCTTAATCTAATTAAAATCTTCAACTTAAACCAAGTACGGGAAGGTCTTCAATTCGAACTTGAATCTTCAATTCTAACCGGAATCTTCACTCGAACGAAGTACCAAAAAATCTTCAATTCATACTGAAATCTACAAAATATACGAAAGAATCTTCAATTTGAATTGGAATCTTCTACTACTATGGAATGATCAACTCAAACTAAGTACCGGAAGATCTTCGATTTGAACTGGAGTCTTCAATTTTAAAACGAATCTTCTACTCGAACCATTTACCGAAAGATCTTCAATTCGAACCAATCTTTAATTCTAATAAAAATCTTCAACTTGAACCAAGTAGCGAAGATCTTCAATTCGAGTCGAAATGTTCAATTCTAACCGGAATCTTCAACTCAAACGAAGTACCGGAAGATCTGCAATTAGAAGATGAATCTTCAATTTTCACCAGAATTTTCAACCAGAACCAAGTGCCGAAAAATCATAAAGTCGATCTGAAGTCTACTGAATATACCATAGGATCTTCAACTGGAACTAAAATCCTTAACTTGAACCAAGTACCGAAAGATCTTCAATTCGAATTAATCTTTAGTTCTAACAAAAATCTTCAACTCGCACCAAGTATTGGAAGATCTTCAATTCTAACTGGAATCTTCAACTTCAATGAAATACCGGAAGATCTTTAATTCGAACTGAAAAGTCTAACTGGAATATACTGAATATATCGAAGGATCTTCAACTGGAACTGAAATCCTCAATTCTAACTGGAATCTTCAACTTGAACGAACTTCCGACAGATCTTCAATTCGAACTGGAAGCTTAAATTCAAACCGGAATCTTCAACTCGCTCCAATTACCGGAAGATCTTCAACTCGAATCGTAATCTTCAATTTGGATTGCATACCGGAAGATATTCAAATACTCGTTTGATTTTAAGGTCCTTTCTACTTACATTTAAACCCAGTTACCCACTTTTATACTGTTTGGAGTGAAGGTGAGAAGTTTCCATACACTTTTAAAATTTGCTTAATAATTTTTCGTAACAACTTTTCGTAATGCTAGTCCTCTCAGAAATAAGAACCACTGCACCATTGATGGTTTTGTTTGTTAAGATTCCAAAAAGATCATAACAACTTTACTTTGAATAGTTGGAAAGGACTTGCTTTTCCTTAAGATCCTTAGAGACTTGAAGTGGTAGCACAATGGATCAACTGAACTTTCTTGCGTTCCTGTTAGCTATCCTCCTACACTTACTTAGGCACTTGAAGCTAAAGGAGATGTCTAGAATTTCACACCACGTATAAGAATATTTTACAAGTCCTCTTAGGCTATGACAAGCTTATCTCTGATTTTCTGAATTTTCCACGCTGTATTCTCTCGCTTATGCGCGTCATTATTGAAAGTGAGTTGGTCACCTTAGTACAAATTGAAAACGCAGCACACTCCATGCCATTCTCCATTTCTCTAACATGGCTCTTTATTTGTGTCTTATTTTTCTTCGAAGCGAAGCGAAGGATGCGTCAACAATTTATTATCTACTACAAGTTGGTTGGTATTTCCCTTCGTGAACTATGTGCAATTTTCCACGCTGTATTCGGTTGCAGTGATTTGCGCTGCTGGCGCTGCCACATTCACTAATAGGAAATTTAAGAGCAAAAGCTCACATGCATGTACACATATAATAAATGCATACACACACATGCATGCAAAAGCCATCCGTAGATATGCATATTCTAGCAAAAGTACAATTGTATAATTGATTGTCGTATGTGCAGTGCGCGTGCAAAACACATACGCCAAAACATTTCTAAGTGCAGCTTAGAAGGGTTTGTCTTACGTTCCATTGAAATGTTATTAAAATAGAATTTAGCCACTACGTTTTGTCAACACAGTGGCAACACTGGCCATATCTAACTACCCACATCGTTGCAACAAAATGACTGCTTCTGCTTGTGACTGCTTCTGTGAAATTGTGTGGGAGTTTACTTTCATTTGCCCATATTTATGAAGCATATCATTTATGTTGTAGCTGTTGTTGTTTTTGCTGCTATGTTTTTATGTAATTTACTTTAGTGAAATAATTTTGTCAAAAACGATTTTACTTGCAGCTTTCCCAGTGGTGTTGCTGCTGCGGCGGCTTGTCGCAATTTAATTTATCTTAACTCCCCATTGCGGCCAACCGTACCCCTTCCTTCTATCTTTCTCCCTTTCCTCTGTGAAATTGCTTACTTGTCTGCTTGGTTTGTCTGTCTGTCTCTCGTTTTGTCTGTCCATTTGTCTATCTGTTTGGTTTGAAATTTCACTCTTCTGTTTTCTTTGTATTATTTGGTTGTTTGTTTTTCGCCAGCAATGTGGGTGTGGCAACGCGTACGCTTGCAAAGTTTGTTTGCCTTTCTGCATTTGTTGTCTTTAGCTGTGAGAAAGCAAAAAACTTATTTCATATAAAATTGTGCTATAATTAAATGGAGTTTTATTGTGGCTGATTGGCTGCATCCAAGAAAAGCTACGCACACCGCAGCTAATCGTTTGCTTTCCTATTTCTATTTGGCGGCCATTTTTCGGGGCATGGCAATGGACAATAAGAAATTTCGTGTTAATAAATTACTGCAGTTGAGTTTTGATTCAAATTGAGTGAATTTTATGCATCATGAAATTTGTGGCATAAAAGATGGGCTTAAAGAAAAATTGTATATATCTGTGAATATTTGAGAAAAGAACTTCAATTTAGACAAATTTTTTTCGTGGCTAAAGTAAATGAACAAATATTTGATTTCAACTTGTTGTACTAAACTTTCTATATTTAAAATTTTTTATATTTAAGTTCATATATAAAGTTTTGTTTTTAATATTTATTGTTACATTTCAAAAAAGTAAAGCTTAATTAAAAAAAAACATAAAAAAGGAAACCGAAAACCATGAATTCGAAATTTTAACATTCCCCAATTAAAATTCGTAACGAAGGCTCTATAATTTTTATAATTTTTGCAACTCTTTTGGGAAAAAAATTTGTGTAATATTCCAAATTATTTGCAGTAAAACTAGTAATAACGCTAAAAGATTTCACCCTCATTTTAGAGTACATGAATTTTTTATTAATGAAACGGTCCAGAATGCTGACAGCTTCTCTAATCTCTAATACACACGTCACAGCACACACACAGCCCAGTCTGTTTGTCTGCCTAACTACCTGTCTGCCATCCAGGCAATTTTCTCTCTTCTCTCTCCTGCCCCACTTCTAGTTGCTCCTGGCTGGCTATCCTGCAGCCTCCTCGTGTCTGCCTGTGTCTAACGAGCTCGCCTGTTGTCTCGGAAACGCTTCACCCGCTGCCACTTTTATATGTTTTTGCCAAAGCAACGCTTCACCTTTTGCTGCCATTAAAGGCACAACAATGGTGCACACGTTCCATTTGACAATGGATACAACAAAAACAACAACAAAAACAACAACAACAACTAGTTGTAGTACACACATCGCCACTAAACAATGGAAGCCAACTAATTTCCGCCATTGTTTAAATGCGCAGGAAAAAGATGAACACAAGAATGAATAGAAAAAAATATGGCAGCAAACATTAAACAGTAAAACAGAAAAAGCAACAACAACCGAGTGGGTGGAATTAGAAATAGAACAAATGCTAAGATCGTTGTAGTCATCGTAATCATCATCAGTAGGAGCAACAGCAGCAGCTGCAACAACAACAGCAGCATCCACATTAACATTAACAAGCGGTGCGGTTGAAACGGCAGCAACGCACGGAATTTCGCCATTTCGAGTGCACTATCAATGCGGCTCGCACACTAACAGGCAGACACTCATACACACACACACGCAGACACAGCAGCACAAATATCCTTTTGCAAACATGAAGCGGTACGCTGCGTGGGCTACGTGCATGAAGTGTTTACATTACATTAGGCTAAAACGATGCTAGTTCGCTCACACATACACACACACATGAGCAGTTGTATGTCCTATAGAGTACCATGAATTTTTATCGGCAACCGCTATGCATATGCGCGTGTACAAGTGTGTGTTGGTGCTATGCTCATGTTTGCTAATGTCATTAAATCCCTTTTCGCTTAATTAATATAACAAAGACACAGGCAGAAAAAGTTGTGGCTGCTGCGTTGGTTTTTCGGTTGAATAGTGCGTCGCTTAAGTGTACTCGTGATGCCACAAACACATGCAAGTATTATGTATACTCGTACCTATGCAAAGGTACGAACGGTACTTAGAAACACATCAGAAAGACAACAGCTAATAGATCCAGGAACAATTCATGGGGCGAAGGACGAAACCTGGAGACTGATTTAAAAATTTGCAATGTAACTTTGCATTGATGTATTGTTGCTCAAGCTGGCTGTATAGTTTTTTAGTTGCACTACTAAAAAACGAATAACCCAGAAGCTTCTTTTAACATATTAAAAATATATAAATTTAGAATCGAATGCTCTCAATTTGAACAGTAAAAATCGGGAGTTAAAACATAAAATTTCTATGAATAGTACTTCAAAATACAAACAGTTTAGAATGTATTTTGTATTTCTGTATTTTATATGCATGATTCAGTACAACAAATTGGCATTCGATGATATTCAGCTATATTAAGTGGTATTCAGCATTATTCAGCTATGTGCAAACATGATAAGTTTTATGCAATCACACTTGGTGCCACTCTGTTTCTATTTTTAGCAATGATTTCAAGTACACAAACCTTTGTTTGGTGATATTCAGCTATATTAAGCGTCATTCAGGTTTACTCAGCTGTAAGCAAATACACTAAGGCCTAGGAAATCACACTTGTTTATAATATTCTGCTATTTTTAGCAAACATTTTAAGTATTAAAACTTATATTTGGTGATTTTCACCTATATTTAGCGACTTTCAGCTTTATTCAGCAGTATAAAATTATACTAAGACTTAGGAAACCACACTTAATGGCAATGTTCTACTACTTTCGGCAAACATTTCAAGTATTTAAGACTTAAGAAACCACACTTGATGGCAATGTTCTACTACTTTTGGCATCCATTTTAAATATTAAAACGTATCTTTAGTGATATTTAGCTTCATTTAGCGACATTCAGCTTCATTAAGCAGTATAAAATTATGCTAAGACTTAGGAAACCACACTTGATGGCAGTATTCTACTATTTTCAGCAAAGATTTCAAGTACTCAAACCCATGTTTGGTGAAATTCAGCTAAATAACATTCAGCTTTATTCAGCTGTATAAAATTATACTAAGACTTAGGAAACTAAACTTGATGGCAGTATTCTACTACTTTCAGTAAATATTTGCAATATTCCAATCTATTTTCAATGATATTCAACTATACTCGTATTTAGCGGTATTCAGCTTTATTCAGCTCTATAAAAACATACTAAAAATAATACAGTCGCACTTGGCAAAAATATTCTAAAATTTGAAGCAAACTTTTCAAGTACCTAAACTAATGTTTGTTGATATTCAGCTATACTAAGCGATATTCAGCTTTATTCAGCTACATGAAAACATACTAAAAACGATGCAATCATATTTGGGGACAATATTCAGCTACTTTTAGCAAACATTTCAAGTAGTCAGCTGCATTCAGCCACATTCATTTATATTTGACTATGTTTGATTCTAATATTTTGGTGTTTTCAATAAAAATGAAATATTTTCAGCCTTATTTAATGCTACTCAGGTATAAACTGACATATTCAGCTCGTCATTTGGTATAAATTTAGTCAAATTTAATGAGCAAAGCTAATAATAATAATAAAAATAAATAATAATTCTGATATTTTTTGCCAAAATTCTAAGTATTCAGCTGCATTCAGCTACATTCGTCTATATTTGATTATGTTGAGATTTCATTAACTAAACTCCGCAGTAATATTCTAGTGTTTTCATTAAAAATTCACTGTTTTCATCTACATTCAGCGCAATTCAGCTTTATGCAGCGATATTTTCAGGCTTCGTATTAATTAAATTACAATTAGTAAACATATTCAACTTTTTTTAGCTAAATTCAGCTTAATTGAATGGTTTGGATGTGTATTCAGCGCTTTTAAGCCAATAATATTTAATATTTTCAGTAAAATATGAATGCTTTCAACTATATTGAGCAATATTTTTTGGCTAAATTCAACTCATTTGAGTAGCTTGGAGCTGTATTCAGCGCAAAAAGCCACATTAAGTATTTTATTTTAAAATTAAATGCTTTCAACTATATTCAGCAAAATATAGTACACTTTGTTTTAATTTAATTGCATTCAAAAAACATATTCAGCAGTTGTCAGCTATATTGAGTTACTTTCAGCAACATTCAGCACTTATAAGCCATATTCAACTAAATTCACTGATACTAGGAATAATTGAAATTCGCTTTGAAAACAAAAATTGGACTATTTGTAGAAACCTCAACTCTTTTCAGCTTTATTCAGCTATATTCAGCTACGTTTATCTATATTCAGCAACATTTAACCATGTTTTTCGGCATTAAATTACCCTGGGTGATTGAATTGGACTATAGTGACTACACTTAGCACTTCTGAGCGTTCCTAAACTGCAATTTATTCAACCAAGTACAGTTCAGATCAATATTCAGCAACATTCAGCTGTTCAGCAGTTTCATTTTTCCTAAATTTATTCAGGTAGTGAGCAACTTGAAGCATGCAGATCGTTGCTTATATACTTTCAGCTAAATTGCTTCATTCAGCTCTATTCAGCAACTCCAAAGTGAATGCTACCAAAACCCCAATTTATATTGCAAACCCTAGAGGTCTTTATAACCTTTTCTCATTTATGTCAGCAAACTCCAAAATGCCTCATTAAGTAATGCAAGTCTCAGCAGTCTTTTAGACATTTCCACTTTCAACAGTTGCGCTGCATTGAACTTATTGCCTCAAATTACATTGAATACAGCGACACCTTGTTTGAATGTCTTCAATTTCACTAGTCGCGCGTACTTATTCACCTCTATCCATTTACACTCTCCCCCAAACCCACTTTAGCTCTGAGCAAAAATTAATTACCCGACTACGTTTTACATTAGCGAAACAAATATTTAATGGCGCACTGTCCTCCCAACTCCACGTACAGTAAGAGTATCTAATCTTATTTAAAACTCACCTGCAAAGTAGGCCAACATGGCGGTTAGGACGACTGCTACTAGTATTAAGGCGATACTCAAACATTTCCAGGAACATCGGTGTTGACAGCGCTTATCTATGTGAAACCTGCAATGAAACGCAAACAACACACACACAACGTTAATGTTAGCGAACGAACAATGGCACCAACTGTACATAGTGATGGAACGAAAAAAAAACGAAACGACAACGGTCGCCATGGTGGAACCAGACGGTTGGACCTTTTCTGAAAATTAAATATAATTATGCACTACACAGCGCACCAACGCAACCCACACTCCAGCGATGCGCTTATCTTAATTGTGTTTGTGTAGATACTGGTGTGGGTGTGAGTGTGAGTGTAATGTTGATTAAAAATGTTATTTTAACGAAAAATTGCAAAGACCAGCCAGAGAAAGGGTTTGCATGCACAAGGAGGATGCAAATAATTGGATTAGTCGTCTATCTAATATTTGCGCACAGCAAAAACATAATGAATTTTCATTTTGTTTTTATTTCGTTCGTCATACGTGAAAATGTTTCAGCTTAACGAGTGAAACATAAACGTAGCTTAGTCTAAATGGTAACTTTGTGAGTAGATATTCATTGCTTTTTGGTTTCCACAGCTGAGTGACCATCTTCTCGTTCGTAAAAGTGTCCAAGTTCAGACTTCGGAATTTTGCCCAAAGCTTACAGTTTCTGCATTTTTATCAATTTATTCATATTGATCCCTCTAAAGACTATATATTCAGTTAGTTAATCTATTTAATCACATTGTGATTTCCTCATTTATTCGTGCGTCAGCCTCAGTTTCATCTGATTAGTCCGCCATCCCTTTATTTGCCCGTTCACCTTCCTAAGTTTGTTTCTCAATCTATTGTCCCTTAAAAGTTCCGGCTTATATCAGTATTTCGTCAACCAATTCCGGTACGTTTGTGCATCTATCTACTTGACTACTAGCTGATCTGACCATCCCGAGATTTCCTAATATATCTGTTCGCTACTTATGTCGTTTGTCTTTCTTTCCTCAGATTGTTTCTCAATCTATTGTCCCCTAAAAGTTAAGGCTTCTATAAGTATTTCATCGACAAATTCTGGTACCTTTGTCGATCTATCTACTTGACAACTAGCTGATCTGACCATGCCCAATATTTCGTAATATATCTGTTCGCCACCCCGGTCGTTTGTCTTTATATTGACCTCTAAAAGTCTCATCTTGCATCAGTGTCTTCGTATGTCGACTTCTTCTGGTCCATACACTCAAAGATTGGCTAACTCAATCAGTACATAATTTTTTATTTATCCGCCCATCTACTTCAGTTTGTTTGGCTTCTTTTGTCTCTTTAAAGTCAAAGCTTACATTAGCATTTCCGCCGTTCGACTTGTTCTGGTATATCTACTGGACGGTTAGCTAATTTGATCAGTCCGTGATCTCTTCGTTGTACCATCCGCCCTACTCAGTTTATTCTTCTATTGTTCCTTGAAAATCGAAGCTTATATCATCCGTCAGCCGATTTGCTCCGGTCACAAGTTTGCTGTTAATCTCTACGTTCAAAGATTCACTTGTTCGTTTATTTCCACATAATCATCATTGCTTTCTAGAATCTCAAACTAGATATAAATTCGAGCAGGATCACTTCTACTTGCCACCGAGGACAGTTCGCAGCCACTGATTGTATATCTTTCCAGTTTAACTGGAGTTACCACTTGATTTGTAGATCAATCTATAAACTTGAACTGGGCTTACTGGGTCTAGTCATCATCGCTTTCTAGAATCTGAAACTAGTCATAGAATCACTCCTACCCGCCACCGAATTCAGTGCTTGGCCACTAATTTCATCTCTTTCCAGTTTAACTCGAGTTACCGTTCAGCTTGTTCTGGTCTGTTACTCATCTATAAACTGGACGAATAGCTGATCTGATTAGTCTTGATCTCTTCATTTGTCTCTATTAAACTTTTATTTAACCTTGAAACTCTATGCTTACATAAGTTTATCCTTCGGTCAATTTGTTCTGATCACAAGTAAGCTTTGGTCTCTGCGTTAAACTATTCATTAGTCCGCCTATTTCCACATAATCATCATAGCTTCCAAGAATCTCAAACTAGCCGTAGAATCTTGTCCATTAGTCCTAGTCACGTAAAACCACTTCTACATACTCGATACTTAATTCAATTCTTGAGAATTGATTTCCTTCCCTTTTATCTCAAGTTGAGCAGCCCTACGATTGATAATATTTCTTTAGGACTTGTGAGGCCTAGTGGGCGTTCTTCCTTGGTAGACTAGTGGATTTTAATCCATGGTCTTCCATACAAATCTACTATCGTCTTTCTTTCTATCGTTGATGTGTCCTATCAACTTTTATTTCTGACTTCAGAATCCTATGTTTAGAGGAGCTATTTGTGCTTTCTTGAGATTCTATTCAGCCAGAAGATACTATTTGGATGCTGGGACTAGTATCTCTGGAGCTAGTAGCTCTGCTTTTTTTAAATTCTATTAAACTAGAAGAATTGATTTCCATTCAGTTATTTAGCTGCTCTATTTCTCCCTTTGGTTCTATGCTAAAAGATTCTTTATTGATTGATATATCAAACAGCTTCATTCTTGATTTCCTTAGGCCAAAGGATTTGATTTTCATTCCGTTATCAAACAGCTGTATTTTTGTATTCTTGAGATTCCATTAGGTCAGAAGATAAGATTTTGGTTCAGGTATCTAGCAGTCCCATTAGTGTTTTCTTGAGATTCCATTATACCAAAAGATTCGATATCGATTGATATATCTAGCCGAACTCATTCTTGTCTTCTTAAGATTCCATTAGGCTAAACAAATTTATTTTTATTCCAATATCTAACAGCCGCATTTCTATTTTCTTGAGATTCCATTAGGTCAGAAGATTTGATGTAGATTCATATATCTAGCAGCTTAATTCTTGTCTTCTTAAGATTCCATTAGGCTAAACGACTTGATGTCTATTCCGATATCTAACAGCTGTATTTATGTTTTCTTGAGATTTCATAAGGCCAGAAGATTTGATTTCGCTTCAAATATCTAGCAGCCCCATTAGTGTTTTCATGAGATTTTAAACCAGATTAGACCAAAGGATTCAATATCGATTGATTTATCTAGCAGCTTCATTCTTCAGTCTTCTTAAGATTCCATTAGGTATTAGGCCAGAAGAATTGGAGTATAATCCTCTATAACTGTTTACGAAGATTTCAGAACGTCTTTTTAGTGCTGTAATTATTTTCCAAATATATATTTTTCACATTCTTTTGATTAGGGCACATGGGACTCGAAGAACCTAACCTACCATTTACCTGTCCCACCGTGCGTCTATAAAATCGTAGTTCTTCACAGCACTCCACACATTTGAGCATCTTTTCAAACATTTTATTCATCTATTACTTAAATATTCTCCTCTAAATATTCTTCGAACTTCAAGTGCGCCGCACAGCCTCCGTAAAAAGAAATATCGCAATCTCTCCATAACCATTTACATTTATGACACAAAGTGACAAAGCTGCGCTGTCAATTCACACATCCACTTCAAATTAATTGCCACCCACAAGCAATTAGCAACTATTGCCGCCCGTCACGCCGCACCCAAACCAGCACCCGGACCGGTCCCAGCACAGCCGAGCAATGTCAATAGCGAAGCGACGCAAGATGCCAAGTGTTGCCATTCATTTGACACTCGACGGCCCACACCCGGTCGCACTGACACGTTGCGTGTGCAATGTGCAGTGTGCAGCGTGCAATGTGTGGGCGCAATATTTCTTTCTCCCCCTCTCTTTCTGTCGCTGGTCGACACTTTGCCAACGTTGCATGTCATATTTGCAACCTTTTCGCATTAAAATAAAAGCATGCAAGGAAAATGTTGTGTGCATTGGTGTCGGCGGTGGTGGCGGGGGCCAAAACGGTGTGTCAACACAACATTAATGCGCACAAATATTTTTTCTTGCCACACTGACGCAGTCGACGAGCGGCCTGTCAGCGCGCGCTTGGGCGCATCCTGACTGGCAGCTCACGTGCGCTTTGCATTTGAATGCTGCGCCATGAATCACCGCGACTGGTGGCATAAATTTGCGCTTCATTCAAATTTCTTCATTATTTGCGGCAGCGCGACTGCTTTATTATTGACACAACGGGAAATTGGTCATTAGTTGTAGACACAGTTAAGTGCAGCGCGCCTGACGCTGCATGCCACTGCACACTGCATGCTGCACGTTGCACATTGCACGTTGCGGCAAAGTGTCACGACATGATTTCTGAAAAAATATTTAAAAAAACCCAAATACAACAACACTAACGAAATGCTTGTTATTTTGCGCTTTTGCCAACTAAGCGTTGCCATTTTCAATGCAAATTAGTGTTTACTTTGACATTGCAGGTTCGAGTTGCGAAAAAAAAATGCACACTGCACGTTGGTTGGTAATGGACAGAATTTATCGTCGCTGCGGTGTCGAGTGGAAATGTTTTACATTTTCTCGCCTAACACGCGCAAGATTTAGTTATTTTGCATAGAGAATTTGCGGCGTGAATAGTGCACACGCTGCGCCGCATAATGCTGGCAGCTGTGGTCGAAGCGCTGCTTCCTTACAGCATGCAGCTTACTGAATGCAGGTGAGAGCGTTGGCCAGAAAAATGTCGCAGTCATTAAATGCAAAATATTGCACATTTGTGGCACGAAATGTCCACATTATGTTCGACCGTTGGAAATCGTTGAAATTACACGCTGCCATAAATTAAGAGTCGAAATGGTTAACAGAAAATTCTAGAGCGCTTAACACATTTGCTGTTAGTGGTCAAATTTTCAAGCAGCAAATCTAAAGTGTTGCAAGGAAGGGTGCTTCAACCGATTTTGTTGGCTCAGCATCATTCTGTGGTTTGGGAAGAGAAGTATTTTTCATACTAACCAGAAAGGACGAGATAATCAGCTGGAATCAATACTGGAACAACTTACCAGGACCAGAACATTTCAAAGCTATTATTGGGTCTTAGATAAGGAAAAGGTTCAAGGAGTGTTTGACCCTAATAAAGGCTAAGTTGTCCAACGTTGGCGCAAAACCATTCTGCGGTTTAAGAAGAGGAGTTCTCTCCATACTGACCAAAACGGATGAGATAATCAGCTGGAATCCACCAACTATGCAGGACTAGAACATTCCAAAGCTATAATTGGGTCTTAGATCAAAACAAGATACAAGGAATGTTTGAGTCTAATGAAACTAATGTGGAACTATCACCTGGCTTAGTGAGGAATTGGTGCAGGTTCTGCTTGCAGGAAAATGAAACTGCCATACATATCTCAGAAGAATGAACTGTACTTATGCATGATCGAAAGAAGCATCTCGGTGACTGTCTGAGAACAACTTCTAATTGTTAATCCAGAGGTTTAGAAGCCACAAAATAAGGGCATTAGATCTCTTAGGTCGCAGTGCTCTTTCCCCTTTAATTATAATAATAAGATTGAAGTGATCTAAGTCCAGAGAACCTACACATTATTTCTTTGAACTGTTGATGAATAAATCGACTTTGGTCTTTTGTTTAACAGGATTTGGTTCCAGCTTTATCAACTTCCCAAAAAAAAACTGCAATTTTCTCTGAACAACTTAAAAAGGGTCCAAACAAATTTTAACTTTCTATAAAAAAAATTTTCCTTTTTTATTATTTCATTTTTACCTGCATATACCTGGTAGATACCTGAAATGACTTTCTCCTACCTGAAATTACTTTCTCCTAAATTAAAAACTGAAATTTCCTCCTAAAATTAAAAAAAATTTCCGAAAAATTTTAACTTTCTATAAAAAAAAATTTTACTTTTTTATTATTTCATTTTTACCTGAATATACCTGGTAAATACCTGAAATAACTTTTCCCTAAATTAAAAAAAATTTAAATTTTCTTCGAAAAATTAAAAAAATATCCTAAAAATTTCCTTTAAAAAAAATAAATTTTTGTTTATAATTGTGGAATAATGAAGAAGTATTAAATTTTTTATATCTTAAACTAAAAAAGTTACAAGGACGAAATTCAAGGATGTAGTAGTGTACCTATCAGTCCTTGAGATGTCTTTTTTTCAAAACAACTATTGGAAATTTGCAAGGATATTTAAGGATAAAGTTTTAAAAGCACATTTTCAATACCTCTTCTTCTCGTTTTTCACCAAATTAGTGAATTTTCTTAGATTCTAAGAATTTTACTCTTTGATACCCATATTGTTATTCTACAATGCGCTCAATTTTAAAAATAATTGTTTGAAATACACATGTCCTTGCAATTTCATAGTCCTTTAAAAAAAATCCTGACGTCAGAGAGAACATCTAAAAACGCAGTTTTACTACATTTGGCCCCTAGATTTGCAAGTATATCGATTTTTTGCCGCACGGTGTATTCAGCCATCAACAGCAGCAATGATGTCAGCCTGGAGATAAAGCGAAGGATAACTCTTGCCAACAGGTGCTACTACGGTCTCGGTAGGCAATTGAGAAGCAGAGACCTCTCTCGACCGACAAAACTTGCACTCTATAGGACGCTTATCTTGCCCGTGCTCCTCTATGGCGCTGAAGCATGGACAATGACACGAAACGACATAGCGGCCCTTGGAGTGTTCGAGAGGAAGGTACTTCGCAAAATCTTCGGCCCTGTTCGTGTTGGTGACGACTATCGTATACGAACCAATAACGAGCTGTATGAGCTGTATAAGGACATGGACGTAGCGCAGCGAATAAACATCCACCGGCTACGCTGGCTCGGTCATGTCATCCGCATGGACGACGAAGCTCCGGCGAAAAAGGTGTTCGATGCGATGGTTGGAGGTCGACGGCGAAGAGGGAGGCCGTGTCTCCGGTGGAAGGACCAAGTTGAAGAGGCCCTGTCATCTCTTGGTGTTACTAACTGGAGAAGGCGCGCGCAAAGCAGAGGCGCCTGGAGAGAAGTTTTGCGGCAGGCCGTAACCCGATATCGGGTTGTTATGGCCAGTTAAGTAAGTAGTAAGTAGGTGTATTCAGTGCTTTCAATATCCAGACTTCAGTCCCACTAATAATGCAAAATTTGTCATAACCAAAATTTCCTGGTGAACTTTCTTCTCATGGGAGTCCATCTTCGACACTCAATCAAAACACAGTCAAGCAATGAAAAAGCTGTCTGAGAAGTTTCTTTAGTATGAAATTTTGTCTTTCTAATGCCATCTAACATAACCCAATCTTACTTATAGAACCCGAGATAGAGTTTACTGCAGCCATCTGTTGAAAATATAATGGATCTCGCTTTACTTCGTCTTATGTGTTGAAATCATATTTTTCGTTCGCTTTAAAGCCAAAAACATGTTCAAAATATTTCAGCTCAGTTTTAGAAAAACTCCCACAATGCATAATACCTGCTGCCTGATGATGACTGATGTCATGCAACACTCACATGTGTGACATGATTAATCGCCACCAATTTTTCTCTGAGCCAAAAAATGTTTCACAAATGTTTTTGTTTTTTATAAATAAATGGCAACTGTGTCTTTGCAACAAAATTTCGTGCAACATTTGTGCAAATCTATAACTTTTTGTGCTTAACTGAAAACTGCTATTATTGTTGTTGTTGTTGTGTTGACTGCAGCACTGCGACAAACAAATGCGGTCGAAACATTCAACTTAATCCTGCTTACACGTAAAATCTGGCCAAGTATATATGTATATATATTTGGTTGTTGTTGTTGTTGTTGCAACCAGTAAAACGCCTTAACAGTGGCACTTTGCAGTGGCGCACACCTACGCACGCGGTGGCAACTGAAAGCGTTGGCGTCGAGGCGACTTGATCAATGTTGCTGGGTGGCGAAAGGAGAGGAGATTTGTTTTAGAAACTGCTGCAACAACGCACGCAGATAAAGTTAAAAACGTGAGTGCAATGGGGCGAGCAGTAGCGGAAACTGTTGTTGTAGCGGCAACGGCAGCAGCAGCAATTGCACCTTAAGCCAGATCGTTAGCAATGCAATCCATTTGACTAAGCTCGGCAATAAGCATAATCAACATAAAAATACATTAAGTAGATACGTGCAACTGCACATGCCATGCACCCTACAGTCAGCCAGCCGCGTGTGTGTTTGTGTGTGTGTTAGTGTGGCATTGGCAAGATTAAACGTGCACCATGACAGTTATAAATCGGTTTGTGGCAATGTTGCAAGATGCTGCTGCTGCCTCTAACTATACCTTGCTGTTGTACATGCAAATGCAACAACAACGACAACAAAAACAATGCAAGTGTCTGCAAGGTGCAAATGTACACGTTGCCAGCAACATGGCGAAAAATTGCGTGGCATTGCGGCAACAAACTACAACACTCTGGGCTGGCTGGTTGACTGTTGTGTTCGGTGTTGTTGTTAGTGTTGTTATTGCTGGTATTATTCCGCGTACGCGCTCACGCTTGCACACAAATGAGCAAATCTTTGGGTGCGCAAATGAAGTTAATGATGATTTGTACGTTGACGACATGCAAGATGCAACAACAAAACACTACAACAACAACAACTACAGTGCAGTTACACTAGGAAGCAAGTGAGCGCTTAGAATGCGCTACAATGTTGGTGGTGGCTCACAGGCAACAACTACAAAATGACAATTGTGTGGGCTTTGCTGTGAAAACTGCGCTTTGACTGCGCTCGAAGAGAGCAAAGCAAACTATGAGAGGAGGAAAGACGAGCAGTGAATGAAAGGACGAGGAGCTGCAGGTTGTGTGGCATATAGCAATTTGTTGTTGCAATGCGTCTGTTCTTGCATATTAATGATGAAGTAGGTGCGAAAAAATCATTTATGGAAAAAATCGTTTATGCGTCGTGGTAGAAAATTGACGCCAATAACTTGAACGCAAAGCGCTGTTAATGCAGCAGCAATTGTCTCGAGAAGGGCATAGAAGATGAGGAGAAGAAGCATGCTAAGCAGAAGAAGAAGAAGGATCTTAAAAAGTCACACTTTAGCAGCACTTCTGGTCCACTCTTCGACTCCGAGAGCCGGTCTTGCACCTTTAATTAATTTACATTTATTTAAATTAATTTTAATTATTATTATTTAAGTAAATATTAAAACATTAAATAATTAAATAATAATAACAATAATAATTTATAATAATAATTTAATTTTGTTTTAATTTTTTTAACTAAATTATTGAATTATTCAATTAAATAATAATAATAATTAAAATTCAAATGTTTTATTATTATTTAATTATTAATTAATTAAATAATTAATTAAATTAAATAATTAATTAATTAAATTAAATAATTAATTAATTAAATTACTAATTATTATTTAATTATTAATTAAATAAATATTTAATTAATTAAATTAAATAATAATTTAATTAATTAAATTAAATAATAATTTAATTAAATTACTTACTAATTAAATATTAATAAAACTTTTTAATTTTAAATATTATTTACTTAAATAATACAACTTTTTAATTTTAATTATTATTATTATTTAATTAAATAATTCAAAAATTTAGTTAAAAAAATTAAAACAAAATTAAATTATTATTATAAATGAAATAGTTAAACTTTTTAATTTGAATTAAATTTAATAATTGAATTAATTAATTAACTAATAATTAAATAATAATAATAATTAAAATTAAAAATTATTATTATTATTTAATTAATTACTATTCAATTAAATAGTTAAATAATAATAATAATTAAAATTAAAAAAAAAATTTTGTAAATAAAAAAATTACTTTAAATTATTATTTAATTTAATTTTAATTTTAATTATTATTATTTAATTATTTAATTCAAATTAACATTTCACTTTTTTAAGAAACTTTTTACAATAAATATTTTATAGAAATAGTATATAAAAGTTGCCCATAGTACATGTTGGCCATAAAAAAATTTATTCAAAATTTTTAAGTAAACTTAAAACAGATCTTTAAACCTACCTGGATGGTGAATATGGTGAGTAGTGCGGTGTGTGCGCTGAGTGTGAATTACGCAATGGAAATCCCGGCATTACCAGCGGCTGTGAGCCACTCATCTGACAATGCGGTCCGCCGGGGCCATTCATCCCTGGACCGCCACCACCACTCGGCACTCCGCCGCCGCGATCGATGCCGCCGTGGCCGCCGATTGTGTTATTGCCCGTTGACATACTTTGCGCCAGCTGCTGTTGGTGACCGCTGCCCGGCATGGGACCCAATCTAGAAATACAACAACAATAACAACAACGCATGAGTTCAAGTGAATAACGTTGCATGAAAATATTAAATAAATATTTATAAAGTGAGCACTGTGGCACAGAGCAGTGCATTGTACAACTATGTCCGTCCGGGTGTGTAGGTGTGTGTGTGTGTATTTGCAAAAAGTCGCGTCATTCGTATGTGAATTATGCATACAGATTGGCCGTTGGTCGTGGCTTCGCTTGGCTTGTTTGTTTTTCATTTGTTGCTCCATTTGTGTTGGTGTGCGTGTATTTTTATTGATACTTCTCTACTGTATATGTATGTATGTATGTGCGTGTGCATGTTTTTCAACGCCGCCATTTACAGCATCCATTATGCGCGCCTGAAAGTTAAGTAAAGCGGAAATTTTAAATTAAAAAACATAAATCAATGGGCACAGCGTGCGCCATTTTTATTGTTATTGTTGGCTGGCTTTTATTGTTGCATCGACTGTTGCAGCTGTTGCTGTGTTGTTGTTGTTGTTTTTTGCCGGTTTTTCGTCCAATATTATCGCCAACATTAAGCGGATATGCGCCTGTGGCCGTTGTTGCGATGCTCGATAGCAGTTCAATGCATTCTGTGTGAAGGCGCCCAACTGCCCAAAAGTATGCAACAATATTTGTTGCATTACAAAGTGCATACTGCGCCACGAATTTTCGTTACACAAGCAACGGAAATTTATTGCAATTGTAATGCAACGCGTACCATTTTCTGAACGCTTGGCAAATGGCGCAACGATTCGATTGCACCTTCTGGTCATTTGTTGTTTTATTTGTAATTGTTGTTCATATCGGAAATGGTAAACGAACACAGAGATCTGTGGACTTCGATGTTGGGAAATATGTGGCATATTTTTGAGCGATATGGGAAAATGATTTGAACGATAGATTATAATAAAAAGGACGGTTGCATTTGGAGGTTAGGTGAGGTTAGGTAAGACTAGGTTTACGCTCTCAAAGCTGAGATACAGTTTATTGACAAAATTTTACGTTTTGAAATGTGGCTGCTTTAGTAAGTAAAGCTCATAAAACACTTAATTTAAAAAAAAAATAATAATTAATAATTTTTTTAGAAAATTCTGAAATTTAATACAAACATTTGTTTACTAGAAAAACCCTTAATTTTATTAATAAATATTCGTAATCTAACCTTTGAGTGATTTTTTTACATAATTTTTTTGTACAAATTTGGTTTTTTATAAGCATATTTTATGTAAAATGAATTTTTACAAATATTTTGTGCAAAAGTATTTTTTACAAATAATGCATTGAAAAATTACTTAAAATATTTTTTTTTTTTAATTTTTACAAATATTTAGTTAAACATGAAAAGGGAAAATAAAATATAAATTAAAAAAAAAATAAATAAATAAATACAAAAATAAAACAAATTAAAAAATATAAAAAAAATAAAAAATAATCAAAAATTAACATGTAGAAAAATTGATTAGAGTGAACACTAACTTTCACATTAGAAAAACTATTGTTTGTTTTTTGGTTTTTCTTTCTTAAAAATAAAATAATTTAACTAATATGAAAGTTACTGTAACATATTTTTTTAAATTAAAATTTTTTTAATTTTTTTTTAATTTTAATATTTTTATAATGTTTTCCTTTCTATGTTCCAACCTTTGCAAATTTCCTCCTGTTGTGCATAGTAAATAAAAAATCCACCTCCTTTGTTATACACAATTTTTCTTCAATCCCTCTGGTGCCTAAAAATATGCTTTAAAAAACGCCTTAAACGAGTCATAGGGTCAAAATAACTTATCGCTCGTTAGTTTTTAGTTGGCTACAAATTTCACATATTTGCCAACTTTCATACAACAACTACTCGCAGCCGCAGAGGCTCTTTTCTCTTATATTTATTTGCATGTTGGCGCGCCTAGGCATATGCAATGTCCGGACAACTTCATGCCGTGGTCAAAGCGCCAACTCCATTTACATAACTACAAAAGTTGGCAAGTCGACACATTTACATATGCGTCGCCATCGTCGTTACGCTGCCACACCACGCTCATTCTTATGCCACTCTGGTGTCATATCGCACCAGACGCCCGCCAGCCAACCAGTCACCCAGCCAGCCGACATTTGTTATAAACTTCAAGTGCACATGGCGCGTGTGTATGTTGTGTGTGTGTGAGCTGGTGATTTATTAGCAACAAAAATAGATTTAAGCAATTTAAATTAAGTTGTTCGACCAACCCAGCACCAAGTCTATGGTAACGTTTTGATGTGGTCTCGCAACCACCACAGCCAACAAAATCGCTCAGAGCTGAGCTGAGCCGAACGGAATGCAGCAGCGCACAGTAGGCGGCCCAGTCTAGCCGGAAGGAAACGGTCAGCTGGAGCTTTCGACCACTTGTGTGCCACATTAGTGCGCATGGAGGCAGTTATAAATGTTTCCGTGGTCATTCACCATTCAGCATTCACCGCTCGTGCAAAATTCAGCCCGACCGCTGCGTTGGCAATGAACTGCAGCCAAAGTTGAGCCTACAATGTGGTTGTGGCACGATGAAAACTTTGATGTTCAGTGAAAGCGAACGAGCTGGAAATGGATTGTTCGTGTGCAAGGAATTTAATTCATTTTGCTTTCAATATTATACACGTTTCGATTTATCTTTCGGGCATATTTGCACCATCGAAGATAAATGCAAAGAAATTAAGAGCGAAAACTGGCGCTACATGTCAAGGTTGTAGAATGCGGTGAGCACTTTGGTTGATGCGTTGAAAGTTTCTTTATTGTATAAAACTACGATAAGCCTTAAAGTATGCAAAGTAATTATTGTAACTATTAAGAGTAGAACGAAAACTAGTAACAATTAAGTGGATTGTTCGAGCGAACCGATGGGGAAGGGAAAAGTTTTGAGTTAGTAAATAGTTTAGATTTGTTAGTAAATAATTTAGTTTGTTTGTTTGTTAGTTAGTTAGTAAGTGGGTAAGTTAGTAGTTAATTAGTTAGTCAGGTAGTTATTTAGTAAGTTAAGTAGTTAGTAGTTAGTTAAATAGTTATTTAGTTAGTTAGTAAGTTAGGATGATGATCGATTAGTTAGTTTGTTTAGGTATTTTTTTGTTTGTTGGTAGTTAGTAAGTTAATAGGTGAGTTAGTTAGTTAGTGAGGTATTTAGTTAATTTGTTTGTTAGTTAGTTAGTGACTTAGTAAATTAGTTAGTTATTTGAAAGTTAGTAAGTTAAATAGTTAATTAGTAAGTTAGTTAGTGGTAAGTTAGTTCTTGAGATAGTAAGTTATTTAGTTAATCAGTTAGTAAGTTAATTAATTAGAAAATGGTTTACTAATAAGTTAGTTAAATTGTATGTTATTTAACTAGATTGTAAGTAATTATTAGTTAGCTAGTTAATTAGTTAGTTAGTTTGTTTGGTTGTTTGTTTGTTAGTTAGTAACAAGGTAGTTGTTTATTTGTTAGTTAGTAACAGGGTAGTTAATTAGTTAGTAAGTTAATTAATTAGTAATTTAGTGATTTAGTTATTAAGTAAGTTAAATAGTTAGTTAGTAGTTAGTTAGCTAGTTAGTAAGTTAGTTAGTTAATTAGTTAGTTAGTTTGGTTGTTTGTTTGTTGGTTATTTAGATATTTAGTTTGTTAGTAAGTAGTTAGTTAGTTAGGTATTTAGTTAATTGGTTTGTTTCTTAGTTTATTATTTAGTAAGCTAGTTAGTAACTTAGTTAGTTAGTAAGTAGTTAGTTAGTTAAGTATTGAGTTAATTTGGTTGTTAGTCAGTTCATTAGTTATTTAGTGACTTAGTAAATTAGTTAGTTAATTAAATAGTTAATTACTAGTTAATTTGTTAGTTATTTAATAAGTAAGTTATTTTGTTAACTATTTAGTAAGTTATTTAGTAAATAAATAGTTTGTTATTAAGTTAGTTAGGTAGTTAGTTATTAAGTTAATAAGTTAGGTCAGTTAGCTAATTAGTTTATCGATAGTTAATTAGTTAAATAGTTGGTAAATTAACTACTTAGTAAGTAATTTCATTAGTTGGTTAGTTAAGTAGTTAGTTAATTAGTTAGTGAGATAGTTATTTAGTTAGTTAATATCTCAATGAAGTTTTTCACCCTCATTAAAAAATAGAGCTTTTGTAGTTACTCTCAAGTGAGTTTTTGTGGCATATTTTTAGAATCTATTCACGTCTCCTAAAATCAATTAAACGCAATCAGAAAAATAGCAGACAAAGCCCGCAAAATGTAAAGGTAGATGATGACATTTGAGGCATTGAAACATTGCGCTAAGAAGATAAATGAAAAGAAAGAGTAACTGGAGCAGAAATACATTAGAGAAGCTCAAAACAAAGATGTAATTGAATAAATCGCTGGAGAGGAATAAATCAGGAAAGATCAAAAGAGCAAACGACAAATTGCGTGAGAAGCAACCAACAGAAAAATAACTAAAGGTTAACGATTTGCCGAAAATAGATGAAGCATTGATGAGATGAACGAATTGAATGTTGTATGGAGTAATCGATGCAGAAATGAATCAATGAGAAGTTAAAAGTACACAGGTAATTGAATAAATCCTTCAAGAGGAATAATTAGGGACGAAAACCTTTGGTTGAAAGTTAATAGAGAGCAAAGAAAAGCGAAATCATGGACTTTCTTTACCTTTTAACCATTTCCGTTGTCTCAGGAGAGAAAAAGACGAGACTCAGTTGTGCGGGAAGTAACCGAAAGAAGGATAACTGAAGGTCAAAGGAGTGTAGGACATAGAAGATGTGGTGATGAGATGAATTGAATGAATGTTGCATAAAAATTAAGAACTTTAAATATATGAAAGTGGAAAGTTGAGAAATATGAAGGGTCGTAGTCCAAGTGAACGATTGAGTTTTGTGGTAAAAGTGTGAAAGTAAACGATTGTGAAATTCAACGATTGTTGTGATGGTTCACAACGAAAGAATGCTTTATCATTGTGATTTATTAAATCATTGATTTGAATACCAATTCAGTGTAAGAAGACTCTTTCTTTATCGTCGGCCTTAATATCATATTGAACATCTTTTCTACCAAAGCTTCATTGTCCACACGGGAGATATGGTCAAGTCAGCGTGGCCGCAGACCAAATCATCTCCTAGAATATTTTCCAGTGCTCGCCAAGATTCTTTCATTGGATTTTGTAGAATCTCTAATCAATGCAATGAACCACAAACGATTCCTAATTTCAAGGCCGTGATCTAACACAGCATCAACAAGTTGGACAAGTTGGAACCAAATCTTTGTCAAAATCTCATCGAAAATTATATGATCAAGGCCAAGATTCAACGCATCATCGACTAGTTGGAACCAAATTTTTGTCAAAATGTCATTGAAAAATGTATGAACAGAGCAAGGACTTGTATCAGAGCTGTGACATGTACTGCATTTTTTCCATACTTAATCGCCACATGTCTACTTTACAATTCAATCATTACTCGCTTAGTTAATATGCAATTAATTTCTAAATCAAATTATATAACAAAATTGATAATAAGGACCTTACAAGGACATTTCAAAAAGTTCATTACATTACATAAGCAACATTAATGTTGCAAAGCTAAATTATTATTCATATTCTTATACACTTCACACAATGTATTTCTGTTCTTATGTAACAAATAACTTGCCGAATGCTATAACACACATTGAATATAGAATTGGATCAAAACAAAATTTGCTTACAACAGGCTGCGCACTTCATAACCTCACAAATAAAATAAAGAAGTAACGTGACAGTTGACCTAAAATGCCATTCGACTTTGACACAACTTGTGCGCTGTCACGTGTGACAATGTGTGCGCGCAAACAACGAAACGCCCAAAATATAAATTTATTTTGTTGTTGTCGGTGCATGTCCCAAGGCTAGAAATCAGAAATTCACATTTCAATAATCGCCATCAATATCAGTGCAATTTTGTGTGGATAAATGTTTTGGCGCCGAGAATCGTATGACAGAAAAACACACCCACACACACACACACATATAAACCTCGGCTCACAGTGTGGTGGATGACAATAAACAATTTCGTTATAACGTAGATTGCATTTTTAGCAATGAAAGTGCGGCAACAGTGAGCAAACACACGCACAGAAATATCAACAACAACTGCAATGTTGTCAGTATGTGGCAGGATAATCAATTATGTGCGCATGCTTGCTTTTCGGTTTGGTGCGTGACAAAATATACACCGACACACTGGCAGCGAGCACCTGAGTGGGAGTGAGTGAGTGTTTGTTTGTGTGTGTGTGTGTGTGTGAAATGTGGTTACATCGCCTTTGGTATTGCGTTGCAGGTCAATTGATGTGGTTGTGCGTGGGTGTTTGTGTGTTTGTATGTGTGTGTGTGCGTCGGTTGCATAGGTATTGTGTTTGTGGTCGTTTATTGATTTTCTCCATTTCATTGGCTACTTTCTGTCAGTAGACAACACCACAAACAAATTTGTGAACATCAAAAACTGCCGCTCGCAACGTGCAGCGTTGACTTTTCCTGTTACCTTTTTTTGCAGTCGAAGCTTTTAGTTAATTTGTTGCAATTTGTTGTTGTTGCAAAGCAAACATTAAAATTTTCAATTATAACCGAAAGCGTTGAAAAGTGGGCAGTTGAATTTGAGGTTTGTGTGAATGTGAGGTTTGGATGGAGCCAAACCCAAAAGTGGGAAAAATAAATGAAATCAATTAAAATTTGTGGCTAAGTGGAAATTGTGAAGACAAGTGGGTATCAAGCAGCAGTTGAGGATGTACGCAATTAAAATAAATTGAAAGTAAGTTGGATTGGGCGCTGAAAGGACGAATAGTTCACAGAGTTTTAAAGCATTTTGGACTATAAACAAAATACAGAAATTTGTGTGATTAACCTTCAAATGAATAGGTTCGTCTCAGAGTGGAGGTTGATACATGTATGAAAATCTTCAAATAAAACACTAATTACATTTTTTGTTACTTAATCCAAGTCGTAGTTTTTGCTAGTACCTAACTTACATAACAATTGCTCAAATAAGAAGCTTCTTGATCTCCATAGATAAATGGTGCTAAGGTCTTGCGAAAAAAGGGGTCTCGAGCGGCAATAGACTACTCCTTTCTAGAGCCGGGCATGCACAAAGAAAGTGAATGAGTGTTTCCCTCTGCTCATGTTCCCCCAACTACGACAATGATTCTTGAAGAGTTTTTTAACGGGCCGTTTGTTCCTCCACAAGAAACAAGGACTTGTTAGAACCGCAGTAAGCGTTTCAGTATTCTTCTGCATGTTTTCAAGCAGTTGCTGCGTCCTGTTCAGGTCGCACTTTTGCCATGTGCTCCTCCATCCATCCATCTTTTGTTAGCACAAATCAGAAAATCTGCTCGTTTTTTTTAGTAATTTGCTTTAAGAAGCAACGTTTGTTAAAGAAAAACAAAAAACTCATTCATGTGTCTAAAGTTTGACTTAAAAAAGCTGCCTGAAAGCATGCTACAGTAGTTGATATAACTAACATTAGTCTAAAAGTAACTAAATTTAGTTAAAAAAAATGTGTTGCATACTTTTAGGCTTTATATTTAATCCCTTGGCATGTAAGTACTAAGCAAAACCGTTATTTTTTACAGACAGATAGACAAAAACACGGCAGCCGCCGTGGCTCAGTTGGTTAGTGCGCGGTCCAAGCGAGTCGCATGCAGAGCGACGCTAGTTCGAATTCTGCATGTAGTAACACCTAAAAAAAATAACGGGAAACTCGTTTTCTCTTTCGGTGGCTGTCCTCTCAGCTGGAAATGGCAAACCTCTGAGAGTAAAAATTGCCTATGAAAAAGCTCCCAACCTGCCGTTCGGAACCGGCATAAAACTGTAGGTCCCTTCCACCCGCGTACAAAATTCACACGCACAACACGGGTGGTTGCGGGAAGCTAGGCCTTAGTCTCGCGTAAGCGGGCTGTCGTGCCAATCAATTATTATAAAATTATTAGATAGACAAAAACATTAACCAAATTGGTAACCAATAGTTAATATAACTTACATTACTCTCAAAGTAACTCAATTTAATTAATAACATTTTCTTGCGTACTTTAAGGCTCTTAATTTAATTCTTTGGCCTGTAAGTACTAAGCAAAACCGTTATTTTCCACAGACAGATAGACAAAAACGATAACCAACTGGCAGATGGAGGCATCAACAGACAGTTTGTAGAAGAACCAACAGACAGACAGACATAGACAGACAAATGGCTGGCACAACAGTCGGTCAAGTGGATGGAGAGCCCAAACAAATCGACAGAGATGCGCACGGACAGCAAAAATGTGTTCCTACTTAGGTACATATGTACATTAATGTTCTATTGTTGTTGTTGTTGTTGGCTATAATGCAACATGAATAAAAACCAACGCGGTCTGCACCGTCAAACGACTGGCCACCATTGTTGCAGGCCAACACGAAGCGCCATTGTCGCTTGTGCCAACATTATTGAGATAAACGAATTATGAATGGCAAACAGAGCAAACACAAACACACACACATACACACTCTATATAACGAACAGCAAAGCAGCCAGTCAGTGGCCACAAAAAAGTGAAGCAAAAGCTGGTCGTTGAAGGACGATGGCAGTGGTTATTTTAAGCTGAAGCTTTGTGGAGAGAGGAGGAAAAAATCTACAGTCTGCACACTCGCACATTGCTGCGGATATTTGCATAAATATTAAATTATATTAAGTAGTTGCGTCCAAAAGTGTACTGCACGTGTGGCTTTTTGTCGCGCATACGCAGCGCTTTTAGTGCTCTGACCATTTAATGATAAACAAATTTAATGCCAACTGATTTGTAAAGCACAAAAGTGTCTACTTGCTGCTGAAATTCATTTGTTTACTCTTGTTTTAAGAGCTTAAAGTCTCCAGAGCCTAATGTTCTATGGACCAGAGAAGTGGCATAGAAAGTGTTTTATTGCCTCTGTTTCTGATTCTTCACCAGAACTTCTGCATACTTCACTGAACGAGAGGTGAAATTTTATGGACTAAGAACTGTGAAACTATCAGTTTTCAAGTACAGGACCGATATTGTAGTCTTGAAGAATTGTTTGTGTGATTTGATTTGATTTGATTTGATTTGATTTGATTTGATTTTATTTTATTTTATTTTATTTTATTTTATTTTATTTTATTTTATTTTATTTTATTTTATTTTATTTTATTTTATTTTATTTTATTTTATTTTATTTTATTTTATTTTATTTTATTTTATTTTATTTTATTTTATTTTATTTTATTTTATTTTATTTGATTTGATTTGATTTGATTTGATTTGATTTGATTTGATTTGATTTGATTTGATTTGATTTGATTTGATTTGATTTGATTTGATTTGATTTGATTTGATTTGATTTGATTTGATTTGATTTGATTTGATTTGATTTGATTTGATTTGATTTGATTTGATTTGATTTGATTTGATTTGATTTGATTTGATTTGATTTGATTTGATTTGATTTGATTTGATTTGATTTGATTTGATTTGATTTGATTTGATTTGATTTGATTTGATTTGATTTGATTTGATTTGATTTGATTTGATTTGATTTGATTTGATTTGATTTGATTTGATTTGATTTGATTTGATTTGATTTGATTTGATTTGATTTGATTTGATTTGATTTGATTTGATTTGATTTGATTTGATTTGATTTGATTTGATTTGATTTGATTTGATTTGATTTGATTTGATTTGATTTGATTTGATTTGATTTGATTTGATTTGATTTGATTTGATTTGATTTGATTTGATTTGATTTGATTTGATTTGATTTGATTTGATTTGATTTGATTTGATTTGATTTGATTTGATTTGATTTGATTTGATTTGATTTGATTTGATTTGATTTGTTTTGATTTGATTTGATTTGATTTTATTTTATTTTCTTTTCTTTTCTTTTCTTTTCTTTTCTTTTCTTTTCTTTTCTTTTCTTTTCTTTTCTTTTCTTTTCTTTTCTTTTCTTTTCTTTTCTTTTCTTTTCTTTTCTTTTCTTTTCTTTTCTTTTCTTTTCTTTTCTTTTATTTTATTTTATTTTATTTTATTTTATTTTATTTTATTTTATTTTATTTTATTTTATTTTATTTTATTTTATTTATAACCAATAACCGAAACATATTTTTACTTTAGACCAAGTAAACCAAATTTCAAGAAATTTTGACTGAGAACCATTAAAACATGCACCTTTTTAACCCATCAAGTCGCATACAAGTGGTGCCACCAGAAATACTACAAATCTTCATGTGAACTGAAGGGTTAAGACGCTGAGGGTGGAATCACTGTTCGCTCGATTTTCTTTATACACGCAAACATATTTCATATGCGCATATTAGACAAAATTTTTTTCCAATAACAACAACAAAAGCAAAAGTTGCATGTAACATGTAGTCTACTTTTTGGCGCTATGCCCAAATGGGGGGAAAAAGCATAACTTGGCAACGATGCTCATTATTTGCGCTGTTAGCTAAAACCCCTGCGGAAACTTCTACTCCATTCCTGTTTCTCTCTCTCTCTTCCTTTGCTTCTGGCTGTCTGTTTACTGACATTCGCTGCTCGCCGACATTTCGATTCCCTTCTCCACACTAATAAGCGCTTTAAGTGCAAAATTAGAATATGCTTCAACAGATTTTCATACGGCCGACGGCATTATTTGAGCCAAAAAAAGGGGGGAAGCCCAAAATTAAAGCAAAAAAAACACACAAACTGTCTGCGCGCTGCCATCGTCTTGGGCCGCATGCACAAAAGTGCGGCCTGCAACACAAAGTGGTAAACATTGTTAGCGCAACAGACATGTCGACATGACAGCAGCAACAACAACAACATAAGCAGCAATAATCATAAAGCAGACAATAAACATTTTTGGCGTTGTTATGTTTTTTGTTTAGTTTTGAGGATTTTTTGTTGGGTTAGGCACAAAGCGCCAACCGGCGGCAACCATTGGCTACTGAGGCCACCGTCGCAACTCTCAGACGTAGACGAAGGTCTTTGGTGCTTTTTGGAATTCAGGCTGAAAGAACACATTCGCATTGTTGCCTTTTATACTCACACATACACACTGTGCGAGTGTGTGTGTGTTTTTTTATCATTTATTATTTCCGCGCTTAAGCTCTGCTCTTGGCGCTGCTTAACCTCACTTTCATATATGTAAATTTAAATTTTTTTTGCTGCGGTCAGCGGCAAAAATTTCAACCGCTAAATATAAATATTTCATAAAAAATTCATAACAAGCCAAACAAAAATATAATAAAAAAAAATTCTGCACAACCTTTCAACAACCATGCGGCGTTTTTAAATAACCCAAACACACTCTCGTCCTTATACTTCCTCTCTCTCATCCTCCTCACTCTCTCTGCTGCACTCTGACCCTTGTTACGTTTTTAACGGCATTTGCAACATTAACTCATTTTCATACACACACACACACACATGTGCATGTGCGTGTGTGTAAGTGCTGCTGCATGTGTGTACATTTGCTGTTGCGCTACGCCTCCCTTTTCTGCCACTGCCTTCTGCGCCCCCTTTCCACTTTTCCAAGGACCATTTGCAACTTTATTACATTAAATTTTGCTTCGCTGGACACCCTCGCATAAATTTCCACGCGTATGCGCATGCAACCATCCCCCGCCCCCCTCCCGGTTCCTTTCACCCTGCGCGCTTTTACATTTTCCATGGTGGCAACCTGGCGGATGCGACTCGTTGTCTCTGCGCCAAAACCGCCATGTGACTAATAACACCCTCAGGGACCAACAAAGCAGCGGCGCGGCGTACCGCCACAGCAATCACAACAGCGAAAAAATAAAACCGGAAGCGGTGAGCGTACCAACAACAACAACAACAAAAATGGCAACCCAAACACAGCCAAAGCTGTGGGAGCAGCCAGCAAAAAAAATCAAAATAAATAACTAGCAGAGGAAAATGATCAAAGCGAATTTTGGTAATTTTTCCTTTTTCAGTTTTACGTTTTACCTTGTTTGTTTATTATTTATATTTTTTTTTTTTTGCGCGCAAAACAGTGAAAGGACATGTACAGATATTGCAGTGTTGCACGAAAGATGAGTTGCGGGTGTTATTTTTTTTTTGTGGCAGTTACATTGTCCGCTTGTCGCACCTTATTTGCGTAGGAAGTTGTTAATAATGAGAACGTCAAATATTTGAAGTTGACAGTTTGTTTGACTACTTGTTGTTGTTGCTTTTTGCATTGTTGTTCAGCCGCTGTTATTGCTTTCTCGGAAATTTTACCCTCTTACTACCCAAACGTTTTTTGCTTTCGCGTTTATAAAAAAAATAAAATCGCTATTGCATTGTTTTGCAATTTGAAAAGTGTTTAAATGTTCAGTGAGCATAAAATGTTAATTACACAAACAATTAATGTTGTCATATTTATGGGAAAAATCATTGAAATATTAAAGCAATTAGTGTGGAAAATGGGCGCAGTTCAGAAAAGAGATTTCAATATAAAAAAACATTAAAAATAGAAAAAACAGAACAGTTTGGGAAAATGTGTGGCAATTCTATTGGGTTGGCTTGAAAGTAATTTTGGTTTTCAAAAAATATGTAAAAATATGAGATTTGTTTTTAAGGACTTTTGTTTATGTTAGACTTTTTTCAGTTTTAACTTTCTTCAGAAGTAAATTGTGTGCTAGGGGATCTGACGGATATTTTCTTCACTGATGGATCCAAGACCGATAAAGGTACTGGAGCTGGATGGCATCTCGATGGAGGTGTCAACTGCTACTACTCACTGGGTGGGCTGACTACCGTCTTTCAGACGGAAATCTTCGCCATTCTGAAGGTAGCACAATGCATAATCGGGAGGAAATGGTGCGGAAAACACATATGAGTCTGTAGGGACAGTCAAGCTGCACTCAAGGCCCTGGAGAACGCGCGTGTCACCTCTAAGATTGTCCAAGAATGTATGTTAAGATGAAGCTAAAATCTGTCGCGTGACGCAATAAGCTCCAACTCATCTGGGTTCCAGGACACTGCGGTGTTCTAGGTTAAGAAACTACCGATGAACTGGGTAAGTGCGGATCAGGGTGCACACCCATGGGACCAGAACCAATAATCGGTACCAGTCTAGCAGGAACTGGAGCAAGTCCTGTGTAAATAACCTACATAGAGAACGTTGGTCTAGCTTGGGAAGCTGTAAAACTGCCAAGTGTTTTGTGAAAAGCTCGAACAGAAAAGCAGGGACCTCCGACGAATGGTCTGGTTAATCACAGGACACAATCCATTGGGGCGACATATGGCCAACTAGACCCCCTTTTTTGTCTTTTCCCATTCCCATCTCGTCTATCGACCTCTTTCCTGAGCCTTAAGTACAATGGGCTATAAAGCCTGAGTGCTTGAAATAATGACCTCCCTTATGTTATTTCCTCGGCTCCCCTTCACATCCATCCATCCAAATTGTGTGCAATTTGGTTTCCCACTGTTAATTTACTGTCTTTAATTTTTGATATATTTTACTCTTTTGAGACTTTTTTGATAGAATTTATTTAACACATTCTGTTCCGGGGATTTTTCACTGAGCAATGACCAGTGTTGTGATCCACCTACTGAAGTTCATGAAAACCAAATCAAAGCCATAATGTAGTCGGATCGTCATGTTACTAAACGAGAGATTGCAGAGAGGTTGAATGTATCACACAAGCAGTTAAAAATCAATTAAAATATCTTGAACCTGCAAAAAGCTCAGTATTTTTTTTTTTTTTTTTAACTCGAACAAACGCGCAGGGGATGACCCCTATTAATGCGAGGCATTGCGTTGGTTCAGGAAGGATATAAAGGTTAGGAGATAGGGTTGAGAGTGAAGTGGTTATGGACTCTTGCCTTGAACCCATCGAGATCATAAGTGCTGGGGAAGATATCCGCAGGGAGACCATTCCACAGCCGCGCTGTGCGGGCCAGAAACGAACTTTCTCTGTAATGCGTAGTGCGCTGGAACATCGTTTCAACGTGGAATGCATGGGCGCCAGTGTTCAAACGGGTTGCCCGTGGGAATACCCGGAGTGATGGCATCAAACTGCTCATCTCCACTGAGCAATTGCCGAAAAAGTATCGGTAAAACAACACCACACACGCCACGTTTCGACGATGTTCTAAGGAGTCAATAGAGCTGGATGCCCTACTGTCCCCTATAAGTTTAATCGCGCGGTTTTGCACCCGGTCCAGGAGCTCCAAATGGGTTTTTGAAGCCCCCGCCCATAGGTGCGAGTTAAACTCCATTTTAGGTCGGATATAGGTAGTGTAAATAATGCGGAGATCAGACGGAGTGAAATATTTTTTGCACCGCTTTAGGAAGCCTAGGCACTTGGCTGCTTCTTTCGACACGCCAAAAATATGATCGTTCTTAATGGACATGCCCAGAACATCAAGAGCTGCCGATTCCGCAATACCCACACCACCCATAACCAGGGATGTGTTGGGATGTGGGGAGACTCGTTTGTGAGATAACAGGCAACATTGGGTCTTGCGGGGATTAAAATCGACCCTGTTCGCTTGACCCCACTTGGAGATTGTTTGTAGGTCGCTATTAAGTGTGTCATTCATACGGCGCCGTTCTCTCTCAATCTCCACAGAGCTGGGACGCTTTGTGAAAGAGTATGAATGACAAATGGTGCTGTCATCCGCAAACGAGTAGATGGGATTCTTCGTCGACGACAACAGGTCGTTGATGAAGATCAGGAAGAGGGTTGGAGAAAGGACCGAACCCTGCGGCACTCCCGCGCTAAGGGAATGCTTTTCCGAGGCTATGCCGTCTACTACAACACGAATAGAGCGATCATAGAGGAAGCTCGTAATCCAACGAGAGAAGGTACTACCGACACCATAGGCGATCAATTTTGACACGAGTGCTTTATGCCACACCCGGTCAAAGGCCTTGGAAATATCCAATGCAACAACCTTGCTTTCACCGAGGTTTAGAATGCTATGGTTCCATTTCTCGGTGAGTACCGCCATAAGGTCTCCCGTCGATCGTTGTCTTCGGAAGCCGTATTGGCGGTCACTTAGCAGTCTATTGTGCTTGTTAAAATATTACACAATTTTTAAGTCATTAACTGGTTCAAACAACTTTGTATTGAATTAATAAATAAATTAAAGAACTTTTTCGATTGTATTTTGTTTTCAATTAATCGATGGATAACCGCATTATTGACCCATTACAAGACCACGAAATAGTCAACTAGTTGCAATTATAAGCCTCAGATTCGCCCCAGCATCGCGTCAGCGTCGTCCTATTGCCGCTTCCTTGATCACTACATAACAACAAATTGTCCAAATTGCCACTTTGAACTATAATCCCACAGTTTGTTGCGCGCTAAAGCGCATAAAACAAACATCAGTGGATTTAACTCCTTCCACTTTAATATAAACAAAACTGCAAAGAAATTGCGCAGAAATCACGTGCTGCCGCCAGCGCCTTCTATTTGCTCAGCAACGATTCAAATATTTAAAATTGAATTTCGTATATTTTTGCACCCCACAATTTGGCGCAGGCAATTCAATTAATATCGTCTAAGCTAATAATGGAAATGACAAACTTGCAACAAATGCCACCCTGCGCTGCCGTTGCAGTTGTTGTATTTATTTAATAAAAAAATCAATTTCAAACACAGCGTGAAGCATTTAGGCGAAATCACGTGTGTTTGTGTGCGAATGTCGGACGCAAGTAAAGCAACAACAACAAAAATGGCAACAACAATCAAGTGACTAGCCAAGACTCACTAATCCCGTGCAACCAGCCAGCCGGGTGCGCCCTTCGGGCACGAGCGGCGTGTGTGCAGCTGCCGTCGCCACACACCCCCAAGGCGGGAATTATTACAATTTTTTTGTATTTATTATTTAACTTTTTTTTGGAAAGCGGTGCGGAATAAACATTGAGCGTTGGGCGCAATTTTTAAAGTTCATAATTTCCTTTACGCACACAATATTTTTGGCTCTTTTTCTAATCTGAGGGCAGAAGGGTGTTGGGTGGGTTGGATGATTGACAATAAGTGGGCGTGTGCGCATAAACAAATGATAGATGTCGACGACGGATATTGGCAATTCTTTCACCAGCACATACGACAATGCTTTATTGTGTTGATAAAATGTCATTCTTGTTGTTGTTGTTGGATATAGTGAAAATGCCTTTTCTCGCCACTACTCGATTCATCTTGAAAACCAACCACCACACCAGCCGAAACAGGGACTCAGACCACTCAACCACCACCGTGACCACACAACCCAAGGCAGAAAAACAACAACAATAAGAACAACAACAACATCAACAAGGAAAAACCATCGACCCAAACGCTCATGGCCCGAATAAATAAACAATTGTTGAAAAAATAATGACAATGATTTTCATTTTCGTTCCTTTCATATTTTTCGCCATTTCTGGCATTTCGATATTTTGCAACACGCGCTGCTCGAAAAATGTGCGTCGTTCGCACTAAAGCGCCGGATTTGTCGGCAACCATTCTATTTTCTGTTAATCCTCTAATCTGTGCGTCAGTTCAGTTCGCCCCTCGTCGCAGTTGTTGCAACTTTTAGCCGTTTTTCCTTTGCCTTTTCCACGAACATTTTCCTTTCTCCGCTCTGTGCTGATTGTTGCACATGTCTCCTTCGATATTTCCTATTGTCCTGTGCACATTTGACAATTTTATGAAAATTACTTGTAGATTTTGTCGCTTTTATGGTGTCACGCACTTTCGTTCAATTGACTTTTGTCAATTGGTTTCGTGTAGTTTAAATTCGCCATGGTTTCGAGTGTGGTAACATTAATCATTTTCTATATGTTTCCAAGATTAAAGCGATTTTTTTGGGAAGAAAACGTTGGTTGCATGGTTTGAAAATGCTTAGGCGGGGTTTGTTGCTCTTAGAGGTCAAAAGACAAATTGGATTTTCTATATTTTAGTGCAGAGGAGGAAACACACCTGGTTCAACTTACTGCAACAGCAAATGGTTATGTCAAGAAATATTCTTCAGGTAATCCTGACTAGTTACACATTTCTAAACAAGTAATGCACGTCTTTCAAACAAACAAACAAATGTTCCTTCGTCCCCAACTAATCCTTCAGCTAATACTTCAAATACCCCATAACGTGTCCTTTCACCTTCAATGGCAACGAGTCTCTGTGTCAGCTCTATGACAGCAATGCATTCAGAATTGCACGTCCGCACGTCTGTTCGAACTCCACTCGCACTCAGTGTCACACCAGAAACTGTTGCCGAGTTATTAGCTGCATTAGTTTGCTTTGCATTAGCCGTTTTTGTGCACATTTTAACTACACGTACGTGCGCTTCTTATTCAATCCATTCAACGTTCATGCAGTCGGTTTATGTCGCTTAGCGTCCAGCTGTGCCACCAACAGCGAAAAATGGCTAATAAACAACAAATATGAACGTTTTAAGTTACTTACTACAGTCTAAAATGTTTGTTGACAAGTGCGGACTGAAGTTAACGAGTCACAGTGAGTATGTGACAAGTTGTCACAGACATAAAAAGGCCAAAGAAGAGATAAATGCTATGTGCAAAGCGCTAAATTGACGATGTTGCGTGAAATTTTTGGAATTCTTCAATACAGCTGAGTGAAAAACTTGTCACAATGGGTTTGGGACAAAGTAATACGTAGATAATTGTACTAAAACTGAATAAACTGAGTCTAAAATGTTTGCTGATAAGTGCGAACTGAAGTTAACGCGTCACAGTGAATATGTGACAAGTTGTCACAGACATAAAAAGACCAAAGAAGAGATAAATGCTATGTGTAAAGCACTAAGTTTAAGGTGTTGCTTGAAATTTTTACATTCCTTCAATACAGTTGACGGGACAACTTGTCACAATAGGTTTGTGACAAAGTATTACGTAAGTAATTGTACTAAAACTGAGTAAACAAGTGCAAAATTTAAACCAATTAATTAAATTCAAAGAAATTATAAAGCGTTGTATAAGTAGGTGTGTGACAATTTGTCACATACTCACTTATAAGAAAAGTTGGGGAGTAGAAAGTCACCAAGCAACATAAAGTTTCATGAAAAAAGTCAAGTTTGGATGTTTAAACTATGCTATTTGTAAAAATGTCACAAATTATATGTAAGCAAGTGTCACATATCTAATTAGAACCAGACAAACTGAACTAAGGGGCATACAATTTAAAGATATTAATAGAATTCCCAAATTT
Source organism: Melieria omissa (assembly GCA_963971225.1). Taxonomy (NCBI): domain Eukaryota; kingdom Metazoa; phylum Arthropoda; class Insecta; order Diptera; family Ulidiidae; genus Melieria; species Melieria omissa. The sequence continues at coordinate 22,448,695 of OZ020268.1, forward strand.
ATAGATTTTTGTGGCATAATTCGGTATGTGACAGAATGTCACACACTTAATAATAGCTGAAATTTATGTAATTTCATTTAAAAGTTTAATTTGAACATTGTTTCAATAGTATAGCATGCGTAAATGTGTCACAATATGTATGGGACACTGCTTTTTAAAAAGAGCTAGAGAACCACTAAATAGAATACCATACAAATTAAAAGAATTAATAAGAATTTGGAAATTAAAAAAAAAAGTGAAAGAAGTGGGCATGTGACAAAATGTCACAAACTTAATAAGTGCTAGAAAAATTCAAAACCTTCGAAATAGCATCAAGTTGCATGGAAAAGTTTGATTTGGGCATTTCTTATCAAATATTCAAGTCACAATTTGTAAGTGTCAGTGTCACTTGTGTCATCTAATTAAAACCAGAGATACATATAAGTAGTAGATCACAGAATTTAATAAATATAATCGAATGCCGAGTTTTAATAAATAATGTTGAATAAGTAGGAATTTGACGAAATGTCACACATTCATTCACGAGTTAACGAATTAAAAAAAGCACGAAGCATGGAAAAAGTGAGATTTGGACATTGTTTAAATATAGCAAACAGAAATGCGTCACATTTTAAATTAGACAAAGTGTCAGATTTGGTCATGATTTGAATATTACAACAAACAAAAATGTGTCACAATTTATATATGACAAAGTGTCACACTTTTGATAAGTACTAGAAAAAACTAGAATCAAACTGAGTAGAAAAGTGTAAAATAGGAGGAAATAAATATAATTCGAAAATTTAATAGAATGAAATAAATAAGTGGATATGTGACAAAATGTCACACACAAAATAAGAGCTGCCAAAATTAAAAAATCACCATAAAGTTGGATGGTAAAGGTGATATTTGGACTTTGTTTAGTTACAAAATAAATTCATATGTCACAATTTATGTGTCACAAAATGACACACATCATATAAGCATAAAATAAATTGAAAGTGTGTATAGAGTAAAAAACGTAGCGGAATTGAATGCTAACTTTTTTGACAAGGTGCTTATAACCGGAAAGAAAAAAATTTTCTGAAAAAAATTGAATAGAAAGTGTGACATTTGTATATTGTTTTGGACAATATGCTTGGGGAAATGCAGAGAGCGAAAATTTTGTGTGATAGCATATTTAAAGAATTATTAATGAATTCTGGAAAACTGAGTCTTTCTTTGGCTTTTGAAGGCTCAGGGTTTTGAAAACATTCTGGTGATTGTACATGGACAAAAACCAACTTTGAAATAAGCTTTTGAGATGTCACAATCTGTGACATTTGTGGCTTAAACGTGTCTTTGAGTAACTTATGTTCCACCATAGCCACATTAAGCTACCAGTTTATCACAAAATGGGTACAGAGCCTTTTTCAACTGTTACAACCTGGTTGAAATTCATCCTTAAAATTGCCATATCAAGTCAACTAAATATAAACCTATACCTATACATGCACATAAATGAATATGATGCGAAGTGTATAAGTATTCTTCTTGTCCAATTAGTCCATCCCTACTGTATGTTAAAGCTTTTGATTGCTTATCTAACAGTCAGTTGCCAAAAACATTGCCTACCATACGTTTAGGCAAAACATTTGACCTGATTTTTTAATTGGCATCAACTTCAAAGCATACTTTTCGGCATAAATTCTAATTGTAAATCATGATAGCAACAACCTACTCGGGCCGTGTAAATTATTTTCCACTGAAACCACACACACACACACATAGAAATACACACCCATAGCTACTCTTAGTTTGTATTGAATGAGCGTCAGTTCGGCGTCGATTCGAACCTCAATGACTATTTAATTAAATTGTATTTTATTTCATTTCGCAGCGGCTCGAATCGCACACACACACAATCAATATTTGGCTTAATAATGAAAATCTGCTGAATCTGTTGGCGGCAGTTACCCTTAGAGCAGTTCGATGATGGCGCGATGACCAAAGCAATTCAATGCGAATCGACCCGCACATGCAATTGCAATTTTATGTGGCGAAAAAAATAAGTTACACAACAACAACGAACTGTTTGTTCAAATGTTATATGAAAAACATTTTTTTTTATATTTGCTGTTAGTAAAAAAGCGAATCATGCAAAACAATTTTTTTTTTTTAACTATTTATATATGCAAAGGAAACCTGAAATGAATTAAAAATTGAAAGAGGAAAGCTTACAGCTAAACGCGGCATTGCGCAAAAAAAAGGCTAAAGAGCGAACGAAAAAAAACATTGGGAGGAAAATCAAAAACCAATCAATCTTGCATTTCAACAATTTTTTATGCTGTCAAAAAAGTATGCGGGGTGAGTTGCAGCAGCAGCAGCGAGTAAAAAACTGTAAAACGCGCAAAACAAATATTTGAGGGGAAAACAATGCGGAAAATCGTAAAAACTGAACGGCAAAAGCTTAAAAAATCGCTTGAAACATGCTGCAAAAATATAGAAAAAAATTTAAAAATTGCAGAAAACATAGAAGCGCCAAGGGGGCCGTGGTGCAGTGGGCAGTGAAGCGCGCGTTGAAGTGTTGCAGCATTGCTTGGTGCAATTAATTTCAATTTACTGGCAACAAATTTGAAAATTTATGCTCGCTCAACAACAGTGGATTTAAAAAATATGCAGCATACATTTACGAGCATAATTTTAGGCGTCAAACAAAAGCAAATCACCAACAACGCCAACGTGTACGAGAGAGAAGCTCGACTAATCGGACAAATGATAAATGCGAAAGCGGCGGTAAAGTTTAAGCAAAAACAACATTAGATACGACAAAAAAAGTAGAAAATCACAAGCAATCAAAAACAAATTTTTGCCAAAACGAAAAAAATTAAATAAAAAAACACATATAAAAACCAAAATTAATCGAGTTTGGGGTGCGCGCCTAAATCGCACACATTTGCCAGCGACTCTGACTGCCGGCCAATGTATTTAAAACAAATTTGGACCAGCCGAATCGGAGCAAATAAATAATGTGAAATTATTTATTTCTCTTTAAAAGTGCGCGGCCGGTACATGCAGGGGGCGCCAAATGAGCGGACAGCAGCAGCAGCAAACATATACATTGAACAAGTGCGGACCACAGCGGTCGCGGCATTCGGTGTACTAGAAAAAACGACCTAAAGAAAAAAAAATCAACAAATATAAAGTACAACAACAACAACAACAAAGACCAAAAACGAAAACGTGCAGCACTGATCCCTCGGGTGCTGTTAGTGTATTTTTGTTTAGATTTTGTTGCTTATTTGTTGCATAAATTTAGGCGTTGAAACAAACAAGCGGCCACAACGGCAACCGACCAATTTAAAGTGTACCGTTGCTGTTTTTTTGAGGGGGCAGGGCCCACACACACATTTGGCGGCGGCGACGGTGGTGTGTGCGAGACCGAGTTCGGGCCGAGTTCCCGTTGTGTGCTGTGCTGTGCTGTGCTGTGGTTTTAAGAGCCGATAATGGCGTTTCAAAGTGGACACATTCATTTCGGTTTTTTTCTTTGGCTTTGTGTGCTTTGGTTGTTTTTTTTTGGTTTTTTGTAGCGACTTTGGTTTCGTGTATTTAAATTTTTGCTGCCGCTTTTTTGTGCTTATAACTGTAACTTGCGCCAGCGTGGGTGGGTGCGGAAGGCAGTGCGTGCTTGTAATGGTGTGCGTAAGTGCGCCCTAAGTGGAAGTTAATGAAAAGCGTGCAGTGATAAGAAAAAATTGTACGACTGCGATTCAAATTGAAACACGTAGTGTGGGTGTGTTTAAGTGTATGAAAGGTGGTGGAAAATTGGGGAAAAAAGTTGAGGTATCAGCGATTTGTTTGTGAGAGAAAATTTCGTGAGGTTTTCGAGAAACTAAGTGATAATTAAATAATGGTCGATGAATTTAGATTCATGTATTTTGTAATTAAATTTCTTAAAGTATTTTTTAGTAGAAATTTTTTCAACTATTTTTCTGAAATGTTTTCCATTTTTAATATTGTTACGAAAATTACCTTTCTAAGTTCGTTTTTGGATTGTACTTGAAAATAAAACCACTTCAATTATTCAGCGCAAACGCAGTCAGAAACCAACAATCACTTTATTTACAGATTTACACTTTGATTATATCTACACTTGTTACCACTTTGCTTATTCATCTAAGACTCGATCCTCTGCGCTGCACACTGCTGCTTTTGTACTGGTTTTCTCATCGCGCCGAAGTTTCTTGCACATTCCAGTTGTACTTTCTATCTCGATCGTTCTATCACAGCTCATTACCGCCGCGAACCATCCATGCCATATCGGAATTATAGCAAGTTTGCCGTACTCCAAAGTGCGTGCCTAAAAGTATGCTTCAAAAAGCATTCATGCATAACACAGCACAGAGTGCTTAAACGTTTCAATATATTTTTCAATTTAAAGAGTTTTCCAAGAGTTTTTTAAGTGTTTTCATAATCGAATGTTGTTAAGAGTAAATTTTATGCATTGTTTTAGTTAATTTGTTTAACATATTTTTTGTTAATTTTGTATTATAATATTTTCTCAAACTATATTTTATTTTATTTTCTTTTATTTTCTCTTATTTTATTTTATTTTATTTTATTTTATTTTATTTTATTTTAATTTTTTTTATTTTACTTTATTTTATTTTATTTTATTTTATTTTATTTTATTTTATTTTATTTTATTTTATTTTATTTTATTTTATTTTATTTTATTTTTTTGATGTAAAAAATTAACTTAAGGGTTCTGTACGGAACCGTCCGCCCTCCCACCCAATGAAATCATGTATACCCAACTCAACCCAAGTGACAGCAAAATCTTTTATGGGTACTTGTGATTAGGTTGGATGGAAAAGCAAACAGATTTTTAGAGCTCATTGAAGCAGCACTTAGGGTACTTACAGAAGTCATTACCAGCCGCTGTACTAATGAGTCAATGTTCGGTGCAATGCACTGAGATGAAGTGGAATCGACTCATCAACATTTTATATGTGGATGCTCAGCGCTGTAGTCGAATGGGTCAATTACTTAGTATCAAATACTCAGTGTCCTTATAGACTTTACACCGAAAACGAAATCAAAGTTATCTAATCTCTTTTTTCACCTGGGAAACCAAATGGTTCAACAAGGACAATGCTTTATCTTCTCAAAACAGTGCCTTTTAGAAATATGTGCCTCCGCCTGGGCCTCAAAGAAACTCATTGAGATACAAAAATCAACTGAGCTTCACTTTGCTCATTCATTGAACCAGTTTCAGTTCCTTACGAAGCCTAGTAGACGGTGAGTGGTCCTACTGACTGGATCCTCTAGTTGATTGAAGAAGAAGTCATCTGGGTAGAGTCTTTCTTCTTCTTTAGATAATGCAGAACAAATGAATAGTAGATGAATTGCATTTTCTTCCTCTTTTTTTCTCACACAGCTTCAACAGAAGTCATTCGAATGCAAACCCAATATACTTTCCCAACTAAACACTGACCTAACTTAAGTTTTGCAATTTCCACTTTCTTTAAACAGCATTTTCAGACCAACACATCACGTTTTTAAAGCGCTGCGTGCTTTCGTTTGCAACTCGTTTGCATTATTTTTTTCGACTTTCTGCCCTCTCAGCTCCACATGGGCCGCATGTTTTATTCATACACTGAACATTACATTAGTCATTGCTGATATCTTTTTTCCTATTTGGTTTCCCCTCAATTAGAATTTTAAATTTGTCGCTTCCCCACACACTCTCTCGTCGTTGCCTCTCCCTTTCTTTCGCCCTCTCTCCCATGTTCAACTGCTTATCTCTGCAACCTTTGAACCGATATCGAAAAAAAGCAAACTCCTCCAGCATTAACCCACTTTGTGTAATGCTGCGCTGCCAAGCCGTCAACGACATTTTGGTAATCACTCCTTCCACCCCAACGACCCCCCCGCCCCAACCGTCGCACATTATTCAAATTTTGCGCTCTTTTTTTACATTTTCCAACACTCTTTGTTTTTGCCATATTAAATGTTGTTGCTGTAGCGCCTTTTGTCGCCGTCGCCGCTGTCATCATTTGATTATGCGTTGACATTTTCTGTGCTCATCAGCAAAGTCGGCCGCCGTCGCAGCTGCCGCGTGGCGTTTTTGCGTTTGTACGCAGCGTTTTATTGATTTTCCGTTCGCGTCAAACCACTTTTTTCTCAACACTGGCAAAACAAAAAAATTTTGCACGCTCGTAAATAGAAAAAGCTGAAAAAAACTTTGCGCCGTTCTATGTGCTTTACAGTTTTTTGGTTTTTTGCATAATTTCACATTTTCAGTCAAACTGTCGGAAATAGGTCATGTTTGCCTGAGTTTCTTGAAAAAGTTTTTGCCACTTTTTACTTGCAACAGTTTGCCGCCACTTGCGTCAGCACTTTGCCGCCTAACGCCGCTTAAATTTTTCGCCGACTTAAAGCTCAAAGCTCGAAGCTGCCGTTTCTTTCCGCGGAAAAGGCCAATAGACGCGGCCCGTACGCGGTCATTTCCTTATGTGGCTGCGCGGCTGCAATTTCTTTAATAAATTTTGAAATATTTGACATTTTTATCATACGAGTATCTGGCTTTGGCTTTGACTCGAGCTGGTTCCGTGTATGTGTGTGTGTGTACGACTGTCTCTCGGTTCGGCTACGTGCTTGGCGCATGCGTTGGACGCGCGCTTTATGGGCGACGGCGGCGAGTTGGTTGCCATCGATTGCGTGGTGTCGTTAAAACTTCAAACGCATTGACCATAAAACGTCGCATACGTCATGTGCCGCATGTGTGAAGTGTCATTATTTATGCATTTTAAATGAAGTTCTTGCCGATACCGGCACTCGTACTGGCACCTTTGTCGATGGCTTTGTGCCGTGTTGGCGTTCGGAGACGGCATTCTTGATGGCAATGCGTCTGAGTTGGCTATTGCTGGGTTGAGTTGGAGTTTGGGGTTATAGTTAAAATGGCAGGAAAATGCCAAAAAATTCTTAGCTGTGTGTATTAAAAACAGTAAAGATTTTAAGATTTTTGTTTGTAATGTTGCTTTAAAACCTTGTTTTCTCGAGTTCGTATCCTTTATGAGACAAAGCAATGCTTTGCTCTATTACTTACGAGTATTCCCTGCACTCTTCCCTGTATTAAAACCACCGGATTAGATGTTCAGGTAGGTAAGTAGGAGTGGCTGGCTATTGCCCATAAAAGTTCGCTCTCTTCTTTTATTGAACCCAGTTTAAGCTTGTGATGAACTGATTAAATTATCCAAAAAGGATCCTCAGTAAGTTTTGTATTTAAATGTCACCTAATTATCTAAATACCCAAGTAAGAAATTACCTAAGTATATTCTCAACTAAGACGTCACCTCAGTAAGTTTACAAGAGAGAAGTAAGCTCTCATGTAAGAAGTCACCTAAGTAATTCTGATATAAAAAGAAGACGTTCTCAGCTAAGTAAGTTCCCAAGTAAGAAGTCACGTAAGTGAATTCCCATGTAAGAAGTTACCTCAGGAAGTTCACAAGAGAGAGAGAGTAAGTTCCCAAGTAAGAATGAAGTTCCCAAGTAAGAAGTCACCTAAGTAAATTCGCAAGTAAGAAGTCACCTAATTTAGTTCACAAGTGAGATGAAAGTTCCATGTAAGACGTTACCTAAGTAACTCTGATGTAAGAAGAAGACATTCCCAGCTAAGTAAGTTCCCAAGTAAGAAGTCACGTAAGTGAATCCCCATGTATTCAGTTACTTAAGTAAGTTCCCAAGTAGGAAGTTATCTAAGTAAATCCTCAAGTAAGAAGTTACCGCGGTAAGTTCACAAGTGAGAAGTTAGTTTCCTAGAAAGTAGTACGTTCCCATGTAAGAAGTTACCTTAGTAGGTTCCCAAGTAAGAAATAACCTAAGTAAATTCCCAAGTAAGAAGTCACTTCAGTAAATTCAAGAGAGAAGTAAGTACCCAAGTAAGAAGTAAGTTCCCAAGTAAGAAGTCACCTAAGTAATTTCCCATGTAAGAAGTTACTCAAGTAAGTTCCCAAGTAGGAAGTCATCTAAGTAAATTCCCAAGTAAGAAGTCACCTCAGTAAGTTCACAAGTGAGAAATTAGTTCCCAAGAAAGTAGTTCGTTGCCATATAAGAAGTCAACTAAGTAAGTTTCTAAGTAAGAAGTAAGTTCTTTTCTAAGGAGTTACTTTAGTAAGTTCTCAAATAAGAAATTACCTAAGTGGGTTCTCAAATAGGAAGTCGCCTAAGTAAGTTCTCAAGTAAGAAGTCATCTAAGTAAGTTCACAAGTGATAAGTAAGTTCCCAAGTAAGAAGTCACCTAAGTAAATTCCCAAGTAAAAAGTCACCTAAATAAATTCCCAATTTGCCATGTAAGAAGTCACCTATGTTTCCAAGTAAAAAGTTACCTAAATCAAACAGTTTCTTCCTAGAGACTACAATACAAATGCATAAAAGGTTAAGTACGCTTTCTGCTTTCTTCTTGCCGATGCAACTGCTGCAGAAATCTTTTAAAGACCATCCCAATCTTTCGCGTGGATACCTATCAGACAAGGGTCTGTCAGTATACCGTCCCGGGCTCTTTGCTCATGTCTATTTATGTTCAATAAATACACCAGAACGATGCTGATATGGCGACCTGTATTGTCTTCAGCCCATCTAAAGTTTCTTTAAAGAGCTTTTATAAGTAAGAAGCTTTGAGGTCGAAAGAGAAATTCCTTGCGAAATCGTGGCCCATTTTTCCTATTCTGAGTTGTAGGTACTAATTTCCTTTGAATTATTATTAGCTTTAAAACTTGGTTTGGCGTATATTTTTCAAGACTAAGATATGTGCACAGAATCGTCCTTTTGATCCCAAGCTTCAATAATTGTCATTTGTAAAAACTTTCGATCGCGTAATACTGCTTGTTTTTGGGGAAGTGTTTCTATTAGGTGTTCTATGGAGTTTTGAGTCGAAAGACCAGCTGATCTTTGCAGATCAGGAATGTGCTAAAGCTGAGGCCAAGTATTTGCTCGTTGCTTTTATGAAAAGAGACATTCTTCTACCAAAAAATAAACCTCTAATGCCTCTAATAAAAAATTTTTGTAATACTTTTTTTGTTTGTAATAATTTGGTTTGCTCTGCCGAATCCATTCGTGAACTGGCAACAGCCAACTCCTGCATATACCAAATTGTATTATTTTCTTATATGTAGAATTTATAGCGCCACACCAACTTCAGTGCAATGTAAAATGTCGTTACTTACTTCCCTTATGGGCAACTGGAGCCAACTAATCGGCACGTTGCCGCCACAAATGACCAAAAAAGCACGAATTGAATTGAATGGGGAAAAAACTGAACAGAACACGTAAACTGTGGCTAAATATTTTATGGCCATTTTCACTGTCTGCTGACTACCGAAAATACCAAAGACAAACCAATAGAAATGCGTCAAGGAAGAGTGGCAACTTTTTATGAGACAATAAATTTGAAGACACACAAAAATGCACGAATGGAAATATTGTAATTGAAAGACTTGCAACAACGCAACTCTTTCAGCAGAACTCGACGGCCACTCGGGGCACCCACGCTTCACGCATCTATTTTGTGCCTTTTTGTTAATTTAATTACAAGTTGAGATATTTACTCTGTAATTAACACAGCAAACGCCCGCTTGTCATGCCAACGATATCGGCCATCGGACCTATCGAAGCGACTACAAGGCAAACATATGTAAAGCGGCTCAGTCGGTCATAAACGGTACAGGCGCGCAGGCGCAGAGGAACAACAGGGAGAGGCGCTTAGAAATTTATAAAATTCAACAATGGAAGTTTGTGGAATATGAAAAGGTTTTCAGCCCCTTTTGAACGTTTCTCAACAACGCTGCTGTGCTGCAATTTAGTTGCTTTGGCTTCTATCCCTTTTTCGGCATTTCGAGCACATAATTACAGACTAGCAGCTACAAAACAAAACTACAACAATAGCAACAACATGTCGTTTGCATATTTCCAACAATTTAGCACCCTGTGTACGCCGCATAAAGACCAATGCGAAGGGGCCCAAATGTTGACGGTCGCTGCGATATGTGACAGCTGTTGATCAACGGCAGCAACAAAAACAACAACAACAGCAGCAACTATGCGCACAAAAGGCGCTTCTAATCTTTGAGATCTTTCTACACAACAGCGCAAAGCACACACACACATATACGCTCAAAGACTGCATGCAGATAGCCAGCAACATCAAATCTTAAGCTCATTGTTCGTTTTTCGACAGTTCATTCAGTTGAAAATGTGCGACATTCATTGTTGTTGTTGTCAGACTGTTGGTGCTTTGTTGGTTGGCAGCTAACACAGCCAACGCACAATGCAGCACCAGCAGCAGCAGAAAAAGTGCGCGCTTACAATCTGCCCGCCACCAACACCAGTCGGCGATCATTATCGGCAGCAGCAGCCAGAACAAAGACAACTAACTACAACAAAAAACATTGGCGCAACCTACGAACGGCACGCACTACCTGCATAAATTTGATACACACTCACATTTTTGGCATTTGCCGCATTCAACGGATTTTTGCCAACAAAAAAAAAAAAACGTTCGCACAGATACTCACACACACAAAGAGAGGCAGAAGAAGAAATGCCGCATTCGACATGTGCGGTGCGTTGCTGTGCTATGCCGTGCTTTGTCTGCTTTGGGTGCTGCAGATATTCCAAGAAGCCTTTTTTGCTTCAAGTTGCGTGCGGTTGCGGCATCTCGTCGTCAGGTAAGCAGCCAAATGCAAGAAGAAAATTGTTAGCTCTGCTTGTGTGTATGTGTGTGTGTAACGAATGTTGGCCGCAACCTGTCGCTCAACGTTTTCGTTGAAGGCTGTGTAATGTTTTTCGACCCAAGTCAAGAATACTCGAAATTTTTGGTGCTAAGGTTTCGAGAGGCGCAAACAATTCATTCATCAGTGAAAATTTTTTTTTCGCTGCGTGCATTGCGTGAAGGTGTGACTGAATGATGAGTGTGAATGATGAGTTGTTGAACGGAAAATTGGCCTCTTCACGTAATGACTGAAATAGGAATTTTGTAATTTGACTCTGTACTACGTGAGCGAAGGCGATTAGTAACGCTGGTAATTCAAAATAATTGCACATTTTGTACTGAACTCTGGTTTAGAATTTGATTTTTTCGAACTTTGATTTCAATTTAACACTTTATAAGAAACATTTAAGCGGACTTTATATGAATTAATGAACTTTTTTTAATTTTAAAGTAGAATTATGTTTTTAGAATAACGTTAAGGGTCTCTGGTGTGGAATTTGAAGATTTGTGATTGCAGTTTGATATCAAATAAATCCAAATTATGCTATAGGAATGACATCAAGCATTTTCAGAATGGATTTTGACGATGGTAGATGTTATATTTGATGCAATCTCAATGTTAAATACCTTTTAAAATATCGTTGAAGATTTTCAGGATGCAATTTAATGACTTCTGATTTCAGTTTGATGTCAAATAAATGAAAATTATGTAAAAAAAACAACTTTAAGCATTTTCAGATTGAAATCTGAGCATGTTTGATATTAATTTGATGTAATTTCAATGCAAAATATTTTTTATAAGATTTTTAGAATATAATTTGACGATTTTTGATTTCAAATTGATGTCTAATAAATAAAAATTATAATGTAAACACAAGATTTACCATTTTCAGAATGAAATCGGACCATGTTTGATATTAATGTGATATAATTTCAATTTAAAATATTTTTCAGAAGAACTTCAGAATGTAATTTGACGATTTATGATTTCAATTTGATGTCTAATAAATAAAAAATATATTGTAAAAACAAGATTTAGCATTTGTGGAATAAAATCTGACCATGCTTGGTATTAATTTGATGCCATTTCAAGGTAAAATAATTTTTACAGTTCAAGACCTTCAGAACAAAATTTGACGATTTATGATTTCAGTTTCATGTAAAATATATGAAGATTATATTATAAGAACATTGAGCATCTTCAGAATAGAACCTGACGTTGTTTGATATTAGTTTGACGCCACTCAAACGCCAAACATATTTTCGGAATAAAATTCAAAGTCTTGAGAATGCAATGAACTCTTATGATTTTAGTTTAATATCAAATAAATGAAAATTTCTCTGTAAAAACAAAATTGTTGAACTATAGAATGGAATTTGATGACTTGTAGTTTTAGTTTGATGTCAAACATATGAAAACTATACAGTAAGAACCAGATTTAAGGTGTTAAGTATGGATTTTGACTATTTGTGATGTCAGTTTGATGCCAAATAAAAGAAAATTATAATATAAAAAGCACCTTGAGCATCCTCACACTAAAATCTAACGATGCTTAATATTAATTTGATGTAATTTCAATGTAAAATATTTTTTAAAATGTCAGTATAGAACTTCAGAATACAATTTGACGATTTGTGATTTAAGTTTGATATCAAATAAATGAAAATTAGTATCTTCAGAATAGAGTTTGATGACTCATGACTTTAGTTGGATGTCAAGGAAATTTAAACTATACAGTATGAGCAATATTTAAGGTGTTTAGTATGGAGTTTGACGATTTATGATGTAAGTTTGATGTGATATAAACAAAAATTAAACCATAAAACACATTGAGCATCTGCAAACTGAAAGCTAACGATGCTTGATATTAATTTGATGCCATTTCAATGTGAAATATTTCTTAAAATGTCACTAAAAATCTTCAGAATGCAATTTGACGATTTGTAATTTTAGTTTGATATAAAATAAATAAAAATTAGGGCCTTCAAAATGGAATTTGACGGCTTGTGACATTAGTTTGTTGTCATTTGAAAGAAGTAAGATGTAAGTAAGAACAATATTTAAAGTCTTTGGTATAGAATTTGACGAGTTATGACTTTAGTTCATGTCAAATAAATGAAACTTATGTTGTAAAAATCTTCAGAATGCAATTTGACGAGTTGTGATTGCAGTTTGATATCAAATAATTGAAAATTAGGACCTTCAGAATGGAATTTGACGGCTTGTGACATTAGTTATTAGTTGTCAGTTACAAGAAAATTGTACACTAAGAAACATATTTAAAGTCTTTGGTAAAGAATTTGATGAGTTATGATTTTAGTTCATGCCAAATAAATGAAACCTTTGTTGTAAGAACAAAATTTAACATCTTCAAAGTGAAATTTGACTGTTGACGATTTAGTTTGATGTCAAATAAATTAAAATTGTACTGTCAGAACAACATCTAACGTCTTCAGGAAGGAATTTGACGGTCCATGATTGCAGTTTGATATAAAAAAATTGGAAATTATACTGCGAGAATAATACTTAACACCTTCAGAATGTAATTTTTGAATGTTTGATATTGATTTGGTGCATTTCAATGTGAAATATATTTCGGAATATTCCTAAAGATATTGAGGACGAAATTTGACGATATTTAATTTCAGTTTGATGCTTTGTTTATCTGTTTCTTTGACTTTGTGATTAAAAATTTCAAATTATGTGATTAAAAATTTCAAATTATGATTTGAATTTTTTAAACTACTATACCTCTTGAACTATTATATTTAGATGCTTTAAATTTCTGAGTTGGAGAACATAAATTCAAATTTGATAACATAAATTCAATTGAAAGGATCTTGTTGAGCAATTTGACTTTCCATAGCTTAAATTTACATTTGTTTGATATGTTTTTATACGAATTTCATGAAGTTTTTTTAAACGTTGTTCTACTAGTAAAATAACCTACAGATATATATTTGAAAAACGAGTCAATTTGCTTTCGATTAGTCAAGTATCACTTTTTAGTGCTCAACATAATAAATTTTAAAATTATTTGATTTGATGTTCTTTGTATTTTTGTATTCAATCGAAACGCATTAAATGCTAAATTTTATGTATAAAATAATTCGCCAATCCTCTTATGGCGGCAATAATGAAATTTTCAAACGGCAAATAAAAAACAGAAAAGACCCAAAGCCGCGTGAACGGCAATGCAAATGAATCACCCTAAATATTGTTGAATGAATCATTCAACAATGCACCCGGTGCCGCTCAAATGTCTGTCAAAGACTTAATGAATCGTTAAGCCTTCAACAAAATTTTTGCGTTGCTAGTAAAAATCAAACAATGCAATGGGCGAAAAAAAACCAACGAGGTAATTTGAAACTAAAATGTTGAGCGGCTTTTCGTAAGCAAATCGAAAACAGATGCGCAAGTTGGTATAGAAAAAAGGGTCCGTTTTACCAAAAAGGACATTAAAAGACAAAAGTGAAGATTTTGACAGCGAAAAAGCGGCAACCAGATGTGAAGAGTTTACTCGTACGCTGCGCATATGTTGAGACCAAAAAAAAAAAAATTAAATATGTATAAATAAAGTGTGAGTTAAAAATTTCGTCTCGAAACCTTGAATGAAATTTGCCTTTATAAGTATTTTTATTGTTGTGGGCTTAACATATTTGCATCCATATGAGATTCAAGCTGCTAAAAGCAGCTACGTTGCCGTTGGGAGGCAATATACTTTGCATACATTTAGGCGCTGAAATAATTTGTCGTTGCCTAATCGGTTGTGGTCCTAATACGACCGAAATATTAAAGAACTATTGTGCAAATAGAAAAAAAAAAGAGAATAAAGTCATAAAGGAAAAAATTGAATGAAGTCTAAACAGGTAAGAAGAAACGAAACAATTTAGTAAAAATGAAAATGAATAAAGTCGTTAGGGACTTTGTCAAAGAAAAAAAAACACTGCAAAGCGGCAACAGGCGATGGCAGCACGCAACAGCCATAACTGAAATGGGTGGCGCTCGAAGGCTCAAAGCTGCAAACTTATTTATGTCAAGAAAAATAAGGAGCGCGCTGCCTTTGTTGGCCGTATGCGAGTGGGTTCGTGTGGGTGTGTGTGTGTGAGTTAGGGCGTCTGCTTAAAGCTTCTACTTTTTCAAACGTAGATTTAAATTCAACATAAAACGACGAAAGTACAAAAGTAACGCAGACAGCAAAATGGCTGTGTGCTTTTAAATTTTTAAATATGCAATTTTTTGTCCTTTGTTTAGCTTAAGGATATTTTACACTTGTGTGTGTGATACACACACACACTCAGTTGGCAACAGTACATGCAACACGCGTGTACGGCATACAAATTAGCCAAACGGAAATGTGTGTTTTGGTGTTACATTCGCTCACACACACACGCACACACACATACATAGCTAAGAGTACACGTACCCCACTTCAAGTAGCGCGCAAGCACCAACAACAACAAAAGCAACGACAATGTGAAAAAAAATTACAGCGCAAAATGTGCGCCCAGCAATTTAAAATGGTTGCCGCGCGGGGCAAACAGCGCGGAAGCGGAATTCCCTGTTGCGGGAAATTTGCCTGTTTTCGTAATTGAATGTTTTGCTCCCGCGCGCACTCCATCTCGAACAGCACTCCTACTCCCTTCGCCCTCTCCGCGCTGTGGTGCTTTCGCTCTTTTTAGCTCAACATGTTTTATGTGTTTTTGACATTTATTTTAATGTTGTTGTTGCTGTTGTTGTTGTTGTTGTTGGTGCTGTTGCCTGGCATACACAAGTGCGCACAACACTTGGGCAATGCTTCATTCTCATTTGGCCTTAAATTATGCCCCAGTCTCCTACCTCAGCGCGGTGCTGTCGCACGTACCGAAAATACAATAATAACGCACCACACGTTGGGGTTAAGTGTGTGTGTGTGTGTGTGTGCGCGTGTGCGTGGCTCTGTGAATGTGTTAGTGAGTGCTGTGCGCATTGTCTTTGCATGGCGCACTCTGCTTACCAGCCACTGCCATGTGTCACAAGTGAGTGTATGTGTGCATGTCTGTTTGTGTGAGTGAGTGTATGAGTGTGTTTTCGCGTAATTTCCTGTTTTTTACTTTTTTTCCCATGCATTAACATTCGGCGACACAATGCTCGCGTGCACTGTGATTAGTGGGGCGTGACATGTGCTTCTTAAAGCACATTTTCAAGGCACTGTAAACAAGTTGCAAAATATTTTTCCGCCGTCATGTTTGGATGTGATGCGAGTAGCAACGTGTGTGAAGTTGCATCCCACGGGGTTGTTTCAGTACAAGTCAAAGCAATCAATTAAAATTTTACTTTCATTAAATTGACAGTAGGAAATGTTAATTAGTTGATTAATTGGCGAGCGCAATTAATTAGTTTAAATAAGTAAATTAATCACATTTCAGTTGATTGGTTGTGATTTGATTAGTTTGAATTTTTACTTTAAGAATATTTGAAATGAAAACGTCTAGTTTTGTTCTTCGTTTAATATTTGGGCCAAAGTTACTAGTTCTTTTAGTTGCAAAATGGTCAAAACTTAGTGGAATAGTTGGCCAAAGTTAGTTTCAGTAAACTTATTAACTTATAGAAGATAATTTAAGTGATGTACGAAAGGATTTGTCCAGTCAAGTGTCCTTAAGATGTTCGTTCAAAATGGTGACTTTTGACCTTTAAATTCATTTAGAACCAATGCCATGCTTTGCATTAAAAAGCATCGCGCATTTCTTAAAAACGTACGAGAGGAATTTTCCATTGTGAAACCGTTCTTTCTTTTTGAACACCAGTGGAGATATCTGGCAGTCTCTTTCAACTATGAACTTCGGCCTCTTGAGAAAGCCAAACAGATCCAAACAAATTGATTTTTCACACAACACAGGGTTTTTTCAACATTGGAGATGACCTTCAGTCTCTTTTCGGAGCAAACAACTTCGTCTTTTTGAGTAGAGTCGATTGATTTTCGATTCCAAAATTCAGGATACAGAACGTAGCAGTACCACGGGAAGTGTTGTGTGGTTTCCCATTGTGAATTCGTTCTTTTCAGAGACTGAAGCTAATTTTCAGTCTCTTTCCGAGTCTCTTTTAACTTCGAGGTCTTGAAGTAGATTCGATATTCAGAAATTCAGGGTACAAAACGAGGCATTCTTTCAGGGCAAACCTCTTCAGCTTCTTGAGAAAGTAAAGCAAATCCCAAAATTGGATTTTCTATTAAAAAATTCCAGGTATAAAACAGTACATGGAAAGTTTAGTGTGGTTTCCCATTGAGAATCAATTCTTGTTGAGCAATGAAGACTATCTTCAGCCTCTTTCTAGGGCAAACTACTTCAACCTCTTGAGATCGATTTAATTGATTTATTTTATTTTATTTTATTTTATTTTATTTTATTTTATTTTATTTTACTTTACTTTATTTCATTTTATTTTATTTTATTTTATTTTTTTTATTTTATTTTATTTCATTTTATTTTATTTCATTTTATTTTATTTTATTTCATTTTATTTTATTTTATTTTATTTTATTTTATTTTATTTTATTTTATTTCATTTTATTTTATTTTATTTTATTTTATTTTATTTTATTTTATTTTATTTTATTTTATTTTTTTTATGTTATTTTATTTTGTTATATTTTATTTTATTTTATTTTTTATATTTTATTTTATTTTCTTTTATTTTATTTTATTTTATTTATAAGTTAACTAAAATTTAAATTGTCTTTAGAATTATTTTTCCATATACGTTTTTGTATTTCGTGTAGCTTTTATCTGGTTCTTGGTAAAAGCGACCTTTATTTCCTTTTTCTTTTTGTTTCCTTCCTTCTTTTCTTCATAATTTTGTTAGGCAATCTTCGTTTCTTTGGAAAAATCATACAGTGGCTCATTATTCAAATGAACGCTAAGAGCAGAAGCAGAAATTATAGATGCAAAATTCTTTTCGTTCTTCCATCTCTTTCTACACTTCTGGTCTACTTGTCTACTTTTCTCTTTATATTTGGTCTCAAAAAATGGCCTCCTTTACCTCACTTTTCAATCTTCTTACTGAGATATTTTTTGCCCCCTCCCCCTCTCAACTAAAGTACGCTACCTGACCGACTTGCATTTCATTTTGCTACCATTTGCTGTCGCACAAATCAAAATGGATTTTCAAGTAGCTTTAACGCGCATCTTGGCGCTTTTCACTACCCGCATTGTGCTGCCTCCCTGCCCCTCCTTCCTAGTACCACAACACACTTAAATTGAAGCCACCAAAAATGGCAGAGAAATGTAAAAATTACGCTTTCCGCTTGACTCCAGTCCGCTTTTACGCTTCCGTGTTCATGCTTACTGCGCATCAACAACAATAACAACAACAACGACGACACTTTACAACGCCACACCTACCGCCAACGCAGACATGCTGCAGCATTTCTGTTGTTGCTGTTGTTATTTTTTCAAGTGCAAAAAGTAATTTTTGCGCAAAGTTCTTTTTTTTCTCATTTTTGTTGTAGCTCGAGTCCGTTTAGCATTTCCTAAGGTTGATTTGTAATGGCAGTGCCCGAAAATGTTGCCTCCTCTGCGTTGCCACTCCCTGCCCCAAACAAAATACTCACCCGACTACTTTGAGGGCGTTTGGCACTTTTACTCGCTGAGGGTGGCAACACTGGCGGCGACGATGGCAACGGTGGCGTTGGCTGTCATCTTTTTCGTATTTGGTTCTTACTTATTTCGCATTTCGGTTGACTTGCCGTCGAGTCAACTTTCTTAGCGGTCGTTATCGCTGTTCAGCATAACATTACCGCATTTTTGTATATTTTAATTTTTTTTATTTCATTTCACTGTCTACGTTGTTAATGTTTTAGCTGGCACTTCATTTAAAGTCAAATGCTTTTGGGAAAATTTTGCGTGCATATTTTCAATGCAAAAATTTGCTTGGTACTCAAAATGTTGAGGTTTGACTGTGTGTGTGATGAATTGGGTTAGTGGCACAGGGTGACACAGATGCATGGGAAATGGTTTACTTTATACTTTAGTGCGAGCTGCAAAGTATGCAAACTTTTTCTAAATGCTTTTCAAGTGCCTTCTCTGACATTGTTTTTAGGTGAAGCATTTTTGTTGCATACTTTTGTGCTGTTTTTAAAAAATTGATTAAATTTAAAGATTGTTTTGAGTATATTTTTATCAACTTTAAATTGAACATTGCACTCATAACAAAACTTAAGAAAAATAAGCAAGTCTGAGAGGGAATTTTGTATACTTCGTCTTGTCTGAAAGCATTTCAACATGAAGCCATGAAGACGACCCCAATGGGACAAACAGAGACACAAATTAAAAATGCAAATTAAGCAGCAGCAAATAAATGAGGCGGGCCGGTCAGTGACGAGTGCTGGAAAGCAAAGTCGACGCCAAAAGGTGCAAATTATGTATCTGTTTGTTTACAGCGGAGCATTTTTCAAGTTGCTGCTTTTAATTTTTATGAATTTGAATGGCAAAATTTCAAGAGCGCAAACAATAACGTCAAACAAAACACAACCAGAACAGCAGCTGACTAGAGCCAACAAAACCAACAAAACCAACAACGAAGGACGCAACGCTTCAATGTGGAGAAAGAAAAACATACCAACAACAACAACAACTAAGCAATCTGTGGGTCATTTTGGTTTGCATGCGCGGGCACAGCTGGAAAGGTGAGAAATGATTTATTTACATAAAACGGTGGCACTTGAAACGAGGTGTGCGCAGGTTTCGAGTGTTTGGTGTGTATAGATAACGTTTTCAGGTTGCTGGTCTGTCTGATTTGTATGTATTTGTGTGTGTTTACGAGGGAGGTCTGAAAAGTTCCTAAACTCAATATGAAGATGGTAGCAGCAATCGTCAACAAAACGTAGGGAAGTGGAAATTTCAACCATTTGGAATGCGTAGTTGTTTTTTGACAATGGTTTGAGTTGGTCGATGTTGGTGTTTTTGTCAAAAATGAAAAAATCCTGTATACGGTAGACTTTAAATATTAAAGACAAGAAATTTTGCAGCATTATTTGTCAGTGAGACGTCTGGGACAGATGAACTGGAATGAGATCGCAGAAGCTTGGAAGACAAGGAACATTTGGGACGTTCAAAGACTGCAACCACTGATGAGGATGATGATGATTGATGACCAAAATGATGACCATTGATTCATCAAATGGTGCTTGACAAATGTCGAATTAAAATGAGAACTGGCAGCAAGTAAGAAGAAGCATACTCTATGGATAAGTTCTAAGACAGTGTCTGTTCCATATTGAATCAAGACTTAGGCATGAAAAAGCTGTATGATCATTGGGTGCCATCGTTGCTCAGGTTGGAACAAAAACGTGTTTGAAGAAGGTTTCCATTGCTTTATTTGGACGAGTTAATGTAGAGGAAACATCACAATATGAAGTGTGTAAGCTTACAACAAGACTATGTGGAACAATAAAAGTTAAGATAAAATTTGGGAAAAATAATTTGTTTCTTTGTTAGATTGGAAAGTTTTCAGACCACTCTCGTATGTGTTTGTGGATGAAAGTGGAGACTTTTGAATACATAGGGTCCACTAGAAAATGGAAAAAATGCTTTAAAAATATAAGTCCTGACTGTAGATGCTTTGAAGATATGTGGAATAATAAAAAAAATTTCCGAAAAAAATTATTTTTTTCTTTGTTAGTTTGGAAACTTTTCAGACCACTCTCGTATGTGTTTGTGGATGAAAGTGGACACTTTTAAAGACATAGCGTCCACTGAAAAATGGAAAGATGCGTTAAAAATGGATGTCTTGACTGTACTAACTGTAGATACTTTTGAAGACATAGGGTCCATAGGAAAATAGGAAATATGCTTTGGAAACAAAAGTCCTGACTGTACTTGTGGCAAAAATACCTGATAAAGTTTTATATAAACCTTTTCCAAGTTATAAATAAACGAAGTTTTAAATCTATTTGGAATCATGTTTTCAAGTAATCTGTAAACAAACTAAAGAAATTCGGGTCATTGGAATTGTTACAGCACTCTGTGTCATAGGGTTTATTCCATATTTTCGTCCTTTGATGTGTGCAAAACTTGTTGTTTAGAAGATATAGAGGTACCTCGCTCTACACGAACACCATTGTCGGTTTTTGGGGCCGAAACTGAACTTTTGGATCCACTTAACTCACTCCTACCAGAAGTTGAATTTGTGTAATTATTGGTTCAAATTGGTGGTAAGAGACTACTGAATATTTCTCTAGTTACATGATAGGACAAACAATGGGTTTTCTTCGAGCCTTCGAGTAGAAGTGCTGCTTGAATCGTCACTTGAAACCTAACCTAACTTTAAACCTAACTTAAATAAATGTTTGAACCAATTTTTTTGTGCCATAATTGCCATAAAATAATAAAAAAATAAAATAATAATAAAAAAATAGATTTAAAACATTAATTAAAACAAACTTAATACGTTCAGTGCTTATTTCAGTTAATTTTTTTAATCTTTTTTTATAATTAAAATTTCTTTTTTTGATTTTTTGATTTTTTTCTTATTTTCTATTGATTTTAAAAATTTGAATTGATTAAATTTTTAAATTAACAAAAATGTCTTTGAATTTATTTGAATTATTTCATTTCATTTATTTTAATTTTAATTTTTTGGATTATTTTAATCCTTTCAATGATCCTTTTATTTATTTCTATTTTTTTTTCTAAATTCAAACTGTTTTAATTTTTAAATTATTAAATTTTCTTTTGAATTTATTTGACTTATTTGATTAAATTAATTTTAATTTTTACCTTTTATTTTTATTGATAAATTTAATCCTTTCCATGATCCTTTTATTTTATTTTTTTTTAATTTAATTTAATTTTATGTTATTTTTTTAATTTAATTTAATTTAATTTTATTTTATTTTATTTTATTTTATTTTATTTTATTTTATTTTATTTTATTTCATTTTATTTCATTTTATTTCATTTTATTTCATTTTATTTCATTTTATTTTATTTTATTTTATTTTATTTGATTTTATTTTATTTTATTTTATTTTATTTTATTTTATTTTATTTTATTTTATTTTATTTTATTTTATTTTATTTTATTTTATTTTATTTTATTTTATTGATTTTTTTGAATTAAAATTTCTTTCATTTTCAAATTATCAACATTTTCTTCTTATTTATTTAACTCATTTTATTTCGTTTTATTTTTCATATAGTTTCTTTTATTTTATGTCTAAAATATCTTGCCAAGTTACTTCAACTCAATTTGCCAGCAATGCTGACCTAATTATTTCGTTTATATAACGTTTTTCACTTGCGCTGACAATGCCAAATGTCAATCGCACTCAACCACAGCAGGCAGATGTCCTTTGTTTATACGCTCATACAAACATACATACGCATACTTACATATACATGAATATGGTTTGTCTGTTTCTGTGTATGTGTCTTTCAGGCGCTTTCTACATTCTCGCAGTCGCAGTGAGTGCAAAAAGTGCGCCAAGAAAAATTGCTCAAAAATTTTCACACGTAGTGAAATTTCAATTTTCTAAAATGCTATACACACACATATACATACATATAGCAGTTGTACAACGACAACAAAACACAGCAAAGTTTCCATTTGTTTGTGTTTGCTTCTAGTTTTTTTTTTGTTGCTTCTCTGGGCGCTTAAGTAGGTCGACCCGGGAAACTGACGACATGTCTCCAACAACTGAGACGCGTAGACGCATTTGTTTTGGTGCTATTATGATGACTGTAGTTGTTGTAGCTGTATTGTTTTTGTAGTTGTTGTTGTTTTGTCAACGGAAGTGCTGTGCGTGTATATGTAAGCCGAGAGTTGTGTGTATACACAGCAACAAGGACACGTACCAACGCCCAGTTAAAAGTTGAAATGAAAGCAGGGCGTGCGCCCTTTTGGCCCCAACACAGACACAGACACACACACATAGAGACACAGGGAGTTGAGTTTGTGTGCGTTTGTTTGCTCAATCATCATTATAATAATGACAATCATTATGATTTTGGCATTTGATAAAAACTTGCTGCCTGCTACGCATTGTTTCTGTGGCTGCCATATTTTTTTTCGTTGTTGTTCTTGCTGCGTCGCTGTTGGCATTCGAGCGCCAAAAATGAGAACGGAAACGTGTTCTTGTGCATTCTGTTGTTGTTGTGTTAGGTTGTCAACAAAACTATTTGTATTTTAAGCAGTTTTTTCTACTTAAATTTTTTCTGCCTTGACTTGTGATTGAAATAGCAAAACTTTAGACAATTTGTTGCTACTGAGAGTGAGCAAAAAAATATTAGCAGACGCCTGAAACGTTTGTGTTGCCAAAAACTTTGATTCATATATGGTTTGTTGTTGTTGTCATGGTGGGGTTTTTGGCTGATGGTGTTTTTAGTGGGTTTGGACGTTTGGTTTTTGCAGCATTTTGTCGAGCATTCAGTGCGCAGCATGAGTGCTCTGTCGCTGCCAGCTACAACTAAAGCGCCAGCGCCCCATGCAGACATAACCTAGAAACGCTTTTAGTGCTCATACCACTCCTTTTGCTTGTTACGACAAAGTGGAGATGATTAGATTCAACATTACTTTCAGTGTAGTAAAGAGTAGTGAAAATATTGTTTGTGGTTTTTGTTTTTGTATTTGACTCTTTAATGCTAAAATGTGTAAGTGAACATATGAAATCATGGTACAAAAAAAAGTTAAGAAATCTTTAAAGAATGTTGTCAGTTTTCGGAATAATTTGGCTACAAAAAATAACAAAAGGTACGAACGAAAGTTTTAATAAATTAATAAGAGATATCTTCTTCTTCTTCTTGACTGGCACGACAGCCCGATTACGTGTTAATGAAACGGAGTATTGAACTCGGGGAGTCTTGATTCGCGGCCCAACGCACTAGCCAGCTGAGCTACGGCGGCTGATAAGAGATATCAGTAGAGTCAATTTGATCCCTTGGGCATTCGAGTATGATCTACTTACTTCTTAGCTCATTATTGAATGATTCATAAAAAAGTTGTTATATGAATCTTTTACATTCCGTCAGACTGACCTTGAACTGAGAAAGTTCATGACAAAAGGCAAAGAAACTGAAGAAGATCAAGAAATAAGTTGTTGCCAATTGATAGTCCATGTTTGATATATTTATCAAATGAACAAGTTTGACTTCTGAAAGAAATCAGGTATTGGGATTAATTAAAATTAGTTGAATCAGCTAAAGTTGGGAATCGAAATCGAGGAATTGTTTACAGCTGATGAAATGTGGTTCACATCTTTTCTTATAGACACACAGAGAAGCTGATAGTCCAAAGCATGTAAAAGAGAGCCAAGAAAGTGGACCTATAACAAGCTGAATGAGCTGTTTGAAGACTTTAACGTAGCACAGCATATCACTATTCAGCGGCTGGTCTTCCGTACGACGATGAAGCTCCGACGAAAAAAATTGTTCGACGCGATAGTTGCAGATCAATGGCGAAGAGAGAGATCCCGTCTCCAGTGGAAGGAACAAGTTGGAGACGTCCTATCATCTCATGTTGGGACCAAATGAACAAGAAGCACGTTGATCCAATGATCATTGATCAATGATGATTGCAAGGAAGTGTTTAAAAGAGAGTGTTTAAAGAAGAGAACTGTGCAAATAACTTCTCAGGGATTTGGACCCAGAAATCACTGAAGTTTTGTGAAGATGAAGTTCAATTTTATTTCAGAAACCACATGTTTATTTGATCTAAAAACCACAGAAGTTTTGTTTTGTTTATTTGTTTGCATCAGTTGCACTGGTTGAGTTGTTTAATTTTTTATCTTTGATTTATTTCATTAATCATTCACATTTAAATCAAATCCCGTTCAGATTTGTTGTCATTAAAAAATATATTAAAATATATATTAAAGCCAAATTCATTTTACATTATCAATAAAAAACAGATGCAGCTTTTATTGACATTTTGAATTAGATTTCTGTTAGCAAACACACACACACACACACATGCACACACAAGCAAACTTGCTCGTAAATTAAGCAAAACGCCGAATGCGACTAAAACACACCCAGTTTACTTCCAATTTTGTATGAATTTTATTTCAAGTGCGAATGCGAGTGTGCGAGTGTGTGTGTGTGTGCGTTTGTGCGTTTGTGTAAACCCTTGCAGCCAACATCAACACCATTTTACCATAATAAATCAAATTAATTAATCACTTCCATCACATGCAGGCTACATGCACTCACACAAACACACGCAAACGCGCCCTGACACGCACACACTCACACACACACACACACACACACACAGATGGGCGCATCATAGCTTCATGCCACTTGCTATCGTACTTGAAAAATCCGGCACCCCAAAGTACTCAACTCATTTAAAACCGTAATGACACTTCAGCGGCAGCAACAACAACAACAACAACGCTGTCAAATCGCTTACTGCATCATGGTGTCGTTAGCTTTGGTGCTGGGTTGGGTGCTCGCGCTGTTAATGTTGTTGTTATGGTGGCATGTGGCATGCGGTATGTGGCAGCCATGAATTGTCAATTGTCAGTTTCACTGTTTGATCTACGCTGCGCTTGCTTGGGTGCTTGCAATCGCATCGCTGGCCCCATTCCACCTGGCACTCTTTCGACTTGTCGCTCTCAGACCAAGTGTGATTTTTAACTGCTTTGATTGCTGCTTTCGGTTGAAGCATCGTTGCTTATATTATTTTCAAGATCCTATTGAATGGTTTCAATATTATTTTGTGTTGTTTTGGTTTGGTTTTTAATTACACTTTGAAGCTTTTTTAACTATGAAACTGAGCAAAAGTTGAGCTGCTTCCATTGCATTGTGTAATATTTTTTCTCAATTTGACAGCAAACTTATGTCAGTCATCAATCTATATTTTCATATACTGGGATATGGAAATTTTTATGAAAAGTTTGTGAGGACCTATTTAACAAAAAGTAGATATATATAGTTGATCAGAATCACCAAAAAGAATGGTGTCTTACAACTTAAACTTTAAGCATTGAAATCCAATCATTGGATTTGTTTGTTCTATTATTTAATTTTTGGAATTTGATTTCGATTTAATCAGCATGTTCTTCTTCTTCTTTTTTTAATTTAATTTATTTTATTTTATTTTATTTATTTTAATTCATTTTATTTTATTTTTTTTTTATTTTATTTTATTTTATTTTATTTTATTTTATTTTATTTTATTTTATTTTATTTTTCTCTTCTTTTTTTAATTTAATTTATTTTATTTTATTTATTTTAATTCATTTTATTTTATTTTTTCTACTCCTACATCTATTTCTCCAGCTATTTCTACTTCCACTTTTACTGGTTCTTCTGCTTCTGTTTCTGTTTCTACAACTCTTTTTTTCTTCTTCTATTTCTATTTCTACTACTAGTTCTACTTCTACTTCCACTTCCACTTATCCAACTAATTCTTCTTCTTCTTCATCTTTATTTTTTACTTCTAGTTCCACTTCTAACATACTTCTCCTTCTTTCTTCAACTCTAATTCTGCCTCTGCTCCTATTTCATCTTCTACTTGTTCCTCCACCACTTCTTCTTCTTCTTCTTCTACTTCCACTTTCACTTCTCGATATAATTCTTCTTCTTCTTCATCTTCGTTTTCTACTTTTAGTTCCACTTCTACTTCTGCTTCTTTCTTCAACTCTAATTTTGCCTCTGCTCCTACTTCATCTTCTACTTGTTCTTCCCTTCTTCCACTTCTTCTACTTTTATTTCTACTTCTACTTCCACTTTCACTTCTCTATCTAATTCTTCTTCTTCTTCTTCATCTTCGTTTTCTACTTCTACTTCTTCTTCTACTTCTACTTCTACTTCTACTTCTACTTCTACTTCTACTTCTACTTCTACTTCTACCTCTACCTCTACTTCTACTTCTACCTCTACTTCTACTTCTACTTCTACTTCTACTTCTACTTCTACTTCTACTTCTACTTCTACTTCCACATATCCATCTAATTCTTCTTCATTTTCTTCTTCTAGTTCCACTTCTACTTCTTCTTTTTTCTTCAACTCTTCTTCTACTTCTGCCTCTGCTCCTATTTCATCATTTACTTTTACTTCAAGTGCTCCTTCTACCTCTTTTTCCTATTTTACTTCCACTTATTTGACTTATTCTACTTCTAATTCCACTTCTACTTCCACTTCCACTTCTACTTCCACTTCTACTTCCACTTCTACTTCCACTTATCCATCAAATTCTTCTTCATCTTCTTCTTCTAGTTCCACTTCTACTTCTCCTTTTTTCTTCAACTCTACTTCTACTTCTGCCTCTGCTCCTACATCTTTTTTTACTAGTGATCCTTCTACTTCTTTTTCCTATTTTACTTCAACTTTTTTTGTCATCTTCTACTTCAAATTCCACTTCTACTTCTTATTTTTCATCTTCATTTTCATTTTCTATTTCTAATTCTTTTTCCACTGCTACTTCAATATCTTCTTCTACTGCTTCTTAATCTTACTCTTCTTCCGATTTTGTTAGAACTTCTCTTCTCATTTCTCCTTCAATACGTTCGACTTTATCTCAGCTCTATTTGCCCATTTGTTGTTTTTGTATTATTTATGTTCCCATGTCCATTGTGTTCGTTTGAAAATCAATATATTTACTGCGGCCAATGTTTGGCAATTCAGCTATATTTATTTATATTCGAATTGTTGAATTAATTAGCTTCTATAATGAGTACAAGCTGTGCACCACGTCGGCTCATGATTTGTTGCTGCTTGCCAGACTTTCAATTGTGTGTGTGTGTGTGTGGTTCATTAAAGTTATTTTTGTCATTGATATTTTGCTCATCATTAAAGAACATTAAAGTTTTTGTTGTTCTAAGATATTTAAAATTAAATTACAGAAATGAGCTCAAGCAACATTTGTAGGAATTACCCAATAGTGGGAAGTGAGCTCAAAGATGAAAATTAGAACCAATTATGCTTTGAGATGTTCGAGGGATTAGAGTTCGAGTTGGGAAGTTCTATTTTAAAGAATAGAGTCGACAATTTGGTCATTGCTTAGGTATGATTTCATACTTAAGTTCTTACTAAACTGGCCAAATGTTTGATGCATGATTCCATAGGAAATGGATTTAAAAATGCAATCATTACTTTATATGATTAACTATGTAGAGTTCAAGTTTTTGTTTCGAAAGACTATAACGGTTGCTTTTTTTATTTTTTTCTTGTTCACTCCTCTCTGGAGCATAAGACATCCATCTTGCACAAAAGAATAACCGTTGCTTTATATTTCATTTATGAGAATCGTTTGTCCTCCCTTGTGCCTTTTTCAGATTGTTACTATTAACAGTTCGAAAAAAGAGTTCGCAACAAAGAAACCACATCCCGGAAAGCGCATTGAACTCCGGTGCGTTCAGCAATTTGTCACTTGAACAAACTTTCCGCACATAATAAAAAAGAAATTCCAGCAAAAAACATACGAAATTACCAATAAAATTCAATAAATCGTGTAAAGACCACAAATCTATCTGCATGTTATATAAAGTGCAAATACGGTTTGCTGAGCACATCGTCAAGATTTATTTCGTCGACCTGAGCGCGTAATGCAAAATTTATGTTCTCGGTTTAGCCACAATAAATCAGTTTTAATGACTTACAGCAACAACTTATTTGTTGCTTGTTTGTTAAAAACTACGCACCGCGGCAAAAGTCGAAATGAAATACGACCACATATCACGTTACTCAATTAAAAAATTTCAAGAATTTAATTTGACTCAGCGAGAGGCGGCGCAATGCAACGCGTCGTCGGCCATAACCTGTTTCGGTGTCCAGGCAACGATTTGAGCGCCCACAGGCGGAACTTAAGGTAACCGAAACGCACAGCTATCCGAGGGTAATTTAGTTGTAGGACGTGCAGTCGCTTATCGAAGACAACCAAAAAAGCAACCAAAACAACAACAACAACAAGAGACAGAGACAACGAAAAAGGCAGCGCCTGAACGCGGCAACTAAATTGCTTCCAAATAAGTTCACTTCCACTAATGACAATTTCGTATTTTTTCTTCCCATTGCATTGATTTGTTGTTGTTTCATATATACATTTTTTTTGGTTTATATGTAGATAGGTATGTAAGTAAGTAAGTAAGTGATTTGCTGTTGCTGCCTTTGTGCAGCTAAGTGGGTTGAAAGACGGCGGTTGATAAGCAAATTGAATGCAGATCCCCAAGTAAAGTGCTGGTTGGCTGACAAGAACAGCAACAACAACAACAAAATATATATAGACACCGACACGCATACTTAAGAAGCGTAAGATAGCAGGTTATAGCGTTTTGTTGTTGTTGTTGTTGGAGTCGCTGTTGTTAACATTAACGATTTTGTCCTTTCGTTTAGTCTCTCGTGTCTTTTGCAAATTGCTCAACATTAGTCACACTCAATACCTGGCCGTGCCCCATTCCCCGCTGCCCGTCTGTCGCCAGCCGTTGCACCCGAGAGACCTCTGTGTGTACCCAACCGAATGTCGTGTATCAATATTGCCCTGCCATGTCATTGCCATTACCGTTGTCGATGTCGATGTCGGTGCCGGTGCTGTTGCTGCTCGTTTAGTATAGCTTTTTTCGTGTTACTGCTGTTGTTGTTGTTGTTTTTCTTGTGCCGTGTCGTGCGTTACTTTGATTTTCTTTCGACTTTCGTTTCGGTGTTTTTTTTTTGCACATTTTTAGCTGTTTGTCGTACTTTATTTTTATACTTTTCCTGGGATTTGGGGAATTGCTATTTTCGCTCGTGCTCCAATACACACATACACACACACACGCACATACATGACACACATATAACATATACATAGATGAGTGTATTTGCACGTGTAAAAACCTACTCATGTGCATACATACTTTTTTGCGCAACAACCTGACTGACGTTCCTTTCACATCGCTGCCCCCCCGTCTTCTCTCGGTGCTTTCTTGGGGGTTTTTGCTTTTGCCACATACATTTCATGTTACGGCCCTAAGTTGGCCATAATGTCAGGCAGTATTGCCAGCCATTTAGCGAGATGTGCAGCAGTTTGTGTAATACAGGTGCGTAGCAAAGGGTGAAAGGTTTAGGTTTTCCATAAAATATAAAATTTAAAGATGAAGCAGGAAGCGTTTAATAATCTATAGTTCACAGTGATGGTTTCTAAAGCGGTTTCTAAACTGTTCAATAAAATATTTCTCACAAATGGACTTTGATTTGTCGACTCTTCTGGGGCTGAAGGCGATTTATTCAAATTTTGTCAAGCGATTTTTGGTTTCATTTCCATAATCGCACTCAGAATAAATTTCTTGTAAACTCTTGAAACAAATACGAACCAATCCATAGGATGGTTCATGTGTTTAAAAAAATGTAGAAATTTTTTTCGACAGTTCACAGATTTTATAGAATGAGTATCAGACATCTTTAGATCAATTAAATCAAATTAGAATGCAAAATGATTCAAATTTTGTCAAACGATTTTAGTTTTCGTTTCCATAAGAGCACTCAGAATAATTTTCTAGCTAACTCTTCAAGCAAAAAAGAACCAATCCATAGGGTGATTCATGTGTTTAAAAAATGTTGACTTTTTTTGACAGGGTATTTCACAGATTTTATAGAATGCAAAGCAAAGAGAATCACACAACTTGAGATCAATTAAATCAAATTAGATTCAAGTAGGCGGGCACCTTACCAAATATTGGTGAGTTCATTCGAGGTTTTCAGGATGTGGCAAGCACTCTATCGGGTGGTTCATGTGTTTAAAAAATTTTGACATTTTTTACAGGGTATTTCATAGATTTTATAGAAACCAAAGAGTATCAGAAAACTTAAGATCAATTAAATCAAATTAGATTCAATTAGTGAGTTCATTCGAGATTTTCAGGACTTCATGCTGTGCCATAAAATGTGACAATTACTCTTTTGTCTGTGTTTGTTTGATGGGATTAGAAACTTCTCTGATCTCTCTATGAATTCAGTGATCTGCCTGACTGGTGCACGAGCCATTATGTTCTGATTTTCAGGCATTGGAGATGTTTTCTTTTAAATACAGGAGTTACACAATTTTATCTACTTAAATCTAGAAGAAACTGTCCATATACCACAACCACCGCTGGTTAGACACATTCATACAATAGAAAATATTGGAGTGTGAGTGGAATTCATTTTTTGAATAAAGAAAGTTGGATAAAAAAATAAAAGCTTCAAAAAAGTTATATGAAATAGAAACTTTTAGACTTAGGACGCAACGCTAACGTTTTAAATATTTTGTAGTCAACTTGGTTTTAGAGACTCGACCTCAACTTTAATGGTTACTGGGGGCAATGGCCAATGGATCATAGTAAAAAAATTCTGAGCTTAATTGTTCAGCAATGAATTTAAAAAGATTTATCTTACTACTTGGTTCATCTTATGTTATGTAAGCTTGCTGGAAAGATTGGCCACACTTAAATAAGTTGAAATGTTTCAAAGAAGAAAAAGGACCTTTCCCACTTAAGACATTTCAGAGTCGACTTGGTTTCAAAGATTCGATCTTAACTTTAATGGCTACTTCAACATTTCGACCTTCAAGTGTCATTGCTCGATCTTGAATCCAAAGAGATTTCTCTTACTACTTGGCTCACCTTAAGTTAAGTTATGTTAGTTTGCAGAAAAAATTGGCCACACTTAAATGAGTTGAAAAGTTTCAAAAAGAACTTGAAAGATGAAGAAACTTTCCACATAAGACGTTAGATTAGATTGGTTGGGGCTAGACATTGGCTGTCTATGGCACTGCGTTCATTTTGAACTATTGTGCCTTACCCAAATTCAGTACTGGAAGAGACTATTTCCTCCTATTTTCTCAAAGAACATTTTGATTCTTGCGAGATCAATTTCAGACAAATGAGTAGTCTGTATTAGTTCCTTGCCTAGTACTTGCTTTCTTGCATGAACTAAGGCCGGGCATTCAGTGATCAGGTGTATGGAAGTCTCGTCATCCTCCATACAAAATCTACATATTTCACTGTCTGTTAGTTTCAGACGGGTCTTATGTTTGTTTAGCAGACAGTGTCCGCTGATTACCCCTGTCATGAGTTTTAGTTCCGCTCTGCTCAAGCGCAAGAGAAATTTTGCATTTCTGCTCGAGTATCGCGGGTAAAAGGCCTTGGTACATTCCATGCCACTTGATTTTGACCATCTTGCATTTGCTTTGATCAAGTATTCTTGCTTAATACAACCTTTGTAATGAGATTTGCTGACACCTAAGATCGGTTCGGGTCCAAATGGTCGCTTTCCAGCTCCCTCCCTTGCCAATCTGTCTGCGTCCTCATTACCGTCATAGCCGCAATGCGCTGGGATCCAGTGTATTATCACCCGATTCCCTGTTGACAGTTGTTGGAGAAGATTAGCTGTCTCCCATACCAACTTAGAAGTAAATGTCGACGCGTGCAATGCTCTTATTGCGGCCTGACTGTCTGACATTATGATGATCCTTTTCCGATGAGGGTGAAGGTTCAAGATTTCTATGGCACACTGATTGATAGCACAGACTTCCGCTTGGAAGACGGTTGCTAAACTACCAAGGCTGACTGACATTTGGGTACTGGAACTGTATATCCCAGATCCTGTGCCTTCTTCAGTCTTGGATCCATCAGTGTACCAGATAATGTCATCACAGGTAAGACTGATTTTTGAATTGTCCCAGTCTACTCTGTTAGGTATATGTGTCTTATATTTCCTGTTAAAGATATGTCGCGGAGGCATTGAGTCAAGAGGCAACCAAAAGCTTCCGTCTCGCCTCCGTTCCTTAACAATGGAGCGGTGACCGCTTGCATGTAGATCCTGTGGTATGAATCCACTATGCATCAGTCTATGTGTACTAATAACCGCAGTCATTTGTACGGTTAGGTCCAACGGCACAACTCCCAATATAACATTGAGAGCAGCTGTTGGTGTTGTTCGAAGGCAGCCAGTGATGCAGGAGTTAATTACTCTTTGCAACCGTTCCAGCCTGTTCGCAGTCGTTTTCTCTGTGGTTTTTTTCCACCATACTATCGCCCCATAGGTAATGATGGGGAGGATGACTAGGGTGTAGATTTTTTGAAGCCATATCGGTTTCGTTCCCCAGTTTTTGCCACAGATTCGTTTACAAGTCCAGAGTGCGTTGCCCGCCTTCTGAAGAGTACGATCTATGTGAGGTTTCCAGTTCAATTTACTGTCTAGAGTTACCCCAAGGTATTTGGCTTCTTTTACGAAGCCTACATCTTTTCCAAAAACCTTTATCGGTCTCAGGTCATATTTTCTTTTGAGTGTGAACGGTACGAAGATCGTCTTATCAGGGTTTACTGATAGACTCTGCTCGGCGCACCAATTTTCTACAATTCTTATTGCACCCTGTAGTAGATCAGAGACGGTCTGCCCGTCTTTGCCTCTAACCGCAATAACTAGGTCATCAGCATAGGCAATAACGTCGTAACCTCGATCCGAAAGGATGCGGATTAATCCGTTTATTACCATGGACCAGAGTAGAGGAGATAGTACGCCCCCCTGGGGGCAGCCCCGGACCGTCCTGGCTAGGATCTTGATGCCATGTAAGCTGGATTCTATTAGCCTGCTTTTGAGCATCATGGAGATCCATCTTGAAAGTGCAGTTGGCACTTGAAATACCTCTAAAGCCGATCCTATAGCTTCATAGGTGGTGTTGTTGAAAGCCCCCTCTATGTCTAGGAAACCTACTAAACAGATTTCTTTCTCGTCAAGGGATTTTTCGATTTTGCTGACCAGGGCAGATAGGGCTGTTTCCGTAGACCTGCCTTTTCGGTAAGCATGTTGGTGTGCACTTAGAGGATTTCGGATAAGGACTTCGTCTCTGAGGTATCTCTCTATTACCTTCTCCATACCCTTAAGTACACATGACATCAGGCTTATAGGTCTGAAGGACTTCGGATCCTTTTTGTTTGACTTACCGGCTTTAGGAAGGTATACAACATTCACTGTTCTCCATACCTCCGGAATGTACCCGAAAGCCAAACTGCATGTGTATAATTTCGAAAGGATGGGCAACAGACTGTCTAGTCCTCTTTGTAACAGCGCCGGGAAGATTTTATCCTTTCCCGCCGCCTTGTACGGGGAGAACGTTCCTATCGCCCATTCTACAATCGAGCGTTCGCAGATGAGATTGGCCAATCTCCAATCTTGCCTACTGGGACAGTGTGACTGCCAACTACTATGGGTATTATGATCGGGGTCGTCTATTATTTCTGATCCCGGAAAGTGGACTTTAGTGAGCAGCGCTAATGTATCCTGCGCACTCTTTGTGACTTCCCCCTGTTCGTTAGACAGGGATCCAATCGAACAGGGTTTATCGGTTGACAGAATCTTTTGCAGCCTACAGCCTGAGTTCGCGTCGTTCACGTCCTCGCAGAAGCGTCTAAAAGATTCCCTCTTGGCTTTCTTTATTTCCTTATTGTAATTGGTGAGAGCATCGGAGTAGGTCTGCCAGTCGTTATTCCGCTTGGCCCTATTGAATAGTTTCCGTACTCCCTTCCTTAGCGCGCTAAGATGACTGCTCCACCAAGGTGTCATATATATACATAAGACGTTACGTCAGTGTCTTAAAATTTCAGAGTCGACATGGCTTCAGAGATTGGTTCTCAACTTCAATGGGTACTTCAACATTCTGAGCTTCAAGTTCCATTTCTCGATCTTGAATCCAAAGAGATTTCTCTTACTACTTGGCTCAAGTTAAAAGAGTTGCAAAACCTCAAAAATAACTTGAAGGAAGAAGTAATTTTCATACATAAGATGTAATGTTAAAGGCCTAAAAGGTTTCAGAGTTAACTTGGGTTCAGAGATTCAATCCCAACTTCCATGGCTACTTCAACATTTTGAGCTTCAAAAGTCATTGCTCGATCTTGAATTCAACAAGATTTCTCTTACCATTTGGCTCACTTTAAGTTAAAATATGTTAGCTTGCTGGAAAGATTGGCCACACTTAAATGAGTTGAAAAGTTTCAAAAAGTATTTGTAGAAGGAAGTAATTTTCTTCTCACTTAAGATGTAAAGTTAACGCCTAAAGGGTTTCAGAATCGACTCAGTTTTAGAGACTCGATCTCAACCTCCATGGCTACCTTAATATTCTTGTCTTCAAGTGTCACGATCCGTTCTTAAATCCAAAGAGGTTTCGCATACCAAAAAGCTCACCTTAAGTTAAGTCATGAAACCTGGCTGTCCAGATCGGTCACGCATAGACCCTGCTGGTTTCCTATTGGTACCAGTTAGAACGCTTTAGTGTAGCGTATCGACATAAAAGGGATCGGTGATCAGTGATTTAATGTCCTACTCCGGGTTAGATGGGATACCCTGGGATCCGTCATACTAAGGTGCTCTAACTGGTACCAACCCACAGGGTCTACGTGTGGCCGACCTGGATACCCCATCTAACTCAAAAAGTAATGGATCCTCTAAGTGGCCGTTCTTCTTGAACAAACTCACCTGTTAAATATAGATATTGATGAATCATCAGGTATTCGGATCATTAACTAACTAACTACTCAACTGGTTAGCGATAACCTTATTTATGGTACAATTGTGAGCCTAGCACGCTGCCATTTACTGTCGCTCTAACCTATATATAGACATATATATTCATAGATTTATATTCAAAAAAATTTGCGCCACACCGCTGCAATATTAGTATCATTTATTTATATATTCTTATGTATGTGTGTATGTATGTTTGTTGATGTATGTTTGTATTGCGTGCATTGAATGCATTTAAGCTGCTCTTTACTATTTATCGCACCAGATAAATAATTTATTTCTTCATTTCCCATACCACTTGTCCTTTTTACATTGTCTGTTGTTGTTTTGTGCTAAGCATGTGTGTATGTGTGCGTGTGTGTGCGATGAGTGCTTTCGTTAACCGTTCGAGTGTTGAAAACACTCAACTTTTTTGTCTACGCAACCAAACACTCACCAAATCTCTCACACACACACATAAACACACACTTCCTTCCTTCCTTCCTTCCGTTTTACCTATCCAAGCTTTGGTGTCTTTTGTCGTTTCCAATAATAAATTATCGGATTCTTTTGCTTTCGCCAAGTTTGGGTTTTTCATTTACCGCTTTTTAGTGTTGTGTTCGTTTGCTTGTTTTTTTTTTTTTGGTCTTGCTGCCACCGTTGTTTGGAAATTAATGGTTTATTGATTACTTTTGGGGTGCCTTGGTTGTTGTTGCATTGATTTTCCTTCAACATACCAACAGTAGAACTAACTATGTATGTATGTGTACAAGTATACATGGCTGCTGGTGTTGACAATTTTTTGCTTTTTGTTATAGAGACAACAATTGTTGCTACCTGTTTGGGAGCAGCTACCGTATTTTGTTGTGTTGTTTGTTGGACGGACCTTTTTTCAGGTTGCAAGTGTTGCTCGTGTGTGCCAGCATCTACTGAATATGGATAGAGCCTCAAAGCCCCATGATTTATGTGCACTCCAAACCGCTAATAAACACATAAACTCCCTTCCGTATTCTCTCTTTCCCTACCTCTCTCTCTCTCTTGTTCTACGCCTCAGGGCGAAGCGACGCTTTGCTTGCAGCATTTAGGCCGCCGGTGGTTGCATAAATAGTTAAGCGTCCATGAATTATGTGCATGTGGACACCACTTACGAGTACCAGTTACGGTTTAAGACGCAACATTAATTATAATTATCTACAGTAGCGAAGCGCTTTAGGTGGCTGCGGTTCGGCTGGGCTCCTTGCGCGCTGGTCGGCCCGATTTGGCGCTCAATATGGAAATGAGTTATGGTCGCTGCTAAGTACGCATCGCCAGGAAGGAAGTTGATGAATTATTCGCTGCTGCAGATATCCATTTGCCGCATGCGGCGGACGGCTTTTAAATGGGCCCAGATTAGCTCTCGTAATGGGCGACATTACGGCAGCCAACTACTCGAATGCCAACTACAATTTAATTTGCAATCTTTCGCTGCGCTGCTGCTGCTGCTGCTGCCTCAACCAACTCGCCAGTGTACGAGAGTACGTTTTGAGGTCAACAACGTGAAGTGTGTCGTCGAAATATATATCTGTGTCAAAGCACAAATTCTGACAGCCTTGAATGGAATTTCGTATTAATTTTAATTAGAACTTTCGGTCAGCTGTAAGCGCACATTTACATGCCGCACTAATTGCTTGCTTATGTATACGAAATGGACATTTTTGTGTTCGCTCTCTGACAAACAATGTCAACTCGAGCTGTCAAACAATGGCCAATGATTTGACCCCCAAACAAATAGTCGAAACCCATTGTGACAGTGACCCGAGCGAACCATACGCAAATGTCATTAACTTTAACTGCTGCAATTTCGTTCAACGACGCACAGTGAGTGACAGAGAGAGAGAGAGGGAGGACAAGAGAGAGTAGTATGAGCGAGAGGGCGCTAGGGAGAGAGAGCAAATCGTGTGCCATGAAACAAATTGGCATTTTCTCAAGCCTCAATCGCACAGCAGGCAACTGCAATCACAGCCAAAAGACACACAATTTACTGACAAGAAGAAGAAGAAGAAGACAAGGAAGGATTGTTACATGCGGCACTAGTCGACTTGTTTGTAATATACAATGCAACATTTTTAGTGTTTTCAGATTAAAAATCAGTGAAAAGTCACGTATGAACAGAAACAAATGAATAACTGAAAAGAAAGACAAACCGACAAGAACAGACAGGCCAAAGTTAGACA
Organism: Melieria omissa; assembly: GCA_963971225.1. Taxonomy (NCBI): domain Eukaryota; kingdom Metazoa; phylum Arthropoda; class Insecta; order Diptera; family Ulidiidae; genus Melieria; species Melieria omissa. The sequence continues at coordinate 22,486,069 of OZ020268.1, forward strand.
GAAAGATGATAAAGGTTCCATCATGGTTGTAGGAACTATCACTGGGCAGTGTGGTATAGCACCAAAAGTCCAATGATAACAAAGAAAAAGATGCTCAAAAACAGGTGGAATCGGTTTACCGGTCTACGACTTTCTGAGTCGATATTCAGAGCTGTGATCGAACTGACTTTTGACTGACTTTCTGATGAAGAAAACATTGAATCGGTCGACAACTTTCTATGTCCATTTCAGAGCTTTGGTTGAATTGACTTTTGACTGACCTTCTGTGTCAATGTTCAGGACTACGGTCGAAATGACTTCTGATGAAGAAAACATGGAATCGGTCTACAACTTTTTATGTCGATATTCAGAGCTTTGGTTGAACTGAGTTTTGACTGACTTTCTGTGTTTATGTCCAAGACTATCGTCCAAGGGACTTCTGATGAAGAAAAGGTGGAATTGATCTACAACTCTCTACGTCGATATTCAGAGCTATGGTCGAACTGACTTTTAACTGACTTTCTGTGTCAATGTTCAGGACTATGGAAGTGACTTCTGATGAAAAAGGAATGGTATCCAGGACACTTCTTCTTTTATCGTTGTTCAGTAATACAATTGAAGCGACTCAAACCTTTGGGGTCACTTTTCTCACATCCGATTTTATTCCGATCCCAAGCATATAAGCTTTTTCATACCAACCACACCTTCTTACTGGGCATTACAGACTTGCAGGATTTAACAGAGACAGTACCTTGACTGTTGTTAGGAATCCTTAGTTGAGACTTCTTCCTTATAGTCATAGAGAGCACTTACTTACTTATGGTTAGTAGGTTAAAGTTACGATGTCCCAGACATCCAATTAGCACCAAAAGTGCCGGTTTGAGACCATTATCTCGGTATTATCGTGCAGGTACCGTGCAACGCCTCGAAGAACCTTAGCTTTCATAACCATTTCGAGGCGTTGATAGAGGCCAGTAAGTCACTGATACTCCTTCAAGAGACTTCCTTGAAAATTTCAAAGAAGGGTCTGCCTAGCGTTTTAAACCTCCTTCTTTCTAGAGTCGGGCATGTTCAATTGTTTGCTTTTCCACTGGGCACTTACTTATAATGAGCAATAATTTCTTCAAGTGAAAGTATTAGTTGACCGTATACACCCTCCGAATCTTACTTATTAGAACCTCAACTAACCTCAGTTTTACGATCCGAGCAATTAACAAACTAAAAGGTTCAGTCAATTCTGATTACAAGCATATGCGATTTTTCATATCAACCACATCTTTTTGTTGGGCACTTCAGACTTCCAGGGTTTAACAGATACACAACACCAATTTTTGACAGGAAACCCGCTTAGAGGAATGTGTCTCGTTCTGGCACTCATAGGGGGTACTCAGAATAAACAATAGTGTCTCCGAGAGGAGATACGGATTATCCGAACATGCTCTCTGAACCAAATCTGATCTAAGACGAACCAAAAACATAACAACCTATAAGTCCTAAATCCTGGTTTTCCATACTGAAACACCTCCTTGTTTGGGCATTACAAGCTCAATGGAAAAACTGTAGTCAACCGAAGTCACCCAGTGTAGGGCGTGAAAATCTCAATACAGAAGGAAATTAACTACAGCTGGACAACGCATTGCTACATTTACGTCAAAGCAGAGACAACAGCAGTCGGCACAACTCTGTGGTAGCCATTAAAATAATGGCATAAAACGATAATGTTTCTGCTTTTTGGGAAACATTTCCACTCGGACGAAATGCTCCAATGGGACGCTGAGAATCTGCATAACGCACGCATGTGGCAAGTGGGCAGCGAAAGTAGAGTGGGCAAGCAAGAAAGGAAGTCTCCATTGGTACACATATGAAACTTGAGAGATGGACAGTCAAAGCATAGAGCTGGCTAAAAGCATTGCAACTTGGCCAAGCTTTTCACTCATGTCTACGCGGCGGCAATTTGTGTTACTTTGTTTTTTTTTTGCTTTGTTTAACAAATTTGCGCTTATGCTCAGAAGCTTAAGGGACATGTGTGTTGTGATTCGGCTGCCTCAAACGTTGCGGCTGTGCAATGTGTTGTTCACAGATTTCTTGGTTGTTTTTGGACGGCACCACTGGACATGACATGAAATCCCAAAAGTGCTCAATGCATGCGGAACAAATTTTTAAAGCAACACATAAGGAAGGAGCAGTGTGAAGAAGTGTGAGAGAGAAAGAAAGCGACAGCTATAAAGCAGCTGAAATCACTGTCCAAATAGGAAAATATATATAAAGTTGAAAGTTGTCTTGCGCAAGCAATGTCATCAGCAACATAATGATCATCATCAACATAATCATCATCATCATTATCATCATTGCAAAGCATCAGCATTAACATTGCCATGGCCAGCACAGCCTCAGCTTGAGTCTTGGGCTCCGCTTCACGTTTCAGTCGCCTTCTTCGGACTTCTCGCCGTCGACAGAGACAATGCCCAGCGCAATAAGTGGAAAAACAATGCCGGCACGTGAGGCTGCCAAAAGTGCCTCAAATGGCCTGTACATGGCCACCGCCGCTGGAACATATGCGACCCAAGGCGCAACGTGCACGTCACGAGGCCACAAAACGCACACACAAACACGTACGGCACACACAGCTCAGCTCAGCCCAGTCAGCCAACCAACAAGCAGCGTGCAACACGAACCAAGTGTACAAGGCGGCCATATTGTATCCCATTGGTCATCAGCCATGCCGACTACGATGACGATGACGACGACGGCGATGGCGCAAGTACGAAAGCACAGGCGGCCGCACGTTGCTGGAATGCACAAGTCGCACGCAGACAGTTTCCAAAAGCATCAAGCAAAATTTGACACAAAAAACCTAAAGCAATAACAACAACAACATATAAGAAAATAAAATCCATTTTCGAAACATTCAACTGTAAGTCGTCGAATTGTTGTTGTTGTTCTTGCGCGCTTGAAGTGCACTTTTTCCAGTCACTTGGGGCATGCAGCATACAGCGTTCCGTTCAGTAACAAAGAGCAACAAGCGGCGAGCGCATATAAAAATTTTCTGCTTACTTCAGCCGACCACGGCCGTAGTTGCATTATTAAATGCTTTGCTATCATTGCACGAACCATTCACAATGATCACTTAGGCGGCTGACTGCCATCATGATGATGATGATGATGATGGTGATTAGTGTTGTTGTTGTTGTTGGATGATAAAGTGCATTCAATGGCGCTGCATTGCTGCAATGTCACTTGGCTGCTGTTGCCGCTTGTCCATCGACATTATCGACTCGAATAACTTCATTGTGATTGTCGTCAATCACTGCTACCAAAAATCACTGTCATGTCGATTTTAACTGATGATTTAGCGCAATTTTGTTATTGGTTGTAATGTGGTTGTTATTGTTGCAGCTAATGAAGTGCAAACGTCAAGTGATCAGAATGTCGGTTGCAATTGACAGCACGTACAATGAACGTGCAACCAACACTAATCACCATCAAACAAAAACAATGATTGAGAATTTTTGTGTCTTTTTGGGAAAATAAATTGAAATGTTTTATGCATGAAAAATGAAAATATTGATAAATGCATTTATTGATATCTACAAAAACCAATAAATAAGTTTCAACTTCAACTTAAATAAAAATTTTTAATTTTTATTTTCTTCAAAGAAATTTTTTTATGGCTTTTTAAAATTTTTTTAATTTTTGTATTTTTTGGAAAAAAAAATTTGAATGTTTTTCTTTTGAAAAAATTCAATAATTGTAAATATTGATATTTACAAAAACCTTCATTCAAATTTCAAGTTGAACAAAAAAAAGAAAAATTTGGTTTTTATTTTCCTTTAAGAAAAAATTTGTTTATGGCTTTTTAATTTTTTAAATCTTTTTATGTATTTTGGATTTTTTCGGAAAAAATGAAATTTGAAATAATTTATTAATTTTAAATATTGATATTTACAAAACAAAACAACAATTAAGTTTGAGCTTGAAACATTTTTTTTTTAATTTAAATTTTTTTCAGTTTTTTTAATTTTTGTATTTTTTGGTAAATAAATTGAAATGTTTTTTTTTGAAAAAATTCATTAATTTTAAATACTGATGTTTAAAAAAACCTTCATTTAAAATTTCAAGATGAACTTAGAAAAGACAAATTTGGTTTTTATGGCTTTTTAATTTTATTTTTTTCAATTTTTTTATGTATTTTTGGTTTTTTCGGAAAAAATGAAATTTGGAAAATCGGAAAAAAACAAAAAACAACAATTAAGTTTGAACTTGAAAAAAAAATTTTTGGATTTTATTTTTTTTTTTAGTTTTTGTAATTTTTTAATTTTTGTATTTTTTAGGAATGCAAATGGAAATGTTTTCTTTTAAAAAAATTCATTAATTTACAACGCTGATATTTACAAAAACCTTAAATTAATATTCAACTTGAACATCACAATAAATTTTTGGTTTTATTTTCTTCTAAGAAATTTTCATTATGGCTATAAATTTTTTTAATTTTTGTATTTTTTGAGAACATAAAATGAAATGTTTTCGTTTGAAAAAATTCATTAATCTTAAATATTTATGTTTACAAAAACCTTCAAATTAATTTCAAATTGAACATAGAAAAAATTTTTGGTTTTTATTTTCCTCTAAGAAATTTTTATTTTAGCTTTTTTAATTTTTGTATTTTTTGGAAAAATAAAATGAGATGTTTGCTTTTGAAAAACTCATTAATTTCAAAGATTGATATTTCCAAAAACTTTCAAATAAATTTCAAATTGATCATAAATATAAATTTTTGGTTTTCATTTTCCTCTAAGAAATGTCGTTTTAATTTTTTTTATAACTAATTTTTTTTCATCAAATAATGATCAATAATTTGTATTTTTTCTTTAAAGAATGCCAAGATTTCCCTCAAATATGAACATTAAATTCTTTTTTTCCTTTTAAAGCCAAACATTATTTTTAGTTTTAGCTTTATCCTAAACATTTATTCAATTCTTTTTATAACTTTGTACTCAAAACAAACGATTAGTTTCAGTGTTTTTATTTGATTTTCTTATTTTATGGATATTCTTTTATTTTCTTAAATTTTGATTTCCTGAATTTTATGTTTTTCATTTTTATATTTTAAACATTATTTTAAGTTTATTACTTCCAAAACTTGCAGCCCAAGTCCAATTGCTGCCATTGAATTCCTTGCACAACTCAAATACCCCCTAAAAATTTCCCACTTATCTTTTGTGATCGCCCGTCCCGTCCCACCTCGCCCCGCTTCTCCAGCTCAATTCATTGCCACCGATGCAGCACCGCTTTGTACTCCAAGTGAGTCCGAATAGTTGGGAACCTGCAGCCAACCACTTGCTTAATTAAATAACCCAGTGCGCCAGCAGAGATTTCACAGATTTCGGCAAGCAAATTTTTGTTGAAACTGTAGAGAAACCATTGCCGAACCAGCCGCCGCATGCAGTGCACATAAATTTTCAGGCGGGACACGCTGCGAGCAACCAAAAGACAAAAGCAGACAGGCGACAAAATACAAAAGACAAAAGACCAGACCCGACCAGAGCAGACCAGACCGCAGAGCGCACTAAAATGCACACTTTTCGTGTGGTCTGTGGGCGGAGGAGCGTGACAATGGAACACACAAACACACACACACATACACAGAATAATAGTGGCGCTGCATGCGACGAAAAGTTGCTGTCGTCTGGTAGTGGCGGCTGCGGCGACAACAAATGCTGATGAGCAGTTTAAAAGTTGAAATTAAAATAACTAGAAATGGGTAATCAGCAGCAGCAGCAGCAAGCACAAACATACTCGCACACATACACAATTACATACATTCACATTCACACTCATACTTGGACACAAACACTGGTGGCAGTTTACAGCGAAACCATTACAAAATGAAGTTGCAGTCGGTTTGGCGGTAGAATTTTCTGCTAGAAGAACAGCAGCGCTTATCTGCATTTGTGCACATGGCGACAGATATACATACACGCACACATGCACACGTGTGCAAAAAACTGAGTACACACACAACATATGCCGGCAAGGCAAACATTGTGCAGACGTTGTGGATTTTTCTGCATTCCTGGACAATATCCAAGCCAACATGTCCTTGCACTGCTCTCAGAATGTCCAAAATTTGCAATTTGAACCAACAACAACAACAATGCAGAAAACAAATAAATAATAGCAACAACAACAGTCGGAATATCAACAACAATGCAATGTTGTTTAAGTCAACAATGCAAAATTTTGCAGACGAACTGCATTGGGGACGTAGTGTTGCCAGACGTCAAAAACTTGCTTAGAAATAAACAAACAACAACAGTGGAGTAAAAAATCATTTTTTAATTAAAAGAAAATTTTGAAAGAAAAAAATTAAGAAAATAATGGGAATTTTTATGACAGTTTTTAAAGAAAATATATTTTAAAAAATTAATTGAAAATTGCAAAACCATTTTGAAATAAAAAAATATAGAATAAAATAATGGGAACTCCAACACAGTTTTGAAAGAAAAATATATAGAAAAAATTAATGGGATTTTCAAGAAAATTGTGAAAGAACAATTTAAAACATCATCAGTGACTTGGTTTTGAATTCTCAAAGGACAGATCCTTTGACTTGGTTTTAAACGCTCAAAGAACAGTTTCAGTAACATAATTTTGACTTCTAAGAATCACTTCAGTCAATTGCTTTCAACTGCTTATGAAATGAATCCAGTGGTTTGGTTTCGACTGATAAAGTAATGGATTCAGTCACTTGGGTATGACTGCTCATTGATCGAACCCAGTGAGAAGATTGTTTCAAATGTTTAAAAATACACCGAGTCACATGGTTTGGCTACTCACGAAACAGTTTCAGTGACTTGGTTTTGCCTGCTTAAAGAATAGTTTCAATGACTTCGTTCTGACCACTCAGAGAGTAGTTTTAGTGGTTTGACTGTTAAATGAATAGTTTCAATGATTTGGTTTCAACTATTCAAAGAATAGATTCTCTGACTTGGTTTTGATTACGCAAGGAATAGTTACAGTGATTATGTTTTGCCTGCATAACAGCAAAACAGCACTTTCATCTCTTCCTAAAGGTTAAGAAGAAGAACTACATATATTTCTGAGAGACTTGCACGTGTTGAACTTGAACGGTTGGAAGAGACCATGGCAAAAGGCAAATTGTAATGAAATAAAGAAAACTTGCTTCAGGAATCATGGATTTTTCTAATTTCCTAAAAGCTGAACCATTCAAGACCATTTAACTAACCCTTAAAACTATTTTTCAGGAAGGTTGGACGACAATTTATACAATAGAACACCCTGTACACAGGCAGTTGCAAAGTTCTATTGGCTTACAACATTTCACAGTAGCCGGGATTTTGGTAGCAAAATTCACTCGAAAATACATTTTAATTGGTATGAAATGTACCCCAACTACGAACAAAAATACTAACACATACAAAAACAACACATACATATGCGGGTAGTAGAAATATGCCACCTGCTACCAACATACCAAAGAAAAAAACAAACAAACAAACATCGAACCGAAATTCACGCCGCAAAAGCTTTTTCAGTGCTTTCCAATGCCAAAGTGGCAGAAAAGCAAATTGTTGTTGTTGTTGTTCGTATGCTGATTGTTTCAGCATGTGCCGTTGGTACTTCATACTACATGTGGTGTTGGTGGAGAGCATTTTTGGTGGCTGAGTTGCACAGAGTAGTGCAGCAAATAAATAACAATTGCAGCCGCAGATTACCCGAAACGAGCATCAAATGCAACATAAAAGACAAATACATATGTATGTTAGATATGTATGTATGTATATGTGTATGTATAGATACAGATCTGCTGGTATTAAGCCTCTTAATAGGAATCTCGAACTCTGAAATCCCGCGATACTGAATATTTTTTCAGTGCCAACATGCTGAAGCTAAATCTTTGGTATTCCGAAGGAATTTCAAATAAATTTCAACAATTTTTTTCATATTCAGCCAATAGCCTCAAATGGTATTGTTGCTATTTACTGTTAAATATATATATTTAAAAATTATATTAATGTACAAATCAGCAATAAGTGAATGAACTCATTCACACTTAAAAATTTTCCCAATAGAAAAATGTACAAATACTTAATAAACTACTTTCAATTTTTAGTTTAAATTAAAAACCCAATGAAATTCCGAAAGGTTCTGAAATCACAAAATATTTTTTTTTTAAATCCCGAAATCCCGAAGCATTCAAAATGCTTTGCAGCTGAACGCTTTTGTCGGCATGGCCGCTGAAGCTGCTAGTAAACTTGCGCCCAAACACTTTTGGCTTGTGGGCAAATAAATAGTTTACCACCTCAAAAGTACAAAGCATCAGCACCTGCAACAACAACCACAACAACAACAACTTGAGAATAAGAAGCAGCAGCAGATTACAGTGCGTGGTGCTCGGTGCCAAAGGTGAGAATGCAGCAGCAGCGGCAGCTGGGTCCACGGATTTGCAACTTGCATTTGCAATTGTTGTTCATATTATTGTTTTTGTTGTTGCTTTTATTGTTGCAACAGTTTTGTGTTGTAATTCAAGTTCATTGTAAGTTTTTAAGCTGTTTAGCGGTTAAATGAAACTCGTCGTGTGCGCGCACTCTGCCGCATTGAATTTTTGCGCCACGCACTCGAGCATTTATTGCGCCAAACCACCCGGCTCCCCCTCACCAACACCAACACCACCACATGTGTGTTGTCTGTTGTGTGTTTTGTGTTGCGGTTGAGCGCTAAAACTTTTGTCAGAAAGATGCAACTCGCCCATCTGCGCAGTGTTGGATGTGTTGGGCCCCCGTAATGAAATCGTATTTAATTTTGCAAAATTTACACCTGCGTACGCGGTCGCTTTGTGCAGTGAGCGTGTGACGCTGACGTTGTGCGTACGTGTGAATATCTGCGTGCGTGCGTGTGTGTGTGTTGGATGTTTGGAAAATAAATAACTTCAACTTGCTGGCATTTAATGGATTTAAATTGGGTTTAGTTGTTTGTGGCTTTGTTGCTGCGGGCTTTTGTGTGCCAATTGGTAAATTATGTCGGCATTAGAAGAGGGATTTAGTCCAAGTTTTAGTGCTTGCTTAATGGTTATTTATGTATTGGATAATAAAAGTGCCATGTATGACTGTGCAAATGTGTAGTTTTGTGGTCATTAAGAGATCTTCATAGAAATTACCGAAGGCGTCGAGCAATTATAAGATTTGATGGTAAAAATTTCGTTCAAAAAACGAATTCAGTGACTTTTTTTGACTCCTCAAAAAATGGTTTCAGTCATTTGGTTTTGACTGCTCAGAGATTGAATCCAGTTAGTTAGTTTTAAATGAACTTTTAGTTGAAAAAAACAAACACCGAGTCACATGGTTTGGCTACTCACGGAATAGTTTCAGTGACTTGATTTTGACTCTTTAAGGAATAGTTTTAGTGACTTTGTAATGACCGTTCAAGCAACAGTTTCAAAGACTATACTTTTAGTGACTTACTTTTGACCATTCATAGTGTGGTTTCAAAGACTTGGTTTTGACTGTTCAGAGAATAGTTTAAATGATTAATGATTTCGATTGTTCAAGAAATAGTTTTAGTCTAGACTGTACGAAAAAATCAAAAATTTCAAAACTCACGAAAAAATCTATACACTTATTAAACTTGGGGCCAAATATAGTAAAACTGCGTTTTTAGTTTTTCTCTCTGACATCAGGATTTTTTTTAAAAGGACTTCGAAATTTCAAGGACATGTGTATTTAAAAAACTTATTTTAAAAATTGTGTGCATTGCGGAATAACAATATGGGTATCAAATGAAAAAGAAAACAGAAAAGGATAAGTATTGAATTTTGGATGTCCTGAACTAATAAAATTAAAAGGACGAATATCGAGGATGTGGTGGTGTACATATTAGTCCTTAAGATATATTTTTTTCAAAACAAAAATTTTGGAAATTTCCAAGGACATTCAAGGATAAAGTTTGAAAAGGACATTTTCAATACCTCTTCGTCCATTTGCACCAAAACATTAAATTTTCTAAGATTCTAAGGATTTTTCTCTTTCAGGTGAGAGACTACTTCGACAATTAGTCAAAAAATAATTATCACACTCTTCTATTGTGACTGCCTCTTTCAATTAGGATAGCAAAGACCTCTGTCTAGACATCGCTGAAGAGACCTAAAAGATAAGAGACTTTCTCAACAATTGGTCAGAGAAAACATAATCGTTTCTGTTGCGAATGTCTGTTCCAACCAAAAGGCTTTTCCATAGCAAAGACCTCTGTCTAGACAACGCTAAAGGCTAAAGATTTTTTTGACAATTAGAGAAAACATAATCTTTTCTGTTGTGAATATTTCGCTCTATAAGACTTTTTTCACAGTAAAGACCTTTGTTTCGACAACGCTGTAGAAATCTGAAAGGTTACAGACTTCATCGCCAATAGGTCAGAGAAAACATAGACATTTCTGTTGTGAATGTCTGTCCCAACCAAACGACTTTTTTCATAGCAGAAACCTATGCCTACACAACGCTATAGAGATCTAAACGGTCAGCGACTTCTTCGTCAATTGGTCACAGAAAACATGGACCTTTCTGTTGCGAATGTTTCTCTCAACCAAGACACCCATTTCATAGGAAAGGTTTTTGCGTAGACAACGCTGGAGGGATCTGACTACTACTTCCTTCGACTGATAGATTTCTACAGTTTACGTGGATATCTAAAGCGAAAGTCCCACACTAGTAAGGCATGACGAATATAATTACTAACCTCAAAGAAATGAGTTATGGCAATCGACATATTTAGCGGAACCTTTTATCGTACGTTAGATTCATTGATCTGATTCTTTTAGTTCCAGTGCATTCGAAATGGCCAGCCTTGTCAAGAGTTGAACATGGGGGAAAAGAGAAGATTCTACGATGTTCGGTTTTTATAGTTTAATCTAATCTGTTTACTACTTTTTAGGAGAATGTCTTTAGGTGAGGAGTCGGGGTGCGGTGGACGGTATTCGGCTCAAAAGTCGCACGCGAAACCCCCAAAATGAAATCATGTGTGTGCCACTGGTCTCTGCGGTCCAGCTCTCTTGGGTCTGGAGTCTACCTTCACGTCTAGTTTCCTCTGCATTTGAAATTCATAGGTTTATGTCAGTGGCGTACGCAACGCGGGAGGAGGAGTTTAAAACACCCCAAATATCTGTCTGTAACAAACATTTTGCGTGGCAAACATGGTTTCCAATGGTACTGGGCTCAAAATTTGTGTACAGAATTAGCCAGAAAAAGAAATCATGTGTGCGCCACTTGTTCATTTTTATAGAAACTACTTTCAAATGTAGATGGAGTCTGAAAGTAACTCAATTCAGTATGTTTGAAGAAATATGGAATTAAAAGAGCCCAGAAATCCTTTAGTTTCTGTCTGAGTCTGAAAGGAACTCAATTCAGTATGTTTAAATAAATTGGAATTTGAAGTTTCCAAAAAGCTTTTGGTTTCTGTATATCTTTTAGAAATTCTTGTACTTATTTACCTATTCGGAGATAATTTTTCATTAGCTTCTCTTGCAAACATGGCAGGAATCTTTTGACTATGAACTTACGACAGTAAACTTGATGTATCAGAGAAGTAAAATCTAAAAATCTAAATCTAATCTAAATCTAAAAAATTAAGAAACATTGTTTTAGATTTTTTTTAATCTTTAAAAAAATAAAAAAATTTGTTTAAATGTTTTTTTAATCTTTAAAAAATTTTAAATGCTCGCTACAAATTGCTAAATTTTGCATGCCTCAACTTTAAGCATAGAAACTTCTTTAGTCTAATAACGCAAAAATTGGCTAGTTAGTTGAAAAATAAATAAATTTTACAGTGGTATCTATGGACAGACGGAAATTGGACTAACCGTTGACAATCAGCCAAATTTTCATAAACAACAAATGCCAAGAGAAATCTATGCGTTTCGAAAATACTGACACACACACACACACACAAAACTGCATCAATATCTATACAATTCTGCTATGTTTTTGTTGTTGTTGTATATAATCCTAATCCTATGCTATGGGTTTTCGATTGAAAATCACCAACAGTACGTGACTTCTTGAGGGTAAAGCAACTTAAAGGTAGACGTGTTGATGTTGTTTAAAATTGCGAAAATGTAATAAAACTTGTATGAAGCGGGTGGGACAGAAAGCGGGCCATACAGACCAACCAACAACATACATAAGAATATTGAAGTGTCTGTGTGAAAACTCTGCTGTTATGTAAACAATGCTGCAGAATATGGCAAAGAAAATAAAGTAAAGAAAATACTCATACAAGAAAAAAACTATATATGAAGTACATATTTTTGTAAACAGATTGAAAATGTTCAGCATGTACCTTATATGTGTATGTGTTGTGTGTGTGTGTATATATATAGTAAAAAAAGGTAGGTGAGAGAAAAATTGTAGAATTCATTGTGAGTGATGCGAATTTTTGGGGGAAACGAGCACACCAACAACAAATGCAACGGAACAAACAACTTGGCAAACAGCGCGTCGAGTAAACAGTGAAGCGGCTCAGAAAAGCACTGGCGAGCCGTCACAAAGACAGACTGACTAACTTGCGTGCAGTCAGACAGTTGGGAAGGACAGACGTACGTACGAACACAGTGTAACCAAACGTCAGCTGTGCGTCGTGATGGTGGTGTGAGCAAACTTTTAGACAGCGTGCAAAAATCACATTCCGCGCCAGGCCGACCAGACAAATTCGATGCCCAAGCTTTATGGTAGCAACAAAACAACAACAACAAAAACAACAACAACAACAAATCTAACAAAATTTCATAGTGTACATTGCAATTTGCCAGCGGCATCTGGTTTTGTTGATTTTTGCTGCCGCTGCTTCACATTTTTCCACCTAACATACACACACACATACGAACCTACAGCGAGACTGAAGAGGCCATACAGACACATATGCGTGTTTGTGTGTGTGTGTGAATGCTTTTCATTTCCTGCTATGGCAATTTTTTTGCGCTTAACTGCAGCCGTTGCACCTACACATAAGCAGCAGCAGTTGCTGCAACAATAACAACGACAACAACAGCAACAAGAAAAACAGTAGCCAGCAATGCTGTCGACGGCTGATAGAGTGATTGATTATGTTTGATGCACGTTGATTTGTTGCATTGATTTCATTTTATGCACACATGCACTCATGTGCGTATGTGTGCGTGTGTGTGTTGTTGTTGTTGCTTTTTGCAGCATGTGCCTGGGCAGCATATTGCAGCAGCGCAGACGAGGAAGACAGGTCTACAGATTTATAGAAGCAGGTCCGTCTCTGGGACAAGAAACACTAATGACAACATTGAAATTATATTTTTTTAGATTTATATATATTGTTTTATAAGATGCAACAGGTATATAGTTTTTTTTAGTATCTGAAACATGTTCCTTAAATGTTTTTCAATTACTTTGTAGTCCGTGTTAATTAGAAGTTATTACTAAATAAACTTTTGTGACTAATGGATCACGAAATTGATCAAAGAAATCCTTAAACTCAAAACAAAAGTATTCAAATTTCAGTCCAGTCTTTTTTATTTTGAGAAAAGCTTATATACTGAACTTAAGTCAAGAAGTATGACATCTTTTAATAATCTAATGAACCCCGACTTTGCCCAAAGAAGTCTTTAAACTTTAAGCAAAAATATTTAAATTTCATTCCAGTCTGTTTTCTTTGACGTAAAACTTAATGAACTGAAGCCAAGAGTTATGATATCTTTTAATAAACTGATGAACCACGATTTTGCTCAAAGAAATCCTTAAACTTTTAACAAAAGTATCAAATTTGAATCCAGTCTGTTTTATTTGAAGAAAACTTTAATGAACTTAAGTCAAGAGATATGACATCTTTTCTAATGCATTAGAAGCTTGTCACATGGAATTCTTTTACTTTCAGGAAATGCTTTAAAGATCTCATAACGCCCATAAAAGTCTTCTTTCTCTACTTGCAGTTGATTGCATCAGTATTTGATCTCATAACCTCAAAACACATTTTTCCAGCAGTTTTTCTCTTCTGATTTAGATTTACCCATTTAAACTCTATGAACAAAAGTATCCACGATTGAGTCTAATATGTCATAAATTTTAAGCATAATTTTTCTCATATGTAACAGAAGCACCAAAGTATGAAAGTTTTCAATCGAAAATTAGTTTGTTATTCAACTAAAATAAAATTAAATATGTAGAAATACTTATGAAGGAGAAATTGAAGTTGGTGTTTCCATATAGTAATCTGTGAGGCACAAATTCAGACACAAATCTCGTTTTCTAAAAAAACAAACTTCTGGGTTAAGCAGATTCTAGCCGAGTTGAAGAAAGTTTTTTGAATGTCAATAATTTTACTTCTAAAGGTTTTCATTGGGATCGTCAAACTGTCTACTATGTATAGATCCTTATCCCTTCTATTTCTTTATTGATTAAAAAGAAAAACATTAATCTACATCTAAATTGATTTAAAACCAACCATTCCAAACGCCATTCGGCCTTGGAAATCTACGCAATGACGCCACCGTTCTCAAATGTGCCTATGTATGTATGTCTGTTTGTGTACACACACACATACACGTGTGTGAGTATTGGTGTTGCATGCATGAGTCAACAATAATTTCAATTCAAGTACGTGTTGCCAGACTTTGGTAACTGTGTGGAAATTGAAAATCAAATGTGAACATTTTGAGCAAATATCGTCGCCGTTCACATTGTCGATGTGTGTTGTAATCATTGTGACTAGGGTTGTGATTGTTGTAACTGGTGCAGTTTTTGTTGTTCTACCTTGTTATTGTTTTTGGTTTTAGAGGCAGCATTCAGGTGCCTGAATACATTAACATTAGTGGTGTAATTTCTGTATGAAAGTTGTTTGGAATTTTTATAACAGGAACATCAACTCAAGTTTGGAACAATTTATTAAACTGCAAAAATTTTTTTTAACATCACTTTTTTATGTTTTATATTTGATTTATTTATTTTTAATCTTAATTTATTTTAAATGTTTGCCATGTCGATTATTTTATACTGTGACATTGATGGCAGCTTCCTTTGTAGTTTTAATTTGCAATAAACCTAGGCCCAGCTTTGATAGTTCAGCAGTTAGGTTATCCTACCAGAGGCTCTGAGATCGGTTCCCAGTTCGAGTTGTTAAACACTTATCTGCTTCTGTCACTATTCACAAGAAGTAAATAAAAATTACAAGCAATTCGTCAAGCAAAGAAAAAACTGTCAAGTGTGAAAGAGAAAATTACCAACCGCCGTGCGGACTTAGCCTTGAACTGTAGGTCCTTTTCCTCTCCTTACTCATAAGTTTGAGTGTTAAAACACATGATAAACGAAATTGTTGTTGTGGAATTAAATATATCACAACAGATGGCCTATTCTGACCTTAGTGTGTCTCAAATAAAAGATGCAACTGAACTTTACCTAAGCTAAACCTATTAGGTTTCAGCAAGCAACTCATAATCATGGCACTACATTCAACTGCATACTTTTAGGTGCAGTACTTGAAGAAATTATCAGAGACATTACCTGATTAGTTATTAGTACTTTTTAAAATGAAAATCAATGCATACTTTTAGGCTAAGTACTAAGTACAATTCTCTAGTTCAATAGCAAAACATTCAAATTGAAAATTTCCGAAAAGTTAACAACTCGAAAGCATTCAATTAGTGACTTTCTTCTGTTCTTCTTGATCATATTTTTTAACTCACTTTCACTCACACACTTTCGGATTAGTTTTGAGTACTTTTTAAAATAAAAATCAATGCATACTTTTAGGCTAAGTACTAACTAAATAATTCTGTATTTAAATAGCAGAACATTCAAATAGCAAATTTCCGAAAAGTTAGCAACTCGAAAGTATTCTCCTAGTGACTGTCTTCTTCTTAATAATATTATTTTTAATTTGTTGTATCTTTTATGTAATTTTGACCAGACATCTTGTTGTTTCCTTTGGATTTACACATGCAATGCTTCACATTGCATGAAAAACTTGAGATTGCTGCTTTCATTCTGTGTGGTCTAGCGTACGTGATGGAGTCATTTTGTTCATCAATTGTGTGTTTAGAATGTAGTAAATGAAAATAACATAGTTGTACATTACAGTATGTCCGACTGTCAGTGTGACTCAGGAAGTACGCCTACAAAATCCAATGTCCCTCGCATTCCTGTCAAGTTTTGTGCAATGTCCAGCACGCATTTGGTGTAACTTACCTGAAAGTAGATAAAAGAAATTCACAATTAATATAATTTATATTAACTACACTATGACTATGAAAATGGGAATTATTTATAGAATAAAAGATAAAAAAATATTATGTAAAAATTTTTATAAAAAATAAAAAATATAAAAAAATTATATACAACATAAAACCTTTAAGTTGTGTAACTGATATAATAAAACTCATACGAGCATATTCGGTTGACTCAAAAGTATCATTACATTGAATCGATTTGCATCTGACAAAAATTTTGTGGCTTAACAACAGATAAATCAGCTGTTAGTGGTGAAAATTTCATTGAATGGTGCTTCATAAAAGTTATTACAAATCAGATATGAGTAAAAATTCAGAAAAAATATTTAATTTTTCTTTCGGCGGCTGTCCTCTCAGCAGGAAATGGCCAACTTCTGAGAGTAAAATTGCCTATGAAAAAGCGTCCAACTCGCCGTTCGGAATCAGCATAAAACTGTAGGTCCCTTCCAACCTTGTTCAAAATTCACACGCACAACATGGATGGTTGCGAAGAAAACTTAATTTTTTAACATTTTACTAATAAAAAAAGAAGAATGCGACACAGATGTGTGAAAAGATTTGTGCTGTCTAAGTTGAAGTTACTTTATTTCAGTCAACTTCTAAAAACTGGTTCTCTCGCTTCATTCTGAAAACTGTAAGGTGAAAGATACTCCGCGCTATGGTTCACCTTTCACTCAAAAAGTTTATGAAATGATGGATAACATTCAAGAAGAACACTATGTGAGTAGTCCTGACATGGTTTATAAAGTGGAGATGGCCCGTAAGACAGTTTGAAGCCATTTGCATAAAGTTGATTTTAAAAATATGTTCAATGTTTTGGTGCAAAAGATTTAATGGACTGAATTTCCATCTGCGATTTGCTGTTGAAACTGAACGCAATCGAGCCATTTTTGAAACGTATGGTAGCAGGTGTCGAAAAGTGGATCACATACCTACGGATACCTCAGGAATGTTCGAAAGTAATCTATGTAGGTTTAAAAAAGATAAAGCTTTAAGAATGGTATCAAAGCCAGAATTGATGACAAGAGATGTAATGCTGCATGTTTGGTGAGACTAAAAGTTCATTATCCATAATGAGCTACTGTCGTCTGGCCAAACCATTGTTTCGAATCTTTATTGTTAGCAATTAATGAGGTTGAGGCAAAAAATTGAAAAAAGAGACCGCAATTGATTAACAGAAAAGATGTTGTCTAAAGTTCATAACAATACTAAGCCGAACACATATTTTTTCTGGAAAGTTTCAATGAATCAACCATAGAAACCAGAACAGTGGGGCACACAGGATTTCATGTTGGGTGGACGGGGTGTCTTGAGTACAACTTTTCAGCCGAATACCCTTCGAAACCATATTTTGTATCAAACATTGTTGTGTCTGTGGGCGAGGTTTGAATCCCCGATACCTCCGTTGTGTGCGTCACTCGACCAGAATATTGCACCATCAGATTATTGTCTGTTCTGATCTCTTCAAGACTCTGTTGCTGGAAAAAAATAACCTAAAAAGATCAGATTATCATTTCTGATCTCTTCAAGACTCTGTTTCAGGAAAAAATTACCTAAAAAAGGATTGCAAAATGCCGAAAAATGGTAGAAAGATGAAATGAATGGACAATGTTTGAGCAGTTTAACATTTTTTGGTACAAAACATTTTTAACATTTAACATTTTTTGGTACAAAAAATGTTAATATTTTTTGCGTTTAAATTTTTTAAAATTAAATTAATATTTAAATTTAATATTTTCATTCTTGTATTACAAATAAAAAATAAAAAAACATTAAAATATCCCATCACTGTTTAGAAATAAACCTAATAAAAATGTTCTTACAACAAAAGCCAATAAAAATTTCGCGTTCGCTATTAAATCTCCAATGCAAATCCTTATGACGTGCATTGTCAAAACAAAACAACAAAAACACACCACAGACAATTAAGCCCGCCAACAACAACAATGGCAAAGCGCGATCAAAAGCAAACCGCGCCACCTTAACTGACATTTTCATAATTTAATTTGACATTTTATTGTAACAGTTAATTTTCCATGCAAATGCCAACATTTTTATTATTCACATTTTTGTTGTGTTTTTTTTTGGCGCTCTCTGCATTGGCGTCGCAAGAAACTCATAAAAATGTCATTTTTAATTTGTGTTTTAAATGGATTTCACTACAACAACAACAAGAAAAGCAACAGCAAGTGTCGAATAACACGTCAACTGCTCGTTTAACAGAAAATATTCAACACCAGCGGCGCACACGAACCGCGCTGTCGTTTCAACTGGACAGTCGCAGCGGTCAACACTTACAAGGAGAAGGAGAAGAAAGAAGAAGAAGCAGGAGTAGCAAAAGGAGTAGGGCGGTCGACGTGTGTGTGGCTGACAATAGCCGTCGACCTGTCAGTAAAAAGGTAAAATTAAATTCATACGAGTGTAAAACAAATCCGCCAAAACACGCACAAGTCTACGGCGGCGTTGACGTTCTCGACGTCAGCGACAAAATAAACAGCGTTGAATTTGAATATTTCGTAATGTTTATCCTGCACTGCCACACCCCAACTCAGTCAAATTTGTAGGCGCAATGTTAAATGTTTTTGTTGTTGGTTGAATTTGGACTGCAAACGCACCAATGATTGTTGGTGTTTGCTGGTTGCTCTTTGTTGTTGCTGCTGCTGTGTACACACCACACATGTCCTGTGCGGCTTGTTTGTGCACAATTTATGACAGCAAATGTGTGTTGACAACATTATAATTATTATTTAACCCCCCCGCGGCCGTCTGACCAGCGCCGTCTCAGTGCTTTGTTGGTGCCGTGTGCATAATAATTGTTGGCCCATTTATTTTTTTGTAGTTGTAGCGCCACACTCCACACAGCTGACGCTACCTGCCACTTAAGGTGACTGGTGCCGTCAGCGGTGCTCGTTGGGTGATATTTTCATATTTGTTTTGGCTCGGCGATTTGCATGTCTGGACGCAAGTTTTGCGTGTTGTGTGTTGTGTTTTTGTGTTCTTAATTGTTTCGTGTTGCTGTTGAATAGCCAGTTGGGTTGTTGTTGTTGTTGTTGGAAAAGGCAAACAGACTTTAAGGCCAAATTTCCAAATTAAATTGTTAAACAAGTGAGGTGTTGAATGAGAATATCTAAAAAGCTTGTCGAGGCTTTAGCTTTCATTCAATTCAATTTTGCAATTTGTGCGAGTAGACATAACCTCAAACAACCAAAAATACAAAATACTTTATTCACTTTTATTTCAATTCAATTCAATTATATTATGAAAAGTGAATTCAATTCAATTCAACAGCTCTTATCGCTCATCGAACGTGTATTTCGGCCACAAATTGCACTCAACAATTTTGAGCACAGAATTTGTAATTCGATTAGAAATATTTTCACATTAATAAAATTAGAATTTGTCAAAATGCCATTACACAAGTGCAACCGATATTCACAAAAAACACTCACACACACATACATATGAAAATAAATATATATGCGTTGGTATTAATTTCAATTCAATTAGAAGCTCACACAAGCAATTCAATTTATTTCTCACATTAATGAAGTTCACCCAGTCAGCCAACCAACCAACCAACCAACCCACCAACCCAACAGCCAGCAATCCATCAAATCACACGCCAATGGAGTTGAGTATGTCGATAAATAAACAACGCAACGCATTAAATTGAAACAAAAAACTAATAAACAAAACCGGAAGATGCGCAACGGCCGCTTTGAGATGCGAGCAGCCAGCAAAACAAATAAACATGAAGCAAGATGAACTGCACGTCGATATGGACTGACTGCACGTTGGCCAACACATTGCAGCAGCACTATTCAATAGTTGTAAGATGCCGCTTACAATCGAGTGTCTAAAAATCGAAGTGAAGCCAAGAACATAAACACACGTTGGCCAAAGGAAATGAGGCAACAGTGAAGACCAGGAAACAAAACAAAAAACAATCAGACCAAAGTGAAAATTGTAAATTGTGTGGTGAAATCTTATAACAAACAGACAGACAAGCAAGATAGATGGACAGATGGATATACAGACACACATGTATTGGCCAAAAAGCTACACAACGCATGGCAACACTGGGCCAGGTCAAGCTTGCATACCGGAAAGTGATGTCGTACTGCGGAGCACCGAATTGAGGTTAGCGGGAAGAAAGTACAGGCGGTTGTTGTTGTTGTTATTGTAGAACAAGGGCGTTGCACCAAATACCAAATAGAGTGAAACAGAAATGATACTTAAAGTTGTGTGATTCGATTTGCAAATGAATCGAAAGTATTCGGTTTTTGAATGTATGGATTGGGTTCGATCGATAAGTAGTCACTATTGAATCGTTACTCAAACTTAATCGTTACTTAACTGACTGATAAGTTTGTTAACATTTGACAGAATGGTTACCTAACAACTGGCTTAACCGTTACTTAATAATTTATTCGTTATTTGGCAATCGTTGGTAATCGTTACGTGATAACGTGTCGATACTGAGTATATCCATAGTTTTTTTACTGGCTTAATAGTTACGTAATAACAAACTTAATCATTACTTAACAACTAACTTTATCGTTATTGAACATTTCCATACTGGGTACGTATCAATACTGAGTACATAGTTGTTGCTGACTAAATCGTTACTTAACAACTGAATTAATCGTTACTTAACAACTGACTTCATCGTTACTTAATGATTTCATACTGAGTTCATATCTATACCGAGTATATCCTTTTTTTTCTGACTTAATCGTTACTTTACAACGAACGGACTTTATCATTATTGAGCATTTCCATACTGAGTACGTTTCGATACTGAGTATATAGTTTTTCACTGACTAAATCGTTATTTAACAACTGAATTAACTTAACAACCGAAATAATCGTTACTTAACAACTGACTTAATCGTTGCTAAGCAATTGACTGACTGGTATTTCCATACTGAGTACGTACCGATACTGAGTATATAGTAGTTTTTCACCGACTAAATCGTTATTTAACAACTGAATTAATCGTAACTTAACAGCTGAAATAATCGTTACATAACGATTCCATACTGAGTACGTATCGATTCTGAGTATATTTACAGTTTTTTTTACTCACTTAATCGTTATTTAACAAGTGATTTGATCTTTTTTTTAATGATTCCATACCTAGTGCGTATCGATACTGAATACATTTACTGTTTTTTTACTGACTTAATCGTTACCTTACAACTGACTTAATCTTTTTTTTAATGAGTCCATACTTAGTACGTATCGCTATTGAGTAGAAATACAAAACACTGAGTTCCTTCTTCAAGTACTTTTGGTTCTTTGCAAATCAATTTAGAATCGAAAAGAACTCGGTACCGATACTTGCACTCAGTATTAAGGGATGTTCAGTATCAAATCGTTACTTGTACTCAATATCGAAGAGGGCTTAGCATGAAATTGTTACTTGTAAAGAACCTCAGTATTCAATCGTTACTCTCAGTTTCGAGAAGTACTCAAAAAAGATTCATTATTTGTACTCAGTATCGAATATTGCACTCAGTAACAATATAAGTACTTAGTAAATGAAAGTAATCAGTGCTAAAAATATTCAGTGTTTCAGTTTTTTAAAGCAGTCAGTATAGAAGAGTAGACTACATCGTTACTTAGAAATGATGCTTGTACTCAGTATAAATAAACTAATTCAGTACCAATTATACTTAATCCTTGTATTCATACTTGTATTCTCAGCACTTGCAGTGCTCAATATTATTTAAAAAGTACTCAGAAGCGATACGTGCTCTCAGCACTAACAAATTCTCAGTTTTCAATCGTTACTTACGCTCAGTACCGAAAAATTCTTAGTATCGGATGGATATTTGTACTCAGTATTGGAAAATAGTCTTCTGTATTGATACTTGTACCAAGTAACAAAAAGTACTCGGTATCAAATTAATACTACCACTCAGTATTGATGCTCGTTCTCATTTTTAATATTCTTATTCAGTACCCAGAAATGCTTGATACTAGAATTCATTATCGAAAGTACTGAATACGCAATAATAAAAAGTACTCAGTACCTTAGTACTAAAAAATTCCCAGTTTGGAATCATTAAAAGCATTCAGTATCGGAAAGTACTTAATATCGGAAGGATATTTGTGCTCAGTATGAAAAGTAGTCCATATTGATACTTGTACTTAGTAGAAAAAGTACTAAGTAACGAAAGGAACTCAGTGTCAAAGTACCCAGAGGAAGATTTCATTATCAAAAGTACTTAATGCTTTTATTACCTAACATTAACAAGTACTCAGTACTGTAAACTTGTACTCAGTTTCGAAAAATTCTCATTATTAATAAATTGTATTCAGTGCTCAGTAGCGTTTGCATTCAGTTCCGAAAAGTAATTCATACCTTCAAATTCATTTCATTCATTCATTCATTTCATTTTCAGATATAACCCAATGCCGAAAAGTATTCAGTGACTTCTACTTGTAAGAGTACTTATTATTTGTTTTCATTATCAAAAAAAAATCGTTTAGAAGTAGTCAGTACTCAGTACCGAATCAATTCTTTTACTCTATTTGAATTTAGACTCTAGGCCAAAACAAATCACAAAAAAGTATTAGTTCTTTAGAAAAATACCCACTACTCAAAAGTAACCATCCAAACCAACGACACTTTCCATCACTAATAAATACAATAAATAAAATAACGAAGCAATAACTTAAATTGCTCCGCAATGATGATGAATTCGTTCGGATTTGTTTTCAACGTCGAAGCCATAAAAAATTTCAACATTCGACGCTTTTGCTTAATGAAATCTAAAATTGCGGCTGTGAAAATTTATAACACACATAAGCCATGAATCGACAGAAGAAGCAAGAAGCGATACAAGAAGAAGAAGCAAAGAAGCAGAGGATACCGCAGTGGAAGCGGCAGTCAAGTTGAAGCAATCAGCTTCGTTTGAAATTTGATGGAATGCGCTGGCAAATAAACAAATTGCATTACGCGTCGCTGATTTTTTTTTACAAGTAATGTGTGAGTGAGTGGGTGTGTGAGTGCGTATCGAAAGCACTAAAATTTGATTGGAAAAATGTAATATATAAAAAAATATATCCAGTCGCATTAGGCGACTTGATTAGGCTGGTAAATCAGTCAACAAGGTCACGCGATGGTCGAAAAGGCCCATTAAAGTGATTACAAGTTTAAAGAGCTCCGTTGTGATCTAAATTTTCTATAATTAACTTTTCAGGCGGAATTAGATTTAAGGTTCAAATGACTTTACAAAAATGGTTGGAAAGGTCTCGAGATTGCATTGAAAATTTGAAGAAATCTACCAAAAAGTTGAGAGTTCAAAATGAAAGAAAAGCTATGAATGAAAGTTCTACAGATCAGAGGTGGGTTCTACCTTAGCGAAAGTGCCCTGAGATTGAAAAAAGTAATACGAAATCGCTTGTGAAAGTCAAAAACCTCAAAGTGGAAGCTGAATCTCGCACACGAAGCTACTTCTTGCTTCAGCCACCACTGAGGATCTCATTTCAAAGTTCCCCTTCAATATTTACTGTGCCACTGTGATGCCCAAACAAATTCCTTTCGGTCTGAACTTGGCCAGGTCAGGTACTTGATATTCATCAAGTTTTATTAGCCATAACCGCAAAGCATGTTGACGCCGCTGTCACCCTTCGCTACATACTTACACAGCAACATTGGAGAGATTGTCACAGATGCAGATGCGGAACACATACAATTTGTTGAAATTGTTCTTTGGTAATTTCTTCTACATTTCTTTACGATCTCAGTGTCAGTCAACCATTGCATTCTCGACTGAATGCCAACAAATTTCGTTTGTAATTTTTAATGAATACTAAAAATAGCCACACACACACACAGACACATGTGGCCATACAATGCTTTATTGTTGGGCTTGCTATGATGGTTTTTGTTGTTGTTGTTGTCATTCATTAATACGATCTGGTGCAACGCAACGCTCAGATGTCACATCAAATCAATTTTATTTGACATTTTCACTCAACTGTGGCACGGCGGCCCCTCAACCATTGAAGCTTTCTTGTTTGTGAATGCCGCCAGCGTGTGTGCACTTATGTGTATTTGTGTGTGTGTGTGTGTATGTGTGTTAATGTGTAGGGGTGTACAACATGATTGCGCAAATGATGGCAATTAGACGCTGATCTATACGAAATATACACCAACAACAACATTGTTTCTTTGGTTACTTTCGGTGCGCATAGTTGTTGTCACATTAGTATTTCCAATTTACTGTTGTCTTGCTTTACGATATTCATTATATTTTTTATTGTTTTTCTTGTTCTTCTTGTTGTTTGTGTCTATTTTTAAGCTCTGCTTTGACAAATTAGAGTATGTACACTGTGACTGGCAGCTTGTAATGCCCGGAAGAAGGTGTGGCTGGTAAGGAAATGATTTAGCAAAGTATGTCTGTCCATCCGTAAACGTGTCTGTTTCCATTCATGTGGCTGTCCATCTGTCAGTTTGTTTGTAAGTTTCTATGTGGGGCACGTACACTGTTCCTAGTCACAGTCCTGTAATGCTTGAAAAACATTGGCCGAATAACCGATGTGGCCGGTAAGAAATTGTTTCAATAATACTGTTCATCCATCCCTCCACCTGGCTCTAAGTTTGTCTATCTATATTCCTAGCTGTCCATCTATCAGTTTTCTTGCTACGTTTATTCGTGGAATATATACTCTGTTTTTAGTCAACGTCCTGCAATGCCCGGAAGACATTAGTCGGAGGAAGTGTGGCCGGTAAGGAATCGAACTACCAAGGTTCGTCTATCCATACACGTGTCTGTAAGTCTCTCTTTCTATCCATCTGGCTGCTTACCTAACAGTTCGTTTGTAAGTTTATCCGTGGGATCTATACTCTCTGCTCCTAGTGAAAGCTCTAACATAGAGCTAAAATTTGCTACACATAATACTGTGTTTCCAGTTAAGAATTGGTACTAATTTGAACTTGGGTCGCTCATTTTTAACCAGGGTTGCCATGTAAGATTAAATTACGAAATAAAAAAAATTTTAGTACTAATCAAAATAAATTTTTTGTGAATGTATGCTTGCAATGGAAAATGAATGTGGCACAGTCCTTAACCCATTATGCGCCGTAATAGCTTATGTTTTTTTAATAAAAAATTTGTAGTGTTAATTTTTTCCTCACTACCGAATTCTCGTTAGAAAGGGGAAGAAAAAGAAAATAAGTATATATCAAAATAGGTATAAACCGCCCACTTTCAGGCAGGATGTTCATGTTAGAGCAGTGAAATAAGTAATTCAATGACAACTTTTTTCTGAACCACGAAATTCTTATGATTTCTTATTTGTTTATAACTCAAAGTGCATAAAAACATTTTATTACTAACAAAGAATATCTGGTTGCTTAACCCTTTCATTACAGATTTTTACTAGGGAAAGTTAAAAGTTTAAATTTGACTTTTTTTTCTTCTATGTGATTATACTAGCAACATTCCATAAGACATTTTTTTTTATTTTTATACTCCGACCCTGTATTTTAGAGTATTTTCTATTAAAAAAAGTATCGAAATTTGAAAAACGTCATATTAAAATTTTTTTAAATTTCCGCTTCTTCTTTCTTTACTATGTCAAGATATACCATTAAAAAAACGTGTATACTTCGCTTATTTAAACTTAAATATTCTGTTTATTAATTTTGTATTTTTCCTAAAACTTCAAACTATTCTAAGAGCTAACAAAAAAATGTATTCTTGCAACCACAAAGGGTTCAGACGTCCACAAAGTAGCATGTTACCATATGGCCACAAAGTAGTGGAAGGGTAAAGGATTCCTAAAACTGAGTGTGGATGTGGTACAGTGGCGCAGAGGGGTTTTCGGTGCTCAACCCCCACCCCCCAAATACACAAAATGCAGGTACAATATAGGGTTTCAAATGGTATTGGGCTCAAAAGTTGTACGCAAAAAATCTCTCGCCTCCTGGTACGACCCATTAACCCATTACGAACAATACTGGGTTTTGTTGCTTTGTTGCAGATTAAGTATATTTCTAATTCCCAGCAAATTGGTTAGCTCATTTTTTTATGTTGCCATACTTTTGTTTCCATTGTCGAACCATTGTTTATTTCTGTGGGATTTTGCCAATTTTCAATTGAGCTCATTTTAATGCATAACAACAAAAACCAAAAATAAAAAATATTTCAAATTGCAAATTAATATTTTAACCCTTCTTGTGCCAAAATAAATGGCGCATTATATTCGATTTTCAATAAACCCATAAACTCAAATAAAGTTGCTCCACATTTTTGTTTTTCTCTCTTTTAATTTGTTATATGTTCATTGTTGTTGTTGTTGGTAATTTTAATTTTAGCACAAAATGCAATGGGATTTGTATTGAAACTCGTTCATGGCCGATAAAATGTCGCAAAGAACAACACAATACAAATACACTTAGTTTTTTTGTTGTCGGTGCTCCACAATTTGCGCCTCTCATTCACTTTATATAATAATTTGCTGCATTTTCCTACCGCTGCTGCTTTCCCCCTCGGCCACTGATGCCAAATAGAAAAGCCTCTTTATAAGCTCTTCAATAAATATAAATCCACACAAATGGCAAATCCAGCTGCGGAAAAATTGCGCTCAATTGTTGTCGACTACTTTTGTGCAGTGGCAACACAAAAACACAATAAGTGGGCAGCGCATTGGCAGCGCCGGTTGTTATCGCTTAAGCCGGCACATGCGGCAAAAATATGCGCACATAACCCTAAAATCACGATTGGTTGACTTTTGGCTGCAGTTTTAGCGCAACAACAACAACAACAATAATAACGAAAACCGAAATCCCTCTCACAATAAAAGGTTCAATTTTTCATAGCGCACAAAAACAAAAACAACAACAACAACAGCTGCTGGTTTAGTCAGAATTATTCGAAGCGGTGCGCACATGCAGCAAAAAGTGCCTTAAAGTGCAACACTGGCAGCAAATTCGGCCCGGTCAGCTCGCTGTCCAGTGCACTTGGCTTGATTTATGGGTGTGTATGTATGTGTGTGTGTGTATGTGTGAGTGTGTGCAAATTTCGTGCTGGTATTTAATGCAAAAATGCTTCGCAACGATTTTTCAGTGGCATAAAGGCCACTCGGCCTCGATGCAGTGCACTGCATTGACCAGGCAGAACTTTTTATATGAGTGTATGTGTGAGTTAGTGTGTGTCTTTTTTCTGCAGTGACTACTCATTGCACTATTTTGTGCTGTTTTGTTGGCCACAAATGTGGATTGATATAATTTTTGGTAATACATCCGCCGCGCTGTCATTGGTGGCCGTTCGCGCTGTTGATTCGCTGATGTCAAATGGCGGAAAATTTTGCAATTTTTCTTCAAACTGCGGCACTGCAAAAACGCGCTTTTGTTGACATTTAATTGAGTTCAAATCAGGCAAGTAATAAGCCTGCAGTTTTAGTGAAATGACAAGTAGCATCATTGCGTTGCATAACTGCGGGTGAGAATGAGCTGTCAGAATCTCACAGTGTTTCGGCTTCATACAAGAAATGGGCCAAAAAAGCGATAAGTGCTTTAAATGTTATGAAATTTAGTTTCTGGATGAAGTAGATGGAGAAGATTTCAAAAATTAAGTAATTTCTTTTCAACACCTCATAGCTTTCTTTTCTTAGCTATGTCTGGCTGTATGATTTGTTAGTAAGGTGTCCGATGCCTCCTTACTGGTCTCTTTCTGCAAATTTCCAAATATATTACCTTACTGAAAAGTCGCCAAAGTCGAAAAGTTGCAAATTCCCAAATTTATTTTATTCAAAAGTTCTGAACCGGTTTATAATGATTCAGTTTTCAGTCCAATGCAGACCAAATGTTATTGGCTCCGTTTTTGGTTCGTTTCAAAGGGCCAAAAACCCCAATAGTTTGATTCACAACTGGTTCAGCTTAGCTCTGATTCAAATAATGTTGTGTTTCATATATCCAAATAGTATTTGAAGGAAACTTCTACGAAATCTAAACATAAATTCTGCATAAACAGAATCGTCATAGGCGCATCACTGTTTCCTAGCGACTCATGGCCATAAGATGGGTTCGACAGACCATGAAACCTGCAGAATTTTAAAGAATCATGAAACCTTGGATACATCAGAACATTTCTCTACCATCTCAAGACAATGTTTGACAATTCTTGGGGCGCATAAGTTCGATTACTAATAATCACTCACTTACGATAGCAAATATATTCGAAATGGGGAGGTTAAAGGGTTCTGCCAATACATTTTGTTTTAGCTTTGTGGCCACACAACAGTTGACAACCTCACAACCCCAATTGTATGGGAGAAGTCCTCTAGTGGTAAATTTCTGAACCTTAATTAATTTTGTATTTTTTGTACTCAAGAACGTTGGCAATCACTAAACAAATTATTCAAATCGGTTTTGTAGTTTCCGAGATACGATGTTTTCTTGCTTACTCAACTACTACATCTACAAGTGGGGAGTCAATGGTATAGAAAATGGCCAGTTTTGTATGGCAGCCCCCTACAGACTTGGAGTTAGCTGGTAGATATGTTTGGAAGAAACATTTGGAAAAGAAAATAAATGGGTGTCGGCCATACATTTGATACATCTGGGAGCAACCTGGAAGCAATGGGAGCCTATTTTATAAAAACGACCATTTTGTATGGGAGCCCCATTAAGGGTTGGAGATAGGGGTTGAGTATGTTTAAAAGAAGTGTTCAGTACGGAAAACTAGAGGGGTCGGTCATAGATTTTAACCCTCTAAGAGCAACTTCTGACCAGCTGTGGAGCAATTTATCGAATTTACCGGCTTTTTTGTGAACTTTGAGCTCGATGCGACGCCTTTTAGTCTCACGCTAGCTCCAAAATTTGTTAGCTCAAGCACATTTTCACCAAACCGCATAAAATGAGAGGATCATCGAGGGCCTATTATTAAGAATCTCCATGCAATACTAAATCATGTCTAGTGCACTTAGGTTTTGAAGGATTTCCAAAAGATGCTTTAACTACCATTAGATCGCATGGGATCATCTAAGGTTCACCACGTCTCACGCATTGATGCTGAAGTTTCAGCAAAAAATATGTTTGCCGCAGTAATTGGAGGTCGAAGGGGAAGAAGGAGATTGTGTGTTCGGCAACAGAAACACATTGAAGATGCCTCATAAATTCTTGGTGTAACCAACTTCAGAAGATGTATACATAACAGAGGCAGCCAGAGAAAACTTTTGCTGCTGGCTGTTGTTGTTGTTGAAATCTTGTTAACAAGTCACAATTTCCTTAAATGTCTCTTAATGATTTCTTTTAAAGTCAGTAAACTGCATAAAACATGCCTTCTTTGTTCTCTAAACATGTCTAGCTTTGTGCCAGGAAAACACAGTTTTCGAAAAAAAACACTGATCTTTCTGCACCACAACGCTACTTATTGCAAAAGACATCATGCAAAGTTTGGAGACGCTTCAATGGGATGTCCCGTATACCTGAGAGCTTCTGTATACGACATAACTTTTGAGCTCAACATCAGTTGAAACCACATTTGCCACACAAAATGTTAGTAAGACACAAACATTTGAAAGGAGTTTGAAACTCAAAAACTTCCTTTCTCTCCCTTTTGTGAGCCAAACGTTCAAATACAACTTATTTCTGTCAATGACTCCTGGCCTGGCCGAGTAGCTCTTCACTTCGTACAAAGAAGCCAAACATTTGATCGATTCTTGGATCCTATCAGAGACCAGACATTTTTTTAACGCATCATTCGTTTGCTGCCCAAAATATGGGAAAAGTCCTTAATAAAGTCTTGTGGGAAGTCCTTTGAATTAAAAAGATTGTATAAATTTCTCTAAAGAATCCTTTAAAGTTACACAAAAACCCGCTAAACTTATTTGTACCACTAATACATAAAAGTTCAGGAAACAATAAAAAGCTCCATATTATCTTCTTCTTCTTCTTGACTGGCAAGCTCCATATTATACATAATACATAATAAATATGTACATACTCGTACATATATATCCATCTGTAATATAAAGCTTACAAAATTAAGTTTAAGTTTGACCAAATTTTGCTTCTTTCGAAAACCACTTCAATGACCACTTCAATTAAATTGAAATCTTTTGAGGGAAAATGCAATGAAAATTCCTCGAAAATTGACACTCTGGACAAAAGTTAATAATGTACAATTTTAGTTGTTGTTGTTGTTGTGGCTGCTGTACAGTCAAATAATGCAAATGCTGCACGAAGTTGCACTTGAAATTTTGCTGAAAATTTTGCTGCAACAACTCGACAACTCGAGAACTCAAAATGCCAAAAAGGAGCAAAAAGCATCAAACAACTTAATGTGAAAATTTACTCTTGAACATTTGGTAAAAGTTGAAAATTTGCCATACACACACACACATACACACAGACGTTTCCATGCACACATACATATGCAAGGAACTTGGTTGGTTGCTAGTTGGGCAGCTTAGGGCCGCAGCTAAATACGCCACATACGCACACTTAATGACCTACTTTCGGCATTTCGCAATATGTAAGTTCAACAACACTTTAGCAAATAAATAAGGCGAGTGTGGAAACTAAGAAAAAATATATGTAAAAATAAATAAAAAAAAATTGAAAGCGTAAAAGTTTGCACAACACGCAGTAACCAGGAAAGAGAGAGAAAGTAGGAGAGCGATGGCAGAAAGTAGGGTCTGAGCGGGAGATTGGAAAGAGTGTGCAAGAGGACTGCGGCTTGAGCAAGAAGTTGAGGCCAAGCAAAACTTGCAGCACGTTTGTGGAATACATTAAAAGTGCACATGGCCACAAGGACGCCAGCTGGTGGCGCTGGAGAGCGATGTCAGCGCACGCTGGACGTGCGAACGGGGCAAACACAGGTGGAGCGTTGAAAGGAACGTAGGGTGAAGGGTGCTGCGTGCTTGAAGAAGGCAACTGTAGCAATGCTTCAAGTCTGTTAGTGGGGGCAGCGTTCGAGTGAAAGAGGAGCAGGATAGGAGTGAAGGGGAGAAGAAGAAGAAGACGAAGAAGTAAGAAGCAAGGTGCGGATATGCCAAAAATGCCACGATGCGCCGCAAATAAACTGGCAAATATGAGTAAGTTGTAGTTTTGACTATTAGTTTGCGTAAGTGTTCAGAAAAGTCAGTGGACGGACGGACGCATGAACAGACAGAGGCATGTTTGCGCGGCTGGTGAAAAGTCAGTGCAAAACTTTTGCACGTTGGCGACTTGGAACGAAGTAACAACAACAACACCAATCACACACACACGCACTGCGTATTTGCTTTGACCTCTTAACCCAGCAAGCGACTTGTCTGTGAAGCAAAAATTGCACGTCAAACTTTTTTGTATACATGTGAACGCATTTATATGTTTATGTGTGTCTGTTTGTGTTTGTGTGTTAAAAGCAGCATTCAAGCTCACAGCATTTAAATATTGAACGCCATACAACAACAACAACCACAAACATTTTTGGACTCCGCAGCAGAAAAGTCAAAAAGTCAGTGTCAGTGTCAGGGGGGCCGGGGAGCTTAGCATAGCCGTAAGCAAAGGTAGCCAAGGCACTTATAGACAGTCAGTCAGTCAGTTCAGTCAAGTGTATTGGCAAAATAAAATTTTGTATATCCCAGCAAAGCAGTAGTTCAAATAACAGTCCAAACTATAACATTCTACACACAACTATATGAAAGCACATAACAGCAACAACAACAACAACAAATAAAATTGTAAGCAATATGCCACAGAGGAATAGAGAAAATCGCATATGCGGCCAATGCTCGTCCGCACGCTCTGCCCTGTTCGTCTGGTCCGATCAATATTCCAAGCACATGGGAATGCTTACCCCCCTAAAAATGCCTTTTCCTCCGCAAAAAAAAGCATCACAAAAAAGTAGAAAACGAAAAAAATATCCTAGAAGAAGCTGAAACGTTAGATAGACGCAAAAACTGCTTTGCAAGCAGCATAAAAATAATAAGTGGACGTTGCCGTCGATGGGCGCTCTGTGTCCACTATGGGCCAACTTAATGGCACACACACACACACATACACGCATAAAAGCACATAAATAGCATATATGCGAAACAAGCTTAAACAACAACAAAATTGCTATACAAGTATCTACGTCTGCAACCATACAGTTGCTGCTCATAGAAATGTGGCCGCACTTACAGAAAGCCGGGCCACACACTTAGAAGGGACACAGGATCAAGGCAAATCAGAAGTGGCATGAAATTGCACAAAATTTGTGAAAATGCAAAACTCAAAGTTCAACTACAAACACAAATATATATGCATGTATATAATGTACTCTATATAAGTGGGCACACAAATAAGCAGCAATGAAAGTTATGACATAAATTTTGTTGTTAGTGGCGCTTAGGCCAAGTGAATACAACAACTTTCAATTGGCCAAAATTGGCGATTTATGGAATTAGTTTTTTTACTTTTCGATAGGTAGCAAAAAAAAACAACTTTTGAAAGAATTTTGTTGTTGTTAAAATTGAATACGCCATGTCAGAGTTGAACATATATGAATTTCTTTGAATCTATATGGTTTTGGTGAAGACTGAAATAAATTTTGTGGTACAAAAAATTTAAAGAAATATCTTCTTAGTGCTTGCAACTTTCTTACATACTCATATGTAACTATATGGAGTTACTATATATTTCTGGCTGACATATAAATCTATGACTACCGGCTGGGTAGTTCAACTTGAAGTGCACTGGATCTCCATTCTAGAGTTCGTGGGGACACACTGTCTCAGTAGCTTAGGACAAAGTGTACTTTACTCCATTCTAGAGATGCATTCCCACTTAAATCTTTCGGGACTACTGGGATAATACGTCCCAGCAAGTTTTAAAGGCCCCTTAAAATAAGTACTCAGATCTTATGATCCACGAAAAAGAATTATTCGAATTATATGTCACCGGATAAAAGAATGATTTCAGAATTTGTGAGTATGCAACATAATTTTGTAGCCCCAATTTTCATGGCATGGGAACATTTCCACCAAGAGTACTTTGGTTTTCAAAGTCACGGAGTTACCGAAAGGTTTAAAGTTTGAGCCCACACTTTTCAAATTTTAAAATTACACAGTGCAACACTAAAAAAAGGGACAAGGTCAAACCTCTCTCATTCGATAGAGGACCTCAGTAGATGAAAAAGTGTCAAAGGATTTTTCCCGGGATGTTCCAGTTTTTTTTTTTTAATGCATTTAAAAGATGGCGGCATAGTGCCCCATACTGAAACTTTTAAAACATCATGTCTCTTGACTCAAATGTCAGAAAGGAATAATTTGTACGTAAAATGAAAGCTAATGATATGAAGTCAAAGAAACCATATCCTTTTGTGAAAGAAAAAAAAAATCCCTTGGTACTTTTTTACCTTCCTATAGAGGACTGATAGGTCCTCTATCGAATGAGACATGTTTGACCTTGTCCATCGAAATTTTTTTTGAATTTGTTGCATTGTGTTATTTTTCTTTCCTTTCTTGATACTTTTTAAGGACAAAATGTAAAACAAAAATATAGGCCATAAAATTCTACTATAGGTTTCTGAATACATCAAAGCTCAGAAATTAACTTCAATACCAGAATTAAGCCAAAACTGAAAATGTGCTTATTTCGACTGTCTTTATTTCGGATTTAATCAAAATGTATTTTGTCCTATTTGGTCATGTCGTTGCTCTCATCAATGTGTTCGCGGTAGTTGAAAACTTTCAGCACACGAAGCCATCTCTCCTAGGGAATGATAGATTACAGCCCCAACACCTAGAACTGCTGGCAATATCCTCATCACCCATTCTAAAAAATGTTTTAAAAATTGTTTAACGTAACTAACGCAATAAGAAGAACCAGCAAGAAGAAACAACGGTATGCCTGATACGCTAAGCTGGGGTACCATTAGTTCCATGCCTTTTAAGAGTGAAGACTGGGAGCTTTTACAGACCCTTGAAGATGTCCTTTTCGAGTTAAGCTGCCTAAAGAGCAATTTTTTCAAGTTAAGTTGAAATGAATCCGGACTCATGACCCACTGGCTCGTAACTAGTCGAAAGCACTAACTATTGAAGCAAAAGTTTTTATTGAAAAGGCTGGTTTTCTTCAGAGGTACAGAGGCTTGTTCCAAAGGGCAGATTGGTGACTTTTATATGGGTAGTTAATTATATAATACTCAGAGATGAAATGGATTTACAAAGTTGGAACTTCTTTCATATACTGCACCGAGTTGCCATGGAAAAACAATATTTTTAGTTGTAAAATTCTGAACTTTTTCATTCCTAAATTGATTTAGTAATATCAACCCATCTTATGGGATGAAAGAAACTAGGGAGATAGGGACTCTCTCTCTATTTTTCACCAAAGGGTTTCGGTTAAGAAGCTTTCACTTTTATCTAGCATCCATTTATGTTTTTTTTGTTCATCTCTCTATCCGTAAGCTGACCTTTGAAGTAGAGATATCCTAAAAAAAATGCGGTATGAATTGCATTGTGCTCTTCTACTTTGCTATGCGTGGCTATCAAGTCTCCCATTTCATGTAATATAATCGGTCTTTATCTTTAAATAAAACGATGATAGATACCCCCAAGTTCATTCTCTCTGTGTGATCTCCTGAGATTCATTAATGAGTCCGGGAAATATGCGCAGGGGAATTCATAACTCCCTCTCCCCTTCCACCCACTTTCTCTTTTTCTTTTCCCATTCCCATCTCCTCTATCGACCTCTTTCCTGAGCCTTAAGTACAATGGGCTATAGAGCCTGAGTGCTTGGGGTAATGACCTCCCTTAGCTTATTTCCTCGGCTCCTCTTCACATCCATCCATCCATCAATCCGATACCCCAGATACCCCAGAAGATATTCCAAGGCTGCAAACTTTCCATAGTACTCAGCCTATTGTGACCATTGAACTGTGCCTAAAGAGAAAGGTAGGAAAAAGGAGGTAGTAGTGATGGGAGAGGTCCTTGAGAGATCCTGGAGAACATTTGCTGTCTCCCAGACCAGTTTGGAGTCAAATGTCATCGAGCCCAGAACCTATTGCCACCTGGCTGTCTGACATTATGATTATCCTTTTCTTTCTAACATTGAGCGTTAGTAATTTCCTGACACACATCCTGAAAAATCGAGGCTTTATCCCCAAGACTTACAGCAAACTGGAAACCGGAGCTAAAGATTCCTGCCCCAGTTTCTTCTTCCGTCTTGGACCCATCGGTGTACCAGACAATCTAAATGTAAACCGAATAAAAATGTATATTATAAATCAATAAAGTGTTAAACTTTCCTACTAATTCCATTGATTTCGACTTAACCTAAGCAACAATCTGGCAACGCTACCACATTGCCGCATTCAACCTCACACAATTTGCATGCAAATTTGGTGCCTTTGTTTTCCGCGTCCTTCACTTTGGCTAACATTTTTCAGGCTAGTTTTGTTTTTGTTTTCGTACTTGAAATGTTTTGTTGATTTTGTTCACAATTTTTTTGGGAAAAATTTGAATTTATATTTATTTTTGTTGTTGTTTACTGATGGTTTATATTCGGTTTTGAGCGTATTGTTGCATTTACTTTTGTTGTTGTTATATTTTGTTTTATTTAGAAAATGTTGCTAAAGTGGGTTTGGAAATTTATTGAACGCTTGGACAGTGCTTGAACCTTAAAAAAAATGCAAATAACAAAAGAGAAACAAAGTGAAAAAAATAAAAAACAACAACAATATACAATGTTGTACAATTGGGGTAGAAGAGAGAGAGAGATTTTGCAATGTTGCGTTCTTGTGTGTGTCGTTTTGTCAGTGCGTTTTTGTTGTTGTTATGGCTGTTGTGTATAAATGTTTTGCTTTGCAATGCATTCAGTGCGAATTCTTTATAGAAATTTGGCATTGTTGCTGCAAAATTTAGCATAAACAAATTTTTTTTTTTAGGAAAATTTCAATGGGTTTGCTGACTGCTGAAGGCAAAGCAGCGCATGTTGCGTTATGGACGCATGAGCGCTTTGGCAGCTCGCATGGTTTTGTGGTTCCCTGCGGGTAAATTGCGCATAAAAGTGGCGAGGGCGTGCGTGCAGTGTAGGGCCTGAAAAATGCATAGAATGGGAATTGGCGCTCATAAAAGTGAGTGAAATGAAATACTAAAAAAAATAAAAATAAGTGAAACAAAAAATAAAAAATATAATAACAATACAGAGCAAAAGTCATAAAGATGGTAGCGTGGGGAATTAGCGCGCATGAATCATGTGTGTTGGTCTGTTGAAGCAGGAGACGACTATTAAAATATGTTGGCAAGTCTCAGAAACCGCTAAGGAAGCGAGCGAGCAACACGCACAAGCACAGGCAAGGAAAGGGGTAGATGTTAAAAACTACAAGAACAACAATAACAAATATATATGTATGTTTGTGTGAGTCGTTACGAAAACGCAAAGCAACAACGAGCCGGCAATGCCAAATGTTGCGAACATTCCCCGGAGGAAGCGGCCTTAAATTTCGTTAAGGCTAAAAACGAAATGTATGTAAAACGATTGGTTTTCGTTTCAGCACAAAAGGGGCGCTGACAGCCAAACAGACACAAAACGCTGAGAATATTTTATGCCAAAAAATTTAGAGGACGAGAGGAGGTTGCAGCCAAGAAACTTGAAACTTGAGGGCAAAAAGGGTTAAGTCGATGTTGGTCGATTGGTGTTTGTTGTGCGGCAAAGCAGCAGCAAGAAATTGAAGGGCAACTGAAGGGGGAAAGCGCTCAAGTGCGGCAAATATGTGTGTGTGTGTGTGTTAGGGAAGACACAACATATGTCAATAATTTACGCAGAAGCCGAAGAAGCGGCAGCAGCCACGCGCGTTCGTAGTCGGTGAACATGTGTGTAGGCGCAAGTATATAGTTTTTGTTGCTGTTTTTGTTACTGATGTCTTTGTTGTTGTTGTAGTTAAACAGGCAACACAAATAAAAGAAAAGGGTTCATTGCCAAAAGCGCCTAAAAACAATAACCTTCTGGGCTGGGCCAAAGCGAGCGGTGGCCAAAAATGCGCGCAGAAAAAACTGAATGAAGAAAAGCGAAGCGGGTGGAGAAGAGAAGCGCAAATAGAAGCCGAAAAATAGCAGACAGTTAACTTGGAATGCTGACAGACTGTCGGCAAGAAGCGGCGCTATAGACAACACACACACACACACACACAGACACACAGACAGACAGACATATCCAAACATAACAGACTACTCGGTTGTCTGTCTGTCTGTTTGGTGTTGTCTATTTGTATTTAGGGCGCCCTATATACATTTTTATTCACTTTTATGTTTATGTGTGTGTGTGTGTGTTCGTGTGTTTATTTTGAAATACTCGCCGTTTATGCGAAATTGCTTTGTAAAATGTGTTTCCATTACAATTTGTTGTTCAAATCGCTTGGAAACGCATTTTTGTTTTTTTGTTGTTTGCGGCCGAAGCGTATCGAAAACGTATTTCGAATGAGAATTATAGGCAATTGTGTCTGTGTGTGTGTGTGTTTGTGTCAGCAGCGACCTTTTTGGCGCATTTTTTTTGTCTTACACACCCGTAACCGATTGCACGACAAGACTATCAATTTATATTAAGAAAATTTATACAGATATATTTCATCACACATATATATGTGTGTGTGTGTATATGTAATGCGCCTGTCACTTTGACACTTCTGACAACCGTCAATGGGCACAGCAAAATGATTTGGTTTTGTGGCTTTGTGCTTGGGCCACAAAGTGTTGTTGCTGCTGTGTAAGTGGGAAATTTTTCAAAACAAATACTGTACGCAACACTGAAACATTTGCAGTGAAACATTTGCCAGCGGATATAAGTGATTGATTGGGTGTGAAATCGCTTATTTGGCGTTGGGATTTGTCTCTAAGAAGCAAATCAGCGAGGACAGGTGAATGAGGACTTACGACATCACATATTACTTTGAATTTGCTTGGCTTGAAACATACCTGAAACGAGAAGAACGAGAGAAATTATTGTAGATTTTATAAGAAAAAAATTTATTATTTGTAAAACATTTATCTAACCCACTAATCAAAAAGTTTCACCCAGAGTTGAACCTATTTAATTCATAGTTTTGTTAATGTTTTGTTTTGGTGAAGGTTTTATGTAAGAACAAAAGTTTTTTCTATTCAAAAACGGTTTGAGTAGAAGAGACAACCAACAACAGCCGCAACATCCTGCGGCTACGTTGGCTTGATCCGTATGACCCATGAAAATGCGGCAAAAAAGGTGTTCGACGCTGTAGTGGAAGGTCGACAGCGAAGAGGGAGACAGTGTTTCTAGTGAAAAGATCAAATTAAAGACGTCTTAAGAAAAAAAAAAACGACCAGAGAACAGTGCAGTTCAGGCTTTCTGTCGATTCAGAGTTGTAATACTTAGTGGGTTAAGTTAGATTAGGATACCTGCCGATGTTTAAGTCATTTTTCCATTTGAAATGTCTATGCTACACTGTTTCTTCAATATGGATTATAACACAAATTTCAACCAAATTAAGAGAAAGAAAGAGGGGTTCTACAGTTTAATACGGACCCTGAATGGCAGTTTCAAGGCAAGTTTATTGCCATTAAATTCAAACATTACTTCAAACTTCTCTTATTTCCCATACGTAATAACATACAAAAAGAGGTACCGAAAAAATCTAACAAAATTCCAGAAAAATCTATAGAAAGTTCATGCATAATAACATCTTTTATAGAAAAAGATACCAGAAAAACCTACAAAATTTTAATAATGAATTTAAGTATATCGAGGTACCACAAAAATCTAATAAAATACCAGGAAAATCTATCATTCGTAATAACATTATATCTAGTAACATACCAGAGAAATCGTAAAACAATTAGGTATATGTTAAAATCTATGTTAGAAACTTCCTTTATTTTCCATTCAATATAACATCAAATCTTCTATAGAAAGACGTACGAGAAAAATCTAGTAAAATACCACGAAAATCTATTACAGGTTTTAATTAAATCTATTTTAGAAAACTTCCTTACTTCCAATTCAAATTTACATTAAATCTTTTTCAAAAAAATGTACTTCAAAAATCTAATAATATTCCAGAAAAATCTATAAAAAAATTCAGATAAAACTTATATTAGAAACTTTCCTTATTTTGTTATAAAAAACTATAATAAAAATATAAAAAAATAGAATAAAATAAAATAAAATAAAATAAAATAAAATAAAATGAAATAAAATAAGATAAAATAAAATAAAATAAAATAAAATAAAATAAAATAAACAAAACTTAACTTTAAAAACAAAACTGTAGAACTGATTTCATTATTCAAACTATAAACATTCGTATAGCCTTTTTGCAACTCAACTCCACGCATGTACCCAAATCCTTTCATTCACCACTTTCCATTGAATTCGATTTTACAGCGAATTGGCAACGACAAAACAGCGCGAAATACGAGCACAATCGACTACTTGAGCGCAAGTAAATGGAACTAAATACTTCCCGGTTGGCTTAAGGTTAAAATCAATGATCCAGAATTGCGACAGCTACAGCGACTGTTCTGTGCTGTGTCGTGTCTAACCGCCGCTCGTTGTGGGTAACTGAAGAAGTAGCTGACGAAGTCGACACCACGCACGTTACCACATCAACTTTTAAGAAGTTCAATAAACAAACGATTTAAGCATTAACAACAACAACAAAAAATGTACGCAGCAACGATAGCAAAGAAGCGACAACAAAGTTAAGTTAATTAGCGACGGAAATGCAGTGCAAATGCGCCAAAGTGCAATGCAATGTGGCATGCAATGGCAGAAGGAAATTGTGTATTAAAACGCATTAAGTAGGCGCAAGTGGGCTAAGCGTACAAGATGGGTAGAAGGCAGAGAGGGGGAGAGAAAGTGTAGTGCTTTGGGGGCTATGAAGTAGAAGGAGCACGATGAGTTAGAGAGAAAAAGAGAGAGCAATAAGGTGGAACGCAGTAACGTCAGCAGAGCTCAGCCAGCAAGTAGGGGTCAGTGATGGAAAGAATGATGATGACGTCGCGCGCCAGTGATCCAATGCATGGGTACAGTTGTGGGATCACTGATGCCGGGCAAAAGGGCACCGGCTTACATTGACAGTAATGCAATACCCGAGCGAAATGGTTAAAAAGAAAGGAAGGAAATTGTAACAAAAAAAGTAAAAACTATGTTACGGAACATTGCAATATGATTACAAGCGTGGTTAGCTCGAAAAGGAGTGATGGACAAAATTTAGCACTGAACAAATGCTCATGTAACAAAATCCAGAAATCAATATTAAGCCACAAAAATTTAAAACATATTTTTAAACAAAAATTTGTTTGATGTCTTTTGATCTAATCGAAAGCAGACAATGAGTCGCAGGAAAACACAAATTTGGTCACTCGAAAGAAGAAATGAGCCGCTAGTTAGAGTGGAACTTAAGTTGAAAAGAACTGAAAGCAATGAGAGAGGCGTGGTTGATGCCCTATGTGTCTGTTGGAGTTTTAGGAAACGAAGATGATGCTAGCAAAGGGAGACCGCCTGGTACACCTTGCGGCACCTGGATAAAGGCGACCGATGTGATTAATGATGCTTGTGGAACCCACTGGCTAGCAGAGATAGACTGCCCGTTAGGCAATGCGACACCTAAATAAGGTCTTTGGACCATAAGGTTGGCCAATTCGGGTTAAGTTGTAAGTTGAAACTACTGAAAGCAATGGCCAAGAACCAACTAAGGTGTCATGCAGACACGGTTGATAAGGATAGAAATTTAGGATTTCAGGAAGAGATAATATTGATAAATGAAAAAAAGATGAAATATTGAATTTTTGAATTTATCATTTAAACGATAAAATAAACATTTAATTAATTCTCTTATTGGTTAAAAATTTAATCTATTTGACCAAAATGTATGATAAATGAATGAGAAAGTTGTAAAAACATAAATAAAAAAACTGAATAATAAAAATTAGATCAATTAAAAAGAAGAAGAGTCTCGTTTTCTTTCAGAAAGTAAAAATTTATCACTTTAACAATTCAATAAACATTTAATTGATTCTCTTTTTAGTTAAAAGTTTGGTCAAACAGATTGTTTGACCAAAATGTATAATGAAAAATGAGAAGGTTTTAAAAATATAAATTAAAAACTAAATTATAAAATTTTTTTCAACAAGAAAGAAGAAGAATCTCTTTAACTCTTAGTATAACATTAAATTTTTCCTCTAATTAGCTAAAAAGTTGATACAACAATCTGAACAACAACAACAACAACAACAACAGTGGAAAAGCAACAACAATATCCGCAATACTTGCAGCACCTCGAAGAACAATCACTGACAGCAGGAGGCAACAACAAAACATGTGCACAATAACAACAACAACAACCAACAATATTTTTAATGCGCCAACATTAACGCATACAGACGCATTGCATTGCAAACGGCAACTAATGCGCCAAATTTGAAATAACAACAACTAATAACAAACACAACTAACAACAACAACAACAGCCACAACATATGGCAATGCAACTCAAGTTGAAGTCAAGCTGACAGTTGTTGCTGAAGTGTGGCCAGTGGCATTTACAACGCGTAAACATCAACACACGGCAACAGTCAGTGTTTCAGCCAAAACAACAACAACAACAACAAGAGCAGCAACAGCAACACCTATGGGCATTATACAGTAGCAACAACAACCATTGCAATTGTGTACCTATGTATTTTTGCAGCAGCCACTACCGTTGAGGTGATTGTTGTTGCTGTTCGGCATTGCCTTTCAAGCTGTCGCGGCGATAATGTTGCATTGTTTTGACGGGCGCGCTACGCCAATGTCTGACATGCAATTGCTCGGCTAGCCAGCGTTGCGATATTGGCAATTTTTTGTTATTGTCAAAATTGCATGACAGCGGCTGGCAGCAATTGGCGTTGCTGTTTTTGGCTGACAGTCTGCGATGCTGCCAGTTGCACATTCCAACCGTCGATTGTTGGCGTTGTCTCTTTAAGCGCGCTTAAATTGCAACAACCACTGCACTTAAATAAGTGAACTTTTCA
Source organism: Melieria omissa (assembly GCA_963971225.1). Classification (NCBI taxonomy): domain Eukaryota; kingdom Metazoa; phylum Arthropoda; class Insecta; order Diptera; family Ulidiidae; genus Melieria; species Melieria omissa. Next base: position 22,528,274 of record OZ020268.1, read on the forward strand.
TTTTCAAGCGCCATTTTGGGTGTTGTGTCTCACGTAAAAGACACACACATCATTCGCTGCGACAGATAGCACTCAATGTTGCATGCAACATCCTTTGGAGCTTCCTTAGTCTACGGGTTCGTTGTACACTTTGATGTTATTTCGTTCTGCTGAAGTTTCTTCTTCCAAAAATGTGGCAACACTCGCAGTCAGCGAGTCCGCGCTCTTCTACATGTCTGTCTGGTACAGCTAAAAGCTTTGTTGTATATGTTGCGGCAATTAATGGCACATACTGCAACCTTTTAGTGGCCATTCACACGCAGTCCACAGGCCAGTGATGCTCACTTTTCGCGACTAGCCGTTCAAAACTTCCGCCCGTGCAGCAATGTTTGGACTGCAACATGCTATGGTCTGCTTCCTTGCTTCTTTACTCATTTACCTCTTTTCTCTTTTATCATTTTTCTATTTATTTTAAACACTGCATTAGTTTCACAGGGTATATTGATTTGGCCAAAATATTTATCTAACCCAGAATAAGATTGGATTTCTCAGAAAAAGCGTATAAATTTTTTACTGTAAACAGAAAATTCCATGTAAGAGTATCATTCTGGTAAATGTCCAGTTTTCGGAGATCTCAGGCACATTTTCTTAGACCAAATAACTCTCACGAAAGATAAACTAGTGGAACTTTGCTCTATGAAAGCAATGGATTCGCTAAAACGGATCCAGAGTCTTTAGAAAACTTGATGACAATGAATGCAAGACAACCCAGTGCTGGGATCCGCCAAATCTAGACAGCAACGTCCAACGTTTGTCCGTCGCAACCTCCCAGTCAGTGGCAGACGCATGGGAGACTGGGATTAAGGGCGGATTCAACAAAATTTTTTTGGGGGGAGGGGGGGAGGAGAGGTTTCAAGAAGTAATTCTTCAATAATTAAAAAAATGTCTAAAAATGCTTTTTAATTTGTATGAAGTTTAAAAGTCGACCCTAATATTTCGGGGGTTTTAACCCCCAAACCTCCTTCCCCTCTGAATCCGCTACTGCTTCTGATACGACAACAAGTACAGACCCACAGAAATAATACATCACGACCTCGAACGAAATCAGTTCAGTGTCTCAATAATTGGACCATCTGACACTTGTCGAACTCTAAAAATGTGTGAAGGTCAATAGGGACCCCAGAAGTGGCGCACACAGGGGGATTTGGGGTTCAAATTCCCCAAACACAAAAATTTCTTGTACAAAATATGGTTTTGAATAGTATTCTACTCAAAAGTTGTACGTTGTAGGGGTTCTTTGCTCCAAAATTAACTCCTTTGTGCGCCACTGGATCGCAGCATATGGTTTTTCCGACCCAAAGCAATGCGTTGATACCTAAGATGCAGGAAGTCTTCTTACTAATGAATCAACATGCAACTTGGACAAAAATCATTTGCATGGCAGCTGAGACTTTATTTGATTTATTGCATTAATTTAGTCTATAAAAGCACAACCTATATGGACTTAGTTCGCATTTAGCGAAATAATTTGAAACAGTTAAAAATGCAAACAGTTATGAAAATTATTTATAATACGACTTTAAGATGTTTATGGAGAATGAAAATCAAATGAAATCCAATACTCAAATGAATCATTGCAAAAAAAATTAATAGAAACTAAGATTTGATTTAAAATTTCAATAGTAAATCATGGGAACTTTAAAGATATATGAAATTAAAAAAACTCAAATGACAATAGAACTTGGCTATAGTGTAGAGTTAAAGTAAATCGATCACAACCGACTGAAATACCGCAACTTGCTATCTAACGATTTTTTGTACAAATTTTAATTTTGTAAATTTTTTCAACTTTTCTGCAACTTATTCCGGCGTCTGTGTCAGCGAGTCGAAAGCCAAACCAAAGCAGGAAAACATAAATCTGGCTAAAGACTTTGCTGCCTGCACTGAACGCACCGAAACCGAACCGAACGGAACGAAATGGCCAAACTTTGCTAAAATGCCAAACAAGTTTTTTCGAATGGCCATATTTGTTTCTTGTTCTTGTTTCTGTTGTTGTTGTAGTTATTTTATCCAAACTGTCCACACATGCTGGCCGGCAACTTTTTAACTGCGGCTCGGGGCTCCTGGCTGCTTCTAAGCCGGCGCTGGCATTGGCTTTTCATGGTCGTCTTTGTGCTTTATTGTTGTTTTTGTTGTTGTTGCTGATGTTATAATGGATTTTGTTGTTGTTGCTTTGGCTCTATCTTTGCGGCAATGCATCTTCCTGCTGCATGCATGCCGGCATCGACAAGCTGGACGTTGGCTTTTATGGCCATGAATGGTAGCAGCAGCTACAGCAGCAACAGCAACATTACGTAGCATGTTGCAAACGTTGCAATAATGGCAATGCCGTTGTTGCTATCATTGTTGTTGTTATTATTGCTGTTTCTGTTTGTCATGGCAACACAACAGTTGCTACGTGTTTTGATTTCGCTGCTGCCGCTTGCCGACATTTTTCGACTTTTTTTTGTTGTTGTTGCTGTTGTCTGTGTTGCGTCTTTGCCAAAGTATGCAATATTTTTTTTTCTTTGTTCTTGCCTTGTTCATTTTTACTTTGGCTTTCTACATCATTATGAAATGTGCCCCGGCAAGGCAACGTGCCCCATGTCCACCGTTGGCCATTTGCCGTCGCGTCGTCTGTCGCATTTTCAGCCAAACTGTATGGCTGCTGTCTTGCTGCTCGTTTGTCTGTCTGTTTGATTGTTTTCGTTGCATTTTCGGTCACTGACAAAACTTCGGCTTTTAGCCAATTTTTTATGGCTTACGTCTGTCCGTCTGTCTGCAGGCCGGCTAATGATTCGTCTGCTTGGTGATGCGGCCACGTACAAGATTTCCATTTCCCCGCCAAGGCGTTGGGGCCATGTTTGATGTCTTTAGCGTCAGCATTGGTCTTGGTTTTGCTTTTGATAAGTGTCGCGGACAGACGTGTGCAGCACAAGCAGTCAAATTAATTGGCCATGTTTATGAGTTGTATTTGATGGCACTGTGGTGGCTTTGCATGCACTTGAAGGTTGTCATTATTTGTGCAGCAAAGCATTGTTGCCTGCATAGAGAACTCGCTGCATGATTCTGTTTTTGGTGATACATTTATTAAGTAACAGTTTTGGATTTGTGACTTTCGGCAACTCTGAAACACAAATGACAGATTCGTTTTAAGGATAATTGATTGTCGCTATGTAGAGATATGGTCAACAGCAGATAGTTCAGCAGTAGCATAGTTCAATGACTATGAAGGACCTTTGGATGACTAATCGTTTTCATATAAGAAACCAAGACAAAATTAAGTGACCTGTTTGGCGTTTGAAGCCATTGAAAATCCTGGCCAACAATACGATAGTATCAACCAAAAGATTGTCCCTTATTGAAACCAAATAAAACAAAGCTACTAATGGGAAAAGAGAAAATATCAAATTTTACCATTTAAACATTTTTTTAACATCTTTACATGGCATCTCTTTTTGAAATGAGGATCATCTAATTTATTCTGTACCCAGCATTTGCATAATGTCCCAATTCTACGCATAAAAAGTTTCGTTGGAGTATCTTAACTACTTTAAAAGTTATCGATGGTACCATTCGGTCTCTTCCTTCCCAACTTCATTGATTCTCCTGAAGATTTTGTTTTTAAAACGGAGACAGATGAACGGATGTGGACGTCAGTTAGTTGTCGTATAATTCTCATTAAAATTTTTGCTAATTTAACCTACTTTGAAAGTTATTTATGGTACCATTCGGTCTCTTCCTTCCCAACTTTTTCGATTCTCTTGAAGTTTTTGTTCTTAAAACACAGACAGATAAACGGATATGGATGTCAGTTAGTTTTCGTAAAATGCTAATTAAATTTTTGGCTAATTTAAACTACTTTGAAAGTTATCAATGGTATTATTCGGTCTCTTCCCAACTTTATCGATTTCCTTGAAGATTTTGTTCATAAAACGAACCTTTCTCAGTTGAAAATAGACAAAAAGATAGTAAAACTTGAATGGTTAGATCCATTTTCCAGGGAAGTCTAATTGCAAATCAGAATCAAATTTCTGGAAATTTTTCAATAACTTCTTCAAAAGTTTCATGAAAATGGACATAGTGATGGTCGCATTTAGTTAGATCCATTATCCAGGAGTGCCTGATTTCAAATTGGAGACAAAAATATTGACATTACTGTATCGTTAATCTAAAGACACCAGCAGCTACAGAAATATTTTATGATATCTAAACTACTTTAAAGTTATCGATGATAGCATCTGGTGACTATTTTGCTTTATCAATTCTCCTAAGAATCTCGTTCTTAAATCGATATATTTCTCACCACATTTTCTGCAATATTCCGAACGATATTTTTATAGCTTGTAGCTCCTATTGTTGTTTTTGCTTGAGGACCTATTACATACCAGTGGAGAAAGGCAGAACCAAGAGAAAACAAAAATGTTCTTCATGCTGCAATGATTCCTTATTGCTGACGTCTGTCTTTAGTTGAGAAAACAACGACAGCAGGCATCGGCAGAAAGATTCATGTGTACAAGTCTCATGAAAATAGACCAATAAAGACAATCTTCTGGACATGGCTCGATTTTTTAAATTAACTTGACACGAGGAATAACTCATTCCATCATCCCAATTGTTACCTACTTTCAAGGATCCAGAGATGTGAAAATATTTTAGATTTTTAGCAAATCATCAAAATCATCTAATCTTACCTCGTACCCGAAAAACTTAAAAAAACACAAATTGTTTAATGCAAATAACAGTGACAAGTCAGCGAACGACATCACACATGTGCGCGGCATTGCGCATGCGCCACCAACTAACTGCAAGTCATATAGCAACAATTCCAAATTCATGCAATGTAACAAAAAAAATATGCAAAAACAGCCGAATGTAAAGTTGCAATATTTCGGCAGAACAAAGAAAAAAACTGAAACAAAACAACAGGACAAGAAGAACAGCAGCGCGGAAAACAGCAAAAGCCATTACGGGCAAATGGCAAACGGAGGGGAAATGGCACAGCGACAGGCAGCAGTTGCCAATATTAGCGGCAGCCACAACAGCCGGCAGCAAAGCAAAAACGTTGCTACAAAAAAGTGGCAAGAAATGCGCGCAAGCACCAACAACAGCAACAACAACGACAAAGAAAGGAAAATGAATTGGAAAACAAGAAAAGTAAAACGTCACGATATTGATGGAAATCGTACGTGATAGGCTGAAGTTGTAGCTGCTGTTGTTATTGTTTGTGCTTTTTTATTGTTGTTTTTTTGTTGCATAGTGGCAACGGTAGGCAAAGCGAGACGCCCAACCAGCAGCAGTTTGTCGGGAACTGGGGGAGAGAGGGGTGAATGGGGGCGTAGTCCCTTAAAATTTGGGATATGGAGCTCCGAAATGCAATTTAGATGAAATTGGAAAACAAATGGAGAAATATATCTTTTGAAATCATATTAGAGCTCATTAAAAATAAATTGTTTGATATTTTGTTTTTATATGCCAAAATTTTGTTTGTTTTATTCTTTTTTTATTTTATTTTATTTTATTTTATTTTATTTTATTTTATTTTATTTTATTTTATTTTATTTTACTTTATTTTATTTTATTTTATTTTATTTTATTTTATTTTATTTTATTTTATTTTATTTTATTCGTTTTATTTTTTTATTTTATTGCGTTTTATTTATTTTTTATTTTATTTTATTTCATTTTTATTTATTTTATTTTTTTAATTCAATTTAATTATATTTTATTTTATTGTATTCTATTTAATTTTTATATTTTATTTTATTTTTTTTATTTTATTTTATTTTATTTTATTTTATTCGTTTTATTTTTTTATTTTATTGCGTTTTATTTATTTTTTTTTTTTTATTTTATTTTATTTTATTTTATTTTATTTTATTTTATTTTATTCGTTTTATTTTTTTATTTTATTGCGTTTTATTTATTTTTTTTATTTTATTTTATTTTATTTTATCTTATCTTATATTATTTTATTTTATTTTATTTTATTTTATTTTATTTTATTTTATTTTATTTTATTTTATTTTATTTTATTTTATTTTATTTCATTTTTATTTATTTTTTTAATTCAATTTAATTTTATTTAATTTTATTGTATTCTATTTAATTTTTATATTTTATTTTATTTTATTTTATTTTGTTTTATTCATTTTGGTTATTTTTATTTTGTTTTGAATTTTTTTTTAAATTAATTTTATATAAAAATTATAATTTTATATATAAAAATTATTTGGGTTTTTTATATTAATTTTTTTATATTTATTTAAACTTTCGTATTTATTAAATTTTTATTTACTATTTATTTATTTATGAGTTTTAATTTATTATTAATCATTTATTTTGTATTTTTAGTTAAATGTTATTAATTTATTATTTTTTTATTTTTGTATGTCGATTATATTTTATTAATATTTTTTGTTAATTAATTTATTTTTTTTACTGAAAAATTATTTTTCATATTTTGCAAAAATTAGTTTATTTCCATTTTAAAGCTTTCTATATCTAAGATCAAATTTTTTTTTATTATTTATTCATTTATTATTTTTTATTTATAATTTATGTTTTATTATTATTTTAATGTTATTAAATATTTTTTTTATTTCTGTATTTTGATTATCTAGTTTTTTCATTTTTTTTTTTATTTTTTTTCTATTTTTCTATGTATTTTTTTTTAATTTATTTAGTTTTCTTTTCTGAAAAATTATTTCTCATTTTATGAAGAAATTTGCTGTTTTCCATTATAAAGTTTTGTATATCTAAGACCTTTTTTTTCTATTACTTTAATGCTGCCTGCACCACTGTTTCTGTTTCTGTACGGAACAGCGCCATTGGAGTAAGTTCCGCGCACTCGATTTTGTTGTTGTATGCGATAGCTGAATGATCGGGCCGCGACAGCTACACAGCCAAAGTGAGTAGTCACGCAGAAGGGACACCGAACGTCGAGCATCGAGAATGGTTTAGGTGGAGGAGCGCTAAATGTCGTTGGAGGCATAAAAGTCAAATGATAAATTCCCAAATTTCAGTGCTGCCAATGCTAATGTGATTTCACGTACAAGCGGCGACATTGCGACAAGTTGAAATTGTTGTCGTCGTTATTGTTGTTGTTGTAGTGTCACTGTTGTCGCAACGTAATGTCAACGTCAACATAATGTAGCATATTTTGCTTTTAACTTCTTTGCCACATGTGATTTTTTTGCGACTTTATTTTTATTTTATTTTTTTCAAAGACATTTCGTGGGCAAAGTTGTTGCCGGAAAAAGCTTGTATTGGGGAGCAAACAGTGTTTTGTTGTCTGCTTTGTTGGTGGCGAGAACGAGTCAAACGGGGTAGAATTGGCACGTTCGCAGCATTTTGACGCGCCTACTTTGCATATGCCGACGCGTGTTCCAAGCGCCAAAAAATAAAAAGAAAAACACCAAAATGTGTGCAAAAAGAGAAATGTAAAAGGTTTGTAATCGGGGGTGGGGCTGAAAGGAAATTGGTTAGCATGAGTAGCGCAAAGGGCAGGAAAAGCAAACGTGTGTGCTGCCAAATGTGACAAACTTCAAAAGTGTTTTTTTTTGGGGCTTGTTGTTCCCATCCGCTGCTTCCATTTCGGGAGTTTTCCTTTACAGGGATTTTTTTTTTGTTGCATTGCTGTTTTATATTTTTTCATTTTCAGTTTTTCCGTTTTTTTCTGTTTTTTTGCTGAACGCATGTTTGCATTACAAATTTCTGTCACGTTTTAATATTGAACATGAAATTGGCAAAATACAAATATTTGACATTTCTCTTGCTGGCAGCGCCCAACTGTCGCAACAGCACAGCTTGTGCGCGACAACCGTTTGTCGTTCGTTATTCGTTGTCTGCTGTGTGCTCTCGTTGTTCTTGTTGCTTTTGTTGTACTTTAGAAAAGTGCGCCAATTTAGCTGTAGTTGTTGCTATCGTTGATATTGTTGCGTTTTTTTTTGTTTTGTTTTTTCAATATTGCACAATTTGCGCGCAGCAATTTCGAAGCTTAGAAAGCGGCCGGCTAGCAGAAGTGCCAGGCGCAACATTTTTCCGTACACACAGTTTGTGTCTGGTGTTATTTTTTGTGTCTGTTGCCGACAGACATTTAATTAAAAATCAATTGAACTTTTACGTATTAAAAATGGGTAGAGTGCGCGCTATTTGTTCCCCACACACAACGTTTAATAAAACTCACATTTACGCTGTTGCGTGTGTGTGTGTGTGTTTGCACATGTGCGACGCGCCCACGTTAGCTGCACACATGGCACTTGGCAGAAAAGTGGCGCGAAATATTGGCAAAGGCATAAATCAATTAATGTGCAGTGCACACAATTTTCATTTTAACAAATTGAAATAGAAGCAAACAACGTCACAGAGGAACAACGATTGCTTTCTTCATTGTGGCGTGAGAGCTTTTTTTAAGTGTTGCAAATGGAACCATGACTATTGGAATTAAATACACTATAGTAGATACATATATATAGAAGTAGTGGATATATATAAAGTAGATATATCTATAATGGAACCAACTCCTTTAAAAGAACCAAGCCGTAGAAGTACTGACAGTCACCGAAGAGCAAAGCAGGGGTTCTCTCTTGACTCAGAAAGCATGGAAGGATTCTATATTTCAATAAGTACAGTTGGCAGAGGGATCATGAAACATTTTATCAGTGAGTTAAACTACCGATCGAAGGACCTGGCCACTTGCATAATATTGAGTTTGATTTGACTTGTTTCTGATAGTAACAAAACCTGGGTGCATATATGTACATAAGTAGAGACGTACAGTAAATAACTTAATTGCGTTTCAATTTGCCCACTCTGGCGATTCATCTTTAAGTGATTCCTCCAGCTTCATTAGTTGTGGACAGTAAACATCTGAATTGATCGTTTGATTACTTGGAAGTAGCTCAAAATACCCAAAACATTTGTCATCCTACCAAATTGAATTGAAAGTATCAACTATTTTTAATGCAATTTAGGTTCCAATGGGGGCTTTGCTGTTTCACCACCCTTGACTATCTTTCTTGTTCGATGTTTTCTTTGTAAAGAACTCAGTTTTCATCACCAGTGATGATTCGTTTCAAAAATGGGTCGATTTCTTTGAGTTTGCAAAGCATATTGCAAGCATTGACTCGTTTTGTAAAGTGAATCTCTTTCAATTCGTGTGAAACCCAAATTTTTCACTTCTTCTAAGTCCAAGTCCAAGATACTTTAAGTGATTCTCAACTCTTGTGTGTGACACATTATTATAATATATTAATATATTCCTGCAATCTCCCAAGTTTGGTAGATTTTGATGGTTACACATTTGACATCATTAGTGGCACTGAAACATTAAATATTGAAAGCTACAGTGTCTTATTTAATTTAATTGAATTATATGCTTCAAAGTGTATAATTTTTGTATTGAATGAAGGAAGTTTAGAAAAGCAAATTTCATATCGATCTCATTTTTTTTTAATTTTGTTTGTGTTAAGTCGTTGTTAAGCTGAAACTTAACAACTTATCTGAATAAAAAGGTTGCGTTGGAAAAAACTATATATATTTTTATTCTTTTATGAGATTTTCTTAGCTTAGAATTAAAAAAATATTTAAAAAAAATTTGCTAGCAGATTTTTTAAATATTTTGGTAGAAATATCAGGTTTTTTAGATTTAGGACAAAGTAATTCCTGGTATCTGGCAACGCTGCTATTGGCTAGATCCCTAGCCTGTCGAAAAAGAAGTTGCCTAGGCATATCATTCTTCTTCGGGATAAAGCAGGAAGTGCTTTTCTTCCTCTTCTTTCTGGCTTCAACTACGAAAGAAGTCGTATGAAAACAGTCTCAGCCTTTCAAAGATGTCATGTTAAATATACAGTGATGTCTGGATATAGTGATCTTATTATTGCAAGGCCTATTCACAGTATTGAGGTTGTTCACTATATCAAGGTTTACATTTTTGTTCAAAAACTCCTTTATTTGCTCAAAATACACTTTTTGTTTTTTGCTTGAAATTGCTTTCAAAATTTCGATCAATATTTAGAGGCTTCATGTCAAAATTTGGGTGTTCACTATATCGAGGTGCTCACTATACCCAGACACGACTGTGTAGAAATTCTTAGACCAGTGTGACTAGGCAACGGTTTCCGAATGCCTTTAGACTTGATTTACAATTGGTTTCAAAATCAATAGATTCAAAGGTGCATCCAAATCCAGGTTTTGGTAATGGAGACATGGAACTGAAAATTTCATATAGTAAAGTACAATTGAATATAACTGGTTATAAAAGTAATAGGTATATAATTCTATAAGAGATTCCAAATTATGTGGTTAAATTCAAATAAATACAATCTGTATAAAGTAATCGGTACAAAGTTTTGTTATATACTTCGACAGAAAAAGCAAATGTTAACTCAAAACAAACAAAAATATTTATCACAGATCCTCTTTTAAAATCCATACCGGAAAATTGTACAGCACACTGCACAATTGTGCAACCGGAAAGGCAGTAATTTTTAAATCAAAGCAAACTTAATAAATAATTTTTAATAAAAAAAAAAAAACACCAACACAACTACACACACACAACTACGCAGCATGATTCAATATTGACAAAGGAATTAGAAAAACAACAACTGTGCAGTGCGCGACAACTGAAAATAGTCCGTGGACGCATAATTTTAATAAAAGCGAAATAAAATTTCATTTAATTCGATTTAGAACAATTGTGCAACGCAACCGTGCAACACGAATGTCGCCAGCAAGAAACGCATAAACCACCAAACGCCAAAGTGACTCGAAGCGGCACGTAGAGCTGAGAACTATGCCGACTATGCGAAGCGCTAAAAAACGCAGTCATTCACATTGCATACTAAAAAAAAAAGCGAACGCACACCAACCAACGTTGTAAAGAAGCACAAAAACAAAAAAAGGAAAATACAAATAAAAATAAAAACAAAGAAACGGCGTACAATCGTTCGTCACAGTGACATTTATGACATTTCAAATGCATCTACCATTGCATTTGTGTGTGTGTGTGTGTGCGGCAATTGACTTTTGCTTGTTGATATGAACGCTGCACGCTCAGATAGCCGACAACCGACAGCCTGAACGGCAACAGCAGCCAAACAGCATCAACGCCGCTACTGCAACCAACAATGCCAACAACAACACGACATGCATCTGCGTAGCGACATTTCTCCAGCGCATCCAACACATAATTAGAAAATGCCCACACAACGGCGGCCAGTGGACCGTGTTGTCTGTCTGTGTTTGTTTGTTTGTTGTTTGGTGTGTTGTTTCTTTTTTTCTCTTCAACTATGATTGCGCATTGTTTACGCCTTTTCGTTGATGGCTTTAGGCAATTTGCGTTAGTGCAGTGTTTACTGCAAAATTGTTGTTGTTTTTGCAATTGTTAGCAGCAGTGGAGATGTTAGTTTTAACACGTTTTATTCAATTTGCTTTGAGTTTAGTTTTTTAATAATAATTTTTAAATTTCCATATTTCTTTCATATTACATTGAGAAAAAATTTCGCTTAAAAAAAGTAAACTTTTTCATTCAATACCCAACTTCGCCATTATCCACTCAGAATGCAGCAATGTCAACAAACTGTTGTGTATATATATGGCCAACTTGTTGTAGTTGTTGTTGTTATTTGCCTCTACTATTTACAGTGGGGTGGGGCATGAAAAATGCACAACAAGTTTGAATGTCAAATTTGCTATCATTTATTTCACACAAAACCAAAGCGGAAAAGTGCACGGGTTGTGCACACCACGGCACGCCAGACGGCAGCCACAGCGACACGAGCACAACGCGAACGCGTTGCAACAAAAACATAAATCATTTTAATGCAAACTAGAATCAGAAGAAGAAGCAACACACAACTTTGCGCATAGTCAATGAACTGTTGCGAACAAATTAACTTCGCCCCAGTCTGAATGTGTATGTATGTGTGAGTGTGTGAGTTACTTGTAAGCATACACCACACATATTTGTTGTTGTTACATTGAACAACACTACGCCAGTGCTTTGGTGCAATTAAGTGACATGACATTTGATTTGTACCTTTCAGTCTGTGTGCCACACAAAATGTTTGAGATTTTTTTTGTTGCTATGGTTTCACTTTTTTGTTTCCTTTGAAAAATGGTTTTTGCATTTTTGAATTTTTTTTCCCCCGTTTGGGTTATTTTGCAGCCATTTACTGCCGCTTGAGCAATTGCGAAAGGCATGAAATTGTATTTCACTTTCACGCAATTTGGTTTCGTTGCGAAATCATTTGCCATGCATACCAAACGAGGGGGGATGATTTTAAATTCCCTCTACGTACTGCACAGTGGGTGCATTTTATTCATTTTTTATTTTTTTTAGATTTTTTTTGTAAAAGTTATTTGTGTGGGCGTGCAGCAAAGACATTTGTCGCTGCTTGGCGCCGCCGGTGCTGGCGGCAAGATTAATGATCTTGCAAATGTTTGACAACACCGACGCGAAAGGGGGTTAAGCGCCACCGAAGGTGAGCCGGATAAAGTGCAAAATCGCATTTGCAGTGTTTGCAATTTGCTGCGAACACTGCGCTGTGGCAATTGTTGTTGAAAGTGTGCTAAATGCAAACACACACATATACACATGCAAGCAGCAGTGAAGTGAATTGAAGGCACACATTGTTAGATGTCAGAGCGATGTGCCGATTTGTGGCCTTCGATAGTTTCGATACTTTGTTTTTTGTTGTAATAACGTATGTTTGTTATGTAAGGCAGTCTGGCATTTGAGCTGGTAATCCGCTTGCTGGTGGTTCAATGCTCATCGCTAATGCTCATCGATGCAGGAGATTAGTTGCCTAATCTGCACATTGTTGCGGAATTCAGTTATTTGGTATTTTATTTTTTGTTGTACTTTAAGGTGGATGACGTTTACTTTGATTATTTATTTTATTTGATTTCATTTTATTTTATTTTATTTTATTTTATTTTATTTTATTTTATTTTATTTTATTTTATTTTATTTTAATTTAATTTAATTTAATTTTATTTTATTTTTTTTTTATTTTATTTTATTTTATTTTATTTTATTTTATTTTATTTTATTTTATTTTATTTTATTTTATTTTATTTTATTTTATTTTATTTTATTTTATTTTATTTTATTTTATTTTATTTAATTTTTTAAACTTGTCCTTGTTTAGGACCTGAAAAATTCGCCATTTTGATTTTTACAATCAGCTCGAAACAAAAATAAATGAATTCAAGAAAATTACGATTAATAAAATTGAAAAAATAAAACAAATAAAAATTGAAATGAATAAACTTGAATGTAGTACGCGGCGAAAAGCGATGCCGCCCAGCGCATGCGGCCTCAATTGTAATGGTGATACGGGCCCACCCATTTGCACAAAGGCGGTCACACTACAATAAAAACAACAACAATAAAATAAAACAACAACAACAACTATACAGTGTTATATGAACACAAGTATGGTGGAGCAGAGGAGGAAGTTGAGCGCTGACTGCAGCAACGAACAGTAAGAAGACGCATTACTGCCGCGGCGGCAATGAGCAGAAAACCAGGCGTGGAAAAAAAACGCCGAGGAACGCATCGAGCGAGAAATGCAAAGCCGCCGCGCAAGTCGTAAAATTTCAATTCCAGCTATAAATAAAAATAAAGCATTTTAAATGCAAACTGACAACTGATGGCTTCAACTGTGGCCAACGTCAGACGGCGCACAAATGCAATTTCCGTGCCGCTTTTGTCGATTGTGTTGCTGTTGTTGTTGTTGTTGTTGTCGATGTTGGGTTTTGTTTTATTATGGTTTGGTGCAAATTAAGCGCGGCACGCTGCGCATGTGCGCCCGCTCATATTTCATTGCCGTTGCCAGCATTTTGCATGCGGCTGCGTACTCGTCAAGCATTACCAACAGCTACAGCAACAACAACGATGCGTTTTTCACACTTCTTCTGACTGAGAGACGAACGAGTGCTATGCGCATGATTTTTGCAAATGCTTTTTGTGTTTATTTTTTTTAATTTTAATACGCGCACATTCCAGTTGCTGCCGCCGTCGCCTGGCTGCCAGCAACGTCATCATCAACAATGCTGCAATTTGATTTTATTGTATGTTCATTTTCTTTTTATCATTCTTTTGCTTGAAATTTTTATTGTTTTTGCGCCACACACACACACACATTTACACACGCGCCCTCTGGGTCCTTTGTTTGATGGCGACGGCGACGACGACCCCCCGAAGTGTTGAATTTCAACACCGATTTCACATATTCCTTTTATGTTTGCTCCATGTGCACGTGCCCATTGTTGTTGTTGTTGTTGTTGTTGTCAGAATCTGTGCGTAGCTGCTGCCCGCATTTTCAACTCACGCTTTTCGGCTGCATTTTCCATTGCTGTGATTTTACTTGGGCGCGCGCAGATTTATGAAATTAGTAATGCTGTGTGCATCTGTGTGTGTGTGAGTGCAATTTTAAAATGCACAGCATGACATGCAGATTACTGCATCATCGGCAAGAACAAAAACAACAACATCGGTAAGAATTGCAGCCACAATCGGTGCAACTCAACTGGCTGCAACATGCAGGCGAGCAGCCCCACCACAGTTGATAGTCCGTCTACTGCAACAGGATACACACACACACACATTTATATGAAAATGCACGCATGTAGCAGTGTTGCCAGATAAGAATATTTTTTGCTAGATTTGAAAGAATCTGCGCTTCTTACGAGGCATTTTTGGAGGAAGAATTATTCAGGAGAAATTGTCTTCTTCTTAAGAGAAATTTTTTTTTTCGGCCTCGATAGTCCAGCGGGTAGCACGCTGGCTTTTCATAGCGAGATCCTAGGTTCGATTCCTAGCTTGGGCTGCTAAAACGCTCGTCTACTTCTATCGGTATCCACATAAAGCTGGATTCGACGTTAAGCTGACCGAGTCTCCTATGGAAGGAACAAGTTGAGGATGCCTTATCAACTGTTGGTGTGACCAGCTGAAGAAAGCATGAGCAAGGCTGAGATGGCTGGAGAGAACTTTGCCGGCAAAGGGTGCCCGGTAACGAATGGTTGTGGCCAGTTAAGTAAGTAAGTAAGGAAGTTAAATCAATTGAACCGAAATTGTGCTTAATGAAACCGTAGTAGGTGAGGTATAAGTGATGAATGTGAGGAAATGGCAAATCTTCTGATAGAAAGCCTTGAATATTGGAATTGAAAATATTTTTGAAGAAAAAGAAAATTAATGTACCATAAGTTTTTTATAATGCCTTGCAGAATCATGGTCTATAAATGTCACCGATCAGTAAGCCTTGGGAACGTTCGAGAGGAAAGGGAGAGAACAATAAAGAGGAGTCCTGATCTCAACTGAAAAGACCTGAAGTGAAAGTTGAAGTGAATCTGGTGGCACTTGGCTTCAAGACCGAAGCACTGGACGCAACCAAAACTTACAGGTGGTTGTAGTGCTTATTAAGAAGAAGAAGAAGAAGAAGAAGAAGAATTGAGAGATTCATGAGTTTGTCTTGCATGTATTTATTGTAAAACACCGTGCGACAAAAATTACAAAAATTGTTCACACCGGAAAAACCCATATGTGTGTAAAACTAGAGACTAAACATAGTAATACAGCGTGCTCAGTTTATTGTTTCTACAGCCTTTGTCCATTTAAAAGGACTTACAAATTTTGAAGGAAATTTTAAAAAATTAAAAAAATTAAAAAAATACTTAACCTTGTTAAAATATAAAATGGAAGAGGAATAGCTCAAGAATTTAAAGAAAATTTATTTATTTTATTTGTAAAAAAGGATATAAAAAAGGTCCTTTGAAAATTTTAATCCTTTAAATCCTTGAAAATTTATATCGAATTTTCTTGAAAAGTTAGTATGTTAAAACCCAAAATCTTCTTGATCACGTGTCAATGTGTTCTAGAAATGTTTTTAATTTACAAGAGAGTAATTTAATGCATCTGGCAACTCTGCCACTTAGACATACTTGTGCGCCTCAATAAAATATAATGCAATTACATTCGCATTAGGGCGATATAGATCTGAAAACTCCCCGCCCCCCTGCTTCATACCTTTACACCCCAACTGCCCCAACCCAGCCCAGCTCAGTCGAACCCAGCCCAGCTTCTTACTCAGCCTTCTCCCTCCACTCATTCGCTCCTTGGCCCCTTCCAACCATCTTTTGCCAATGCTTTATACCTTTTTCTTGCTTTCATGCATCGATTTGCATTTAATCGAATTTTCCTATTCAAATTTTGTCGTAATTTGATTTTAGTTTCCCCATTTTATTTTAGGTTCTTTTTTCTTCTCATTCTGGCTGCCAGGTTGCCACATTCTATGCATTGTTTTTCATTTGGATTTTGTTGAGGTCATCGTGTTGCTGTATGATTTGAATTGCAAATTCAAGTTGCCACACGTTGCAGCAGACGATCGCGCGCACACACACACACACCACACCACACCATTTGACACATGACTCCAAAAGATGTTGTTCCCTGCTCGTTTGTTCACCGCAATGCTGCAACGCAAATGAGTTTATTCTACCTTGTTGTTCTTGTTGTTGTTGTCATTATTCTAGGTGAAATTTTGTATTTTTTCTAATTCATCGTAGGGATGTTTTCTGCATGTAAATGTGCAATATTTCATGTTAATTGCGTATGACTATTCCGTTGAATTGATGGATACAGACAGCCGCTGCGGCTTGGTGGAGGCGTATTGATTGATTCTGACATTTGATTTCATTCTCGTATAGGAATAGATTCTGAATTAGAGGTGTGTTCCACTGGAAGTTTGATAGCATTGCAGGAATACAAAAATTGGAAAAAGTATTTTTTAAAAGAGGGTGAATAGTAAATAAATTTGTTCTAAGAGTTCCGTGAGATCGCAAACAAAAAATTGTCGTTTGAAGATTTGAATTAAATCTGCGTTCTGCGTTGTTCTATGTCGAGTTCTGAATTTTCTTATTCATTGAAGGATGTTTTTTGTATGTAAATGTGCCATATTTCTTGATAATAATGAATAAATATTCTATTGAACTGATGAATAAGAAAGCTTCTGCTGATTGGTGGAGGCGTATTGACTGATTCTGACATATGATTTGATTCGAATGGATACAAATGGATTTTGAATTAGAGGTGTTTGCCCTGGAAGTCTGATAGCATTGCAGGAATAAAAAAATCAGAAAATAAATTTTAAGGGAGAGGGCTGGGTTGTGAACCAGGCTGGGGTGTGAACCATTGCCGTTTTTTCTTTCCCTAATTGACATATCGCCAAACTTTCAACTGTCAATTTTGTCTTATGATATGACTCTGCTTTTGTGGTTACACCGAAGTACAAACACGTATTGCTTGTGGCAGCAATCGAGTTTGAAAGACATCGTGTTTGAAAATCGACTGCGAAAACTTGTTTGCTTTTTTTAAAGTGCTGTCCAAGTGACTGAAGTTATTGCAAAAATGTAAGTGTAACACATATTTATTTAGGGTATTGATTCTATTTTACGATCCAATAATTGTTTATGTTGAAATATGATTGGAAGTGTCGTTATTTCAAAAGTTTACAAAATGGCATCGTGGTTGGGCTGTGAACCACTGAGGTGGCTGGGTTATGAACCACCCGTTTTTCGTACTACATTTGTTCTAACACTGTCAAATATAGACGGATATATTAAAATAAAGTAATTTTATGTAATTTCACTCGATTTCGGTGAGTTCACTTGAAGTGGGCCAAAGCGAGAACGCGTTCGTATTTCACATGCAAACATTGCAACACCGATTAGGATGAAAATCCAAAAAATTGAGCACTTTCATTCATTGCGATTTTTTGGCCCAAGTGGCGTCATTATAACTTTTTTTCACCGCTTGAGGCCTCCTGATTAAATAAATTCTCAACTTACTTAAAAATTATGGGTGTTTTCTTCGTATTTTCCGACTTTAATAGGGATCTTCCAGATGGTTCACAACCCAGCCACTTTTTTGGAAAAGCGAAAAATCACGTCCTTAGAAAATTGAACGTAGAGAGTTAAATACCAATCAAAACAGTAATCCGTCTTCATAAAAAAGTTGCGTTTATTATTGACCTTTCCAACGGTATCTTAGATTTTTCGATATCTTTATTGTGAGATAATTTAGACCAAAAAAACAAAACCCGGTTCACAACCCAGCCCTCTCCCTTATATTTTTTTTTAACGACCGTAAATAGTAGTTTCTTTCTAATACTGTCTTGAAGAGACACATTTTTGTTTCCAAGAATTTCTCAAATTGATTAGAAATTTCTGGTAATTCTCAAAATTCAATTGTAGTTGAGTTTAAAGTAGTTTTTATATTTTTTATAATACAGTAAATAGTAACTTTTTTTCTCATTTCTGTTCTTCAGAGTTTATCAAATTGATTAGAAATCTCTGGTAATACTCAAAATTCAATTCAAAAAGTGAAATTGCTAGCAAATTGATACTACAATTTGCTAGCAATTTCACTGCATTTTAAAACCCTAAATGCAACAGGGTTTTGTAAAATATGCACAATTAATGTTCACATTATAGTTTCGGAGTTTTCGGAGTGTACAAACTGATCGAAAATATAAAATTAAACTAATTAATTGAAAAGTTGTGACTACAAATATCACATTTATCAAAGTTTGCATTGAAAATTTTATTTCGGAGTTTTCGGACCAAGTGTTAAGGCATTTCAAGTCGTCTAAAGCATTTTAAAACATCAAATACGATATGAGCTTTTAAAAAACGTAAATTATTCGAGTTCATATTAAAGTTGGTCGGAGTTTTCGGAGCGCACACATATAAAAAAAGTTATAAATTTCAACAAAACTTAGCAGAAAATTACACACGAATTTCTCAAAATGTTCTTTATACATCAAACATTGTATTGAAATTTGTAATTCGGAGTTTTCGGAAAAAAGTTAAAGCATTTCAAGTAGTCCAAAGCTTTTTAAATCATTTAACACAATATGAGCATTTAAGAAATATACATTATTCGAGTTCGAATTAAGTTTCGGAGTTTTCGGAGTGCACAAGCAGATCAAAGTTAAACAAAATTTAGCAGAAAATTACACAAGAATTTCTAAAATGTTCTTTATATATCAAAGGTTTCATTGAAATTTGTGATTCGGAGTTTTCGGAAAAATTCTTAAAGCATTTAAAATTGCCTCAAGCTTTTTAAATCATTGAACACAATATAAGCTTTTAAGAAATATACATTTTCAGTGTTCGAATTGAAGTTTTGGAGTTATTGAAGCGCAAAAAATGACCAAATTCATAAATGGCGCAAAAATTAGCACTGTCGATATTCATTAAAAATCTCCCACATTTTGCAAATCTTGGTACTCTTCTTATTAATCTCCCATACAGACTATGTTTTTTATCTTTCATACGCCAATCTGTCCAGTCAGCTAGCTACCAACAACACAATCAATAGAACAATTGTGGAGACTCATTTCTGTTTTTCAGAATTTATCAAATTGAAATTTATCAATTAAAATCTCTGCTGATTCTCCAAATTCAATTGAAGTAGAAATCTGCTAATCAAACTGTCGATATTCATTAAAAATCTCCTAAATTTTGCAAATCTTTTTGCACTCTTCTTATTTATCTCCCAAGTAGACAATACTTTTTATCTCTCATGCGCCAATCTGTCCAGTCAGTCAGCTACCAACAACACAATCAATAGAACAATTAATTCAATGGAATGTAAATTTTAACCATTTCCCCTGAATTGACTGACTGTCACAAAAAACCCAAACACACACACACACATCCTTTATTAGTCGAGGCACAAATTGACAATGAATGGGGTTCAATCAAAATGTCAATTAAAGCGGCCAACAGACAATTTACTGAAAAAAACAAAAAAACTGAGCAAAAAGTTAAATAAATAGAACAACTGAAGAAAAACCTGATGGATAAAAAAATCCCATAATCCAGCATTGGGATCCTACGAGTCCGATCCAATTCGAGTTAAAGTCTTTTGGAGATTTCTTTTGTTATTGTAACCTAATTCATAAGTTAATGAATAACTTCCCGCTGACAGGCAACGGTTGAGTCGTTCTCGGCTCGCTTCTTGGAACTTGTCAATGCATTCAAACGATAATAACAACAACAACAACAATCATCATGCAACAAGAACAGTCATGACAATAACAATGGGCGGTGACAATAGACGGGAAAGCGGGCTGACTGGGAGCCCGCATGTGACACGTAATTATGCGTGATACCCCCCTGTGTGAGGTTGCCGAGCGGTAAGATTTTTACGAGCTTGTAACATAAAATGGCCTATTAATTTTCTCCATCTCTGCCGCTTCCAGTCTGCTGTTCAATTTGGTGTTTTCCATAATTTTCGTGCACACTTTTTCGATGGCATATTAAAATTATGACAGCTGGTCAGCTGCGTTAGTCGGTAACTCAATAGCTGGTTGCTGTTTCTATTGTTGTTGTAATATTTAATTTAAAACATAAAACTAAAACATGTTTGGCATTTTATAGGAGCAGATATACATATGTAGATACATGTGGGCATGTAAATACGAGTGGGAAATTATGCAAAACTTAAATGTCAAACAGCAGGCGCGACATTTGATACCCAACGTTGTCGTACAGTGGACACTCGAACAGGTGATACATGGTGTTTGATGTTGTTTTTGGCATGTGGGCTACGGGCAACACTTGCAACGACACCTGATTTGGGGACTTAGCTTAATTTTCTTTCAGCTCTTAAGCTGAACTTAATTGGGCTTATGGTATTAGGGCGCTGATTTATGGGCGCCGCGTGGGCTCTACAATCATTGTTTTAGGTTTTTAAAAATTCATAAATATTCAAAAAACATTAATTAAATTTTTTGGGAATTTTTAACAATTAATTGAAATTTTTATTGTTGAATATTTCTCACGTTCGGTCGAGGGTTGGCGGCGAATGCGTTCAAGTGGAAAGCGTTTTGTAGCCAATTGCACGCCTCCGTGCACAGCGTTTACAACAACAACAAAAACAAGAAGAAGACAAAGAACAAGAAGAAGAAATCACCCCAACTGTAGACGCTGCAATGGGCGCACAAAGAAATGGCTGCCTGTCAGCGTCAGCTGTAATTGTTGTCCGGCCTACGTACGCCGCGTCACGACGATGTTGGCCGCATGACACATCTTTACAGTTACAGTTAATTGTCAATTTGACAAATCAAGCGTTTGCAATGTGTGTGTTTTTTATGGTTTATTTATTTTTTCATACGCATTTTGCTGTCTGTGTCTCTGTGTCTTTGCGCTGGCAACTGTTACAAGCGCCAACAACATGCAATCATGTGGAAAATGCTTAAGGGGCCCGAACACTGTAAACTGCGATTTTTCATATGTTTTTTATTTTATTTATTAAAAAAAAACGGACATTCCGATTTACATGAAACTTTACACATATGTTAATAAATGTTTAGATTATCGAAAACAATTTTTTTTTTTTTTTGGCGGCCATGTTTGTATTCTGTAGCTGATCCAAAATGTCGTCTTTTTAAAATGACCCTTGTCGCGTTGACAGCAAATCAGCATAACGGAGCCTCCTAGAGCAAAAAACAAAAAAGATTCTTGAAATATACATTACTGGCTACTGTTTGACGTAGGGGATTTTAAAAATATTGATTAGAAAAAAAATGGCGGCTGTTTGAAGAAAAAGTTTTTTTTTTCGCGTAAAATTTTGCACTAAATTATTTATAAAAAAAAAAGTTTGGCATATATCGAAAAACGGCTACGTCGAGCAGAAGCAACACTATTCCCGAATAGAATGCAATTTGAATCAGGTCGATCGGATAAAAACTTTTTCAGTTATGCTGTCAACGCGGTCAAAAAACATGGTTTCGAGATAATCGCGTTTTAAGTTTTGAAAGGGGCAAATCGAATTAAAAAAGGTAGTAAAAAAGGTAATCTAAACATTTATTAACATATGTGTAAAGTTTCATGTAAATCGGAACGTCCGTTTTTTTTTTAATAAATAAAATAAAAAACATATGAAAAATCGCAGTTTACAGTGTTCGGGCCCCTTAAAGAAGAAGTTTTTTCATCAGCTTCGGCTTCAATCGTTTTTATGGTTTTTTTTGTTGTATTTCCATGAAGCACTCAATTAGCATAAAAGTATTTAAAGCGACTTAAGCTGACCGTAGGCGTACGCATGCTGCATGTGAAGACCAAATATTATAAAAAAAATTTGTAAACTGCACAAAAAAAATGTATATAAAAAATATAAAAAACTATTTTGTATTTTTATGCATTTATTGATTTTTAATTTAAAGCGTTACGGCTTCTTTACAGTCGTCGAAATGTGGGCAGAGGCCGAACGCTTTATGACACATTGATATGTTAATATTTATCTACATACTTGATTAATGTTATTATTTGTGAGACTTTTCAACAAACTGCCAACGCCCATAAAACTTTATTAGGCTCCAAATGCATTCATTCATATTTATTTATTTATTTTTATTTGTCTTATTGCATAAAAACCCATCGACTGCGCTTTTATTATGAGTTACACTGCGTTGTGCTCTCATAAAAAAAACTCAACTAAGAATCAATTCTGTCACGTAATAATAAAGCATTGTTTAAGTAGTTATTGGATTATTGTTCACTGTTGCCGGGACTTCCGCAACACGTGCAACAATAATCGTGGACAGACGTTTAATCAACTTTTAAGACCTCGACACCTGTGACATTTTGTTAAAAGAACATTTGTCATTTATTTATAACTACAAAAAAAATATTTGTATTACTCGTTTAATCAACTTTTATGACCTCAACACCTGCAACATTTCAAAAATAAATTAAAAAAAATAATAATTTCAAAATATAAACAATGAACAACAATGGAAAAAATATTAGATATGCACCAAAGTGTTTGAGTTAATGTCTGAAACACATGAGAAAAATTCGAAATTGTAACCAAACGTACAAATTAATCGTCTCTAATCTATGTAAGATGTCTATTATGAATAAATATATTTCTAAAATTGTTATCCAGGCAATAAAGTCTACACCTAGTTTTCGATTTGAAAGCGCTTTACTACAGTCGTGAGACTCCAAAACTCCAAAAAACGTTTTTATTACAAAAATTATGGGTGGAAAATATGATTTCAAATGAACCCAAAAATTGTATACAGAACTCCCCACAATGAAATTCTGTGAACGCTACTGCTTTCCTTTTATCTAAACTTGATGCAGATATCTGAATCGAGATAGAACTAAACGAAGATTTATGTCAAAAGCCAAGCAGCTTAGCAAATTATGTAAAGTTGATTATGGTTCACTTTCGTCACATTTTAGCTAAACAATCCAACTGATTTGAAGAAGCTGAAAGCAGAGCTAGTTCAGAGATTTGAAGAACAGAAGATTAGATTGGGAGATTTAAAACTAGAACAGAAAAGCAAAGATATGGGTACCGGCTAACAGGGAGAGGGACAAAACTAATGCAACCATCAACATTTCGTTCCTATACTTAGCCATCGACAGGAACATAGAATCTCTCAGCCATGAAAAGATTAACTGTGGAACAACTTGAGAATTATGCATGAAGAAGCAAGTTCTTCCAAGGTATTAGAACAAGGCGTTCTCGAGTTGCAAGCACTTCATTGGAATCATCGATGGACACGAGATAATAGAATTTAGACTCACAATATGGTACCTGTCTATTTATGCCTACAAGGACTGTAGCTGTGAGGAGGAGATATGATAGCTTAATACAGTATTTTTTAGTCTGATACAATACTTTCTGTGTTCTTCGAGAACATCAATTTCAATTAAAAGTATTTGCGCTCCCATAGGATTGAAACGGTCAAACAAAAAGTATTCAAAATCTCACCAGACAGCCTGAGAAACTAAAAAAAGGGAAAACGTTTTCCGAAATGGTAAATTATTTCAAAATCCCTAAATGAGCGTTAGGTCATAAACTAAAGCCAATAGATATCTAAACTTTCGTGTCGAATCCAACAAGCTTTTGAAAACTTGGCTTTTGAGCCAACTTTGGTTCATGATAGCCCTTTGAAAACTGAAAAATATATTAAAAGATAGATATTGATTGATGGATAGGTTTGGCTACTAAAAATAGCTGTAGCTTTCAAGCTAAAACTCCTAAGAATTGGCAGCTTTTCAAACTTTCCATAGTACATCTCATGAGCATGAGTAAAAGATATGCAGTTAACGCTTAAAGTTATCGATATTCCACAAGAAAATTCTAGAAAATTAAAAAAATAGGAATACATTTCGAATATGATAGCTTTTTTCAGATCGTTCCAATGGTTGTAATTATCAAACTATGTCCCGTGGTAACCATAAAGTTGACAAGGTTTTGTAATAAATATCTCAAGCTTTCCATAAATGGACTTAAACTTCTTCATGTGTTTTCAAAAGCTTGAAAAACCAAAGTTAAAAGATGCTTTAAAAATCTGGCAGGTTTTTCGAAAACGTTCTAATGACTATAACTTCGAAACAATGGCCCGTGGAAACCTGAAGTTGGTCAACTACTCCAGTAAATATCTCGAACTTTTCATAAATGGACATAAGTCAACGAGTTGATACCAAAACCCCGAAGAAATCAAAGTTAAAATTTGCTTTCCATACATATGACAGATTTTTCGAAAACGTTCCAATGGTTCTAACTCCGAAATTAAGACTCATGAGAACAAACTTTTGTAGTGAATTGCACGCGCGTTCAGTAAATTTGCCTTGAGTTTTAAATATCTCAATAATACTTCAGAAAATTTGGATTGAAAGATGCTTAATATCTTATTAAAACTTCAGAAATTTTAAGTTGAACAATGCTTTCTTAATATAGCAGATTTTTAAAAAAGTTTCCAATGGCTGTAACTTCAAAACTTAGGCTTTTGGGAACATAAAATATATCTTAGTTTGTACTAAAACTCACAAATTTTATCTAATTGAGCGTAAAGTTTTAGATATTTTAACAAAAATGTGAAAAATTTGAAAGTTTTGATATAGTTTCCGCTGCGGGCATGTTTAACGAAAATATTTCAATGATTTCAACTCCGAAACTGAAAATACTGGGTTACGAAGGTTCCTGTGAACGTAAGCTTAGTCCCGTATTGTAGTAAATCTCCCCAACTGTCCGGAAAATGTATTAAGGATTCAGAGATCGGAAACTTGGTCCCGTATTGTATGATAGTAAATCTTCTCAGCTATTCGGAAAATGTATTGCGGATTCTGTAGAGCGTAAACTTGGTCCCATATTGTAGTAAATTTCGTCAGCTTCATAATCTCATAAACATCATAAACTTGGTCCCAAACTTGGTATTGTAATAAGTAAATCTCCCCAGTTTTCCGGAAAATGTATGAAGGATTCTGGGATCATAAACTTGGATACTTGTAGTAACATTTTTAAACTGTTCAAAAAATGTATTTAGGATTCTGAGATCATAAACTTGGTCAAACATTATAGTAACTCTCCACAGCTGTCCGAAAAATGTATTAAGGATTTTGAGATCAAAAAATTGGTCCACTACTGTAGTAATTCTCCTCACCTGTCCGAAAAATGTACAAGTCTTAATACCAAAAATCAGAAACATCCATTGATGCTGATAGTTGATAGTGGCTGCCTAAACTGTGACCCCTATGTATCAAAACTTAGTCCTATTTTATAATAAACCTCTCATATTTTTCCGAAAAGAACACTAAACCTTTAATATTTCACCACAAAACATAACAACTCCCGGAAACCCCTCTATAAGCTTTTCAGTCAAAGTAACAACAACAAAAATAACAATTTAAACATAACTGCGTTTCATATTGTAATTTTGTCTGTGCGGAAATTGCTTCGTGTCGCCGCCTTATAAACTAACCTCATAGTTAACTCCGCACAGTCCCCAACAATCGCGCTTCCCACTTGGTCCGCTCAACACGTGTCGCATTTACATAAATATGTAGAAAAATGTATTATTGCCGACGCTCATTTATTTGAGCAGCAACAAAATAAATTCGGCAATTTACATAATATCCTTTAATGGCGGTGCAGCGGCAAAATGCCCGCTAAATGCGCACGCAACCACGCAACATTAACACTCCAACCCGTGCGCCACTCCCACCAAATGTGGCCCTTTTCTTGGTTTTGCCTTTTTTCTTTTTCTTCTATGTATGTGAATACATAAGGATTTTTTTCTATAAGGACTCTTCTAATAGCACACATGTGTGTGTGTGTGTGTGAGTGTTTGTTGAGCCTTCTGAATTGTTACTATTGTTGTTGTGCATGTGGTTTGTATTTATTTTTGGACGGCGCTAATTTGCCACTGTTCGCTTATGTGCTCGTTATCCTTGTTAATCCTGACTTCTGGCTGCCCCCAAGTCTACGGCGTCAGTCAGCTATGCGTTGGCCGGTCAGTGGCTCGTGTCGTTTAGTTTTTGTTGCCGCTTCTAAACACTTAAAAACTCTTGTAACGGTATACGTGTGCAGTTAATTTTTATTTTTTCTGACCATTTCCCACTTTGGTTGGTGTATTGAAAATGAAATCGAAAACGAAATCGAGAGGAGTTTAGAATTTGCTTCAAAAAGGAAATTGAATCCCTCGTCTGAAAGGTTGAAAGTTCTTCAGCCATGTTTGGCCTCTTGTATGTTAATGGTGTTGTGGTGGCTTTTTGTTGTTGTTTTTTTGTATTTGCATACAGTAAAAGTAGTTGTTGTTGTTGTTGTATGAGCATATGTTAAATTTTGTATGCAAACAACATCCAGGTGCGAAGAATTTGTGTGGCTGTTTCTTGCTGCACCCCAGCAACGATATTTGCTAAGGTGCCGCTTCTGGACTTATCTTCATTTCGTGTGACTTCGTGTGAAAATAAATGAGAGTTTTCAGCTCTTCAGCTGCTTCCCATGAAAACGAGAAACAATGTTTTTATTTTCATAACCATTTAGTAACTTTTATAATAGAAGAATTAAAATCTATTAATCTGTGTACATGAATGTGAGTGCAAAAACCTTTGCGTCTCATTGACTGTTTGAGTCTCTTTGGCAAAGATCTGATTCTGAGTAAAAACCTACAAACTGTCATATGGATTTTTCTAAATGTTTGTGTCACAATGGACCTTTGGGTCTTTTGATTTATAAATCTGACTAAAAAATAGTTATATTTTGCATATGTTTTTCTAATTTGTAATATTAAAATGGGCCTTTTTATCTTTTAGATATCTTGAACTATGAATCTGAACAGAAGATCAGAACTTTTTGTGTGGGTTTTTCAATATTTTTGTTTCACAATAGGCCCATTCGATCTTTTGGGTCTCTTGAGCTATGAATTTGACTAAATAGGTCTTTTTGCTCTTTTGGGATCTTGATCTATCAATCTGAACAAAAGATTTAAAACTTTATGTATGGATTTTTCAAAATTTTTGTTTCTCAAGGGGCCCATTCGATCTTTTGGGTCTCTTGAGCTTTTAGTAAAAGGGCCGTTTTGATCTTTTGGGTCTCTTGAGCTATGAATTTGAGTAAATAGGTCTTTTTGCTCTTTTGGGATCTTGATCTATGAATCTGAACAAAGAGATTTTAAACTTTTTGTATGGATTTGTCAACATTTGTGTTTCACAATGGGCCTTTTGATCTTTTGGGTCTCTTGAGCTATGAATTGGAGTAAAAGATTTAAAACTTTTTGTGTGGATTTTTCAACATTTTTGTATCTCAATGGGCCTTTTTGGTCTTTAGGGTCTCTTGATCTTTGAATCTAATTTGATTCTTACAACTTTTTGTATGAACTTTTCTAAATTTGTTTGTCGCAATGGGTCTCATGGACTTTTTGAATCCTTGTTCTATGTATCTGAGTAAAAAAATTAAAACTGTTTGCGTGGATTTTTCTCAATATTTTTATCACAATTGCCTTTTTGACCTTCCGAAGCTCTTTGTGTATTAATCTAAGTGATAGGTTTCAAACTTTAGTATGCATTTCCTTTTCGGATCTCTTAATCTGAGTTAAAAATTTAAAACTTTTTGAATGGATTTTTCTAAATATTTGTATCACAATTGACCTTTTGGGCCTCTTGATCTATGAATTTGAATGAAATATTTACAACTTTTTGGATGGACTTTTTAAACTTTTTGTATCACAATAGGTTTCTTGGGCCTTTTGGGTCTTCTAATCTATGTATCTGAGTAAAAATTTAACACTTTTGGTATGGATTATTCTAAATCTTTTAAAACAATGAGCCTCTTTGACCTTTCGAAACCTTGACGTATGAATCTGAATAAGATATTAAAAATTTGTTTATGAATTTTTCAAATTTTTGTATCACAATGTACAATTTTGACCTTTTGGATCTCTTGATCTATTAATCAGAATTTAAAATTTTTGTATTTGAAATTTTTGTATTTGAAATTTTTGTATGTATTTTGAGTCTAAGATCTATGAATCTGAATTTGAGTATAAGATTAAAATTTTTGTATGGATTTTTCAAAATTTGTTCATCACAATGGGTCTCCTTGACCCACGTATGTCCTCTCCTTAGCAGTAACTAAGTCCTAATGGGTTTTCTAGAAAAAAAGGGAGAAGCACTAAATTCTCTCATCGGGTTCTCTGGGATGCTCATGCCCAGAGAAACAGTTGGCTATGAGGTAATGGGACGTGAAAATTTACCAAATTAAAAGAGATAAAAATAGTAAGAGATGGAGATGAGAATAGAGGATAATGAAAACAAAAATGTTATTTACTCTACAAGAGAGGAATCTTCTTTGTTTATTGTACTCCTATGCCAAATATGTAAATGTGTCCCTTCAAGAAGGAAATACGAAAGTTTCGCTCGGATCCAGGACTCTTGGAATATGGAGAGTAATAATAAAAACGCTCAAACGAAGATTACAGAACTTAAGAATTATTGAGATCATGAGTGAACGGAAAGGATATCTGTAGCGTCATAAGAAAAGTTCTTCTTCTGTAATATTCGAGTATCTTTTGTAACAAAACCATTAGGTTTATAGGGTTAAGAACAGGTTACACTTAGTACAGCCATGGTCGCAGTAACATGACTCAGTTAACACTTTTTAATAATCAAACGTTGACTCTTTACGAAGCAGAGCAGATCCGGTAATTCAAGTTTCTCTAAGAACCCAGAATCATAAAAGGAAGCCAATTTTCTTGGACAAAAGCACAGTGATTGAAGAATCAATTACTATTTTGGTTTATGGGTCTAAAAAACGTGGACTTCTTATGAAACTAGACAGATCAACTCAGCTAACTTAATTACATCTAAAAACCTAGAATCAAATGAAATCAATGAAATGAAGTCAATGTTCTTGGACATTGTGGTTGGGAGAGAATTAGGAAACAGTTTGATATACTTGAGAGATATGAAGACAGATAAAAGATTCTCGTATGAAGACAGCACACCGAAGAGAGTTTTTCCCGCTTCAACAACCTCGTTTCAATTGTAGTAGTTCAACTCAAAGTACATGTAAAGCTTGGTACCCTTGAAAGACAATTTTCCAAGGATCCATACGGACTGTTGAAAAGTAACCTTTAAACGATTCCAAAGTCGAATCCAATCAAAAATAATGATTTTGGAAAAACAAACCCATGAGACTGAAGTCAAAAGATATGTCAAGTACGCGGCTTTTGTGCTGTGACCTATTACAGATGACCTCAAATTGAACTTGAACCAAACTATTTAAACGATTTTTTAGTACTTCAAAAACATATTTTTTTCACTAAAACCCCAAGCAACACCTTGGGTTCGTTTGCTTTGTGGCCACACCGCATGGCGGTGCTTTTTATTTAGTTAGTCGGGTTTAACTTGTGACTTAAGTTTGGCAGCCAGCTGGACAAACGCCCGTGGCGGCGGCGGCGTTCTATTGATTCGCACTGGGTGAAAGTTAAGCGGTACGGCGAGGCGCTGCGGCACTATTGTGGCATTAAGGTACAAATTTCAACAACAACAAACAAAACCAATAACAACAGTTCACTGCTTGCATTTTTCGCGCGCTTAAAACATGCAGCGCACACTGCCTTTGCGTCGATCCTCGCGCCCCCGTGCGGACAGCTTTTGTTCTTGCGAAATTTTTGCTATTGTCAACCAACAAACAAAAAAAGGGTTAAAGGCAGCGTTGGCAATTTCTTTCTTCCACTCGCTGACGTTTCGCTTGTTTATGGCCAGTCGGCCGGTGAGCGGTCTGGACTGCAGAAGGGCGCAATTACACCCTGCCGCGCTTGGCGGCACGGGCTGCCTTTTTTATGGCTTCCGTATGTGTGCGGCCGAGGCGCGTTTTCCTCGCCTGTCACTTTAAATTTAAATTCATGCTTTACTATATGCGCTTGTGTGTATATATGTGTGTGTGTTTTTGCATTATTGCATTTTTTGTCAGACTCTTTGGTTGGTAGTGCGGCTGTTGCGTTTGTCAACAGGCGTGCGCTGACATGCTTTATGCGCGCCACAGCTGAGCTGCATAAATTTCAATTAGTTTTACGCATAAACACACCAAAACAAAATGCATACACACATTTGTACATGTGTATGTAGATAAGTTTTGCCATATTTCTGTCAAGATTTTTATCGGCAAACATTTGCCGTTCAATTGACATTCGCTGTGGCATTTGTGGCAAGCTGAAAGTTTTTCGCCTGCGTTGAATGTTGCGGTGTAATAAACGTTTTCTTTTCTTATTTATTCATATATTGTTTGGTGAACGAAATGGGTTTTTTTGCATAAATTTTAGCTATAAAAATTCAGACAAAAAATTTAGTATGTAAAAAAAAAATGGGTAGCAATAACTATGCACGTGGATAATTGACATGAGTCATGGAACCAATGCCCAAAAAAATGCACAAAATTTTGTGGAAGGGAAGAGGGAAAGAGGGGCTTTAAAACCGACAAGTGCAACGGTGCAAAGTTAGGGCAAATATTTGCTTGATGAATATCGTCAGGTGACATTCGAATTTTACAAACTAAACAACAATAAATAAGCATAAAAAACAGCTGTCTTGCTGTAGTTTGTTGGTATTGTTAATGATTATATTGAACAAGGTTCTTAACACTAGAAGGTACAAGGAAGTTAAAATGACTCTAAAGGTTTTTGTAATTAAATAAAAGAAGTTTTTCTTTAAACTAAACAAAAAATAAAAAAAAAATAAAAAAAAATGTTGCTCCCTATTTTGAAACATGATTCCATATGGACATTTAAGGAAGGTTGAATTGGCTGAGCATTTTAGTGTTAAAGCTGCTAATAGCATTCAAATTCATATATAAATAGATTCAAGAATGTTACACAGATGTCTACACCTGTCCAGATGTACTGTGCTGTATCTTCAGTGATCCGTCGACCCCATCTCCAATTCCAATCTTTCCTTCTCCCTTTGTACTCATGTTCCCCCTATTTTCTGCTCCTCGGCTTCGGCCGTTGGTATCGTTTAATGTTTCTTGTACTATTTGTCACTTGTCATTCGTACTCCGTATAATAAACACCACCCAACCCGAAATTCTACCGTGTTTTCTTTACTGCTCCGTCTCGAAACGATTCAACACCCTTATTTATAATTCAAACTAAAACCTAATCGAATATTTTAATCGGGATTGGGCTCACAAAAGCTCACGTCGGGTTTGCGACTCAAAACGTTATAGGAACTTAAAGTTTATATGACCATCACCAACGACGTGATCGGAACTTCTCCTGGGCGAGAAGAAGAAGCCATAGATGGGAAACTATTTGTTGAATTGAGATTCGAACCACATGTTCGGCTGAGTTGTGGTCCAATACATCAGTTAGTAGCTAAAATTTTTGACCTTCAAAATAGTGAAAACAAAGTAAGTAAATATCTATTTTGTTCACACGCAGGGGATATCACTATGAATGCGAGGCATTTCGTTGGTTTCGAAAGGATATATGTAGAGGTTAGGAGACATGATGTTGGTTGAAAGTTTTATAGACTCTTGTCTTGAACCCATCACTATGACTTTTGGTTAGAAGAGACTGCAGTAGGACTTAAGACGGAATTTTCTTCTCATGTCTGTTGGGATGGCTTAGGTAAGATTGGCAGATTGGAAGTCAAAGAAGTCACTTGTTGTCTGTGCAAAGTCAAATGACCGAATTTCGTTTTCGTGACACACAAGATGAGGTCACAGGTGTTGTTAGAGAACCGGGACTACAATAATATATACAGTTCAAATACATCTAATCTACTAAGTTCTAACCGATATCAGACGCTTAATATTTGTTAGGTCTATTAGGTTAGCTTAGGTGAGATTGTCAAGTCGAAGAAGATATGTGTTTGTGCATGGTTAACTGACAGAGTTTCGTTATGAATCACAGAAACTAAAATAGTAGTTACAGCTCAAAGATAATGTAATTATTAAGTAAGGTTAGGTCAATTCGATAAGTTAGCTTAGGGAAGAGATTTTAACTCAAAGAAGTCTCGTGTTTATGTATTAATTCTGTTTAAGTATTACGCAACTAATTAAAGGAGTTTCATTCGTGACTCAAGAAAAGCGTCTAGTTCTCCTAGAAAAGCTCATTTGAGCTAAGAGAGAGGACCGGTTAGGTGAACGTATCAGATTACAGTAGAAATTGCAGTCTAAAGAAATTGAAGCAATTGATTTTCATTCCATATCAGATGGGATTTTCTTCATGTAACTCTTAGATTTGCTCAGGTAACACTGGCAAGTCAACAACGTTATGTGGTGCTTGTGTAAGGTTAACTAATAACTTTTCGGTACGGTTCCTTCCTTGAAGACTTTTACTTTTGAAGACTTTCTCAAAGTATCTGATATTTCGAACTACCAAATATTTATAAAGGTAACTATAATAAACTAATCGGGATGGGCTTTTAAAACTGTAAGCTGGTTTTTAAATTCTCCTATCTTAGTAACCATAATGAAAAATATTGCCTACATAAAACTTGTCTCCCACTCGAACCATCACTTTAACAGTCACGTGTCACCCTTGTACTATGGAAGCATTAAACATCGAGTCCCTGACATTAACCCTCCGGTTATCATATACGCTTTTTCCCTACATAAAATATCTACGTGTGTGGTTATTGATTTTCGCCCGATTTAACTTTCACAAATTTCTTCAAGCGTTCATGTTTTTATTGGTATACATATGATATATACATATATACGTGTATGTATTTATGTTTGCATCGCTTGAACAGTAATGTAATGAGATTTACCTGCTTGAATGATTGGGTTCGTGTGCGAACGGTTCGGCGTAAATGTTGCGTACGGGCGGTACGCGTCGCGGCAATGGCGGCGGCACCGGATTATATCCGTCCATAATCGTATCACAATCGGAGTATTTCATAGATTTCATAGTCATTTTGGCTGATGTGTCGCCTGTGGCGCGCCTTATGTATTTATGTGATAATTGTTGCGCGCAGTTGCTGAAATTTTATTAATTTTTGTTCGGTCAAGCGGCAACGTTGCGTGTTTCAGTTGCTTTGCTCGCCGAATTTAAATCACTTTTGGGCGCAGCGAAAATTTTCGCTGACTTTGTTGCTGGCGCAGCTAATAACAATAATTAAATGCAGTGAATGCATTTTTTATATCTGTTGTTGTTGTTATATGTGCCTTGCCACACACGTTAATTAAGCGCTGGTGTGTCTCCTATGTGTCTGTGTGTGTGTGTGTGTCGCCAAGGCGTGCGCGCACAACGCACACTTCACTGCTTTATTTGGACAACTTTTTTTTATTTATTTTTAATTTTGCAATTTTTAAATTTTTTGTTTATATATAATTTCTGTCGAGAGAAAAAAAGTCGCATGTAAATTAACAATGAGCTGTCAAATTTGCCAATGGCCGCATGTTGCGGCTTGCGAACGAACGTCGCTTCACTTTGTCTTTCAAGCCAACAATTATTGTTGCCGTTGCGGCAACATTTCAATTTAATTAAATGTAAATATTAAATTTTTTTCGGATGTGAGAAAAATGTTTCCCAATGTCCTTTTTGTGGCGCCTAGGAAAGTGTTTACTGTGGAGTTTTCATTTCATGTGCTTTTGAAGTTTTTTTTTGTGTATTTGTTTGTTTACACACTGCTGCCACACATTGTCGTCAGCAACATCACATTTCTTGGCCTAGAAAAGAGAATTGAAGTAAAATGTAAAATTTTTTCGTAATTATATAAAAAGATTCGTATGGTTCTGGCATTTGCGCTTTCGACTGGCAATTGTGTCGAGTGTTGTTTGTTGAATGCGGCACGTCGTCGTGCGTCGTGGCGCGCACGTCACGTTGCGCTGTGTGGTTTGGCGTTTAAAGCTGTCAGGCATTTCCTTTCATTAGGGCGCGGCGCCGCATGGTTTCTTTTGGTGGTGTTTTGATGACCACCTACCGGTTTGCGTGTTGTTAAAAAGTCAAAAATGCTTTCGAGGTTAACATTTTGTAAATCAAAAATTAACACGAGACAAGAGAATGCATGAGCGTCTGTTGAAGATTTTCGAGATTTTTAAATAATAAAAATGCAATTTTTTTTTTAATTTTTTTTTTCAAATTTATAAAATTATTTGTAACTTGTTTTGTTTTTCATTTTATTTTTTCATTACAAAATATTTTTTTTAATATTTTGCTTTTATTTTGTATGCTTAAAGCTTTAGCTTTTGTTTAAATTGTAGGTTTTTAGTTATTTTTTTTATAATTTATTTATATTTTTCATATTAAAATTTTTTAGATTTTAATATCTTACACGGTCCTACCAAACCCCCCAAACCCTCTCAACATCTCATTTGAAACTTCTTCCCCCAAACACCTCCATCATCTCACTTGATATCTCTGCTGTTCATCAAAACACAATCAATGCTAATCAACGCCCGAAATTAAAGCAGAAAATTTGTTAATAAATTTCATGCCATTATCTTCTTCCTACTACAACAACAACAATGGGCCTCTTAACAACAACAACAACAGCCACATTGTCGGTCTTAGCCAACAGCACAAATCACAACTAAAACAACAACCACACACAACGTCAAATTCAAGTACTATTAAAAGTTTGTAGTTGGATTCGGCGATTTACACGAATTGTGCCGCATCATGAAAGCCGAAAATTCAGCTCACGGACATGCGAACAATGCGATTTTAATAATCAACGCTAAAAAGACGATTGATCTCATAGCGTTTAGCATTTATGGAAAGTAATGATTAACAGTTCATTGTAATTGAATTGATGCAAGTTTTTTGTTTTTATTTCGTCTGCTTTGGTGTGTTTTGTAATTAATGATTTTCATATACATTCGATGGGCGATGATGAAATGTGGTGACTATATAATTTATAATTAAAATTCAATTATTAATTTTGACGCATACCGCATGACGCTATGCAAATGAGCTTTCATCGAGAAGAGGATTTCATTAGAAACTAATTTGAATTTGGTTGAAGTGGAGGTTGAGTTAATTGGGATGACTCAAAGAGAAGTGAAAGAGAGTTTAACTTTGGATAAGTTTAACTTTTCTGGGAAGATCTCTAAATCATATAGAGCACACTTTGGTTTATACCAATTTGATTCAAAAATCCAATAAGAGCTTAATTCTGGAGAAGTCTTACTTCTTTAAAGTGATTCGCGGATTATATTGAATACATGTTGGTTAAGACTAAATTTGAACCGAAAACCAAATAAGAGTTTAACTCTTGAGAAGTCTAACTCTTCTAGAATGAGTTTGAACTCATATAGATTACACTTTGGATTATAAAAAATTCGAATCGAGAACGTAATAAGAGTTCAACTCTGATTAAGTTCAACATCTCTCATCTCTATACAAAGTTCAACTCTACTTAATGTTGAACTCTGGCAAACTACAACCTTGGTTTCTGTATCAGTTGCACCTCACTAAGGTGCAGCAGGCAATCAAAATCCGATCAACGATCTCCACAGCTTAAACTTTAACTCATACTTGTAGCATGTCTGCAACATTTGATGGCATTAAAGCATTTCAATTATCTTCACAAAAGCTCAAAGAAATCGAACAACACTATCGAATTTTCCATCTGCTAACATTCAAAAATTACAGTCGACCGCATCAACTTCAACTTTACATTGAAGGCGGCACTGCAGTGGAGTAGAGAAAAGTATCGGAAACATTTTCCCACCCAAGTTGCCAAACAACAACTACAAATCATCGCACAACTTCTGGCCAGTCATTGTCTAATATTGGAAAAATCGCGCCCAACCAATAGCCAACGATGTAACGTAATAAGCAACAACAACAACATAAACAACAACAAGCGTGTCATGAATTTCCAGCATAATTTCATAACCTAAACGCTGATTGTGTTTGTGTGTTTGTGATTGTGTGTTGTGGCGAGTGTCGAGCGCGCCGAGTGGATTAGGCCGCATATCAGGGATTTTCGTTTCGAATTTAATTTATGATAAAGCAAAAAAAAAACAACAACAACAACAAAATGGACAAAGTGTAACGCGTATAAAAACCTTACCATGCCATTGCTGGCCAATGCTCCAACAATAACAATAATAACAACAACAAATGCAACAAAAGCAGCAGCAAAATCGCAATCAAGCGTCTGGCAGTCAACAGCGTCGAACGTACATAATTCGTGTAATTGCAAAGGCTGCAAACATGATCGCACAAAAGCCTTTGGGGATTTCGGGAAATAGAAAATCCATAAAAATAACAACAAAAACAACAACGCCAAGAATGTGTTGGAGCAAGTTGGTGGCCGCATAAAAATCAACAAGGCAATACACATGCGGACACTGCGGTCCCAACAGCCGTGAAGACCAGGAAAAAATATTGTTTAGTTGTTGTATAAAATAAACTGAAGTAAAACGCCAAAACAACAAAAACAACAACAACAATTTCAAGGCATTAAGTAAAGCGCAGAAAATTGAATTGACTTCACAGCCGGCAACAACACAACGAATAAACGCGAACGACAACAACGACAACAAGCAGATAAAAAAAAGGAGAAAAGAAATATTATTTATACAACAACAAGCAATCGAGACAAGTGCCAGCAGATTCGCAGCGCCAAGTGGCGGCGAGTGGCGGCATTGTTGCCGCCGGTAGACGTGTTCTACCAGCGCGCAGGAATTGTAAACTGCGGCAAGGTATGAATTTTATGACATGACAGCGTGCACAAAAATAAGCAAGAAGAAGAACAAGCAGAAGAAGAAGCACAGGTAAAGCCCAGCATCAATGACAAACCAAACGCGGCAGCAGACAGCGCAATGCACAGAGCCCACAGAAGCAGGTTTTTGGAAGATGTTATTAATTTTTTTTTCTAAAAAGGGATTTTTGAATGCATGAAGTTAAACAATTTTCGTCTTGAGACTAAACAAAAAATTAAATTTTTATGTATAAAAGACAAATTTTGTAAAAATCAAAAAATTTTGGATGCATGAAGTTAAACAATTTTCGTCTTGAGACTAAACAAAAAATTAAATTTTTATTTATAAAAAACAAATTTTTTAAAAATCAAAAATTCTAAAACTATATATATTAAAAATTAAAAAAAAAATTGTTGGGGTTTTTAACTCAATATTTACATATTTTCATGAAATTGTCTATGATTTTGTTTGTTGGTTTAGATTTTTTTTATTTACCAAATCAAAAAGAAAATTTAAAAATTTTTTTTAATAAAATTTTATATATTTCTACTTTTAATTAAGATGATGACTTGATAAATTTTAAAACAAATTTACTTTTACACAGTGCGACAATTATGTATTAAGACTGCCTCTAGAAAACATAATTAAAACACGATATCTGCTAGTTTTTCTTTATATTTTTCAAACGTGTGTTCCAGCTCATTTTTCGGAATTTCCTCCAGTGCCCTCGTCGAAGCCTGTTGTATGGTTTGAATGCTATCAAAGAAGCATCCTTTCAACTTCAATTTCAGTTTCAGGAACAAAGAGAAATCGCATGCTGTCAAATCAGGTGAATACGGCGGATGATTCAACACACAGACCTGGTTCCGAGCCAAAAATTTACGAACAATGAGTGCTGTGTGACTCGGTGCATTATCGTGCAACAGAGACCAACTTTTTGGATAGCGGTATTCTGGTCGAATACGGCGGATTCTGGCCATCAAATGCTTCAAAACTTCGAGGTAATATGCGGCAGTAACTGTCTGACCAGTTGGAACAAATTCTTTGTGTATAATTTCTTTGATATCGAATAATGTGATGAGCATTATTTTGATTTTGATGGAACTTTTCGAGTTTTTTTTGACTTGTGGTGAGTTTTTTGATTTCCATTCCGCACTTTGACGCTTGGTTTCTGGATTGTATTGTAAACACCATGTTTTATCATCCGTAACAATTGTTTTCAGAAAGTTTGGATCATATTCTGTTTCTAGAATGACTGACTGTCATTACTTTTTGCTCCTCGTTCAATGTGTGTGAACAAAATTTTGCTCAGACCTTTGGTTTGGACAAATCCTCGTGAAGAATAAGTTGTCTGTTGATGTTTAAGGCCTCTTTCATCATTTTCAGTGAGGCATTCTGGTCTTCTGCAATAAAATCACGAACTTTCTGGATCATTTCCGGTGTCCGAACTAAAATTGGTTTTGCTTCTATTATTTCATCTTCCAGCGACTCTCTGCCATCCACAAAACGTTTATGCCATAAAAAACACTTGATCTTGATCAACAAGCATCGCCATACGCTTGCTGCATCATTCGGAATGTTTCTGATGCATTTTTACCAATTCTTGCGTGGAATCGAATGACCGCTCTTTGCTCCATGTTAAAATGTTAACATCAAACGAAAACGTGTTTTGCAAAATAAATTTTAATAAATATTAATTGTACACCAAATGTTATGAAATAAAATTAAATTAAAAAACAGTTAGTAGAGGAAGGTTGAAGCTTCAAAACGCATAGATGGCGCGCTTGGATGCTGAGATATTGTTCGAGTCTTAATACATAATTGTCGTACTGTGTATAATATTTTATAGTTTTTTATGGTAGCATTTGTTTATTATACAAAATATGTGAAATTATAAAAGGTTCTAATGGCTTTTAAACAAGAACAAAAATAATGTAAACGTGTTAAACTTTTTCAAAATTAATATTTTTACTGGTAAAAAATTTTTATTAAATTTTATTACTTTTACAAGAAGGCTTTTGTAATTTTAAACATGAAACGTGTGTTTATTTCTTATTTGTTGAAAATACAAAAATAAAATCTCTAGTGGTTTTAACCCTTATTCTCATACCCAAACTTACTAACGTCGTTTGGCACCCGGGGTACCCGGGTACCCATTTCATGAAATTTTTAAGTTTTCAATATTTTGTTAATTAAAAAACAAAATTTTTTAAATATATGATTTGTTCGCTTTTCACCTAAATAACGAGGATCCGGAAGGTAAAAAAAAAATTTTCATTATTGGTCAGTTTTTTTCACGAAAATACATCGCAGTGGGCACCCGGGTACCCGGGTATGAGAATAAGGGTTAAATTAAACAAAACTTGAAAAACATTTTCAAAATTAAATGTTTCTTTTTGCACATCACAAGTCCTTCAAAATCATTGCATGTGTTTGTATACAACCAAAAAAAAGCAAATGTGAAAAAGTTACCTATGTAACTGTTGCGCTCGTGTCTGTCCTAATCCCTACTGGCATTGATGCCAATTGAAGGTGAAACCATCATTTGTTGCGGCCGCCGTTTGACTGCAGGGCGCAGTGCAAGCAACTCCTGGTAGCAGCACAGCATGTGCGGCCGCCAGCGCCACAAAGAAGCGCCTTAAAATTCCATGCTTGTAGACAAACACAATTATTGAAGTACACAACTCAACAAACCCAAACCAAATACAACAACATCGACCAAAACCAAGCTGAACCCAACCCAGCTGCATCGAACCGAACCCACTGCAGCAGCGTCTTTGGCGCCCAAGTCCGGACGCTTTCAACGGGCTGCGCCAAATTGTTAAGCGCCCAAAAGTTATCATTCATTCTGATTGTATGTGTATTTTTTTGTTGTTGTTGTACATTGTACTTTTTGATTTTTTTCACTTTAGTTTTTCTCATGCAAGTCTTGAACTTTGCGTTGAACTTGGGCAAGAAGCGCCGCGTGTGCGTAGGCTTTCGGAAAAGTTCTCTGCGGCTGGGCACGCACCACGAACCAATCAAGTGCTCAATTTATGGGCAACAACAATTGTCGGTCGAGTGGCAAGTGCAGCGCCCAATAAATCACACGCCTGCGATAATTATTTAGTGCCGCAGAAGCAGCAACAACAGCAGCGAGCAACAGCATTTTCAAGTGTAATGGGGGGAAAGTGGAAAATTGTGTAGGCTGCACGGTTGACGCGATTTGTTTACTTGCGGGTGCAATGTTTGTGAAGCTCATTGCTTTCTTGTTGGGCGCGTTCAATGCATTGTTGTTGTAATTGCAGACAAATTACCAGAAACGAATCACATGTATTCGATTTTAAGTGCATTAAAGCACTGCAAAGCAATTTCGAATGTACAAAATTACCCAAAATCTTGATTACATACAAGTTTGTGTTGTTTTTATGCGTCAGAGTGTTTTTCTATGATCTGTTTTCTGTGTATTGTGTCTTCTTTTTTCATATTGAATTTTTTCTACTTACACATTTCTCTCATATTCATACTTATTTGTATTTTTTCTTTCATTTCTAATACAAAAAACTTGTCCCTAGAAAAATTTCTATAATTTTCTTGTTCATCATTTTATCCGTTTTTATGCGTCCAAGTCTTCTTCTATGATCTGTTTTCTGTAAGTGATGTCTTCTTTTTCCATATTAGATTTTTTCTACTTAGACATTTCTCTCATATTTTTTACTTTACTTGTTTCATACTTGTCTCATACAAAAAACTTGTATCCAGAATAATTGCTTAAAATTTCTTGTTCATCATGTGTCTCCCCAATCTTTGTTTCATTTTGATTGTACTTCAAAATTTTCTATTATTTGATTCTATCATATTTCTACGCTTCCACTTATGCTTTTCAACAAACCAATCTTCTGCAAATCTACAAAGCATTCAGCGCCCAGCGAAATCTTTAAACATTATTCAAGTTTAATATTCCCCATGAATATGCGAGCAATGACTGCCGAAGGCGTAGCTTATACGAAAATTCATTCAATTCGATGCATATTTATAGCCAACAGAATTTATAAC
Organism: Melieria omissa; assembly: GCA_963971225.1. Lineage (NCBI taxonomy): Eukaryota > Metazoa > Arthropoda > Insecta > Diptera > Ulidiidae > Melieria > Melieria omissa. The sequence goes on from OZ020268.1 coordinate 22,569,300, forward strand.
CATGTAATCAGTTCAAGGACATTGCGGAAATCAACCGGATTTCAACATTGCAAATGCGGCGCTGAGCCTTAAAGCGGCATCCACAGATTACAAGCGAAATCTTATTTAAGAAAATTGATTGCACAACAAAAGCTTAAAACAGGAATGTGTACAATTTTTTTAGCAATTCTTTGAAAGAGCTGAAAGGGTTTTGAAGTAAATAAAAATTATGAATAGGCAATGCGAATTTAGATTTATGAGTTAAAAATGTTTTTTCAAAGCAAAGTTTGGTGTTCTTAGTTAGAAATTTCAAGATTTAGAAATGTTTGTTATTTAGATTAAGACGCCGAAGACTTAAACCTAAAGTTAGACTCAAACTCAGACTCTGACTTAACCCTTTCAGTCACAATGTCCAATATATTGGACTGCAGCCCATACAATTTATACACAACGGGTTTATTTTCATGTCGAAAAGGGTTAAACTGAGACAAAAACTCAGGGAGCTGAATTTTTGCTTCCCAGTGGCTTAGACTTGGTACAAGCAGAATCAGTCTCGCTCTGTACAAAAGTTCACGCATGCTTCTTGTTTTCTCCAAGGAATCGAAAAAAACCCACCAGGTTCGTTCATTAAATCCATGCAGCAGTTAATCTCTTGAGGCCTGAACTATGAAAACATGCTTCCAACAAGCTTCATTGCAGCTAAAGTCTGGTTCACAAGACAAGTATTTTTTTTAACCTCTTTCCCTTTGAGCATCCACTACACATGGCTTGTTCTTGCTGTTTGCTTGTACTACGTGTTCAAGTGGAGTCGGCAAATTTCGCAAACTCGCCCGGTGTCTGGTGGCTAGCGCGCTTAGACGCTTATTTATGAGCATGGCCCATTGGCTCGGATATTTATTATGCTGGGCCAGTCATAGCGACAGCCAGTGTCGACCAGTGCACTCTAGAACTTGTACGTAGCAAGCATCGACTTGCATACATACTTGCATACATGTGCGTCTGTTGGCGCATTAAAGATTTCCTTGTTACCATAAAGTTTTACTGTGCATTCATGGCCCGATTGCCCAACGGCCTACACAGCAAAATCAGGTAACCTCAGCAGTTTTGGCTACTTGTTTTTATTTTTGCAGTGCTGTCTTCTTTTCTGCTGTTGATAAAGGAGGGGGGATTTTGCATTGTAAGCACACAACTGACATGTTTAGGTGCCAACCAGCAATGCAACAAACTGTTAACTTGTTGCCTTTGCATTGGTTTGGTGCAGCTCAGCTCAGTTTCAAGTTGCTTGCCTACTGGATGAATTAAAAGAGGGACTGGAGGTAATAAAAGACGTGCACACATGCATACGTCTATGTTTATATGGCTTTGATTGCTCAGATTTATTAATCGGATCTGGTATATAAGAAATTGTTGGTAGGGGAAAGTGGGGTAATGACGGCATAGTTTTCATTTAGCATCAAAACATATCCAAAAATTGATATTTTTGATCAAATCAGAGTTAAGAGCACAACTAGAACACATATGCTAATAAAGTGTATCGGCAGATTTAAAAAATTCTGATTTTAACTATAAAAAATTAGAATCTATAAAAAAAGTTGGGTTTTGTCATTTAGAAAAATGGTGGGGTAATGACGGCCACTCAAAAAAACCGATTAGAAATCGCACAAATATCAACACAAATCGCTGTGAATGCTGAATAAAGGCTCCGTGAAGAAAAACAAATGGAAATTTGACATTTTTGTAATTGTAACTTTATTGATAGCTCACAAAAAGCGGAAGAGAAACGAAATTGAAACATATTGAAAAAAATGCCTCAAACTTACAATACAACGACTGGGACTTGTGAGAATGTATAGTGCAGAATAGCTATACCGTCTAGAACGACTGGACAAGCAGTGGATCTCTTTAAATGGCATAAAAGGCCTCAATGATGAACAAATATCATCATGCGGATTCCAAAAATACTTCTTAATGACATGGCCGTCGTTACCCCACGTCTAGTGGCCGTCATTCCCCCACTGACCTCATTTTGCGCAAGCATGCAGTACAAATAAACTATGCAAGACACATGACAAATTTTACTTGATTTAGAAAGCTAATATCAATAGCAACATTTTAACATATTTACCTTGATTGTGTAGCTGAAAGTTTTGACGAAATAATCGATATTTTGAACACCTTATAAAACTTTCGAGTAGTTACGTATCGGCACTGATCTGGAACTACAAGTTATAATAAATCCACACACTTCAGCTTCTACTTAAAAACAAGCTTACGGAACAAGCTTTCTGTTACAGTAAACGGTTTAGACCTACGTCAACTTTAAGTACCAAAAATGGTGATGGCCGTCATTACCCCATGGCCGTCATTACCCCACTTTCCCCTACTTATTTTCCAATTTTTTTTATTTGAATCTAAATACTATGCAATCCAAAAGGACTTAAAAATACACGGGATATAATGTAGGCATGTAGTTTCTCTGCTTTGATACTCGGAACTTGTGTGGAAGATTAAAGTGCCAAAGATTTGAGTCATAAGAATAGAAACGTAGTATAAAACATTAAATCACAGTTTGACAGAAGTTTTTAACTTTTCAAAATGGATTGAAAGTCCGCCCTATCCCAACGAAAAGTTAAACAAATTAGTGGATAAACTAAGAAATAAGAAGAAAATATATGCCTAAAACTTTGCACGTTTGAAAGTAACTTGGCCCTTCTGTAAAATTTTAAAATCTAAAGCATGGGTTGTTTGATTGTAGAAGATTTGAGGTTTCCAAAATAGGTAGGAAGTCCTCACTATCCCAGCAAAAATTTAACTAAAGTAATTTTGAACGTTTGTAACAGCTAAAAGCCTGAAACATGGATTGTTTGATAGTATAAGTTTTCAGGTTCCCAAAATAAGTGGAAAGTCTGCTCTATCCCAACGAAAAATTAAACAAATTAATGGATAAACTTAAACCTGTCTGTAACCACAAATTATGAAGAAAGTAGATGCCTAAAACTTGGTACATTTGAAAGTAAATTTGAACGTCTGTAAAAGCTAAAAGTCTAACACGTGGATTGTTTGATAGTAGAAACTTTCGAGTTTCCAAAATTGGTCGAAAGACTGCACTGTCCTATCGAAAATGTAATCAATTCAGTAGACAAACTTCCAGCGCCTGCAGATTCCAAAGAAGAAGAGATAGATACCTAAAATTTGGCACATTTGAAAGTAACTTTTAACGTTTGTAAAAGCTAAAAGCCTAAAAGAAATATGGCTTGTTTGATAGTAGAAGTTTTGAGGTTTTCAAAATGTGCCATAAGTCCTCACTATCGCAACGGAAAGTTAATCAAGTCAGTAGATAAACTTTAAGTTCCTAAAGATTCCAAAAAAGAAGAGATTGATACCTAACATTTGGCACATTTCAAAGTTACTTTCGACATCTGTAAGAGCTAAAAACCTGAAGCATGGGTTGTTTGATAGTAGAAGTTTTCAGGTTTTCAAAATGGTTCGAAAGTTCGCGCTGTCCCAACGATATTTTAATCAATTCAGAAGATAAACTTCCAGCGCCTGTAGATCCCAAAGAAGAAGAGATAAATACCTACAATTTGGCACAGTTGAAAGTAACTTTAAAGGCCTGTAAAAGCTGAAAGCTTGAAATAGAAGAAGGAGAAATTTTTTGCTTTCCAAAAGGGGTCATAAGTTCTTACTATCCCAACGAAAAGTTAATAAAGTCAGAGGATAAACTTGCAGCGCCTGCAGATCCCAAAGAAAAAAGATGGAGGCGTAAAATTTGGAACATTTGAAAGGAACTTTGAACGTCTGTAAAAGTCCTCGCTATCCCATTGGAAAGTTAATCAAGTCAGTAGATAAACTTGAAGTGCCTGAAGATACTAAAGAAGAAGAGATAGATACCTAATATTTGGCACATTTCAAAGTTACTTTCGACATCTGTAAAAGCTAAAGCCTTCATCCATTGCTGCCTAATGAGTAAAAATTTACCCATGAAAATTGACTTTTTCAAAAAATCACAGAAAAGTTCGCGTGGTAGAGATATCTCAAAATCATTGATAGGGATGGTTGGGGTAAAGATGGAACTACCTAAATCTAGTGGAGGTCACCTTATGATTCCGCCATCTAGCTAGAGTTACCAGACTCCAAAAATTGTGAATTTTCCAGAGGTGAAAAATGTGGCGAAACGTGGTGACCTTAGAATTTCACAAAAATCTGCCTCCTAGCTCACCTGTAAACAATACAATTTTTGTTCACCTGTATAGCTGATCACTTCAAAAAGTACTGAAAAAAGCTACCATTGCTGCCTAATGGGTAAAAAAGTACCCAATGAATATCTCAGCAACGTGCAGAGATAGAAAGCTGAAATTTTTTTTTGATCATTCTGGGTCACCTCCAGGTCGTGTATGAAATTTTATCAAAATCGTATGGGCGGAACTTGTACCCGGCTTTGATGGGTTCAACTTTGCATGTTTGAATGAGACTTCGGAGGCCTGTAACTTCTAAGCTTTGAAAGCCAACTAAGAACTAAAGTTTCTTACTAAAATATGGAAAATTATTTCAATGCACATTTTAGTCAGCTGTGAGTGTTGCTCCGCCGATTCGATAAATAAAGCTCTCATGTCTAATCTATAAGTGGCTTCGAAAATTTTTTTTGTTAAAATTTCAGTTGGTATTTGATTTGGTCTACAAGGGACAGATTGGTTTCTATGCATAAGAGACAGATTAGACTCACACTACACACTTTTTTATATATATTTAATATTTGAATGTTCATGCGGTTTTATTTGGGTTTCTTATGACAGACGAATCGTTAGCATGTATAAACAAAATTCTATGATTGTCTGAAACACTCACATATTTTAAAATATTGTTGTTGTAATACCATAAAAATCATTAGTACCAGCGGTCATGAACTCCATAAAATTCGTTTGGAATAATTTAACAAATTAAACACTACCCACATATTGTTTTATGAATGAAAACTAAACGATACTTTATGTATTTCCTATTGAAACCGTATAGGTTTTGTGACAGATTAAGTGGTCCATTGAAGGCGCTTATCTTAATTACAACAAATATTGATGTATTTTTATGTGGACAACTATGAACTCACTGTTGAATGATTAGCAGTTCAAATGTGATGTATGAGATGCTTTTAAATACATTGAAAGCAAGCTCAAACAATGTGGTGAAATCAATACAAAACTTTTCACAAAATTCATCAAACAAATTGCTGTCAGTGAGTAAACTTTTTTACAGCAAACATTGATTAACTTTAATTCCCCCTAGACTAATACAAATTTGCATTCAAACTTTAGTTTAATGCGCTGCAAATTGCACTACAAAGCCTTTGTCTCTGGTGATTTAAACTCGAAGCGCTCAGCCCTGCGGCCATTGTTGCTGATTGGTTAAGACATAAAAATGCTGGAAACACGAGTAATGCAAGCAATTCACTGTGTTGCATTGGAAGGCAGCATTAATTGGAGAAAAATGCGCGTTAACTATTTTTATGTTGGCTGCAATAAAATTAAATGTTTGTTTGGAAAAATATAAAAACAAGAGAAAAGAAAAGAAGGAAAAATCGCCAAGCCGCTTTGAAGCCGTTTGTGAATTGGAGAACAAACAAGGCAGCAAGCAATAAAATCATCAAGCACAATCAACACGACTGGCTGGGGGCTGGGGAAGAGCGACGACAGTTGTGTGTTAGGGAAGAGATGCGTTGCTCATTAGGCACACAAGCGACAATGGGTAAACATGGCCCACACTCACATAGAGCTTCTTGCCATAGAAACCATGTGGGATGAGTTACTCGCACAAAAATTGTGACAACTGAGCCAACAACTGACATTTGTGGCACACCAAATTGTATGTTGGGCCATTAGAGCGACAGTTGTGCGGTGAAATTAGTGAAATGTGCGGCATGCAAGGGTTAAGTTGTCGGAAAGCTGCGACAGACAGGTAAAAGGTAGATTGGCTGATGTTGCTGGAACGCGCCCAATTTGTGTAATCTTTTTTTAATTCAATTTAATTTTTATGTTACCAGTGCTGCTCATGGTTTTAGATGGGTGGAGAGACATGAGACACAAGCAGGAGCGGCGACGAATAGGGTGTGAGGAAAAATGTGTGAGGACAAGCAAATCATTTCATAATCCAAATAGTAATGAAGCGCTGCTGGCAACAATAAACACACAAAGGTGTGAACAGTGTGAGATAACGCTGGCGGCAAATGGGATAAATTAAGAACAACAAAAACAATTTAGAAAATAAAAAATTGAAAAAAAAATTATTTTTTTGTTATAATTTTACTAAACAGTATTATTAAGATAAAAACATATGGAAAAATAAGTTTCTTTTTAAAGAATAATAAAAAAAAATAAAGAAAAAATATATAATAAAACAATTACAACAAAAATAAAAAAGTATCAGAATGATAAAAAACGATGATTTAAAAATTAAAAATTGATATTTAAAAAATAAATATAAATATATCCAAATAGCTTAAGGTCTAAATTAGATAATTTTAACAAAAAACAATCATACTTATTTTTTTAAAGATACAAAAACTATGGAAAAATAGCTTTCTTTTTAAAGAAAAGTTCAAAAAGTAATGATCAAACATGCAATAAAACAATTACAATAAAAACAAAAATGGAAAGTTTGAAAAAAAATTCTAAATTATAAAAAATACCAAGCATTTCCAGCAAGAAACCAAAACATAAAAAAAAATCAAAAAAATTCAAATCGGAAAAAAAGATTCCTCAGACAATGTCTGCTGAATGAAAGCAAAGCTGCAATCAGTTGAGCGCACGCAGCGGCACAACAAACCGCAGCTACGAAACGCACAACAACGATGCAACCAAAAAACATTTTTTAACTCATAAATTCAGAAGCAATAAAACTTTCAAGACAAATGCGCGAGCGGCCGCACGCAGCAAACGTAGACAGACACGCACACACAGCATTCGCCTCAATGCGCACCGAATGGCAACCAGATCACTGTCGACAACAACAACAAAAACGCTAACAACAATAGCAACAACATAACACTTATGGCACAGCCTCAACTTTGCCTGATCCGGACGCTGTTTGTGGCGACTGGGGTCTCTGGGGTTGCGGCCAACTGGGCCACACTGCGCTGCTTTGCTCGGATGTGTTGCTTGCGGTTTCAGTGTCAGTCGCCGGCAGTGCTGTGTGTATTTATTTATATTTTTTTTAATTTTTCAATTTTTTTTTCATTATCTTTCATATGAAAACACAGAAAGTGTGCGCTGCTTCACGGCAAATTATGTGCGGCATAAATCGTGAGCGCTTTCAACGCACTCGTCGAAGGAAGGTGGCGACCCGCTTGTGGGTGTTTTAGTGCTCCAAAGTGACGACATGTGTCATAATGCAGCTTTAATCATAATAAAACAATACAAAATCAAATAAATAATAAATTAACACACAAAGCAAACGAATAACAATTCTTGTGAAATGCAACAAAACAACAATAAAGTTCATTAAAACGTTGGTGAATGGTAAAAAGTTGGCAATCTTCAATTGCATGACGGTGTTTGTTTTTGTAATTTTCTAGCATGCATTTGTGTAAGTATGTTCCATCGATAAAGCATAAATGCTTTTGTAATTATTTGAAAATTTATGATTTGGTAATAAAAAAACAATCTTTTCGTAGAAGAGTGAAGAACCGTGCAGGCAGACAACACGAAAACTTGCAGCGCACCCCAAATGCTGATAGCAAAGACAGCATCCGTTGCGGGAGAGGGAGGAGAAGGGAGAACACAAGTGGCTGCTGGGGAGTCGAGTGGCTCAAGTTTCGGCCACTCTACACACCGACATCTGGTTTTTGTGTTTATTTTTTTGTTGTCTTTTTGACTGCCTTGGTTTGTTGCCTCCGAAGTGTGCACATAATTTTTATGTACCGTTTTGTTGCATTTTGTTGTGCTTGTAATGCAAAGTGCAGATACTTGTACAATAAATACCATACATACATAAACTTGTACATATATAGTCGCCTCAGAAAACGATTGTCGTATGTTCCATTGAGCCTAGTACTACATACGACACTTGTTTTCTGAGGCGACGATATGTATCTACTTTAAAATATATAAACATTTTCATTTTACATCTTTTTCCCGAAACTCAGTCAAACATTCAAGTTGCCATCGTCATATTTTCTTCATTGAAATTTTTACAATTTTTTATTGTCCAATTTTAATGACAATTTTTATGCGTGTAGCTGATAATTTGTATGCGTTTTTATGTCGCTTTATTATGTGCTAATGTTGCTTGCACAAATTGGTATTGAAATGCTTAATGTGACAGCGTTAATGTTGCTGTTGCTGTTGCTGATGATGATGAGAATGAAGTTGTTGCTGTGGCTGTTGGTTGTTTTGGTTGCTGTTGATGCACTCGTCGATAGAAATGTTGTGGTAAAGTGTACAACTCAAAGTCGACTAAAATCCATTTATGGCGTTAATATGAAAACAAGAAAATCTTGCAATGTTTGCGTTGACAACGTTATGAATTTTATGAAAAAAATGCATAAATTGATGATTTTTTTTTTTTTATTTGTATCAAGAAAACTAAGAAAATTCAAAAATTTTAATGTTCTTCAACCGGATCTCTACATGGAACTAACTCAGCATGGACAAATCTTGGATCTGACGCATAGGGGAAAGAGTATTCAAAGTTTTGTCTTCAATTTTCTATTCCCTCTCAACCTTTTTGTCTACTAAAAACAATGATGACCATTCTGAGCAGAAAATTGAAGAAAGATCTTCGCTATCCACGAGTTGCAGATAGGTCATCACTCAAATGGTGGAATGGTTGAACTCAAAAACTCTTAGGGAAACAGTGATCCCACTGATGGTATCAGTGAACATAAAGTGTTGCCTTCATCTCCAGAAATGTTCGAAGTCCCTAAACTGATGAAGAAATTAGTCCAAATGTAGGTAACACTCGGCTCAATTGCAAAATTATTATTTTTCTTTCTTATTTACAACTTTTTCTGTCATCTACAAAAGGTTCGAAACACGTTGACTAATGAAGAAATTTGTCTCAATGTAGGTGACGATTTAATATCGCCCAGTTCTTTATCATCTATCATTCGCTGCACACATTTTGATCTTTCGGCTTCTGGTGTTATTTTTTACCTTTGGGGATCTCCAACATAAATTTTACTTTTTCTTCTACTTTTACATAAAATTACTAAAACAATTCCATTCAAGAAGATTGTGAATTTTCAGTTTTTTGTTTAAGAAAAAAGTTTGCTTCATGGAAACTTGTTTTAAATAAATCAAAAGGCACTTAACACGCATTCGTCGTTAACAAAAAGTTACGAAAGAGTCGTTTGTCAAATCATCAAAAACAAACATCAAAAAATATCAATGCAAAGTAGTAGTTAAAAAGGAAAAGGGAAGGGAAGTTTATTTTTGTTTGTGTTTTGCCAGTGAGCCAAAATCTCATTCGATTTCGTGAAAAAATAAAGGCGCAATGACAGTTTGAATTCGGAAATTGTGTCAAATTGACACAAACGACGGATGCGTGTTAAAGTAGAGAAAAACTTGTTTTAAAAAATTTGTTTTAAAGAAATCAAACTGCACTTAAAGTAGAGAAAAACTTGTTTTAAAGAAATCAAAATGCACTGAAACTAGAGAAAAACGCTGTGTTCTTCATCATTATGGGGAAGTTTGACTGCTTCTCATACGCAATTTTCATTCCATCTCTCGATGTCAAAGTCTTCAAATGCTTGAAAATTTCTAAGGCAGAATCAATGGATCAATACATCAAAATTTTATCCCCAGCATCTCTTCATAGTACCACAACTAAACACAGCACTTTAAAAGACCTTAAGGATCATCAACTCAATCATTTTTAATTACTGTTTTGAATTTACTATACACGGCAAAAAAAACAACATGAAATTGTTCGCTTCACCCATTTTAAAAGCAAAATGCAAATTCGATGCTTCGCTGAAGCTGCTTTAATTGCTCGTGGCGAAATGCAATCGCATTAAATTTGGCCGCTTAATCTGAAAAGTAATCCGAATGGGTTTTTGGAAATTTTCAGAATTTCATGCTGCAGCGATTATGGTGACGCGCACAACAACAACAACAACAATATGCGGCATTTTGAAACGTTGTAGGAAAACAAGCGTTTATTTAAATAAAGCAAGAGCATTAAGCAAATAAAAATAAAAACGCACAACACGAACAACAACAACAAGTACAGAGTAACTGCAACAACGCAACAACAAAACTGTGAAATGTGAAATGCCATAACAAAAGTCAAATTAAGCGGACAGCAAATGTCATGAGCCCAAACGAAAATACGGATCATGCGAACGCAAAGCATATGGCAGACCGACAGACAGACAAATAGGCAGAGGCTCTGGCCGACCGGCAGACAGACAAAGAGACAGACAGACAGACAAACGCACCCGATGGCTGCAGTGACAGCTGAAACTGCACAGACGGCAGCAGACGGTGTTGGCAGACTAAATGGCAGGTTACTGCTGCCACTCGCCGTCAGCGGAGTCGAGTCGAGTTGAGTCGAGTCGAGTGCGGATTAAACTGTGCACTGCAACGATTGCTTGGCGTTGTTTGTGAGAGCGACAAATGTGCCACAAGCGCAACAAATGCGCAGCCAGACAATGACAACGAAGGAGGCGATTTGCTGCGGCGGCATTACAATTTCTCGAAACTAACGGCACTTTCGAGAAATTAATAAGTGAAGTCTATGCAGTACAATAAATAAATAAGCTAATAAATAAATCGCTGAATATATAATTAAAATCGATTGTTGCTGAGTGCGTTGTGCTTCGCACCCTTCGATGGAGCAACTGGATAGTGGGAGATTTGATGGGAGATTTGTGGTGCTTAGAAGGGGGCGTGGCTGCTGCAGTGCTATTAACTATATACGTGAGGGCCATTAAAATCAATGGGAACATTCACTATGGCATTAATGTGCAGTCAGTTGTCTGTCAGCTCGTTTGTTCGTCTGTGAGTCCGTGAACCGACTGGGAAGCATGAAACTTTCGAAGCTGATATATCAGAATGAAATTTCATGGCACTTATTAACTAAACTAAGAATTAGTAGAAAAATGGGTTCCGGTCCCCCACTTTCAAGCAGAGTTGCCATATAACATAATTTCTCAGAATACCAGAACTTTTTTTGAACAAAGAGAATGTTCTTGTCTTCGAAGAAGTTTGCAACTCGAAAAGTATGCAACATGGTCCTCAAACCCATTGTAGTTCATACCAACACAATTTTGTGAAAATTTTTTTAACACTTTTAATTAAAAATACACCATAAAACTGTCATAGCCAGAGTTGCCATATAACATCATTTCTCAGAATAAGAGAACTTTTTTTAACCAACACAAAGCGCCCACTTGAGAGTGTTTACAACCCGAAAAGTATGCAACACGCTCCTCAAACAGAGTTGCCTCAAGCAGAGTTGCCATATAACATCGTTTCTCAGAATAAGAGAACACTTTTTGAACAAAGAGAATGTGTTGGCTTGACAGAAGAAAACAACCCGAAAAGTATGCAACACTAATACAATTTTGTGAAAATTGTTTCTAAAAATTTTACATTAAAAATGCACCAAAAAACAGTCCTAACCAGAGTTGTCATATAACATCATCTCTCAAACTCTTATTCTGAGAGATAACCACTCTCAACTTTCCTTGAGCCAATACAAAGCATCCACTTGAGAGATGCTTACAACCCGAAAAGTATGCAACACGCTCCTCAAACTCATTCTGTTTCATAGTAACCCGTTTTTGTAAGCATTTTTCTCAGCATGTTTTATTAAAATATTACATATATAAATAATTTCCCTGCCGTAAATCGAATAAATAACGAAAGCATTTCAAAAACCCAATGTGACTCAGGTGTAGAGTATTAAAAAGTCGTTTGAAACCCACCACATTGCTCTTCTTATTTGTTATTTATTTATTTTGTGTCACACAGCAATGCTGCGAATTAAAATATTTCAACTTTTTGTCGCCGCAATCGAACTCAATTTATTTATTTATCGCCTTTTTGTGATTGAAAATTGATTTGAATTTGTAATTTTATTAGCTGTAAAAGCGCAACGAACGCATTTAAAGCATTTGTTTGCGGTAATAAAATGCAGCTGATCTCATTTTGTTAGCATCGAGCCGCAACGAAATTATTCAAACGAAATCAGATCGAAATGCGTTTTATGCTACCTCTTCTTCTTCTTCTTCTGTATCTTCTTTGCTGCTTATTTGAATGAAATTTTTCTTTGAGATGCGCCAGAAAGTGTTAAAGTTAACACTCGCCTCACATTTTTTTTTTTCGATGAATTTCTTTATTTGTTGTTGTTGTTTTTTTCTGGTGTATTTTCTATATCGGATGGAAGCGCATTAATTGAACTTTTGTGTTGTGTCATGCTTGTAGATTGATCTACATTTTGCTTTGTTGTTGTTGTTTTGACTACAGATTGAAATCAACACTTCTTGGTGGCTGACGGAGTGACGCTTGTGGTAGCGCCGAAAAGACATTTAACGGGCGCACGCGTCAATATGTGCGGCCACAGCGGCAGGCGGCAGCATCTGAAAGAAATTGTCGGTCGAAAAGCCGTTAAGCTGAGTGACACTTTGGGTGGCAGTGTGCGCGACAATGTTCTTCTTCATATCGTGTTTATTGTTTTCACAAATTTGGTATCTTTCGTCATTTTATTGGCACTGATAAAGAAAATTATGTGAACGTAAAAAGTATTGCACACATTCTGCATGAGGTGGCCATGAAATTGTATTCGTTGAATCATTTTTTGACAATCAAGTGGGTTGTCGAAGGCAAAAGACAGAAAAGGAATTGTATGTAGATAATATGATGTTCATTTGATGTCTCTCTGTCATTCAAGAAGGACTTGAAGGTCATCGTGTGGTGAAATGCGTAGGCCAAATGAAATTGGCACTTGGCAAGTTGGCGAAAATATGCTCATGCTTGGCATTTGTTTGAATATAAATCAATTATGTGTGCCCAGGGTCTTCAAGCATGAAAGCACTGCTACACTACACTAGCAATGAATCTAAAGGAATACAGAATAACTCGTATTGAAATGTGCAACTCACATTTTAACTCAGTTGATGTCAAAAATATATCAAAAAATCGGCTTTTTTGTCTGATCTGCCTTGTTTGATCATCTCAGAAATACTCAGAAATAGTGTTCAATTAATAACTGGGGATAGTTCAGAGTTAAACTGCTTTTATTTGACTATTAAATGTTTATTTTATATTAACTTTTCAACCTTAACGTTTTCTTAGATAGGAAGGTAAATATAACTGGCTGGCCAATGGATCACTCATTAATCTCTGTTGCGACCTTAGCGATAATAGATGGAGACCCATTTGTGAGATGTATTAGTAATTCAGGGCGCTTGAATAGAACTTTTGATGCAGGATTGACATTCCAACTATGTCAAATGTGTTATTCTGCAGTGGTTTGATCATCAAATGTTCTTTACAAGTTATACAAATGCTCAGAAATAATGCTCAATTAATGATTAGAGATAGTTTGGGGTCATAAATTGTACTAAACGGTAAAGAAATGTGTTGTCCTGCTGCTTTTTGACCATTAAATTTTATTTTTTTTGTTACTTGAGTACTTAAAAATCGTGTTCAATCAATAACTATGCATAGTTCAATCTCAATTGCAGACCATTTCTGCATCTGGATCATCATTATAAGTGGTTCAAGTTCGAAACATTTATATTAAATAATAAAAATATGAAACAAGTTAGTATTATTTGTTAATTGATCATCATTGAAAGTTGTTGAAGTACTCAAAACTGGATATTACATTCACAACTAGAGATGGTTCAAGGTCAATTGATCTCATGACTCTTGTTTGATTATCATCACTAGTAAAAGGTTATGGTCTTTAAACTTTCATTCCTATTTGATTACTTGATTACTGATACTCAATCTACGATTAGAAATTAGCTTAAGTTTGACTGACGCCCATTAATGTCACAAAAATTGTTGCTGTAGTCAAGCCTGATGTTCAATCAATAACTAAGGATAATTTAGAGATGATTGAAGAGTCAAAATTTCATAAGCGGTACAAAAATTTGATTTCTTTTTATTGTTTGATCATCAGGTCATTAACAAGCGATAGTTCATGGATGACTGACGCCTAACCTATAGTAAAATTTAATACAAGACTCTTGCTTGACCGCCAATGGTTCATTACGGGTTATATTAGATCAAACCATAATGTCTTATCAAGAAGTAGGGATAGTCCAGGCTCGATAGAACTCTGTTCCAGTTGTTTGATCTTTCATTCTATGTGGTTCAAGTACTAAAAATTTATGTTCAAACGATATTTTCAGAAAAATTAGAAAAGATTGATGATTTTATTGATTGATTGATCATTTTAAGGTGCTCATGTTTTACAAACTGGTATTCAATAGATAACCAGAACTAAATCAAGCTTGATTGACGGTCTTTTTTGTTGAAAAACAATAGCTCAGGGAAGTTTGACGTATACTGTTGTTGTTTGACCAGAAAAAGTTCGTTTTATGTTTTCCAATCAATAACTAAGAATATCCCAGATTTGATTGGTGATCATATCTGTTGTTGCATAATCGTAACACTGATTCAAGTACTCAAAAACTATGTTTTATTATACTTATGTTAAAATTTGATACCGTTGTGTGATACTGTTGCTGTTTGGCCTGAAAAAGTTCGTTATATGTTTTTTAAGTACTAAAAAATCATTTCCAATCAATAACTAAGAAGAGCTCAGATTTGATTGATGAGCATATCTGTTGTTTGATAATCGTGACACTCATTAAAGTGATAAAAAATTATGTTTTATTATGTGATGTTAAAAGTTGACTGGGATTGAACTAGTATCCGTTGTCTAGGCTTGATTGAAGTCTGTTCCAGTTTTTTTATCCTTCATTCTATGTGGTTAAAGTACTAAAAATAAGTAATAATTGATCATTTCATTCATTGATTGATCAATTTAAGGTCTTAAGGTTTCTAAAACTGGTATTCAATAGAAGACTATAAACTTCCTTAAACTCGATTGATGGCTTTTTTGTTGAAAATAAATAGTTCAGAAAAGGTTGATGTCTAAATTATAACATTTGTTGTTATACTCTTGTAGTTTGACTAGCAAAAGTTGGTTTTATGTTATTTAAGTACTATTCAAATTGTTCAATTAGTAACTAGGAGTAGCTCAAATTTGATTGATGACCATTTCTGTTGTTTGACAATCGTGAAAGTGGTTCAAGTCCTCAAAAATTTTGTTTTAATGAAGTCCAAACTACATTTAGAAAAAGTTGTCTGGGATTGAACTAAAAAGTTAAGCTTCCTGAAAATATGAGATTTTTTGTCTCACCGTAGGTTGTTGGAAGATAGTTGTTAGTATATAATTGTAGGAATATAATTGTGAAATATAATTTCAAGTAATAATTGGAAACGAATATGTTAAAAAATTTAAAAACCAAAAATTTCAATTCTTTCGTTACTCCTTTTATTCCTTTACTACTTTTTGAAAATTGCTTTGATACTCGAAATGCTTCAATAAATTTATTATGCTTTCAACATTTCAGCCAGTTGTACATTCTGCTACTTCATCTTTGGTTCACCCTCGACAGTGCGCTGTGGCCTAAACGTCAAATCGACGACTGCCACATGCTTCTTGGCATTTTTTTTCTCCTACACACTCGAACAGTTTGTTTGTGTGCTTTTTGTCTGTGCGCCTGCTTTATCCTTTTTATTATAAACAATATTTTTCCATACTCTGTTGGCCCTTTTCCACTCGCTCTCTATCTGTCTCTCTCCATCGAAAGGGCTTTGGTCTCTTCGTCGTCGTCGTCGTTGTCGTCGTCGCAGTGCAGCTAAGTGCCGCTGTTGCTGTGTCATTTTGCATGTTTATGGAATGTCTTAAAAGATTTTAATCTTATTCAAGTAGCTAGCAACGTGCTTCGGTTGCTTTGCTGTTGCCTCGACTCAACTCGACTCGAGTCGACAGACACATCAACATTTTTATTTGGCAAGAACTGACAATTTTTTAAAAGCATATACGCGTAATATGATTTATGAGCGTGTTCCATGCTTTTGCTGCTTCTTCTTACTTTGCATCTTCTTCTTTTTATTGAGCTTCATCATGTAAGCATGTGAAATGTACTTGGTAGACAAATGTTAAGTAAATGCTTAAAAGCACCCAAGTAAAGAGAGTGAAACACACACACACACACTTACATATTTTCAGAGAAATATTTTCGAGTTATGAAAAGATTTACACTAACTCCTGCTCCACTGTTTGAACGTAATGTACGTAAAATTATTTAAATAATATGCAGAAAAAGAAAATAAATAAATGAATAAATAAAGCTTGCTTTCATTTTGATAAAAGCTTGTTGTGTATTTTTGTTAGGTGCTTAAGTCTGTAAGCAGTAAACAGTGAAAAAAATTACAAAATTACAGCAAAGGCTAAGAGAAGTGTGTGAAGTGTGCTGTATGAGCAGAATGAGAGCGTAGAAAAAGGTAGTTGACAGTCAAGGCTAATAGTCACACAAAGTGGATACGCAGTATTATGCTTTCAAGTGGCACTTTCGACAACTCCAGTTAAAACTTAGCTTGAATATTGCTTGGTTTTAGAGTGCAATGGAATTTGAGCGGAAAATACTTAGTTGAGCTATGAGAGTGATGTGGTTATACGAAGAAGGATGTGGTGTACTGAGGAGTAAGTAAGTAATGAGTTATGTCCAGTTAAGTAAGTAATTAAGTAAGTAGGTAAGTGGGTAAGTAACTTAGATCAGTGCAGAGATTTTCTACAAGGCTTAAGTTTAGTATTTGTATTACTCGTACTTTGGTGGTTCATTGTGTTACTTTAGGACCATGAAACGTCTTCCTCAGTATAGAGAATAAGCATTTCGAACATGACAACTATTCTGTATACTCTGTAAGACTTTGAAGGGTCTTACAGAGAAACAATGAAACGCTTGTGTAATTCTTGTAGCATATCTTAGCTGAGAAGAAAACTAGACGCATTCATTCTGTTCAAAAACGTCATTTTGTAAAGAAGAGGTCCTTCAAATAACCTAAGCAATAACAACACTTTAGAAGCGGCCATTGTTAGGACACCGTTTGACATATTAATGATCCATTTGAATCTACTTCCAGCTGACTTATGATTCAAGGAGCAATTTATGATTTCCTAACTTAGCTTAAGTTAGTGACTTGTTTTTAACAAGAGCCACTAAATACTTAGTAAAAAATTACTCTGATCTCACAGAATACTTTCTCTCTCTTTCTCTCTATTCACTCTAACTACTATAGTTTCCTTGAAATAAGCAAATTTCTTCTCAATTCTACATAAATCTAAAAAGTACGCATTCTTGTTGGCCTATAAACAAATGACTTTTGACCCCACAAAACGCTCAATGACGGCGGCAAAGCTTAACTCCTTACAACAACAACAACAAAAGCAATAACAACAATAACAACAAAAAGCGAGCGCAAACTTTTTGAACTCAATAAATCGCCGCCACGAACGATGAACTCGAACTGCATCCAACTCAAATTCAAACAATTCAAATTCCAATCAAGCATAATAAACGTACGCACTTTAGAATGGCGCGAAGGAGCAGGGTGGGCGGAGCATCTGCAACAAAAAGCACCAGTAGCTGCAGCACACATACACACACACAGACGAAAACAGACACACAAAAGTATCAATTTGGGAACTCAACTCCTCAATTCCTCAATTGAAGCCAATTTAGCTAATCATTCGCTATTATGAAACGCAGCCGAGGAAGCTTAAAGCGTAAAGTCAACCCGAAAAAAAGAAACACGCCATGTTGCGAGCGCGCGCACGAGTGGAGCGACAGACAGACAGAACAAAAGTCGCAACGACAGACAAGCCGCAACAGCAACAGCAGCAGCAGTAGTCGAGATGTTGTCGCTCGAAGGCAGAGCGGCAGCGGAGCGCGTGTTGTTGTGCTGCGGTGTTTCAGAGTTGCAGCGGCTTTATGCAAAGCCGGCGCCTGGATGCGGCACAGACGTCAGGTTGCTTTGAGCGACAGGCAGCTGAATGAGCGCAAAATGCTAAGTGGGGGTCGGAAAAAGTTGCTACTGTTGTTGGTTGTTGCATCGGTTGCTGTAGTTTGGTTGCTTGCAAATTGCAATGCTTTTGAGATGTTTTGCTGCTTGATGGCATAAAGCAAGTGTGGGTGTAGTGTTGGAGAGCAGAATGGCAAAGGAGTGAATGGGAGTGGAAATGAAAGCACACGTGAAAATAATTGATGAACAGGTGAGAAGTGAAAAAAGAAAGTGTTGGCAACGTAAAATGGCTGTGAGATGATATACTCGAAAGTGAAAATGATTTGTGGTGATTTGACAAAAGGGGCGAAAATTCTATGAAAAGGGGTAATGATAATTGTTGTTGTAATAGCATATTGACATTTTGATGGTAAATCGTATATGATATCGTATATGATAATGGTATTGATAATCGTTGTGGCAGTGATATTAGAGCTAAAAAAATTTGTAATGGTTGTTCCATTTTCTACTAAAAGAAAGACTCTTTTCGGTGAGTTCTTCCACGACAACCTGGAGGATCTACTCGACAATGCTATACACAGCCTACACAGCTTCCTAGAAGTTCGCATTAGCTCTTTTTTGAGTAGATTTTAGTCCCTCAACGCTGGTCCTTGTTGACCTACGTGTGCTGCCTTCGGAGTAGCCAGAAATTTTCCTTTTCTCGACACTTCAATTCCTTCTTTCTTGTTAAATTTGTCCAAATTCTTCGCTTTTTTCTTAGTTCTGTCGTTACTGATTTTGACTGATAATTTTTGTCGTTGCTAACTTTGACTGTTCCGTTTACTGTTTGCGCATTCACTTGTGCCGCGCTGATGCAGTTGTCAGTTGTGTTGGGTGCATGTGTGTGTATTTTAAGCATTTTTATTGCACTAAATGTTGCATGTTGCGCGTATCCCGTGGCGTGCGTGTTGTGCGCGTTGTTTTCTTTCACGTTTTCTTTTTGTGCCACTTTGCGCGCACTTTTCAATGACTGAGCGTGCATTGTGTGCTCGATGCGATTTGCGTTTTGCATTTTACTAGGGCGTGTTAAGTGTTTTTCATTTTCCCTATTGCCTCCCTCTCTTGCCCAGCTTCAACCATCACGATTGCTGCTTGCTTGCTGGTTGATTGAGTGCGCCACCGCTGCGTCCAGTTGTGCCACTATTTACACCCATTCGGCAGCACTTGGGCGACTTGCCTTTTATTTGAATAAATGTTACACCAAATGCTTGCATACTTGCCACCACGCGCCCTCGCTACAATCGCACCCCCGCGCGCACACAATTAGGCATGGCTGCAGTTTTGCTAGCAAATTAAAAGTTAAATGTTGCGTGCAACATGTACCCGCCGAATGTCGAGGGATACGCAGATTTATGCGCTTGCTCGCTGCCTGCCGCATCCAGTTGCAATGCCACATTATAAACTCACACACACACACACATACACACACAGTCACACTGGTAGGGAGGCGCAATCGTACACCGCAGCCGTGACGCCGCATGCAACGGCGCGCCGCTGGTGCGGCTCAATTAAAAGTGTTTGCTGTTGCAAGGCAACAACAACACAGTTGCCGCGCCGCAGTCACTCGGGCAGGAAGTGCTCATCTTCATTGCCATCGTTCATTATGTGGATGGGTTTGTTTGTTTTCATTCATTTCGTTGCGCCACATTGTTCCACCGCGCGTCTCAACTCTTTGCCACCAAACAAAACTGCAGAAAATCCCTTAAGCGTCTTTCGGTTACACTTTTGTCGCTGTCGCAAAATTTCGACTTTATTTGCACAGTTTTTTTGCTGTTCTACGTGGTGGTGTCACTGCTTTTGTTGTTGTTGTTTTTGTTGCTTTTGTTTTTGGCGAAAATTCAACTATTGCGATTTTACTTTGGTCCCAAAGTGCCGATGTCTTCGCTGCTGTGCGGATTTTCGGTTTTATCGGCTGTTGCCGGTCGCTGCTCGCTCGGTGAGTGGCTCACTTTGGCTGTGTATGTGTATGTGTGAGTTTGTGTGTATGTATATGTGTGTTTGCTGTACTACGAGCATGCTGCTGCTAATTAAATATCTATGAATGGCGGTTTTCATTTATTTGCATTCGCATTCGAGTTTCTTGGCTGTTTGCATTTGTGGGTTGTTTGCACTCAGCATGGCGGTGTGTGTTTGTGTGTGTGTGTGTGGGCTCTGTGTGTACGCGCGAGTATATTAGGATTTTAATTTAGAAATTTAAATTGGTACAGGAAATCGCTTGAATTCTGCATTGAGTGAGTGCTTTATGGATTAAAGTGCCGCGTGTGGCACTAAAAATAAAATCGCCGCCAATTTTGCCATTTTTGGAGCATAGAACATGTTGAGAGCATTGGCTGGAAACTGTGTAGTTTTCTTTATTTAGGTTTTTATTTCATATGAAAAAATACAAAAATCTATTACAAGATTTTCTGCAATTTTTGGTGGAATGCTGAAGAGGTAAGTGACCTTTTAAGGAAGAAAGAGAATTTGAATAAGTGGACTTCAGTGAGGTAAGGGACAACTCCACAAATGGCTGACTTTGATATTAAGTTGACCAGCTTTTCTCTTCACTTTTACGAAGCCAGGAGTCTCCCTTTACATGAAAGAATCAAAGAAGTACCGTGGAGTTTAAGAAGTGGCCTACTCCAAGAATCTGCTAGTAGAAAAAGCCTTCAACCTTCCAAATCTCTCTATTGTCCTTGGCCAGCTCTCCTCTTCACTTTTACGAAGCCAGTAGTCTCTCTGTCCATGAACGAATCAAAGAAGTACTGAGGAGTTTAAGCAGTCACCTACTCCGGGATCTGCTAGTAGAAAAAGCCTTCAACCTTCTCTCTAGTGTCCTTCAATTCGAGGTTAGTGACCTTTTAGCAATTAAAATTAAAGAAGAGAAAGAATAAGCGGACTTGAGTGAGGTAAGAAACAACTCCACAAATGGTTCTGACTTTGATATTAAGTTGACCAGGTCTTCTCTTCACTTTTACGAAGACTCAGGAGTATCACTGTACATGAACGAATCAAAGAAGTAATTAGAAGTTTAAGAAGTGGCCTACTCCAAGAATCTGCTAGTAGAAAAAGCCTTCAACCTTCCAAATCTCTCTGGTGTCCTTCAGTTCAATCAATTCAATCCCAAGCCAGGAGTCTCTCTGTACATGAACGAATCAAAGAAGTACTCTGAAGTTTAAGAAGTGGCCTACTTCAAGGATCTGCTAGTAGAAAAAGCCTTCAATCTTCCAAATATCTTTTCTATCCTTCAGTTCAATCAATTCAATCCCAAGCCAGCAGTCTCTCTGTACATGAAAGAATCAAAGAAGTACTGAGGAGTTTAAGCAGTCACCTTCTCCAGGATCTGCTAGTAGAAAAAGCCTTAAACCTTTCCAAATCTCTCTAGTGTCTTTCAGTTCAATCAATTCAATCCCAACATGGTCTCCAGCCATGAATAACCCCGCATTTCTAGTCATAATTAATCTATGCCAAAAACCTATGCCATGTCGCAAGTGAAGCCCAAATTCCTTCACTCAAATACCAATTAATTTAATTCAACTCAAAAGACTTTTTCAACTTCAACTTGTGTAAAAAACAAAAACAAAACAGTTAAAAATAAATGCACCAAGTTTGCGGACACGCCTTAAAGCAGGTGATTTTTCTTCGGTACGTTTCGCTGCGCAACGAATCAACGCCAACGAAATGAGATTCAAAACTGAAGCAAACGGCGCAAAGAAAGCGAAATGTTGTCTTTTGCTATTTTTATTTAATTTTGCCATTTTCTTGGCTGCTCGTAAATTGTCCCATTGGGAATTTCGCTGGCACGAAACGCGAAACGCTTCTTTCGAAAATAAATTGGGCCGGGCATAGCATCGAGCGTCGGCGAGTCGCTGCCTTGGGGCGTGCCCAACGCGCCACTGGCTGTGCGCACATGTATGGAAATGTTTTAAATTTAGTTTAACAATCTAATGACATTTAGGCGCACGTCCGCTGCGCTGTTCTCTCATTCGCCCTGCCGCACTGCCAGCGCCTTGGCTGCACTCGTTGGCCATGCGTCGGTTGTGCTGCTGCTTTGCGGCCATTAGTTGTTTTTTACTTTAATTTTGTGAATTTATTACAAATAATTTATCAATGTTGTAGCTTTCGGTTGTCGTTGCTGCCACTCTCTGTTGTTGTTCTTATATTTTGTTTTTGGCATATTTGTCTGTGTGGCATTACTAATTGGTGATTATGAGCGGAAATTCCAGTTCGCCTTTCCTGCGCGCATATGGCACAGTGGGCCGCTTGCGCGTGAATACTTTTCGGCGCGGGTGGAAGATTTATTTATACATTTTGTTTGTGTGTGTGTGTGGGTGCCAGGAATTTCATGGAATTTCCAGTCTCTTGTGCAAGTGACTGAAGTTTGCCTGATCTTCATTGCACGGCAGATTGACGACGCTGTAACCAACCGTTCGGTGGCGGCATAAATTATTTATTTCTTCCGATTACACATTTTTAAATGACGTAATTTTTCGCTGATGTTGAGGATAATGATTTGTGTGGCTGAATGTGTGTTAGTGGTGCGAGCCAGGGGAATTCAGTGCGTGCTGGTGAGCGCAGTCAAAGTCTTAGACCGGTGTGTATTGGGGTCGTGCATCGATTTCGAAATCGTATTGGTTGTGAAATTATGTAAAAAATGTGGGTCAATTCCTATGGGGTTTCGAAAAATTAATGTTAATTGAGAGAATATTGAGAAAACTTTTTTTTGAATGAAATGTTCACATTTTTTGTGTTCAAATTTTAAGTTTTAGAATTTTTATGTAAAACTTGTACTGTTCTACATGGACTTTAACTGTTATAAAATTAATTGTTTAGTAAAAATAAAAAAAAATTAAATAAAATTTTAGTGAAAAGAATTACATATAACTTGTTTAAAAACATTTAGTTTTTAATGCGAATCAATTAATTTGTTTAATGGTTTAAGTAAAAACCATACATTTTTTATAAAAGCCATTAGTTCTTTATAAGAAAAAGTAGCTTTTTAACAAAAAATATTTAATTTTAAATAACAAAGAATTAAATTGTTATTAAAGATTTTCTTTTTTCATTATTAAAAAGTAAAAAAAAAATTTTTTTGGGAACAATTACATTTTCGCTGAAAGAAAATAGTTTTTATTTGTTTTTTATTAATTATCTTTTTTTTATTTTTTATTAAAATTCATACATTTTTCATAAAAACCATTAGTTTTATATAAAAACAAGTAGTTTTTTTTTTACAAAATTTATTTAATTTTGAATAACAAACAATTAAATTCTTATTACAAACTTTAAATTTTTTTATTATTTATGTAAGTGTTAATAAAAAAATTATTTTTTAGATTTTTGTTGAAACAAAATAGTTTTTAAACGAAAGTCAAAATTTTTTTTAAAACAACAAACAACAAAAAAAATAATAAATATTTTTATATGAACCAATTATTTTTTTTTATTAAAAAGAATAGTTTTGTATTACAAAATATTTAATAATATATTTCAGTTTTTAATGAAAACATTTTTATAGAAATAAATTAGTTTGTTATTAAAAACGATGGTTTTTTCCACGAAATTATTAAGTTTTTAATAAATAATACAAGCTTTTTATTAAATGAATAATTATAAATAAAAAATAATTTTGTTTGATAGAAACAATTAATTTGCTTTAAAATTAAAAAAAAATTATGAATAAAAATCAACCATTTTATAATAAAAACAAGTATTTTTTATTAAAAAACAAGTTTTTAATCAAAAATATTAATGAGAAAAAAATCGTTGTTTACTAAAGAATAAATTATATTAAATTTGTTATCAAAAACTTGTTTTTTAACCCATTAAAACCTGACCCCAGAAGGGCTTGTGCGATTTCCATAAAATTGTGCACAATCTTAGTAATTGACCTAATCAAGAAAAAAAATCAAGAAAATAATTCATACCCCCACCCCCTGAACCAGGAGGGTACGTTGCGCAAACGCAATTTGGGCCTTAGTCACATACAAAACATAAAATTAAAAAAAAAAATAATTTTTTTAAAGTTATTTTTAAAAAGTTTAGCATTACAAAATGCAGCCCACAAAGGGATTTTGATAGGTTTGAAGAATAAGTATTTTTAATTGAATTTCAAAAATTCCCCAAAAAAAACCTTTGACTTTGGATCGAAAAAAAGATATGAATATTTAAAAAATTTTGAAATTTCAGTATGGCAGAATCTAAAACGATCAATTCGAATCCAACTCTACCCATTTTCAAGTCTTATATCTTTATGAATTACTTAATGTAGCGAAATTCCCAAACGTTGCGCAAACGCAACGCTCAGGGCTTAATGGGTTAAGGGAGAAATGGTTTTTTTTTATTTAGAAAATAAAATAAATAAAATAAAATAAAATAAAATAAAATAAAATAAAATAAAATAAAATAAAATAAAATAAAATAAAATAAAATAAAATAAAATAAAATAAAATAAAATAAAATAAAATAAAATAAAATAAAATAAAATAAATTAAAATAAAATAAAATAACATAAAATAACATAAAATAAAATAAAATAAAATAAAATAAAATAAAATAAAATAAAATAAAATAAAATAAAATAAAATAAAATAAAATAAAATAAAATAAAATAAAATAAAATAAAATAAAATAAAATAAAATAAAATAAAATAAAATAAAATAAAACAAAATAAAATAAAATAAAATAAAATAAAATAAAATAAAATAAAATAAAATAAAATACAAAAAATTAAATAAAATTATATAAAACTTCAAATAAAATAAAATTGTTTAATATAAAGGTTTTAATAAATTAAATACTCCTATTTGAACTGTTTTCTTATAAATGTTCGAAAACTAAGCTCTGTAAAGCAAAATAATAATTTTAAGTAAATAATAAATTTTAGTTCTGGTAGTTTTTTGATAAAACAAATCTCACACAGTATATGCTGACTCGTTGTGCCTAAAAACATCCAACAAACCTATTTCTATACATTCCAAAGAACATTTTGTGCCTTCGAAAACTATTTTACAAATCTACACTAAATGGCCCACTCAATGGTCGATGCGACAAACTGAGCTTGACTTGTGAATTGTCTACAAAAAAATATTTTCGTTTTTCGATTTTCAATGTCATAACTTCAGCTTGTTGGTACAGTTTTGTCGGCACTCAGGTTTTTTGCATTGCACGGCACAAAGCAAAACTTTGGCCACAGAAGCACAACGAAGCAATGAAGAGAAAAACGACTAAAACTAGCAAATCCTCAACGTTGTTGCCACTTTGTCGTCGGTCACTTTTGGCGCCGTTTGCCGCACGGTTTCCAATTTAATGGCGGCCACACTTTAAAAGCATTTAAAGTCGTCTGGGCCAACTATGACTGCGGACTACGTTCAAGCACACAGCACGCAAACTTGTGCACCAACAAACGACAGCAACAACAATGTCCCGAAAAAAAACTGCATTGCAATTTCCGTACAGACGCACACATTTTCCGGCCAACCAAAATAAAAACCCTAACCCTACTAAAAGGACGCAATCGAGATGGGCTGCGGAGGACGTGCAGTGGGCGCTTGCAGCACGCAAAGCACAAAATTCAATTCTCAAACTAAATTCAACGAAAATTGCACCGACAAAAAAAAGGACTAAAATAGAACAACAAAAAAATTGCGAAAATTGTATTTGGCAAACGCATTAAACTTTCATTTTTCTGTCATAGCAGGATAATGCAGCAGCCGAAAGGACGAGTTCAGCGCACAATCAACACAGCATCAACACACACACACACATGCATAGCGCCCAACATAGCAACGCGCACTGCAAATGCATTTCGAATCAAAGCGAAAGTTCTGGCATGAAAGTTTGACTTTTTTGCCATTTTTTGGACTTTCCAAACTTTTTTTTGCTCTTTTGGCTTTTTAGTTTTTCTACATATATATATTTTTTTCATATGCAATTTTGTGCTTTTATTTTTATTGCATTTTTGAGTCGGAGCAAAAAAGTTTTGCTATGAATTCGAGCTGTTGGGGGAGGTGTAAAAAAATCGCATCACAGCAATCAAAAAGTGATGCCGCACAATAGAAAAGTTTTCACACAAACGAACACATACACACACACACAAAAAACCACCAACACCGACACACTTAAAGTGAAAAAATCGTTTTCCGCTTGCCTCAAAATATATCAAAAAAACTAAAAAAAAAGTTGTTTATTGATGCAGCGAAATTATGAATTATGACAGGCAGAGTGAAAGGTGAAAGAGTAGAGAGAGAGCGAGATGAAATGAACGGAAATGGCTTGCCAAAAGTATACAATAAAATAATTTAGCAGGCGCCCAAAAAGCGCGTGGAAGATGGCCAAAAAAACTTGCCAATGCATAAAGCGTGTTTCAGCGCCCAAAAGTATGTTAGCAAAAAAGTTTAATTTTTATTTTTGTGACTTTTTCAGCAAAAAAAAACAACATGAAATGTGTTTTTTCTTATACGAAATCGAGGTCAATGCGTTGTAATGACAATTTGCGTTCACTTTTTCATTTGCTTTATGGCAAAATTTTTCTCACAAATCATTTCTGGCCGCAATTTTTCTACACATTTGTGTTCACAAATTGACTAATGCGACTAATGCTGCTGTTGTTATTGTTGTTGTGTTAAAAGTTACCAACAAAAATTGTGTCCAGCATTTGGACAAAATTTCATATTTGCGTGTCAGAATCAATGAAAAGCTCATTCCATTATTTTCAGACAGACAAAAACCCAGCAAAATCTAATACCACAAGAAAAACATTAAAAACAAGTTGAGCACAGAAGTAAAAAATATATATAGAATATTTATTTCAAATAAAAAACCCAAAAAGGGAAATAATTAACCTAAAATCTGTGCACAGCGAGAGCACAAAAAAAACTAAACACGACATCACAACAATTGCACAAATGAGCACAAATATTGCTGCTCATATCTGTCTAATGTCTCACATGGGTCTTAACAACAACAAAACGAACACGAACGAATAAAAACGCCAACAATAAAATGTGAATACGACCGCAAACAACAGGAATTATTTGTTTGCTGTGGTAATTGTAAATTTTGCTAGCGTGTCAAAATATCATTCAGTTTCAACTCTACACGTGATGAACATCCCCTGGTCTGCTTGAATGCCAGGTAAGTGCCACACATAGATAGACACAAACACACACACACACAGGCAGACACACAAAATCATAGCGGCGCTCATTTGAAGTGCCCAGTAGCCGCAGCAGTAGCTACAATATTTTATTTCTCATATATACAGCAAGTTTGATACGTTTTTTTGGTTCAATCATGAATGAGGAAAAGGCACTAAAAGGTCTGTTCAAACCAAAAAAAAAGGTCATCATTATTATTTGAGGTTTCATGCATTGTGCCTGACAAAGTAACTCGCTCATATTTTGCCGTCCACAAAATGCACGAACTGCTCTTTGCCCTCGTCGAACTGTGAAAATGAAGTTCGAGCAACATGTATGTCGCTTTTTACCAACTAATGTCGGTGTAATCTGAAAATAATTTCATGTAAGCACGAAAATTTCCACACAAGTTCTTTCTATATGATTTTTGTCAGCAAAAAAACTATAATAAATGAATAAATGGTTATTGCTTAAATGACTAGAATCTCTGATAATAAATTTTAAATTTGCAATAAATTGATTTTGGTTGTTTGGTGTCAGTATTCAGTGCTCCGTTCAGAACTCCATAAAAAATTTGTAAAATATTTATTAATTATTATTTTTTCATGTCTTTATGTAATTTGCTTATGTCAGTTTTATCATTTATCGATTTGTTTATATTTTTTTGTTTTAAATGGAGTGTTAACTTTATACTGAAGAACGGAGATCAAATAGAACACATGAATATGTTGAAAAGTTTCTGTACTGGGAGCTGGGCTAGAATTCCCCAAAGAAAACAAGGATCGACAGATATACAAACTTGGAAAACAAGTAAATTTACTGCAGCTTAAAATTTCCAGATCTAGTAAACGAATGGATTCAAACTGGATGTTTCAAACTTACGGACTGACGTATATGTCCCCAGATTTCAAAAATCCTTCCCAATTGAAAAATTCTTCCCCATGGGAGACCAAGTAGATTCACTGCTGCTCCAGGTTCTCAAATTTGACATAAGTATGTATCGAAAGTGAATGGTAGTGGTATCTTAGGGACTGACGTATATGACCACAGATTTCAAAAATCCTTCGCAATGGAAAAATGTTTGCCTATGGGAGAACAAATAGATTCACTTCTGCTCCAGGTTCCTAGATCTTGTAAACGAATCGGTACAAACTGGAAGTTGGAAGCTTAGGGACTGACGTACAGATTTCAAAAATCTTTCCTTATGGGAGAACAAATAGAATAGAACTCCTGCTGGTTCCTAGATCTTGTAAACGAATCCAAACTGGAAATAAGAAGCTTAGGAACTGGTGTGTATAAACCCAGATTTCAAAAATCCTTCCCAATGGTGTCATCTACCCTACGGGAAAACAAGTAGATTCACTACTGCTGTAGGTTCTCAAATTTGACATAAGTATGTATCGAAAGTGAAAGATGGTATCTTAGGGACTGACATATATGACCACAGATTTCAAAAATCCTTCCCAATGGAAAAATTCTTCCCTATGGGAGAACAAATACATTCACTCCTGCTCCAGGTTTCTAGATCTTGTAAACGAATCCAAACTGGAAGTTGGAAGCTTGTTCCCAAGAATATGACCCCATATTTCAAAAATCCTTCTTTACGGCAACGAACAAATAGATTCACTCCTGCTCGAAATTCCTAAATCTTGGAAACGGTTCGATCCATATGGGTAGTTAAAATTTTAGAGACTGACGGATATGGCTTCAGATTGCAAAAACCGTTTCCTTTTTAGAAGATAACTACCACCTTCGACGCCTTAATTCCATTGGGATATACACCAGAGTATCTCCGTTGTCTCCGACAGCCAATTAGCTAATGAGCCTTTTTTGAAACATCCTACTCGGTATTTTACAGCCAGTTCGAGGCATTGATGAAGGTCAGAAAATCGCTACACTTCCTGCTACAGGGTTCCTAGGGTTCTCATCATCCTTCGTGCTAAGTTCCAGAGAGAGAAAGAGTGAAAGAGAGAGACAGTCTTCGACAGAAAACTTTTAGGGCACATGTTCATGTACTATCCGAGCCTCAAGTGACCCTAAACGCTCTACAAGCCTTCTCAAGCATTTTTATCAAAACTTGTTAGGAGTCTTTTGACTGAACTGGGAGGCTGTATAGTTTGAACTGAGAGGCTGTATAAATTAAACTGGGAGGCTTTATAGATTTATACTGGATCCCATTTATACTGGCGACCGTCTGGTCGCCCAACCATTCTGTGGACTGCCTGCCCAGATGTTATGTACAAGAATCTCTAAGGAAATGGGAGACTAAAATTTTGTTGAGCAATGGAATAACCAAAAAACTCCTCATGCCAAAGAAGCTCTGAATTCTCATTGTACATGGGTATCAAGTAAATAAAATTATAATTTGCTCTTCATATGTCGTCAGAAAATGCAATCAAGAACCAGAAACTTCCATACATGTTCTCTGTGATTGACCTGAACTCAGCAGAAAAACATTTCCTCAGTTAGGGATGTCAACTTTAGCTTCGAAGTAGATCTGGAACGCCAGAGAGTGCCAAAAGGCCTCAATCTAGAGCGCTAAGCCAAGGCTCCAAAGATCACTTCTGCAGCCTCATTCAACTCACTAAGTACAGAACCATAAAAATAGATTAAGCACGTGGAAATTTTGAGCACATGTTGTAATTTCATAATGTTGGCAGAGGTGTCTGTTGTGACTTGTGACATATAAATTGATTCTGAATAGGTTAAACAACAATAATAATAATAATAACAAGCAAGGCAATCTGTAATATTCAAATTATTCAATGTTCAACACTAAATTCGAACTCATATGCCCCAATAATGTGCCACCTTTTTTCAATAACACGTCACATGCGATTTAATCAAATATATTATGCACACTTTTCATTTTTCCAAAGGCCCAAAGGGCATATTTTTGTTGCCAGCACGCAGCATGTGTCACCAAACCGCATACACGGCATGTTTTCAACAAAAC
The DNA here is from genome assembly GCA_963971225.1 of Melieria omissa. Lineage (NCBI taxonomy): Eukaryota > Metazoa > Arthropoda > Insecta > Diptera > Ulidiidae > Melieria > Melieria omissa. Next base: position 22,599,432 of record OZ020268.1, read on the forward strand.
TGAGGCACAGCAGCCGAACTACTAAAATAAACTATACCAATATTTGCCAAGTTATTTAATGTAAATATTTGCTTCAGTTTGTGCTATGGTTGAATGTGATTTTTCCATGCATGCAAATAAACTGTTCACACTGGCTGAAACTATTCCAATTTTATGCCGCTTCGAAGCGATGACATTAGCCCCGGCTGCGCGCTGATTAAGTCGAGATAGAAATCACGGTCAGGCTGTGCGCGCGGCATAGCAGCTGTGATGGAGGTTAATGGCGCGACGGTTCGAAATTGAAATTGAGGGTTCGCTGACACTGCCGCCGTCGGCAAAGGGCAGATGTTCGTCGTCCTGGTCGTCCTGTGTGTTTGCAAAGGTGCGCTGTGCGGTTCAATTCATGTTCAATGCGTGCATTTCGTTGGCAGGGTGACAGCATAAATGGCGACTAATTTTTTTCAATTGTGATTTAAACGTGAACGTAGATTGGGGTTGGCGGATTTGACGCTGGGATTAGTGGCAATTTGTAGCATTTGAAAAATTTAATTTGACATTAGCTGATAGATTACATATGGAGTAATGAAAGTTGGTTGGGTTTCTCAATGATATTTTTGGATCAAAGTGGGGAGAGAGCAGTGAGGAGTCGATAGTTTTTTAGTTGAAGTTCGCGAGGCTGAATTGTTTGTAGTCAAGGAAAGAGGCTCCAGCTGTGCAATGGATCGCTGAACTGTACAGGACACTCCTTACAGTATATCTATAAGGAATTGTAATAGCTTTCTGATTCAAGAAAAGAAAACTTTGATAAACATATCACAATTTACTACCATTTTTTGAGCTCATCAAACCTATGAGGCTCACAATTTCCTATATTTGATGCCTTCAAATCACTGCAAGAATCTCATAGTTCATAACATTTTTCTATACATCACAGTCCGCTTCAACTTACAACCCAAGTAATAACTCCATACTCCCCACAAAAATCTAGAAAATTCTTAAACTTCACTGCGTTTAATAATCTGTCTGCCTGCAGCACTTTTGTCTTTAACAAAAAACTTGCAGTAAAAATGAAAATTTTTAAATAGTTATTGCTGCCATGTAAATGATTTATAATCTTTTTTCGTTTTTTCCTACTCATAGACTGTAAATTATATTTTGTTGTTGTTTTTGTTTGCTTTTTGTCATAATTTTTGCACAGTTTTATGCTGCCAAATATACCAGTTGTTGTGGTTCTTGTTATATACACTTGCTGTGCAATATTTTTCATAGCCAGCGCCCGACTGCTGTCCTCGTTGTAATGCTGCTGCTGCTAAAAAACCAACAACAACAACACCAAGACAAACCAAAATAAACCAAAAACAAAGTGAATTTTTATCGTCTTTTGAAAATATTTCACTTTTTATTACTCCCTCTGCCTGTATGAACATTGTGTTGTTGTTGCTGCTGTTGCTGGGTATCAACGTTTACGCGCTTCATGCCACCAGCCGAAAGTAGTAAGTAACAAAACCAACAACTACAACAAAGCCAAAATAACAAGAAAATGAATAGCAATATGAAAATTGTGCAGTTTAAAGTTTAACAACAAAAAATGAAAATAAAAAAAATAAATAATTTATGCAATTTTGTTGCGCTCATTCTGGCCAACAAGCGGCGAGTACAAAACTGAACGATTCAACTGTCTGAATATTAAATGCTGCAACTGGGATTTGCTGTGCCGTAGTTGAGAAAGTTCAATGTTAGGGAAGTAACTATTGAAATCTTTCTGAAACTGGGTAAAATTTCATAAAGTTTTATGAAAAAAGTTGGCCCAATTTAAGCACTTAACACTTAAATACTGAGCGCAAAGATTTGGATGATGCGTTTTGTTTAAAAAAGTAAATCTAGTAGGAAGCAAACGTTAAAAGCCACCTATATGTTTCTCAGAGCGTAAGAAAGCTACATTCTCTTTTGATTTTAGGTCAAAATTTCATGACATTTGCTTCATTGGAAGAGGAGTTATTTCATTTGAGCTGAAGGTATGTGTTAAATTCCAGAAAATTAAACAAAATTTCATAAGTAAATAAGTAAAAATACATAAATATAAAAAATAAGTTCAAAGCAAATAAATTGCAAAATTTTAGTTTTCCTAAGGCAGATAGCTCTCTGAGCACACCCAAGTAGCACTTTGTGCCGTTTTGCTGTCGCCTCCTCGATTGGGTCTTTCCTGCGTGGGAGAAAATACTGGGCCTTACAGCCAACCCGCATTGTCCAAATAGGACTTGATGTATTTCAGTTTTATCCCAGACAGATCAGCTAGAGAGCTAATCAGACTGTTCCCCAAGCAATTTAGTCTTTTAAATGCCAAGGCAGGGCAGCTGCAGAGGAATTGTTCGAGTGTCTCACTCTCGTTGGTTTCCCTGCAGCTTCTGCAAAAAGTGTTGTGGGGGATTCCCAATCTCACCGCGTGTAGGCCAATTGCCCAGTGACCCGTGATCACGACTGTTTGCCTAGAAACATTCCTACGAGAATTTAGCAACAGATCATTGCTTCTGTGGGAGTTGTAGCGTGGCCAGATCTGTCGAGCCACTCTGCAGCTGAAAAGATTGCTCCACCTTCTATCCGCTTTCCTCAGCAAATAATCCTTTAACTGTCTTAGCCGTGCACTTAAAGGCGGTGCCACTCTTTTGGGCTGTGAGTCCATGGCAGATCCCACCTTGGCCAGCTCGTCAGCTGACTCGTTTCCGCTGATACCCGCGTGACCGGGTATCCAGCAGTTGGTAAGTTCCACCCAGCCGCTCACCAACCCTAGCAATTCTTTACAGTCTCTGACTAGTTTAGATTTGATTACGGGCTTGGTGAGTGCCTTAATGGCTACTTGGCTGTCTGAAAAGATGTAAACATCCCTACCTCGGACTTCTTGCTATAAGAGAACTTATTGTATTTTCAGTTTTGGCTTAATTCTGGCGTTCAAGTTAATTTCTGAGCTTTGATGTATTCAGAGACCTATAGTAGAATTTCATGGCGAATATTTTCGTGGTACATTTTGTCCTTAAAAAGTCCTGGTTTACAGGACATTTTTGGCATTTTAGGAAAGAAGGGTCAAATTGACCCATACAAATAGGAGCTACAGGGTGAAAATGTTCCACAAAAATGTTCTTCGTAGTATTTTACATCAAATTGCTGAACACATCATATACCTAAAATGTGAGGTGACATGGTTTTCGTATGCCGATTCACCATAAGAATGAGCAAAAAGAGGAAAACTTTGACCCCCCCTAAAAGAAAATTCAGATGTAAACTTTCAAAACGCCGATACACGTATATTTTTTTTGCCCCCTCTACCAGAATTCGTTGCCAGAACCTTGTTATTTAAAAAAAAAGTTTGATTTTGTTGTGCAGTGTTTATATAAAAATATAAATAAAAATTTTGAATTTTTATACACATATTTAGATTCTTTTTATTTAAAACAATGTACAAATATCTTCAATGAAAATCTGTTTATAATTTAACATTTCTAAATTTACATAAAACAATATTTTAAATTTCTCTTTCTATACCTGAAATTTTAAGACTTGCTAACATTTTCATATTAAAAGTTTTATTAAAAGTTTTAGCATGTATTAAATGTATTAAATTGTTGTTTTTAGTTTGAATTCTATTAATCGCCATAAGAAAATTTATTGAAAAATGTTCTCTTGAAAGGTATTCTGCACACTTAAGGGACTTCTTTTCATTTGAAGTGACTTGAATTACTATAGAAAGCAGTAAGACTTGTTGCCATTTTATTTTATTTATTTATTTCTTTTGTCTAATTTATATAAAATTTATGCCCCAGTGCAGCGTTGCTACCTTGAGAATCTAATTGAAATGTTGACAAAATAAATTTGTCCCTCAAGAAATGCGCCAGACAAAAGTTGACAATGTGTGAGCCGACACTCGCTTGAGTCAGCAGCAAAAATTAAACTTTATGCGCGCCATAAGTGGAACTTATTTCTTCATTATTTACGCTTAGAAGCACAAATGCGGCAAGCAAAGTGTCTGTGCACAGCTTCAAGTCCCTGCGTATAGAAAAATAATTATTACACCGCTGAGACGTTATGCGACAAGTTAAAGGAAGCACGCACACACACACACAGTCAGTATGTGTGTGTGTGTGTCTGTGTTGGCTGCAAATAAAAGTGAAAATTTATTTTAAAAGCTCTCCGTGCGCCACAGCAATGACTTTCGCTTTTCGTCTGCCCGTCGGCCTGTCATGGCGCAAGCTAATAATTTTCGTTGTTGCTGTAACTCGCCGCGTTTTAGACAGCAACGCACATTTGGCGTTTGTTCGTTCTTGTTGTTGTTCTTGTTCGACTGTATACTGTGGCGCTGTGTGCCCAGGCGATTAAGAAAACACGCTAGATTTGAATAAATTAATGAAGTGCCGCTCAAGTGCTTCATAATTTCTGTTGCTGTTTTTGTACATTTTTGCTGCGTTTTCTCGCTTTTCCGCTTCGGTTTCGGTTTCGGCTGCCATTTCATTCGAGAGGGGGCGGCCCATTTTTTGGCCTAACTGAAGCAAATATAATTTATATGCTTTGCGGCAGGAAGCGTTTTGCGTTGTGCCCTGTTCGCTGGTGCTGGCGCTTTGCGTGCGACAGCAATGGCGGCAATGGCGCAAATGGTGGTGGCGTCAGCGCATTCAAGTGATTTAGGAAGTGTTTGCTGCGTTACGCTTGGTTAGTAGATAAAAATCAGTCGATTTTTTTGGGTGTTTCTTTGCTTTGTTTCACTCTGTCTGTGGTGCCGAGTGTCATGCGGGCTTGAAGAGAGAGAGAAAGAGAGATTTCTCTGGCATACATTTCAGCGTTTTGGTGCAACATTTCTGTAGATAGTCGTTTGGTTGCGGCTGAATTTTCAACTTTTAGGATAAAATTATTTTATGAAGATTTATGGCATTTGTTTTCGCCCAGGCATTCTAATTGCGTAGCGCCTGAGCTGAGCGAGTGGCGGCGCCCTTTTTGCGCGAGTCACGCTTTGCTGCTGTTCGGCGGTGGGGGGGGGGGTGGAGCATAATTGGGGCAGCAGCACGCAGTCACTTATCACTTGCAACACACCAACAGCGAAGCACATACAACCCAAAGCGATGTATTGTGCTTGTTGGTGTATGTCAAATTGTGCCAAAGTGTGGATGTCCTTGGAGTGGAGTTTTGTTCAGTGGGTAAGTAAATTTGTGTTGAGCTTGTTTCACTGGTAGCTGTAAATATGCGAGTTCGTTTTGTGACAATATGACAGTGTGTCACAAATAATAATTCAGGCAGGTTTGATTGAAAAATTGTTGTTTTAAGTATTTAAAAAATTATAAAACCAAAAGTGGATTATTTGTCGAATAATGGTTTACTTAATCAGTATCTGGCTTTTTATTAGTGCAATCAAGCTACGTTGGATATCGTCAGAAAGGTAAGATTTTGTATTAGAAAAACTTTTCAAACAGTTTAGTGTTTGTTTGGCTCAGTTTTGTTTGAGTACATTTCAAAGATGGATATCAGCAAAGAGAAAATACGCAATTTTTTTTAATTTTTCTGCAATAAAGACAAAAATGGAGGCCAAGTGTCTAAAAAGGTGAATAGGGTTTATAAAGCCAATCACTGGCGCTTGCAAAGGGCGGCTTTGGAATTTCAAAGACCCACAAATTTCGGTTTGTAACCAACACTTTGGGTAGCAAATAAGTTTTCAAATGGTTTTGGGCTCAAAAGTTGAGTAGAAACCGCTTTAACCGAATGAAATCTTGAATGTTTCCACGGTGCTGACACTGTTAGAGTCAATCGCACACAATTTTGGTTTTGTCAATTCCTTTCCAGTAATTTTATTGGATTTTGATTTCAAAGATACATCACACTCCGGAAAGCCAAAAGTCGAAAATGTGTATAAAATTATGAAAATCATTGAGAGCATCTGTCATTTAAGAATTTTTATAACTATTCAGAAGCTAAACATTGCACCATAAACTATTTGAAACCAGTAGAATAAGGTTGGATACAAAAAGAAGTTCAATGTGTGAATGTCACAGAGGTTTATGCAAACAAAAACGGAAATGCTGCTTAATTGGAACAAAATCAACTAATTTCTGAAACGAATGGTGACTGGTTATGAAAAGCGGAACAATTACGATGATTTTAAGTTAAAACGATTGCAGTCACATGACGATGACGCGACAGAAACGGTGATGAATCCAGGAGTGTCAGGAAAAAAAGAAATCATCTACTACGAGCTGCTTTCCTATGGGAAATTCTTAATTTGAATCTGTCAATAATTGATTGGTCTGAACGTAATAAAAGAAAACCTCATCAATTGCACTGTGTAGCAACAAATTCTAAAAAAATTTCGAGGACAAGGTCAAACATATCTCATTCGATAGAGTACCGAGAGGTTTTTTCCGGGATGCTCGAGTTTTTTTTTTTTAATGCAGTTTAAAGATGGCGGCTTAGTGCCCCTTACTGAAACTTTTAAAAAATTCATATCTTTTGACTCAAATGTCAAAAAATTATATTTACATCAAATGAAAGCTAATGATACGAAGTCAAAGAAACCATATCCATTTTTGACCAATTTTATGAAAAAAAGATATGAAGGACCTCAACTAAATTTTTATCCTTGAATATCCTGGAAACCGTAGGAGCTAAATTTATGTAAGTGACTTCTGGGAAAAAAGCATTCAAAGATCTATACTGCTTATAAATTTCATGTAAATCACTTTAACATTTAAGACTCTACAACGATTAAAAAAATGTGCTTTGCTACATTCTATGTTTTGAGTAAGCAACTTCGGGATATTCTGTGTAAAAAAAGCTGGAACACCCCGGAAAAAATCCGTTGACACTTTTTCATCTACTGAGGTCCTCTATCGAATGAGACATGTTTGACCTTGTCCCTTTTTTAGTGTTACCCTGTGTTATCACTCGTAGCTCGTTGAGAACTGAGAATATGAAATCTTTATTCAGATGAACCAACTGAAAGAGATATGAAGATGTAAACGTAGTAAGAAAGGATTTTATGTTATCTCGAACGTAAACGTTGGTAAAAATTTGCTTTGTCAACAGTCTGACGGAAGCAATTGCCCAGAAGTGGCCAGTCTTATAGGAAGAAAACTGTTTTACATCAAAATAACGCCAGGCTCCATTAATCAACAGTGATTTGTCAGAAGCTCCGTAAGCTTGTTTGGGAGGTTCTTATGCATCCAACGTTTAGTCCACACCTGCAACTAAATAATTACCATCTACTGCTGTCTATGGGAAATAATTTTGCTTATGAAATGTTTGCCTCAAGAAAAGATTTTAAAGATTTACTGTATCAGGGTTTTTTCTCAATAGAGATGAAAGTTTCTATGAGAAAAAATTGTGCATATTTGACAATAAATGGAATAGTCCAAATATGCTAAGTGAAGACTTTAATTTTGTGTAAAAATAATGTTGTTTTTTACTAAAATTTATATAAAAATTTTCTTCCCTATCGTTTTTACTACACTCTACTTATTTATTTCTCTCTTAGGCATATTTCAACCCATGTTTTTCCATAATTTCACTGTCGTTTTCGTGCTTATTTGTTCATTTTGTCCTCCTTAAACTCCTTGAACACAGTTAAATTTTTGGTTTGATCCACTTTACCTATTCCCTTCCTTGAACTTTTTGAAAACAGTTCAATTTTTTGGTTTATACCACTTAATCTATTCCAAGCCGTGATGTCTCCAAAAATTTTCATTTACCATAACCATTTACCATGATTTTCTACTTTGATCCGCTAATCAAGTTTTGATTGATTTCTCCGTATGCAGAGGTTTTAAAAATAGGTCTAATTATATGTTCCCGAAATTCATTACTAAAGTTAGAATTAATTACTAGAATTTTTTTCTGATATGCATCCTTTCAATAAACCATTTAACCAAAAATTGTATGCCTACAAAAATTTCACAATTTTCAAAAACAAAAAGTTTCACTTTTAAATATTTTTTTCCAACATCTACTCAACGAAATTTAAAATTCAAAAATATATTTCTTAAAGCCTTAAATACTCAGAACATACAATCAATTGGGCCACAGCTGTGCCATTAAGTCCTTACACACACACACACACACACAAAAAGGACATAACACAGATTTAACCCTAATATGCCGACGCTTTGTCAACGCTTTAGCGCAGTTTTATGCTAATGAATGAAAATGTAAATAAATGGCAAATATTTAAGGGAATAAGTGGCACAAGAAATTTCACTTTAAATGCATACAAAACGCAGTTGAAAACACAAAACAAAATTAAATATTAGCATGAAAAAAAGTTGCAAGGCAGACTGTGAGAAAACGGAAACGCGCGAAGCGCTCAGGAGCTGCTGCGCTGCAGCAAAACGTTAGCAAAAACACTCAAGAAGTCAAGTGGCCGTATGCGGGTAAAAACAATTACCAGCCAGGCATCCAGCAATCCAGCCAACCGGGCAGGCAGCAGCAATCCAGGCAGCCAGCCGGCAACAAGGAAGCAACAAGGCGACGGCCGACTTGCCAACAGTGGGGCAAAATTTTACAGCACAATTGTTAAATGCATTTAATGCCCAAATACGTGGTGGCGCAGACGAGCGAAGCAGAAAACATTTAATTGCTTAAGCTTTAGCTGCGAAGTGAAACAGGACAAGTGGCAAATTAAATTCAAGTGGCCCAAAGAAAATTATGTTCAAGATTGTGAAAAGAACAAAACATTAATACTCATGAAAGTAAATGTCGAAAAATATTTGTATGTACTTAGATATGGCACTGTGTTGCTGTCGTGTTGCTGCAGTGTTCAATTGCGGTTAGGTCAAAGCAGGTTGAGAGGACAAACAAGCGATGCGGCATTTCCATACAAACACAGCAAACACTTTGCTGGCCGTGTTAGTGTGAGTGTGTGTTTGGCAAAGTGTGACACACAACATTTGACAGCAAAAAAGCTAAGAGCAGCAAACAGAAAAAAACATAAACTGAAAAGAAAAGGAAAAATTTATGAAGCAAATGGCAACACTTGTCACAGTTCACAGGCATTACTCAGCGCATATTTAAACGTGTATATGGCACTAAATATATCTACATATGTACATATATTTGATTATATGTAATGCTCGCACTCGACACACAAGTTTGACACCTTTTGCCGTTTTATCCTTTTCCGAGTGCAACTTTTTTGCCGTAAACAAGCGTTGCGGTTGCCACCTTTTTGCACAAGAACACAAAAAAACACACACACACACACATACAAAAACATATCACACTGATAGACGCACTTGGCACTCTGTGCTACACATTGGCGTTTTATCTTTTTTCAACTACTACTTCCATACATTTGTTGCTCCTTTGTTGTTGTTTCTTTTGCTGTTACGTTTTTTTTCATCCTTTTTTGCTGTCTGCTACTTGCACATTTTCATCATTCTGCAGCATCATAAATCACCTGAAGTGCTTTTTTGTGCGCGCTGCTTGTGGTTATTGTTGTTGTTGGTGCTAATATTTGTTGTTTTTGTTGCTTCTACAGCTCAACTTTTACCTCACTCAACTCAATTCGACGCCGTTGTCTGCCCAAAGAAGGCGAACGCATCAAAACCGCTCTTCACTTCCTCGCCCCCGACTCCGCCTCCATCACATTCCGCACTCAGCACTGCACACAACTTGCAACTTGGTTGCCGTTACTTGAAGATGCCGAGGTGCAAATCTGTCAGGCTGTGCTGTAGCCGCCAACTGACGTCTTCCTCACACAGTCGCCTGTTGTAGTCTTCAACGTTTAGTTGGTTTTTTTTTTTTCATTTCATTCCTTCTACGTTCGTTCCTTTTTTTGGTTTCTTCCCCCTTACATTTAATTTTGCTTCCTTTGGTCATGTACCTTGCTTGGCGCTCTTCCGTCATTTTTACTAATTTGCGCTTGTGTTCTTGTTCTTGTTGCTTGTTGTCGTTGTTGCTGTATTATTAATGGTTTATATTTCCCCGCATGTGCATTTTCATGTGTTTATTGTTGTTGTGTGGGAAACATCGTTTTCGAAGGTAAAATATATAAAATACTTTCTGATACTTTGTTGCGGTTTTGCTGATTTTTTTGTTATATTTCTTTTACTGTTGTCAAGTTGATGTGCCTACGATTTTGGTTATGTCTGTCTTTGGCTCTTTTGGTTCATCCTTTTTAAATCTTGTCCTAATGAACCTCAGTTTTGGTTAGTCCACCTCAATTATTGTTCTAACAGACCTCAGTTCTTGAATACTAACCTCATTTTTTGTTCTGACGGACCCCTTTGTTGTTCGTCCACCTTACATTTTGTCCTGACAAACCTTAGTTCTGTCTGTCCATCTCGCTTCTTGTACTGACGGACGTTAGTTCTGTCTGTACATCTCACTTCATGTCCTAACGGACCTCAGTTCTTATTTGTCCACCTCACATTTTGACTTGACGGACCTCAGTTCTTATCTATCCAACTCACTTCTTGTTCTGACGGACCTCAGTTTTTCTTTGTCAACCTCACTGTTTGTACCGATAGACCTCAGTTCTGTCTGTCCATCTCACTTCATGCCCTGACGGACCTCCGTTCATGTTCATTCACTTTAATATTGTCCCGATGACCTCAGTTCTTATTCGTCCACCTCACATTTTATCCTGACAAATCTCAGTGCTGTCTGTCCATTGCACTTTTCGTCCTGACGGACGTCTATTTATTTTCATCCACTTTAATCTTGTCCTGACGACCTCAGTTCTCTTCCATGCACATCACTTCTTGTCCGGACAAACTTCAGTTCTGTCTGTTCATCTTACTTCTTGTCCTGATGAAACTCCGTTTTTGTTCGTCCATTTTAATTTTGTCCTGGCAATCTCAGTTCTCGTCCGTCTAGCTCAATTTGTATTTTGACGGAGCTCAGATGTTATTTATCCATCTCACTTTTTGACCTGGCGGACCTCAGTTCTTAATTGTCCACCTCACTTCTTGTTTTGACAAATCTCAGCTCTTCCTCTTCCACATAACTTTTTTCCTTGCAAACCATAGTAATGTTTGTCCATCTCACTTCTTGTCCTGACGACCCTATACAAACTTCAGTTCTGTCTGTTCATCTTACTTCTTGTCCTGAGGTCCGTTTTTGTCTGCCGACTTTAATCTTGCCAGTTCTCGTCCGTCTACCTCATGTTTTGTCCTGACGGACCTCAATTCTTATTCATCCAGCGCACTTTTTGACCTGGCGGACCTCAGTTTTTATTTGTCCACCTCACTTCTTGTTTTGACAAATCTCAGCTCTTCTTCTTCCACCTCACTGTTTGTTCTGGCATATCTCAGTAATATTTGTCTAACTCACTTCTTGTCCTGACAGCCCTTCATGTTCATCCACTTTATTCACTTCTTGTCTTAACAAACCTCAGTTCTGCCCATCTCACTTCCTGCTCTGACAAACCTTAGTTCTGTGTGTCTATTTTACTTCTTGTCCTGACAGATCTACGTTCTTGGTCATCCACTTCAATCTTGTCCTGACGACCTCAGTTCTCGTTTGTTTGTCTAATTTTGTCATGACAAATCTCAGTTCTTCTTCGTCTTTTTGTCTTGACAGACTGAGTTCTCATTCGTCCATCTCACTTCACATTCCAACCAACTTAGTTTTTGTTAACCTCGCTTGCTCCCTTCTTTACTCTACACCATCCACTTCCATCTAGTCCTCACAACCTCAGTTCTCATTTGTTTGTCTCATCTTTTGTCCTGACAAATCTCAGTTCTTCTTCGTCTTTTTGTCTTGACAGACCTCAGTTCTGATTCGTCGATTTCACTTCTTATTCGAACCAACTCAGTTTTTGTTGACCTCTCTTATCCGCACACTTTCCTTCTTGTCCTTTCAGCCCCTTCTTTACTCTACACCGTCACTCTTTTATTCCTCCACTTCACTTTTTGTCCCTTCACCACACTTTCTATCCCATTATATCTTTTCCTATCCTACTACCTCACTTCTTCTACGTTCATTGCTTTTCTACTAAATATGCTGACACTTCTGCTTCTGCACTCCACCATTACCACTTGGCTGCTTGTTTGTCACATCTAGTTTTGCTTTCTCCGTTTTGATCTCTGCAGCATTTTAGCTGCTAAATTTCATTTATTGTTGCTGCATTTGCCGCCAGCACTTGTAGGTATGCTGCTGCCATGACCTTTCATCAAAAGCGGATTTTGCTTCCAGTTTAAGTGCCGTCTCTACGTTTCTCAGGTAGTAACTAGTTTGCAGCATTCTCTTCTAATCCCGACTTTTTTTTGCCTCACCTTCAGGTAACAGCTGTGCTCATGGCCTGCTGTGGGATTTTTTAAGATTTTCGTAAGAGACAGCAAACGTTGCACTCATCCTGCATGTAAGGCAGTGCAACAAAAAAAAAAATTCAGAAATTATTACATGTAACTAAGGGTGTCCTTTATGCATTCGAAGGAGTGGAAAATGTCAAAAGAATATTCGGCAAACAAAATATCAGCAGGCAAAATCTTGTATGCATTCACATTTTGAAGAGTTCGTTGTTCAACATGTGCGGCAGAAAAAAAAAAAAAAGATTTGTCCTCTTGTTTAGTGGAGAGCCAACTGTTCATACACCAAATAAGAAATATTCAAGGATATTGTTTGCAACTAAGCAGAATAAAGTAACCACTCAATGGGTTTCAGGACATGTCGGATAGGCGGAAGAAAAATTCCCAATAAAGAAATGTTTCCTAAAGGTGTGCCAAGTCTTGGAACTATTCCGGGGCAAGTGAGTTGAGAGAATGGTCGTTACGAAAGATAAACTTCTTGTACTACACAACTGAAACGATTTGCCATAGTAACTTGGACTGGGACTTGTTTCCTAGAACATTCCCTAAACATTTTTATAAAAGTAATAGTGATAAAAAAATATATTAAAGAGAAGTTCCAGTACCTGAACCTTACTACAGAGTAAAAAGAATAATATACCTTGACTCGTTGAAGCTAATCTGAATTTAAGAACCTTCTTAAGCATTGCTGGCCAGATGCAATCTCCTAAGACAAGTTTGTTAGAGATAGAGAAATACAATTCGAAACAATCTTGTAGACAATTTTCATACCATCTGTCGATTTCTAAAGTCGTAACTAGTCAATAAGTCATTTAGTCAATGAAGAAAAACTGCTTTATGAAACCAATTACAGAGAGAATCTATAAAACTATTGATGGGAAAAGTGCACTGCGACCTATAGAATGAACTGTTCTCAATCTACGAGTTTGAATAGCAAAGATGTAAATTTTGTAAAGATTTAAGTTTAATCATATTTTCAGCGATAGTTTTATGCAATAAAACCTCAAATATTTCCAGAAGAGATGCATGTTTCTCTTGAGCTTAAACTCAGTGCTAACTGTTGTTATTTTCTTTTTGTAATATTTAAGTAAGTAACTCGAATATTTAAGTAACTCAGTTATCTTCTTTGGAACAGTCTAAGAAGAAAAAGCAAATCAAGTCAATTTCTTACATACCATAACTGCTCATGAAGAAACAACTTAAAACAATCTAGGTAAACCTCAAAAAACTAGAAGCCCGAAGATCAAAAAGATTAACATATCAAAGACTTCAATGATTTTGTAGAAATCCATTAGCAAAAATTCGCACAACAATTCAGATACAGAAAACATAAAGACAGAGAATAAACTTTGTAAAAACAAGAACACATTTTGCAACTCCAACAGTTCACCTTTCATACAATTCAGTAGTAAAATATTATAACAAAATCAGTTGTGTAGTTCAAGCACCGCCGGTTAAATCATTCCCTGTGTTGAAATGGCCAAACTAATTTTATTTATATGCCGAAAATACAATAATCACTTCAAAGCAAAAGATGCTAAACACAGAAAAAATATTCTCGCCAAAGGCGCTTCGAAAATTGCGAAATTCAACATTTAATTGGTGCTAACTGCCAGATAAAACTTGTGTATAGTGTTGTGATTTTTTGCAAGCGTACTGAAATAGGCATTGTGTCTAAAATTGAAACAAAATGTTAAAATAAAAAAGTAATACTAGTTGATAGCTAAAAAGTAGCTGAATCACAGAGTTTTGAGTTAAGGAATTGATTAACAAATAATTCGAATTATTTATGAAGAATATAGAATTTAAAACATGTATGTTAAATTTGTCAGGTTCTTAAGGTTCCAAGCTATAGAACAAGACTCTAGTTGTGTAGAAAATATCACGCAGATATGAGGAACAGACTTTGTCAACTTATAAAACAATCCTTCACATATCGTTGCCTGAGGAAAGAGATTTTATGTCCGTTCAAACTCTGTGGAACATCCGATATTAGTTTTCTCAGGCGTTGATATGATTTGCAAAAGCAAAGATACCACATTTTTATCTTTTGTTCCAATGTTTTTAAAAATATCATTGGTGTTTGTGTTGGATGTTAGTCCATTGAGGGATTCAAAACATTTTTAAAACTGCAAACAAACTGAGCGCCGGTTTGGATTCTATCAGATGAACTTCAGAAAAGGTTTGAATTTCTTGCATTGTTTACATAATGATGAATTTGATGTATTTAATTTTTTTATTTCACTTAATTTAAAATTAATTAACAACTCATTATTTTATTCTCTAAGAAGAAACGAAAACAATAAAATTGAATTATATTTTTGTATTTTTAATTTTTATTTTAGTTTTGCTTTAAGAATTGTTTTTTTTTTGTTGTCGAAATTTTCGTTACTACGAATAGTGACTATGTATTTCATGATTTTAATTTATTTCTCAGAATAAGTTAACACTTATTTATTTTTTATTTTTTTTTTCCACAATGATACATTTTTGGTTATTTTTATTTCCTTCGAAATATTGATTAATTTAGGTTTTTTTAATCAAATTTAAATATTTTGTTGATATTTAGTTTTCAATTATTTTTTCCTTGGGTTATTTTACTTTTATCATTTATTTATTTTTTTACATATATTTTTTTTCTTTATTATTTAGTACAATTTTATTATTCTTTTTCCATTTTTTTATTGTATGTTTATTTATTTATTATTTATTATTTATTTATTTATTTAATAAAATGTTATTTTATTTTTTCGTTAATTTTTCCTTAGAATATTCTACTTTTACTGTTGTCATTTATTTATTTATTATATATGTTATTTTGTATTTCTTTATTTTTTTTGTACTATGTTATTATTATTTAATATTTTTTGTTTTATGCATTATTTATTTTTTAAAATGTTATTTTATTTTTTCGTTGAATTGTTTTGTTTTTTTTTATATTTTATTTTGTGTGTATTTAATACTTCATACTATTTTATAATTTTAACTAAATGTTTGATTATATTTTTTAATACATAATTCGTTTTTCGGACTTAAATTTAATATCTTTTGTTCGTGTTAAGTTTTCATATAATTTTTTTCTTACGTTTTTAACGTTGTTTTTTACTTTTTTAATTTATTTTGTATTTGGTTTTTTTTTAATTAATTTATTAAATTTTTTATTTATTTTATTTGAAATTCTTTTTTTATTTGATTTTTGTATTGGAAAAATACTCCCAAATCTAGCCATCATATGTATAAGTTTAGTTTCTATTTATTTTTGTATGGTTTTATTTTATTTTTACTATATTTTCTGATCTGATTTTGCACCCATTACATTAGGAAAACATCAGAAATGTATGAATTAATTCAAAGACAACTTATACCAAAAGGAAAATTTGTATTTTCGCTGCGCAAAACAAAACGATTGCTAGAGGCGGTTTTTTAATTTTTCAATTTGTTTGAAATTGTTTTTAATTTCTATAAAAATTATGCTCTGCAATTGCGCGAAGTTATTTTCGAAAACAAATTTCAAATTCACCATAAATGCGAATTGCCACTGTTTGCGACAACAACCTGAGGCAGCGCAAAATTTAAATAACACAAATACGGCAACAACAAAGCATGGCCCGCCGGCTCACAACGCCAACAAGCATGCAATAAATAATTAAAAGTTATCTGCTTTTTAGTGCGCGGCTAATGCTGCAGCTGACTGCGAGCGCGAACAATTGGCACCGAGTCGGCCAATGTTGCACGGTCGCCCACTAATACGTTTTTACCCCCTTTATAGTCGTTTGTTGTTTTTTTTTGTTGTTGCTATTGGCACGCTTGAATGTTGCATTGCTCGTTGCCATTGTGCCGACAATAATTTGCAGTTAAAAAGTTTGCTGCATTGTTTCGGCGCAACAACAACAACAACACTCCAAGCAATGCACGCGCTGTTCGGTTTTCCATAAGCGAGTTTATTAAAAAAAAAGAATAAACACGTCGCTGGTGGCGCTCGAAGCATTCTCGAAAAACATTCAACAAACAAAATTCGCACAATATGCCAGGCGCAGTCAGGATATAAAGGACACATATGTATCTGTAATGAAAATTGCCAGTTTTTAAAGGAGTTTGTGTGTGTTTTTGTTTAATGTTTTTGTGAGAGTTTAGGTGAGAGTTTTCTGGGGTTTTTGCTGATATTTTCTGAGAGACAGGTGTTTTGTTGTTTTTTAATGGAATGGTGGAAATTTTTTTGAATTTTGGTAAGATTTAGTTTTAATTTTAGCTGCTTAAAAAAGCTCTTTTCTTTTTTTTGTATATTTTTTTTGGTTAGTCTTTGTATTTTTGTGAGTTTGCTTGTGGTTTTTTGTATCTATTGTTTTGTTTTTTATGTTAAGTATTTTATTTTGTTTGTTTTTTTGTGTTTTGTCTGCTGGCAATTTTCATGTAAAATTTTGTATATAAACTTTAAAATCCACCTACATTTGTATTGTTTCGTCGTTGACGTTGTTGCTGTTGTTGTTTTTCCTGTTGACAACAGTTGCAGTTGCTGACAGTTGGTTGTTGATTGGTATTTGTATCCTTCTGAGGGCTTCGACTATAATCCAAAGCGATGCAACTTGCACAAACACAAAACTAAAATCCGCTAATCCACTTGTTTGTTGTATTTCAAAACCTTTAAAATTTTTTCATTCATAAATTTAAAATTTGTGTAGACTTTTTCTATATATCAGCTTTTCTTACGAGAAGAACACAAACACACGTTACGCGAATTTGCAGCTTTTTGCCAATTTTGCTGCTCGCGCGTTCACTCACTCGCCCGCACGTCACCGTCAAACAAAAGTCGTACACGACCAATAAATTCGGAACTCGCCAAGTTTAATATTTTTACAACAGCAAACTCTCAAAATTTGCCATATTTGACTGCGATTTTCCACGTTAAAAAACTCGGCAGCAGCGCTGTCTGCGCCTCACTTCGACTGCTGCTTCAGTTGCACAACAACAACACTGAAGTTTGCAAAAAAATACCGAATGCACAAGTTTCCTAAATGCCTGCCGAGTTGTTATTGTTGCTGTTGTGTGTGCAAACTTTCAATAGTGCGTTGAGATTTCTATGCACTTTTGCGTTAAAATGGCGAAAATTTTTTATTACAAGATTTTTTCCACCAAATGTAGCGAGGAGACCGCGCGTCGACGCAAAAAAAACAGGCAGCACGCCACCACCGTTGCACGACGCATCCAAACGAACCGACGAATAACACAAAACTGAATCGTGCTCCGGCGTTGCCTGTGAAACTGAATCTGCTGCTGCTGCTGCCGTCAGGCGGCGCTGAGCGGCTCGTTGAATGTTTGCGTTCGTTGCCTTTCCGATTGGCCGCATGCGAGCGCCACTCGCGCTGACTTGCGCTCAGTGGCGACGACGGCGGTGGCGGCCAGCAGCTGACAGATACTTTTTGCATTGCATTGCAAGCGCGTCGCTGTCGCTGCTGTGTTACTGCAGCTGCGGCGCTGTTATTGTTTACGTGCGCTCGCTCTCATTGAACGAACTTCGTGCACAGCGCAGTCAGGCTGGTTGACTGACTGACTAACTGGCTGTCAGGTGGCCACAGGCGACATTTGCTGCGGCAACGGCGGCGCATTTCCTGCGACCACTGTCCATTCGTTCGTCTGTCCGACCATCCATTCTGTTGGCATCTTTGCCGCCAAAGCGGCCAAGACAGTGGACAGACGAAGCTCCATGCAACGCGCGCGCATTCTTATTGGAGGCGTTCGTGTTGACTCGCATCGGCTCGTCGCTGGCGAGCATAACGATTTGTTTGTGTTTACTGGCGCGCATGTACCGGCGTTGTTTTTTTCTTGCTGTTGCGCTGCTCTGTTTCGTTTGCAATTCGTGTTGTTGTTGTTTTTATTGTAGTTGTTTATGGGATTTGAATTTTCCCATCGCTCTCAGCTGCCATCGCTGAGCATAAAATGCTTTGCCGCATCGCAACATTTGGTCGAAACACTCAGCGCTGCTCAGCATTGGCAGAGCTCTGGGGGCACTGAGCGAGCGGGGCTGTGTTTGGGGACTTTTATCTATCACTTGGCACGCTCTGCCGCGCAACTGATATTAAGTAAATAATTAACTTTGTGTCTGTGACCTGCGCGTCTACAACGACCTGCAAGCCCCAGCAGCTCCGGTTGTTGTTGGTGCGTTTTTTGTCCACATATTTACATTTATTTTCAAACACTTTATGCATGATTTCATTGACTTTTCTGACTCAGAATAAACAGCTGATATATGAAGCTAAAGGTAAAGCATCCTGTCCATGACAGGACGAGACTGCAATCCTCGCAATTTTGGTATAATTTCTATCTCATTTACTTTTTCATTATACTTTTCCGCATCTTCTTTGTTTTGCGCATAAATTCTTATTTTCACTTCCTGCCCACAAATGTCCTTTCACCCACACCAATACATTGTCACATTGGCGCTGCCAGCATGTAACAGCGGCATCAACTTGCTGCTTCTCCACGCTCTCATCGTAGATAAGCGAAGAGCTGCAAGCACTGTAAATGAGCTGTAACCAGTTAACAGTCGTATAACAGTTATAAGTAGAACACTCGCACACGCTCTGTGTCTCTTTTTCTATGCTACTATAACATTTGGTCGAAAAAAGTATTAACATATCAACCAAGTTTACTCTTTATCTTTTTCAGTGTTATTGTAAACATTCCAATTCCTGTGTTTTTGCAATCCTTCCTCCCTTAGGTTATGTTAGGTTAGGTTAGGTAAGGAAGGGTATGTACGGCCCAGAGACTGCACTTTCACTTGGAGGCCAAATTGGTCCATTGTGAAGCCCTTCTTAAAGAGTTCTGAAGCTAACCAATCAATCTTAATCCGGGGAAAACCAGTGTGACCTCTTGATGAAGTAGAGCAGATTTCAAACTTCAGATCCGCTAGAAATCTTGACCCCAGGGTACGAAGTTGGCTTTGCTGCGGGGCCGGCCAGTGGCACAAGAAGTGTTGAATCGTTTCTAGTTCCTCTTCATTTTCGCAGCGTCTGCAGACATCCCTGGACGAGAGGCGTCATTTGATGGAAAGATGTGCTTATTTCAACCTGGCGAGGATATACGGGAACCAAAATATTACTATGCTTTCCGACAGCCAAGCGGTAATCAAGGCTCTAAGATCCTACCAGGTGCCTTAAGAAGCTTAACGAACTTGGCCGTTACAACCAGGTCTGGATACTTTGGGTTCCGGGCCACGCGGGCATTGAAGGAAACGAACGGGCCGATGAACTGGCAAGGAGGGGAGCTTCCATACCGTTTGTCGGTCCAGAACCTTTTTGTGGTCTGGGAAAAGGAGCTTCTTCTATCCTAACGAGAAAGGACGAGATAGCTAGAAGGAACCAATACTGGGAAAATCAACCAGGTTTAAAGCATTTCAAGATGGTTATCGAGTCCTACAATAGGCAAAGATTCGAGAAATGTATGACCCTTGCAAAGAATAATCTAAGGATTATCACGGGAATGCCAACAGAGCATCGTAGATTGAATTATCATCCAGCTAAACTAGGAATCCGTGAAAACGGGTATTGCAGGTTCTGCTTGCAGGAAAACGAGACTGTAATACATAACTATACCAGGAAAATGTCCTGTACTCATGCATAAAAGAAAGAAACACCTGTTGGACCATCGTATACCAGATACAGACAGGGTATCCAGAGGTCTAGGACGCATACTAAAATTCCTCTGGGATACTGGACTCACTGACAGTCTTTAAAGTACAAAAAGGGGGCACAATAGATGTACAGGTCAAAGTGCATTATCCCCATCAATAATAATTATAAGCATGGATCCAATGGCGCAGGTTCCCGTGATGACTCCATCGAGCCTAATAGAGGTTTGACTCAGAGACTCAAGGAAAGTGAGGGCCATAGCGCTCGGCAGGTACTACAATGAGTTCACCTTCGCCATAAGAACTCAATGTTCGTGTTGCTCAATCTGTCAATGTTCATCTACAGGGCAGATATCGGAGGAATCACAGAGTTATCTTCTTCGATGGTAGGCAATGCGACTCCCTTTCTTGCCATTTCGTCTACTGCTTCGGTCTCTGCACTCCTGTTTATTCTAAACAATTTCTATCATTACTTTTTCTTTTCTTTCATCTCCTTTTCATTTTTTCCCTTTTTTTGTTTGAATTCTTTTGTCTTTTTGTATCTGGAAGTCAATTACTACTAGTACTTAGAACATGTTTCACGATTTAATTTTTTTTGTAAAAGGAAGAATAACTTTCAGGTGTCCTATGCGCAGTGACGTACACAGGATTTCATTTGGGGGGAGGAGAGGGAGTGTGTACAAACTTTAGAGGCAAATACCATTCGCAGCCACATTTTGTACCAACAATTTTTGTGTTTGGGTTGGGGAGGGGGTTGAATCATCTAACAGATAACAAACCCTAGTCTGTACTTCTCTTCTCCCTATTCCTCAAGCTATACCTATTCCCATTTATGGATGATCAAATGAAGACAAACATCTCCATTTATGTCCATTTAAATCTCCGTACCTGGCCCAGTCTATATCCCTATCTTCTCCAGTACCTATGTATATTCTGTTCTCTATTGTTAGTTCTGTCCTTATATCATGTGATTTACTACTTCATTCTACTCCTTAATCTATTCCCATTTTGTCTTGTTTTCTTTCTATTGTTTTCTCTCTTATGTCTTGTTTTCTCACCTCGTACATTTCTTCCATCCTTTCAATTCCTCACATTCTCTTTCCAATTTCTTTAACCTGACGTTCTTAAAAAAAGAACTTGAGTG
Source organism: Melieria omissa (assembly GCA_963971225.1). NCBI lineage: Eukaryota > Metazoa > Arthropoda > Insecta > Diptera > Ulidiidae > Melieria > Melieria omissa. The sequence continues at coordinate 22,620,457 of OZ020268.1, forward strand.
ATCCTTTTAAGGACAATTAACTTCAATATCATCTCCCTTCTATTTCATTTAAACTTTGCATTCACTTTTTATAATTTTCAGTTATTTGTTTTTATACGAAACGTGCTATTGTCTTCTTATCCTTTTCTCTTTTTCTCTGTATTCAAAATGCGACTCTTTACATTCCTTGAAATTCTGCAACTCACTTTTATTAAACCTAAACGAATTTATGCCTTTTATACTCTCAACCTGCTCTCAGTTTGTATTTATTTCTCGTTTGCTCTTGAACAGTTATTTTGTTATGTTATTTAAACCATTTCAGTGCATTCTGGCGTAATTTAATTTTACATAAGTCCTGTAACTGCAAAGGATAGAATGCTTTGGTAGTCTTTTATTCTTAGAAATTCATTAGAAGACAGAAGGCAGATATTTTGCCTCCTCAGTGTTTCTCTTAATCATTATTTTGTCACTTCTCTTGCTTCTCTGACTCTTGCTACTGTATTATTTATACCTTTCAACATTATTTTGGCCTTAATTTGTTAATTTAAAAGCAAATCTTTGGTAAATTAACATCAAATCCATCTGCAGTTAACATTTATCTGCAATTTGCTGTTAACATTTATCTGCTGATAATTTTTCTCAAATTGCGTGCATCCTTCCTTTCAATCTTTGAAACTGCGTTAACTTCTCTTATAACATTTACATACTTTCAATCAAACTCTTACAATGCTGTCCTGGATTAAGCCAAGATTCATTGAAACTCATATCTACATTTCATTGAATTGCTCTCTTAATGTTGGTGTGTGTCTTTGCTTAATTTTTATGCCACAAAAATGAGGATAAATGTTGTATCTCTGCTAAATCGTTTCTGCTACATTCTAATTTATCTTAAACTCAGTTAAAAATTCATTCAATCTCACTGCCAAACTTTACTTTCATGTTTCAGAATTCTCTTAGTGAAGGTTAAAGTCTGTGCTAAATGTGTAAACCATAAACTGGTATAAAGATTCATTTGTGTCCTTTTTGCTATAAGCCAATTCACTGGTTTTCTGCCAAAGTTGTGCAAGTGCTCAATTTATTTCCACACTTTACTTTCGTGCATCGAAATTCTCTCAACTAAAGTGAAAGTCTGTGCTAGATTTCTATGTCATAAACTGGTATATGTTTCCTCTTTCCTAAGTGCCAGTTTTGCTATTTTCGGCCAAAGTAAATATTCATTCAAATCCACTTCTATACTTTACTTTCACTTTATAGATCAAAGTGAAAGTCTGTGCAAGATTTTTATACCATAAACTGGTATTTTTACTGGTGTGTTTTTTCTTTGTTTATATCCTTTTTGCCACATTCCAAATAATTTATTTTTAACAAACTTAAAAATTCTTTCAAATCAACTTCTATACTTTGCTTCCACTTTACAGATTTCTTACTAAAGTGAAAGTCTGTTGCAACATTTTTATAGCACAAACTGGTGTAAAGGTATACAGATTTTATTCTTTGTTTATATCCTTTTTGCTACATTCCAAATAATTTATTATTAGCAAAGTCAAAAATTCTTTTAAATACACTTTTATACTTTGCTTTTTCTTTACAAAATTCTCTTACTTAAGTGAGTCTCTGCAAGATTTTTATAGCATAAACTGATATAAGAAATGGGTCATGTACCATTCACAGATTCCAATTCACTTATTTTCTACCAAAGTCATAAATTTCTGCAAATTCACTTCCAAACTTTATTTTCTTCAGTCTTAGTTCAGTTTCCTTCCTTCAGCATCCTTGCTAGAATCTTACATACCATAAAATGGTAATGCGGAGTTTTTGCTGTATTCCACTTCAGCATTAAAATCATCCACTCTCGCTTCAGATACTCGTATCTGTATGGTATGTGTCTATGCTAAATTTACTATAAACCACAAAATTGTTACAAGGACTCGTACATTGTTCATACATAGCTATGTTTCTGTTCAGTTACTTTCAACTCAAATCATATCCACATCTATTCATTTCATACATACAATTCAAATCCACATTTCATTCTCTCTTCTCAGATATCTCTTATCTAAGGTGTGTGTCCTTGCTAGATTTTTATACCAGAAATATATGGGCTTTGTTTATGTCCTTGTTGCTACGCTCTTGTTCAGTCATGCTACAGAAATGGTTATAAATTCATTCAAATTCACTTCCACAGTTCATTCGGGTCTTTCAAATGTCTCTTACTTGAGTTATGTTTTAATCTGGTTGTGCTATAATATATCTAATTCCATAAATGTGTACGACAACGTGCAACACTTTCATGTGCTCTTCTAACTTTGAAGTCAATGAATAACTGAGTCAAGTCATTACTTTATTTATTTAATTTTCAATCCTTTTTATGTTTTTCTTGACAAGCTATAACTTTAAAATTATAGAATAACCGACTGTAGCCATAACTTCACCTTTTTCTCAAATAAACAAAAATAAAATAAATAACAAATACAACTCCATCACTTATGACTTTTGTAGAATAAGTTTGCGGCAGTTCGTATTTTGCTTGGGATGTCCGTATATTGGATTGTGATGGCCATTTATGTGGATAGGTTTATATGTAGATAGGTCCTGAGCCCAAAAAGAAGTATAAACTACAATACTTGGGTATTCTTCAGGGACAATTTCACTCCAAGAAATTCGTTACATTTTATTCGAAGAGCGCACAATCATCCCAACTTTTAGGTAAAAGTCTGCTCTGTGGCGCCTTAGCAGGACACTTTTGCTGTTATGGCTACCTCTAAAAACTAAACTTAATTGGCAGCAAGATTTGATTTATTGTCAATTATTTGTCAATTATTTGTCAATTTTTCTAAAATCAAAATTTAGCAGTATGAACCTGAAGGTTCGTTCGGCAGCCGCCGGAGCTCAGTTGGCTAGTACGTTTGGCCGCGAGTCAAGACTCCGCGAGTTCAATATCCCGTTGCGTTAACACCGAAAAAAAAAGAAAAACAACAATTTTTCTTTCGGCGGCTGTCCTCTCAGCAGGAAATGGCAAACCTCTGAGAGTAACGTTGCCTATGAAAAAGCTCACAAATCGCCGTTCGGAATCGGCATAAAACTTCCAACCTTGTCAAAACATTCAGCTAGGCCTTAGTTTCGTAATCGGGCTGTCGTGCCAGTCAAGAAGAAGAAGAAGAAGAAGACCTGAAGGTTCGTATACGGAAGGACTATGAAAAAAACCCTGAAACGATTAGCCTATTGACCTTAAAGTTAGTGAAAGTACTTGAAATCAAAACTTATTTGACTCGTATTTCTCATTTTTGGAAAATCAAACTCAAAACAGTTGAATCAAGAGTTAAAAGTTTGTATGAAGAAATATGAATTTTTAACGCTTTTTGACTTAAAACTTGGTGAAAGTATTTCTAGTGAGAAATAATTCGATTGGGGTTTTTTATTTTTTCGAAAATCAAAATTTTATGGGGTCAACGATGGGTTAAAAGCCTATATGGAGAAACTGGGAAAAATGGGCTTTTTAACTTTTTTAAAATTTTGATAATTTGCAAGTTTACTGTCGAAAGGTCCGAAAGGGAAAAATGGTCGAGGAAACATCCAGGAAAGGAAGACATAATGGAGCCAAACGGGTGGGGAAGGAAATATGAAAGCTGAAGGCTCCAGATGAACAATAGGTTAAAATGGGTTTGCATGGGGAACATGATTTTGAAGCGTCAATTGACTTCAAATATGGTAAATATGATAAGTATTTCTTCACAAAAATTTGTCGGGATCAATAAAGGGTTAAGAAAAATTAAATTTATTGGCCCCATTGAGTTTAAACTTGCCTTGGTAGTTGTTAATAGATCAGTTAGGCCCTCTAAAGCTAGAAAGGGTAAAGCCTTTTTTGTTCCAAATAAGATAGTGATAAATTTAGTATGAAACACTTTTGTCTCCATCCAACAATTCGCAGTTGGACAAGTTTGTCAAACACACATATTGTTCCTTGATACGTCCACAGAAATTTTGGCGAGAGCAATTCAGGTTCCCTGACTTTTTTTTAACAGATCAATTAGGTCCTCAAAGAAGAGTCTACAGAGGAGTTAAATCTTCTTTTTTTACAGGTATGGTAGTTATTAATTTACAACAACAATTCGCAGTTGGACATGTCTGTCAAACACACATACACAATTTTAGTTTTTCATTTGGCAACCAAATCAAATATTTCCACAACTTAGCATAATCTCAAAAGTATCAACTATTTTTTTTATTGCGGCCAATTCCCTTTCAAATCATTCTGACAATTTTGATGATGATTTTTAATGCGCACTGATCTTCTAAAAAAACAATTCATATCTCTTTGAACACCGTTTACGACAGTTTACTGAGGCATAATAAAAAATCCCCTTAAAAGCTGCAAAGCCACTCAACAAATGATAAAAAAAATATTTGAAGCAAAAACAATTAATAAAGGCCGAACCACCGCTGAGCAATACAAAACGCACTCAAGCAGCTAACAGGATCACACTTACGAAATGATATCGTTGACAGCGGTACGAGCTGACAGCTTGCCGCAGGATTACGCTGCGGACGCAAGAGTGACACGATTTCGGTCGACAAAAAGGCAACCGACCGGTTGATGGGGGCAACTCAATCAATTTTGATCAATGCACAGCATGACAGATCGGTGCGCGGTACAAGCACGATACGTCATCAAAGTGTCAGGCAAAACACACACACACACATAAAAAACAACGACCCCAATGAGTAGGAATTAACAACAGCACAACAACAACAATAGAGACACAAAGTATGCATCAATTTGGTGAGCAGAGACAGCTGACGAGCGGGCACTCACACCCCGTGGTGGAATGTAAGGAAAACGTGTGAAGTGAAATAAGTAGAAAATAATTTTGATCGAGTCTCAGAAAGCGAAGTGCAGCAGTTGGGCGCCGCTAAAGCGCTGACAATGTGCAACACCGGTGCTGGGCGGCTGAGAGCGATGCAACATTGACGACGATGTGTCGAAGATGCTGGCAGCAATAATTGCCGCTGCTGCTGCTGGCTGATCATTTTGCTGGCTGACTGACCACAGCGTGTGCGGCGCCCCGCGCGCATTGCCGCAGTTGGGCGCAAGCATTGGGATCCCTTCTTGTGCAGCGTAATTAACAACTCGTATCTTGTCGATATTGAATTTCCTTGTGAAAGATAAACATGGCCTTTGCACAGCGCTTTCACTCTTATCGCGGCGTTGTCTTGCATTTTGTTTCACTGTCTGTGAATATTTTGCTGGGCGCTAACTTACGGGCTCAGTTGTTGTTTTTGTTTTTTTGGTTGGTTCATGTTCGCGACAGTCAAAGATAAATGACGCAAATTAATAAGACAAGTATAAACACTTAAACAGAGACGTAGAGGGCGAGTGAACAGTGAAACGGTGAGTGTGAGAGAGCAAGAATGCTCATCAGCTCAGCGGTGGACAATGTATAACTTAATTACTTTTGTGTGTCTTTTTGTACGCTGCACTGAGGTGTCGAGGCATATAGGCAACAATTAGGAATTAATGATGCCCAGAAGTAGGCGTGGTTCTTATGAAAACAATTTTTATGATGAAGTTCATTAGAAGCATTTTGCGAAGGTAGATGCTGACAATGGGGCTGGGTTTCTAAGTAGTCGATAAGAATTCAAGAAGCTGAGCTGGATCACCCGTGCGAGTTTCCTCTAAAGATTTTCGACTACTGCTCTAGTAAGACTTTTTTGCTTGTGATAGAATTTTTAATGAACTTTCAATTACCCAAACTATACCTTTTCAATACTGGACATTTCCCCACGCTAATTTCCTAACACTCTTTTATACCATTAAAATATTTAAACCATTTGTTGTTTTTTTTAAGTACAAAAATGGTTTTTTAAATACGATTTCAGCATTCTTAATGATATTGAAACTATCCATGCATATCCTATAGAGAAAAGTATTCAATTTGTTTATATTTTAAACTTGGGTGATTGAGTGCAGTCTCACGTGATCTGTCCATCCCAACTCTAATCCCTTCCATTCCTTGTCCTTTTGTACTCATGTTTCCCCCTATTTTCTGCCACCCGGCTTCAGCCGTTTGTATCGTTTAGTGTTTATTGTATTCGTTGTTATTTGTCATTCGTAAAGATCCCACAAACCCGAAAACCCCTCGTTTCATTTACTCCGGTCAGCGACGAGTTTGTCTAATAAGATTAGAAGGACGAAATTCAATGATGTAGTAGGGCGCATAAGCGCACAGTAGCGTCCATAAGATATATTTTTTTCCCAAAAAATTATTCAAAAAATGTTTTCAAAAAAAATTATTAAAAAAAATTATTATTAAAAATTTTCCAAGGACATTCATGGATAAAGTTTTAAAAGGACATTTTCAATACATCTTCGTCCTTTTGCACCAAAACACACAATTTTCTAAGATTCAAAGGATTTTTCTCTTTCATTTGATACCCATATTGTTATCCTACATTGCGCTAAAGTTTTAAAATAATAATAATTTTTTGAAAAAACATGTCCCTGCAATTTCAAAGTCCTTTTAAAAAAATTCGCGACGTCAAAGAGAAAAACTAAAAACGCAGTTTTACTATCTTTGGCTTCTAGTTTTGCATGTAAATAGATTTTTTCATGAGTAAAATTTTTTGTTGCACTGTATTATAGATTTAAGATTTTAGTTTTCAGGCCATTAGAATGTGAATCGCTATGCTAGAGCGCCAATTTCTGAAGAGTTTCCTTTTCTGTACTCATTTTCCATTACTGAAAGAACCAAGCTTAATCCTCTCTCTACCACACGGGTCTAACCAACCCTTTTTCCTTATTGACTTTTCCTAACAACGACCTTTCCTAAGATTCCATTACTTCTAAATTTGGGGAATTACATAGTAATAAGAAGATAAGAATAGATAAGAGTTCGAAAGATACGATAAGAATTCGAAGATAAGATCAAAATTCGAAATGCTGTTCGGGAGCGCCAGTATCTTCCGAAGATTTTCAACTTCTGCACTGATTTTCCATCAAAACAAAAGCCGCTCTTGATTCTTCCTCCAGCACATGTGTCTGGACAGACCTTTTTTGCTGCTGATTGCATTTTTATGAATGAAAATTTCCTCACTTTTCCTAAGATTCCATTACTTCTAAATTTGGGAAATTATTATGTAGTCGATAAGAACCTACACGGATTTTCCATCATTACCAGAACATGGGTCTGGCCAGACCTCTTACTTATCCTAAGCTTCTATTAAATACTTCTTAGTTTGGGGAATTGTTATGTAGCCGGTAAAAATTTGAAATGCTTTAGTAGCTTCTGGAGATTTTCAACCTCTGCACTGATTTACCATCATTGTCAAAACCTCACTTAATCCTCCCTCCAGCACATGGGTCTGGCTAGACCTCTTTTGCTATTGATTGCATTTGTAGGACTGGAAATTTTCTTATATATCCTAAGATTCTATTAAGTACTTCTTAATTTGGGGAATTGCTTAATTTGTAGCCGACAAGGATAAGTAAGTATCTCCTGAAGATTTTCGAATTTTGCATTGATTTTTAGTTGTCCCTATAGTACATGGGTCTCACCAGATCTTTGTCGTTTAGGTTGCATTTGTATGACTGGAAATTTCCTCACCTTTCACATAAATTCTACTTCTCATTTTGTGGAATTTTTATGTGGTCGAGAAAAAATCCAAATGCTGTTTGGGAGCGCCAGTATCTTCTGGAGGTTTTCTACCTCTGCACTGATTTTCCATCATTGTAATAACCTCGCTTAGACTTATCTCTAGCACATGGATCTGGCCAGATCTTTTTCCCTATAAGGATAATTTTTTTGCATTGTAATTTCCTGACCTTTCTTAAGGTTTTTAGGAAGTTGGCATGCAGAGAGTAAGGGTCTGGAAATTTGGAATATTCCTTACTTATCCTAAGATTCCATTACTTCTTAATTTGGGGAACTGCTATGTAGCCGATAAAAATATGAAACGTTATGCTGAAATGCCGAAGATTTTCAACCTGTGCACTGATTTTTCATCATTGCCGGAACCTCGCTTAAACCTCCCTCTAGCACATGGATCTGGCCAGATCTTTTTCCCCATAAATAGCATTGTTTCGTTTGAAAATTTCCTGACCTTTTCTAAGATTCTTCGAAAAATAGTATGTAGACAAGAAGGATCCGGAATGTTGGGCCGGAGCGTCGGTATTTTTTGAAAAAAAAACAAGAATTGGTCTAGTACTTAGTTGTCTGTCCGTAGATATCTATGACCTTTCGAGCTTCCTTCCTTTTGTCCGTTCGTTAGCTCTTGAACGAAAAATGATATCGAAAAAATATTTGGTAGAGATACGACAGATTAGACAGACACTTATACTTAGAACTGATGCCCGTATGGACACGATCGGTCCACTTTAAGGTAGGGTTGGCTTCTAAAAGTTATTTACAAACTTAGAAAACGATTATCTTAATTAATCCATTAATTTAATTTAGAACTATCGTTGCTATCTCAGTGTATTAGTCTGGGATAAATAAATCTTTAGTGCAGAGTCTCTATAAGTCGGTGAAAACCTGCCAATACAGTCTCACTTGTTTTTGTTGTTGTTGTATTTTCGAATAGCCTGCAAAGTAAGCATTGTTGTTGTTGTTATAATTTTAGTGCTCAATTTAACTCAGTTGCTGGTGTATTGAATTTTTATTGCTTGCCATCGATACACGTTGCTCAGACAAATTTTTATTTCGACTTATTATTGTTGTTGTTGTTGTTGTTGCAGAAAAGTAACGACTGAACGACTGGCCATCGTCTCGCCACATGTTGCCCAGCTCGCTTTGTGTAAACAAATATTTCATTGTTGTTTTTGTTTTTGTAGGTTTGTCAAGTCGGCAACTTCGGCACATAACTCATGCAGCATTTGTTGGACGCTTTGTTCGAGCTGCTAATTAAACGCCAAGCATGTCTGAGCGTTTTGTTTTGCCATGGTCAGCGTGTGTTCGGTCTGTCGAGTTGATTAACAATTTTAACATAAATGTAAATAAATGTGATGACTACTTGTTGATAATCGTTGCTAAAGTTGCAGTGATTCAGATTAACAGAAGTTTTATTTTAAACTGTTTTTAGTTGACATTTTTATTTATGGATGCGGGTTGAGCTGATCTGCTGCTGATCTTATGTAGCGTTTTGATGACTTTGTAGATGTTTGAAAGGGATTGTAAGAGTACGAAGATGCAGATTCCAAAAGAAAAGAATGGACAGAACTTGTACTGAGGCATCGCGCAATTTTTGGACAGCTTTCTGTTGCTGAATGGTGAAATTTCTCTTCCTTCGAAACTTTCGCTTCTAACTTCTACAGATTCTAGAAGAGGGAATAATTTTTATTCGATAAGAATTCGGCAAGCTGATGAACATGGGTCTTCCAGTCTCAATGAGGATTTTTCAACTCCTACTAAAAGATAAAACAGGACACCTCCACCTTCTTTCTGTCCTTTGTACTGACAGAGGAAAAAATATCACAATATTAAAATATTATTCACTTGAGGAACCTGAACAACTTCAATTGCATCAAAGTTAGAACTAAAAACTCAAACATGCTTTGAATTTTCGAATATTCATAAATATCTTCGAAAAATTTTGCTCTCTAAAACTAAGTAAAAGCAAAAACTTTCTTTTGCAATAATGCTTGCAACATTCCTTGTAGTGGCCACACAGTAGGCAAATGCAGTTAGCAATGCTGATCCCACACACAGACACACGCACACACACACATACATACATACACGCACCATCGATGAGGCGGCATTAGGAAATATTATTATCGGTTTACAGATAATTTATGCCAACTGTGCGCAGTGCACTTGCACCCACCACACAGCACTGACGGTATCTGCAGTAGTCTGTGTGTGCGTCAGTATGTGTGTGTGTGCATTATCCGATGATATCTGACTTAAATCTATTGAAGCATGAAAATACCAATTATGATGCGGCATGTTTGAATACCAACCACAACGACAAAAACAAAAATAACAACGAAAACAATCAGCCAGTCAACCAGCCAGTGTGGACCAGCGTTTAGAACAACAGGCAAGCAAAAACAACCAATTGAAAGAAACAGCAAAAATTATTGATGGAATTAAAGCAAACAAAAACCGATTATGATGGAAAGCAAGTAAAGTGCAATGGAACCAAAGATGAAATCAATCGCTGGTGGAGCGATTGGGTGCGATGGGTGCAAGCGGCAGTCAAAAGTAAACAAAATCGAAAAGCAAAACAATAAGAGCACCAAATAGGGGTTGGGTGTGGGGTAGGGAGTGTGTGCGGGTAAGGGAAAACATATTTGAAAAATTATCAGAGTTGAATTGAAGGAGAAATTGAAAAATCATTGGCAACGGCGAGGGAGGGAGTCGAACAGGAATTTAATGGCTCTTGTAATAGTGTGTGTGTGTGTGCGTGTGTGAGAGTTTGTGTATATGTGTGAGTGTGAAGCCTGTGTGCACGCATGTCAGCGGGCTGTAAGAATGATGCGCTAAAAATGTAGTAAAGTCGAGCTGAAGCCACTGGAGGGGTCAGTGTCTGGCACACGCTATGTCGGCAAGGCGGACGGATGGAGTCGGGGGTTGTTGTGGCAAACAGTTGTGCACACAAACGGTTGTGCACACAAAAAGTTGTGTGTGGAATTTATTTGCATGAAATTGTATTTTTTTTAAATGGCTCTTAAATTATTTTGAACACGAAAATAAGCAAACTTTGAAACATAGTTTTATTTTTGTAATAGGTTTTGTTATTTTTATTTAATTAAATTTTTTTAACTTTTGCTTTATTTTATTTGATTTTATTTCTTTCTAGTTTTTATTTAATTTTTTTAATTTAATGTTATTTGATTTTATTTTGTTGTTTTTTATTTTTTTTAATTTAATTTACTTGAATTTTGTTTTATTTTATTTTATTTTATTTTTTTTATTTTATTTTATTTTATTTAATTTAATTTTATTTTATTTTATTTTATTTATTTCCACGATTTATTGAACTCCTTAAGGGTTAAATATTACATATCGGTTGTATAACAACAAGATACATAAAACTATTGCAGGTACATGGTATTTTCTTAAGCATATATACAATTTAACTTTCAATACTTAAAAACGAACGAACAATTGACGTTGTTGACAATATTACTGATTTTTGTATAGTCAAAAATTTATCCGCTAATTGAAGCCTCTCCAGTGTCGTCATTAATGTTTTGGGCACTACCCCTGTCGATGAAATGATGATTGGTACAATCACTACCTTGTCAAGTTGCCACATCTGTTTCAGTTCTTGGGCCAGTTGCTGATATTTCCTGCTTTTTTCCGCGATACAGTCCTGTAGGTTGTGTGTGTTGGGAACTCCGATGTCAATTAGATGTGCGTTATTTGTCAATTTTTCGAGCAGGATAACATCTGGTCTGTTGTGCGGAATGCTCCTATCCGTCAATACTGTGCGATCCCAGTAAATCTTGAACTCGTCATTTTCTAGCACTGCACTGGGCGTATACTTATAATATGGTAGTTCTTCTGTTAGCAGCTTGGTCCGTATTGCAAGGCTTTGGTGCACAATTTTTGCAACGTTGTTATGACGCGTCAAGTATTCAGTGGCCGCTAACATTACACATGCTCCAGTGATATGTTGTATCGTTTCCGGTTGTTGTTGGCATTTCCGGCATTTGTCGTTGTTAATGTCAGCGCGTGCAATATATTTTAGGTAATTTCCTTATTTTATTTTATTATTTTTTATTTTATTTTATTTTTTTTTATTTTAGTTTATTTTAGTTTATTTTATTTTATTTTATTTTATTTTATTTTATTTTATTTTATTTTATTTTATTTTATTTTATTTTATTTTATTTTATTTTATTTTATTTTCATTATTCATAATTTATTTAAAATATTAATTATTTATTATTATATTGTTTTTTTGTATTTATATACCTTGTGACCGAAAAGTTTCCGGAAATTTTAAATAAAACGCAAAATTCTTAATCTTCATCAATATTTATTTTATCTCCTTCAAAATATGCTCCATTAGAAGCGATACACATATGCCAACGTTTCTTCCAATCATCCAAACATTTTTTATAGGCGCTTTCCGGTATGGCTTTGAGTTCCCTCTGCGAATTCTGTTTTACGTCTTCTATGGATTCAAAACGCGTTCCTCTGAGTGGTAATTTGAGTTTGGGAAACAGGAAAAAGTCACACGGTGCAAGATCAGGTGAATACGTTGGCTGTTCGATGGTATTTATTGAAAGTTTGGCCTTATAATCGTTGATAATGTTGGCTCGGTGCTAGGGAGCATTATCGTCATGAAAAATCCATGAATTATCCTTCCACAATTGAGGCCGTTCACGGCGGATATTTTCACGCAAACGTCTTAAAACAGTCAAATAATAGTCTTTACCGACTGTTTGTCCTTCAGGGACGAATTCATGATGCACCACACCACGAATATCGAAGAAAACAATCAGCATTACCTTGATTTTCGAGCGACTTTGGCGTGGTTTTTTCGGTTTCGGCTCGTCTTTTCCTCTCCATTCCGATGATTGTTGGCTTGTTTGCATGGCGTACTCGTAGACCCATGTCTCGTCACCAGTTATGATGCGTTCCATGAAAGTTGGATCGGAATTGGCACGATCAAGCACGTCCAAAGAGACCTGTTCACGGTACTCATTTTGAAGAAAATTCTCAACAAAATCGCAACGCACTACTGAGGTGAACTGGTTTCAACAGCTTCCGTAAACAAACTGTCTGACAGATCGCGCTCATTTTTGGCATAGTAATTAAGGACAGTGCTACCAACCTACAGAAACTTAAAATATCGAAAAATATACAGCGCGCGAATTTTAAATGAGAATTTCCGGAAACTTTTCGGTCACAATGTATATACGATATTTAGTTTTTATTAGATAATATTTATTAATTAAAATTATAGTTTATTATTTTCTAAATTATATTAATTTTTTGATAGTTATACATTTTTATTTTGTATCTTTTATTATTAATTTTGATTTTTTATAATTTACTTTTAAATAAATTTAGTTTTGTATTCCATTATTACTTTTTAAACGTTTTTATTTAAATTTGTAATCTTTAAACATTTTTAATTAATCTTTTTTCACACCTGAAATTGAACCAAAATCTATTCTAAACCTAACTCAAAAATATTTACGCCTCAAATTTCATTCGGCCACATATTTTTTACGATCTTTAAGCCAGCAAATAATTCAGTAATGCGCTGAAACAGCCAATTTCATGCATCGAAAAAGCGCACTTCCTGCAAATTTGTGCGCCTTTCTACAAAGCAGCCTTCGCCGTACCTTCATTTCGTGCTCTTTCAATAGCGCTTTCCCTCTCTCTCTCTCTGCATCTGCGGATATGCCAATTGTTTTTTTTTGCTTGCTCGCGGCATGTGTTGCCCAGCCGAGCGCATTATCAGCGTTTCATGGCGCACGTGATTGGGGGGAAATGGCCGCAACATGTCCACTCCTGCCCCCTCAATCCACACACACACACTCGCACACCAACATGGCGTCCAGTTTCTCACTTTCATGCTGGGCAGCAATTTTCAATTCTTTGGCTGCAGCAGCCTACAGTGAGTCAACGCTCTGGGCTCCAGAACGCGACACGTCACGGCACAAGTGGAAACATTCGAATTTTATTGCTCATTCGTGGGATTATTGTAATGAATTGCGCCTTTTCGGCTAGCGTTTGCTTACGTGCGGCAGCTGGTTGGGGTTGCGGCGTCCGCAACTGTGGAAAAAGTACAACATGGCACACTTAATCCTCCGATTTAGTTCGAGAAATGCATTCGCAGCCGGCCGGTTGCAGCGTGTCGACTCGGCCGGAAAAGAGTTTCTTCTTCTGTTCATGCGCCTGTCGGTAGTTGCAATTGTCTGGTCTGTGCTGTGCGTGTGTGTATGTGTGTGCTTGTTGAATCAAGTAGGTGGTGTGGGTGTGTGCATGTACGTGGCATATTCGGGCCGCCAATTGCGCGCAGCAGTCTTCTGCGACTGGCGAGAAGAAATGAATTGAAATGATAGCCAACTGACATGTGGTTGAAATATGCCATTTTTGCGGTGAATTATGCGTTATGTGAGGCGCTACGGCAATGGCTGTCGCTCGGTGTGAGTATCAGTGGGTAAATGTGTGTGTGTGTATGTGGGCACAGTGGGTTTGAGATAAGATTGTACTGAATTTGTTTTGTGCTTTTAAGAAATAGTCTAATCCAACATCAGTTCTCAGTGACGTTACACTAAAAGTCACCAGGACCAAGCTCCTTGCTCAGGCTTGCTGAAAATATTAGTGTCTACTGGATCACAACTAGAATGTCGTGAACGGAATTCCATCTAGTATCGCTAAGGACCCTACAGGGATCTATATACCATACTGAAACCTTTTTCATAGACCATTTTTGGGAATCTCGATTACTTTTGGAATGCAGAGAAATGGGAAATGTTTGCATTTTTTATATTTTTTTTATTTCTGTTTATCTCTCTCGATATTTTATTGTCATATGGCTACATGTTTCTTTGTTATTTTTATAATTAAAAAATTCTAGAAATTTCTAGCATTTTCCTTTAAAGTATTTCATTTGCGTTTTCTATTTTTTACAAATATAATTGAGTTTTGGTATTTTTTTAAGTTCTTAACTGCGTTCAGTTTGATAAAAGTTGTGCCCATATGTTTGTTGTTGCCTGAAGCGGAATATAAACAAAATACATAATGTATAATTTAATCCTTTTAGAAATTTCTAGCATTTCCTTGAAAATATTTGATTGAGTTTTTATATTTTTTGAGTTCCTAACTGCGTTGAGTTTGATTAAATTTTTGTCTCTATGTTTGTTGTTGCTTGAGTCACAATATTACACCAACCCAAGACATTTACAATCAACCAAAATTTATTTCATTAATGCCTCTCTTTGTACCACTGTGCCCCATCGCTGTCAGCGAAACGCACCACAACTGCCACACAACGGCCAATGCAAAAAATCGAAAAATAAGAAAAGCATTGGGTAATGCGGCACACATGTGCACACCGCACAACTTGTATGAATGAATGAACAGAAGTGAAAGGCGAAAAATACACATCAAACGCAGCAACAAAAGCGAAGATGTTAAGTCCACTTTAAAGCCGCAACTAAGCCGCGGCGAAGCGCTTTAATTATGCGAGACTCTCTGCGAGAGAGAGAGAGCTGCTCAAAGACACTGCAAAAAAACAGTAGATCTGTATAAAACTTATAACAACAACAATAATAACCTCAACAGACCGACAGCAACAGAAATTGAAGCCAACTGATGAGCCGCATTTACGGTCAACGAGTGCGTATGGGAACCTGGCCACATTTAGCGGCTGCATCGTTCTTTTTTTTTTTTTTGGATTTGGTTGGCTTTACATCTTCTGTGTGCATTCTGGAGGGTTGGGCGCTGTCGCACTGTCCAGCGACGGCTTAGTGTGCACAACCATAACATCAACAGCTGCCGCCTGCAACGTCTCATATTTGTGGCGCAGCTGCAGCCGCTGTGTGTTTGTGGTTTTAATTGCCGTTAACATGGCTCCACTTCATGGCGCACCAAAGCGACCAAATCGACAGTGACAACGCTTCAGCGTGAAGTTGAGTAGCCGCCGCAGTAGCCGCAGCGAAACACTGGAAAACTTGACTTGGCATGAAGGGTTCATGCGAGATGTGAAGCAGTGGCAACGTGCTTTATTTTTGCAATTCTTTTTCGTGGTCTGCTGATCCCAGGGGTCACACCACGTCGAGCTAATCGAATTTGAGTTATTTGCTTGGCGCTTGTTGTGCCGTGGAAATGAATGCAATTTGATATCTTAAAGCTGAAGTCTTGTCAATTAGAAAATTAGAGGTGAAAATTTTTGTATTTATTAATAGAACTCAAATTAATTTTTTTAAACAATTTTTTAATTTTTTATAAATAATTTTTATATACATTTTATTGAAACAGAAATCCGTTTTTTCTATTCTATTTTCAATTTTTTAATTTTTTTATAAATAAATTTTTATATAAATTTTAGTAAAACTGAAATCCTTTTTTCTGTTCTATTTTCAATTTTTTAATTTTTTTTATAAATAATTTTTTTATAAATTTTAGTAAAACTGAAATCCTTTTTTCTATTCAATTTTTTTAATTTTTTTTCTATTCTATTTTCAATTTTTTAATTTTTTTACAAATAATTTTTTTACAAATAATTTTTGTATAAATTTTAGTATTTTTTGTATAAATCTTAGTAAAACGGACATTCTTTTTTTATTCTATATTCAATTTTTTTTATTTTTTTTATAAAAAATTTTTATATAAATTTTAGAAAACAGAATTTATTTTTTCTATTTTATTTTCAATTTTTTTTATTTGTTTATAAATTGTTTTTATATAAATTTTAGTAAAACGGAAATCCTTTTTTCTGTTCTATTTTCAATTTTTTAATTTTTTTTAAATAATTTTTATATAAATTTAAGTAAAACTTAAATCCTTTTGTTTCTATTCTATTTTCATTTTTTTAATCTTTTATAAATAATTTTTATATAAATTTTAGTAAAACAGACTTCCTTTTTTTCTATTATATTTTAAATTTTTAAATTTTTTTATAAATATTTTTTATATAAATTTTAGTAAAACAGACATCCTCTTTTCTATTCTATTTTCAATTTTTTTATTTTTATAAATAATTTTTATATAAATTTTAGTAAAACAGAAATTCTTTGTTTCTATTATATTTTTCATATTTTATTTTTTATAATATAAATAATTTTTATATAAATTTGCGTGCTTATAAGCGCAATCAGGCTATGCTGCATAATGTTAGAAAAATAAGATTTCGTACTAAAAAAACTTTTCAAACATTTCTTTGATTGCTTGACTCAGTTTTGTTGTAGTGCGCTTCAAATATGGACACCGGCAAAGAGAAAATACGCAAAGTTTAACAGTTTTTCTTCAATAAAGAAAAACACGAATCAGGTATCTGAAAATGTGAAAATTGTTTATGATGTTGATCACAGGTGCATTCAAAAGGGGTTTTCGGGGTTCAAACCCCTACAAGTTTCTGCTTACAACAAACATTTTGGCTAGCAAATACGTCTTCAAATGGTTTTGGACTCAAAAGTTGTGTACGAACCTTCCCCTCCTGAAATCCTCTTTATGCCTTGGGTCCTGACACTGTAACAGTCAATCAGGCAAAATTTTGGTTATGTCAGTTCTTTTCCAGTAATTTTGATATCAAAGATGCATTATCAAAAATGGCAATAAAATCATTAAAACCAGTAATGTTTTTATCAAAGATGCATCATCAAAATAGCAATAAAATCATGGAAATGGTCGAATCTAACTGTGTTGTAAGCACTATTTCGATTGTGCAGGAATGAAATATTACACAAAAACTATTTTGAACCAACAGAAAAGGGTGTTTGATACAAAACGAAGTTCAATGTGTGGATGCCACAAGAGTTGAAGCAAAAAACAAAAAACAGCTGTTGAATTACGCAAAAATCTATTAATTTCTGAAGCGAATGGTGACTGGTTATGACAAGTTGATCAACAATGATATCGTCAAGCAAAAATGGCTGAAACGATGGTCAAGCCTTGATTGATGGTAAGAAAGGATTTGCTCTATGTTTGGTGGGATCGGTGGACAATCATCTACTATGAGTTGCCCCTCTATGGCCAAACGCTCTATTCGAATCAGGACTGTAAACAATTGGAACATCTGAAGGCAACAATTGCCCAAAAACAACCAGCTTTGACCAACAGGCGAGGAATTGGCTTTCCATCGTTGGTTGGAACCATTGATTTGCTATTGTTGGTTCCGCGTTAGAAAAAGCTCTCGCACAGTGATATCTATGGTCCAATTTTTTTGCCAATGGCGGCGGGGGTTTCTAGGAAAGCAACATTATGGAATTACGTATAAAATGGCAACAAGTTATGAAATAAAAGTTGGTATATTTGACCTAAATCACATTATTCTAATTATGCCAAATAATGCTTTCAAAATCTTAATGAGGCCTTCGACAAAAATTATGAATTTATTATAATTTTTTATATTTTTTATTTTTAATTATTATACTTTTTTGGCTATTAGATTTATTTTTTCTTTTTTAATTATTCAATTTATTTATGCTTTTTTTTGTTATATTATAATTATTCTAATTATGCTAAATAAGGCTTTCAAAATCTTCATAAAGCATTCATAAAAAAATATGAACTTATTTTTGTTATAATTTTTTTTTGGTTTTTTGTTTTATTTTTTTATTGTATTTATTATATTTATTCTATTTATTTTTCTTATTTATTTTTGTTATTAATTTATTTATCTATTTTTTGATTTTTAATTTTTCTATTTATTATTTATGATTTATTTTTTTTTTATTTATTTATGCGTGATTCTTATCATTTATTTATTATTTAATTTAATTTATTAGTTGTTGAATGAAAATTTTTTTTTATTAATAAAAATATCAAGGTTTATAATTTTTATTATTATTTTTTGTTGTTCTGAAAAATATAATAAAAACCAAATTATTAAAGTTTTCAATTTTCCAGCCAATATTTCAGCCATTTACCCTTTTGCCTTCGTCCAAAGCAAACTATATCTTCAACAATAGCAAAAAATATATACGATGAACCCAAAGGAAGTCACTACGAATTAGAGATTTCATAGATTAGTCAACAATGCAACGCACTTGCAACAATAATAAAAGAGTTATTATTGCAGCAAAATGGTTATCATTCATATCCGCATCACACAGATGGACATACAAACAGATGGACAGGACGCAATGCTCGCTCTGAACGGCCCCACACACCCACTCGTTACATACATTTATACATATAACGCCGAGCGTGCAACATGCATTTTGTGGCATTGTCCCGTCTCCGGTAGATATTTCGCTGCTTTGTGCAACAATTGACTGCGCGCACAGTTTTTCAGCAGCTTTACAAAGCAAAAAAATAAAAAAAAAGACCGCTAACTGTTCACTGCAGCGCACAATAAACGCCGCAATAGCAATAAAATACGCCAAAGAAATATATGCGAGCAGAAGAAGATACTTTTGTAGAGATGATATGTTTTCTTACAATATATAGTAATGGCTATTTGTTGTTGTTGTTGTTGCAGTTGCAGTTGCGTGCAATGCCTCAAAACTGATATAAGATTTTCTAATGTTTCACAAATCGAATTATTTATTGAAATACACTTGAAAATACACACTTGCCAACGCTTCGGTGTGTTTCGGTGTGTCTGTGTGTGTGTGGGTGTGTAGGTGGAGCTTTCCATTAACAATGAGTAGCAATAACGTTAATAGGATTTCTTTTTCGGTAGCCAGCCAGGTATCATGAGGCAAGAAGAACATATGACACGATGAAGTGCCGACACAATTGAAAGCGTTGACAATGATCAGAAAATAAATTGAAGAGCCAGCAACAAGTAGCCATGGCTTTTGCACAGTTATAAAAGGGTAAGAAATGAAATTATAAATTTATTGAGAATTATTTTTATTAGTTGTAAGAGGTTCAAAATTCTTAAGTGTGTACGTGGGTGAATGATAAATTTGATAAAAATAAATTTTTATTTGATTTGAATGATAATTTCCCAGAATGATTCGGAATTCAATGCATTTCTTTTACACAGAAAATAAAATAAAAAAATTGTAACATCTCAAACCTTTATTTTTAGTTTAACCCATTAAGCCCTGAGCGTTGCGTTTGCGCAACGTTTGGGAATTTCGCTACATTAAGTAATTCATAAAGATATAAGACTTGAAAATGGGTAGAATTAGATTCGAATTGATCGTTTTAGATTCTGCCATACTCAAATTTCAAAATTTTTTAAATATTCATATCTTTTTTTCGATCCAAAGTCAAAGGTTTTTTTTGGGGAATTTTTGAAATTCAATTAAAAATACTTATTCTTCAAACCTATCAAAATCCCTTTGTGGGCTGCATTTTGTAATGCTAAACTATTTAAAAATAAGTTTTAAAATTTTTTTTTTTTAAATTTTATGTTTTGTATGTGACTAAGGCCCAAATTGCGTTTGCGCAACGTACCCTCCTGGTTCAGTGGGTGGGGGTATGAATTATTTGCTTGATTTTTTTTCTTGATTATGTCAATTAATAAGATTGTGTAAAATTTTATGGAAATCGCACAAGCCCTTCTGGGGTCAGGTTTTAATGGGTTAAGAAGATGATTTGTTGCCCAAGAAAATATTTCCAAAAATTAATAGAAAATTTGTCAATAATTTCTTAATATTTTGTAGTGAAATTTTTAAATTATATTTTCAGTTTTTTTTTACTTAACTTATTTAATTACAGTTTGCCTTTTTAATTATTTTCGACCAGCCCCAGAACTGTTATACTTAAGTCTCTCCCCTCAACCAGTTGTCCCACAGTTAATTGCCAAATTCGTTTGGCTGCATCTGCCACCCGCCCGAATAGACTCAAACCGATTCTCCTCCTACTTCATACCCTCACATTCCCCCTCCCACCATCAGTAAAGACGCACGCACTTCTGCGTTCATATAAGTAAGTCAATTCACTTACCCTCCTTGTTGACTTTGCGAATCGCTCGATGCAATTGATTTCGATTGACTTTCACTCGAACGCGAATTATCGGCAATTAAATAATCTGCAAAGTGGAATAAGAAAATTGCGTTAATAGAGTAAAGTGCAGAACATATATTGACTCAAAGTGAAATGAGTGAAGTGAGCTTTTATTTGCCCAAGTAAGTGAGTACGTCAGTGTGTGTGTGTGTTTGTGTGTCAGTAACCGACGTTCGCTCATATGGCGCGAAAATTATTAATGTATGTGTTCGCATAGAATTTAATTGTTTTCAGCAGTTGAAGACAATTTTCTTGAAGAGAGTGAAAAGCCTGCCGGATGAGGGAAATTATTCAAGTTTCCAGGTGAAGAAAAAAAAAGAAGGTGTGAACAAATCTGTTGCCTAAATGATAATTAAACCGTTAACTATTGAACATGACTTGAGATTGGTACCAGAATTGTCCGTAAATTTGACATAGAGTTGCCATATAATCCTAATTTGTCGAGTAAACATTTTCGAAATTTATACCAGGGCAACTTCGTTTATAGTTTTTTATGTACATATGTCTCCTTCTTCTTCTTCTTGACTGGCACGACAGCCCGATTACGAGATTAAAGCCTAGTGACCCGGAACCAACCGTGTTGTGCGTGCGAATGTTTTTACAAGGTTGTATGTCTTCCATCTATTCTTATTTCTATAAAGTTAGTTAACCCTTCTGTTTGAGCACATTTTTCATCTTTTGAAGTAAAAATATTCAGAAACATTGTGTTGATATTTTTAGTATTTTCCTAAAATTTGATTGACTATTCATTAGATCTATTATATAGAAAAAAAAAATTTCCGAAAATTTTTAGAAACATTTTTTAAAACTATTCTTTTGTTCCATATAAAAGTATAAAACACAGTAAAACATTACTGTTCCAATACTGTTTTGGGTTCAGTACACCGATTTCAGTGATCGATTTGAGAGGTTCCAAAATTTCTTATCCTTTGAAAGGAGAAAATTACTCTGGAAGACCAGTCAATTGTCCTTGTGAGAGCCAAGTAGAAGAAAACTAGTAAGGCGGTTTATCTACTTAAATTTTTTTTACTTTTTCTAAGGATTTTCTTGAAGTGACCAAGTCCCTAACTTGTACCACTTTACAAGTTCATATTTTTGGGCCCAGGTATGAATCTCCTGTTTCAGGTCGATTTTACCGAAACCAAACATCGAAAGTTTTTTTTTGCATGTCTTTTTTCTATGATTTACCCTCATGGCCCTCGTGTCCTAGTATTCAGACCAATACAACCCTAGGGTACATAACGTAAAGAGTTCTTTCTGAAACTCTAAAAATCATCTCTAACATTGTGGCAGAAACTTCAAATCCAACATTTCTTTGTCCAAATATTTGCGTTGTACCCAATCATCCCTCTTTCTATCATCTCCTTCTTTCATACAAAATAAATGTGATTGCTGACATCTAGTGTGTGTTTTTTTTCTAAACTGTCAATAGATGTCGTCACTAACACTAAGAGTCTTTAGTTAACCCTTATACACACTTGGGGTATTGCTTGGGTTTGAGAAATTTTATGATACTTTGTAATAACTAAAAGTGTAAATATAGTTGTTAATATGGTTCTTAGTTTTTTTTATGACCTTCATGAAATTCACGTGTTTTGTCTTGGTTTTTCTCATATTTACATATTTACGTCTTCTTTTCTTTCGATCTTCTTTTTTCATCTCATATTTTAAATATTTATGTTTTATTTATTATGTTTTCAGTAAAATAAGAAAACAATGTTTTAAGTTGATTCTTAACTTTCATTCTGATGTGCTTCTTCAGTTTTTGCTCCTTTTAATTTTTATTCTCTAATTTATACTTTCTTCTTCTTTCTTCTTTCTGCATGCCCTTTTTTCTACATTTTTTATTTTCATCATCCTTCTTTCCCTTCCGTTTTGCAATTTTGACGTCTATCACTATTTTTTCTTCTTTTAATCTTTCTTTTCTAATTTATTAACAATTACTTCTTCCGCTCAGCCCTTCTTCCTTTTTTTTACTTGTAATCTTTCTTCTCTAATTTATGCACAATTACTACTTCCCCTCTGTCCTCTTTCGTTCGTTTTGGTGTTCTCCATGATCCTTTTTCTACTCTTAATCTTTATTTTCTCGTTTATGTTTTTATTAATCTCAGTCTTTACTGGCATTCCTTCCGTCTTTTTCTTTCTTTTCTTCTTAATTTTTCCTCATTTATCTTTATTTTCTCACTTTTGTTTTATTATTTTAATATTGCCGGCAATTCTCAATTTTTTCTTGGTATCATTCCCGTCTTTTTTCTCCTTTTTTTCTTGTTAATTTTTACATTTTTCCTTTTTTATTTCCTTCTTCCTACCGCCTATTCTGCCTTTCTTCCCACTGAAACTTCAGCAGTTTATTTCATTCGCTTTTTTATTCCTTCTACCTGCCGTTTGTTCTGATTTTCTTCCTGGCGTCCTTTAAGTCTTTTTTCTTTTATATTTTTTCTTCATTTTCTTTGTATCTCCTTCTTTCTGCCTTCTTCAGCCGGTCTTCTTGGCGACCTATGTTTTGTTCTACCTTATTGTTTCCCTTCCGTACTTCCTTTTGGTTATCTTCCTCCTCTCTTTCTCACCTCCTTTTCTCTCTTTGTTTCAGACTTTTTTCCTACCTCACTTTTGCCTTCCTACCTAACTTCTTCTGCCTTACTTTCAGACGTCTTAACTGTCTGCCTTACCGACTTCTATCAAGTCTCCTTTTCTGTTTCCTTTTTGCCTTCTTTTTGTTTCCTTCTTTGTTTCCTTTCTAATTAATTAATTTCTTTCTGTTAAATTTCAACTTCCTTTCTATTTCCTTTCTACTTCCTTTCTATTTATTTTCTGTTTATTTTTTGTTTCTGTTCTACTTCTTTTTTATTTTTCTTTCTCATTTTCTTTCTTTTTCCCTTTTTCCCCTTCTGTTTCATTTCTATTTCCTTTAGTCTTCCTTTCTATTTCATTTTTGTATCCTACCTACTTCATTTCTGTTTCCTTTCTACTTCTTTTCTATTTCCCTTCCTTATTTCCTTTTTGTTTCCATTTTTTCCTTTTAGTTTCCTTTCTTTTTCCTTTTTGGCTTCTTTTATGTTATAATTTAAGCTTTCAAAAGCAAAGACTTTGGTCTTTCAAACTTTTTATTAACTTTTTGTTTCCGTAGCTTTCCAACTTGTTAACATACACAATAACTTCAAATAAGTCTACACTCTCTTACCTTTGCAGATTCAATTTCTTAAACTTGAACTTCTCAAACACATTGAACTAATATTTTAGCTTTTTAAAAGATTCCACTAGAATGCTTCTCAAAATTGTTTAACTTCATTGCTCTTTAAAAAGTTTGACTTTCAGCATCAAAAAGCACGTAGGGATTTATTTTGAATTTCCCATTTTTATATCCGTAGAAGCACCGAAGTACCCACTTAGCTGCCACAACTACAGTTGGTGCAATTCACTTTGTGTTGAAATTTGATACTTAGAGCTTCTTTCGCTACTACTTGTACCTACTTGGCTTTAAATGTCCTAAACCAAAAGTTAATAAGTCCTTCTAAAACACATACAAAATTCCTAGACACAGCGAATTGCTTTTTTCTTTTGGTGACTTATCAAAAGTCTTTTGCATGTTAATTCCCATTATTTCCAATCAAAGTTCCACAAACTTCCCTGTTTCAAAAGCTGAGTACCCGGTCTGTAAAAGTTTCATGCCCACAAAATGTTCATTACACACCTCACAGAGCTGCTGTTGCTTTGGCTCACTCACCACCATGACTGCACTAACAACTTCCCACTATTTATTCCCGTTATTTCCAGCCACTCTGCTCTACGATGTCCTTTCCGAAAAGCTCTCAACTCTCTCAACATTCAACAGAAATTTCACCCACACAACGAAAGCTCAATGCACTCACCCTTCGGTAGTTGTTGTTGTTGCTGCAGCTGGCTGGTCGGTATGAATTCCTCGTGCTTTTGGTCGCCCTTATCCTCGTACTTGAGCTTATAGTCCGAATGCTTGCGCAGCGACATTAACAGCGACTGTGTACGCGGCGGTATTTCCGGCGGCGCTGGTTCCGGTGGCGGTTCCGACTCGCCACCGTTGGCCGCAAAATCCAAATCTAAACCGGCGCCCACACCCTGTTGTAACCCTTCACCCCTCTGCAACGCACCACACGCACTCTCCGCCGCCGATTGAGCGTACTCGCGCAGTTCCATTTGTATTTGTTGCAATTTGAGTTTTTCGCGCTCGCTGCGCGTTGCAATGGCCGCTGCCACCGCGGAGGCGGCATTGCTGTTCGACGAGGTGCCGCTACTCGACGAAGTCATGCCGGTACCGGTACCGGTGCCAGCGCCACGATTCAGCGTGCCACGCCCACTGCTTTTCGTTCGATGGGCGCGCGCACCGCTGCCCTGACTGTCGCGCACGCTCGGCGTCAGGCTGCCAGCCGTGGAGCTGTTCGGCAGCAGATATGCCGAACTGAGCGCCGCCATGCCCACATTGCTGGCCACATTGCAGTCGGCGGCCGCTTGCAGCCGATCGAGCATGGCAGCGCTGCCCGAATACGATAGCCGATCGCTCGTCGAGTCCGAGTTCGATTGCGAGTCGTATTTGGGATTGAGGAAGGGATTTGTACTGCGTTGTTGTTGTTGCGTTGCATTCGCGGTGGTGGCGTTGCTTTGGTATTTGTTGTTGGCAGTTGTGTTTGTTGTTGTTGTTGCTGTATGCGGTAATGCAGTCTGTTGTTTCAGTGGCGAACTGAGGCCGGTGTTCTGTTGCAGATGAAAGGCGGCAGCGGCGGCGGCACTCTGCTCACGCATGGAGTTTGGGTATTCGGTGAGCAGCGATGAGGACGCCTCGGGATTATCGCAATCGGATCCATAGCGATCAATATCTGAAAAAGAGAGGGAAACCAAAAGAGGTTAAGGCACAAATCTTTGAATGATTTTCTTGTTTCTGTCGTTAATTGTGAAGATTCTATTACTTCATTCAGTTCTCAGATCGATATTTAATTCTAAAGATTCACACGTTTCACTGAGCCAGTACAACAAACACTGTGCCATCGAAGATATCAACCCTCTGATATTAATTGCTCATAGCTATCTCCAAAGATACTCATAACTGAGTCAAAACACTCTCAGCACAGGAAGCTGTTTCTATTAGAGGACAATGATTACAGCCTCGTAGCTTTGTACTTGTAAAATCCACATAATTTGTAAAAGGACAACAACAAAAATGTGTCACTACGTACCAATGGAAAATGACGCAGCGCTTATCGAAGGTATCAACCCTCTTATATCAACTGCTATAGCTGTCAGTAAAGAATACTCAAAACTGAGTCAAAATATCCTCATCATAGAAAGCAGTTTCTCATAACCTGGGACTCGTAGCGATAGAATAGTCAACGACTCTGGCAGAATTTAAATTGATTAACGTAACCAACAGGAAACATTTGTCTTATTGAGGTCTTATGATTCTAAGCGGAGTCAATAATATAGAGGATATAAATAGATAGAGAATATACCTTAAGAGAGAAGAGAGTACACTTCCTAACATGTACCTCCAAAGAAAAAAAAACATCGAGTCCTAATGGCGCAGCAGAACTGAATGCAAGGGCTATCTCTCGACCGTTCTCGCATATCCCATTACCATCGCGAACCATCCTTGCCATATCGGAATTATAGCAAGCCGGCCGTACTCTAAAGTGTGTGCCTAAAAGTATGCTCGTAAAAGCATTCATGCCTAGCACAGCGACAGGGTGCCTAATCGTTACAATATAATTTTCGGGATTTCATTGTGACAGCAATAAGTGAGAACGAGATAGAACGAACTTACATTTTGTAAGCTCACAAATTTGTAACACAATGCTTTGCTATTACAATAGTTGCCAAAATACTTTGTTATACAAAAATCTCCCAAACATCGACTAAAAATCCCCTAACATAAAATATGAATCTCCAAAACTTTATCCCAAACAATTCTTCCTCCTTACAATTCACCTTAAAGGCCAAGAATCTCCTAAATCCAGGAGAAATTTTCCTAATCTGGCAACACTGCACTGATTCATTCGTTCTCTTACTCACTGATTTAATTTTTAAATCATTAATTCATTCATTAATTCATATTTCTATACATATTTTCATCATTTCACAGATCTTTTCTTGTCTTCAATCCATTTTTCATGCCATCACGTCTTCCAATGTTTTGGTGTCATATGCCGAAATGTGCTCAATTTCACACAGATTTCATCGACCGTCAAATTTAATGAATGATGTATTTCAGGTGCATTAATTCAGCCGTAGCAGCTACAACTACAACAACGATAACAAATTTCAATATAGAATATCAATCAGCGAACGACAAATTGTGCTTTTCCGCGGCGATTGCTCGAAACCTATTTGAATATGTATTAGTCAGACGGCAGCCAGTTCGAGCATTAGCAGTCGGGCGTCACACTCACACACACACACACAAACATTTGTAGTCACACGTAGCGCCAAAATTCGAATGGCCATTTCACTAATCCGCTTAAATGCGACTCAAGACTATCTGTCCATGACTAATTGAATAAGATATTCCGCCGCGCCCACATGCACTCAATCACACGCAGGTCCCTTCCCACGACACCCCCATACCCCCCTCTATCGCCACTACCACGCCTTGTTGTACTCACTTGCCAATTGCTGACTCTGCAACAGCAGCTGGGCCAACAGTTGCGTATCGAACGCAGACGCCTGGCCCGTATTCTGGTACTCGTCCTCGCTGCTGCTGTAGCCGTGGCGGCTGTGCCACTCGGCCGAGCGCTGCCGGCGCATCTGTTCGCCGGCACCGAAATAGTACTCGCTGCTGCCGCTGCCGCCGCGTTTGCGGCCAATTGTGCCCGAGTGGCTGGACATGTGACTGGCTCGCGGATTGTGTCCGTGTGCGGCTGCTTAAGCTGCTGCTGCCGCTGCTCGCTGTACGCCGCCGGGCCGGCGCTGCGTCCTTTTCGCTTCAAGTATGTTGAGTGCGTTCGGCGTGAGAGCTGAAATTTGATTTATATGCTCGCGTTGCCACACTACGCGCACCGTTCGGCCGCCATTGCTGCAATGATAAAAGAGCGAAAAATAAACGCATAAAAATGTATTGTCAAAATATGTCAAGATTAATTAAAATTACAAAAAAATATTATACAATGATTTATTTTTGAGAAAAACGGCAACATTTGCGCTTTTCTTGGCCAAATTGTAAAATGGCCGAGAAATATGTGTGGGCGTTGGAAAATTTAATGTTGCCTTGAAAGCACTTTACGAATTAATTGAATTGGTGTGGAATTTTTGTGGGGTGAGGAGGAGAGGGCGTGGGATATTTCTATGCACAAATTAAGTCGCTCAAGTTAATCACTTAATGTGACTTAAGACGTTGAATTTTTTTGTTTTAATATAAAAATTCCATGGCATCTAAAATTTCAATCAAGATTTGAGACATTACGTTGCCTCAGAAAACAAATGTCGTATGTCTTACTAGGCTCAATGGAACATACGACATTCGTTTTCTCAGGCGACGATTAGGCGTTGCAATTTTTTGTATCAATAAAAAAATTCATGGCATCTGAAATTTCAATCTATATTTGACCCATTAGGCGTTGAAAATTTTAGTTTCAATAAAAAGATTTCATGGCATCTGAAATTTCAAATAAGATTTGAATAGTTTTGGGAAAGAAAAGTTGGAAAGTTTAATTTAAATTGATGTGTAAAATAACTTTAAAGGTCTTTAAGTTATCTCTGACCTAAATTTTGGCAATTTCAAATTGAATTTAATGTTGAAGCAAATTGAACTGTGAGAAAGATAATTCAGTTTCCCGCCCCATTCTTCTTAACAAAATTGTGATATGGTGGCCCACATTAGGACACTGAAACGTGTTTCTTAAAAATTCACTAAATCCACCGCCTATAACTATGCTTAGAATTAGAATTAGCCAGCCAAGAAGAAGAAGAAGAAGAATTTGAATTTGAGGGGAGAAGAAGAAGAAGAATAAGAATTTGGGGTTGAACCTTTTCAACCCCAAATTTGCCTGAGAGCAGCTTCACTTATTTGTCATCTTATGGCAAAAGCTACGATTGATTTATGGGTTTAACTTAAATAAAGAACAACAACAAATTCATATTTTTAGAAGTGAATTCAAAGCAAATTACAAAAAATTTACTGTTATGCCCAAAAGCAAATTGCCCAGCACCATCGTCTTCAGCACCCTCGAAAACGGGGGGAGGAAGTAGTCTCGTCGTGTCCAAGAAGACTACCGGATTTCGGCCGCTTTTCCGACTGACACACTCCACTAATAGGCACAACAGCAAATTCATATTTTTAGAAGTGAATTCACAGCAAATTAAAAAATTCCCCACAAATAAAATCCAATAGTTTGCAGCGATTCCAGAGAAAGTTTGTGTTCTAATTGAAGTCTACAAATTGGGCACGTTTGATTAAAACCCTGTTTTAAAAATGATTGAATAAAATCAAAAAGTAATAATTTTGTATTTTCCCATAAATATTAAGTCATTTTTCTGTAATTTAAAAATGTTGATACAAAATTTATTTAACCCGCTTCGAGCTAAAATTGTTCAAAGGTAAGGTAGCTTTAGAACTCTAACAAAGAAACGTGGCACACTTCTTCTTCTTCTGTCGTGTGCACACTTCTTGGGCAAATGTTTCATGATTTAAATAGCAAAAAGTAATATCGAACAATTCGGGGTCGAAAGGGTTAACATTTTATTATACTCAAAATCTTTAAATTCCTTTTTTACAACTGAAAATCTCTGGAAATTATTACACGAATTTTTTAAAGCACACACAACGACACCAAATTCAAACAACAAACGGCTGAAAACAGCCTCAACAAAGGACACACACACTCACACACACATATATATATAGAAATAATTAGAAAAGAATAAAAATAAATGAAAAGCAGTGAAAAGGGATGAAGCGCGTGTCGTTTAATTTATGGCCTTGGCGGTTGGTTGTTGTATGCGAAGCGACTTTGCCGGTCACTAATTGTGATTTACGGGTTTTGGTTAAAGGGTTGAAGTCGGTGGTTGTTTTCGTTTTTGTTTGGGAGCAAGCTCAGACTTATGATGCATACAAATTGTTGTTTTCCGCAACAGCAGCGACAATACTTCAAAATACCACATATTGTAAACAGATAATTAAACACTTCCGTAGAGTGTCAGTCAATCAGTGTGGCTAATTTTGCTAATGTCCTGCTTTTTGTTGAATGTGTTTCAGGTTTCTGAATCACATCACTGAATTTTAAAGACACATTTTTAAAGTTAATTAAATTAAGTTTGGGTTGTTTTGAGTGAAAAAGTGATAGAAGGGTTGTTTTTATTTTTTTTCATTTGTTTATTGGTTGCACAGATGTCAGAGGAGGCGGTAGGTTTAAAAAAATCATTAGATATGTTGATGGATAGATTAAAGAGGAAGCTAACAATATCAGCACTGATGAGCTTTCACTTAGTTCTTGTAGTTCACAACACCTGAGTCTATGGATACTCGTAGCATGAAAACACGTCTTTGGACGTTGAAAACGCAAAGACGAAGTAACAATGTAGTTAGTTGTGCCAGGAAATTGTTGCAGGACCATCGTTGAGAGCAGTAGCGCTGGTCAACCACAGCTTAAATGACAGATAAATGAATTATGACTAGAAAATTAAGGTTACTCTGGCTTAAGGCATTTAAGAAATTTTGTATTCTTTCGTTACTTTGTTGCCATATGGCAACATGCTACTTTGTGGACGTCTGAACACTCTATGGTTTCAAGAATAAATTGTTTTGTTGGTCCCGTTCAATAGTTTGAAATAGTTGTTGGCCTAATACAAAATTAATAAAAATAGCTTGCAATAATACAAAATTATTAAACTGAATATTTAAGTATGAAAAATAAAAGTTTTTGCATGTTATCTCTTTACATAGTAAAGTAAGAAGAAGCATAAACAATAAGATAAGCTTCTAACTTGACTTTTCAGTTCAATTCAGACACATTTTTTTAAAATAATTTTAGCTGAATTTATTAAAATATTCTATTTTTTATTATGCGTAAACAATTTTGTGTTTAACCCTTTCGACCCCGAGTTTTACCCTATGTTTCGTTATTACTTTCTGGTATTGAAATCATGAATCACTTGTCTAAGAAGTGTGCACATGACATTTGAAGTCGTCACGCCTCTTTGTTAGAGTTCTAGAGCTAGTTTACTTTTGAATAATTTTAGCTTAACCCTTTCAATACTGCGGGGATATATAATTCCCAGATAATGTTCAAAAATTACTGGTGCGAAAAGTATTCGCTTTTAAAGTGCTGGGATGGGACTAAACAGTAGTCTGTAGTCGGTACTTCACAACACGTGTTTTGGTTAGCATAACCTAACTAATTCATACTTGGTATACGTTCAGAAGTGTAAGCGTGCTCTTTGTGCATAAAAATAAAGTCTGAAATTATGTAAACATGTTCTTTTACTTATTTACAGCACATTTAGTTCAATTATACAGAAATATCTTCACTGGCCAAAAGTCGTATTGAAAGGGTTAAAACAGGTTAAATAAATTTTTTATCAATATTTTTTTAATTACAGAAAAATTATTCAATACTTATGGAAAAATACAAAATTAACACTTTTTGATTTTATTTAACCATTATTAAAGAAACAGGGTTTTAATCAAACGCGCCCAATTCGTAGACTTCAATTAGAACACAAACTTTTTAATACCTTTAGGGATAACAGTAAAATTTTCGTAATTTGCTTTGAATTCACTTTTAAAAATATTGATTTGTTGTTTTATCTATTTAAATTAAACCCACATATCAATTGTAGTTTTTACTATAAGATGACAAATAGGCGAACTTGCTCTCAAGCAACTTTGGGGTCGAAAGCGTTCAGTAAATATTACAGCCAGAAAGCCATGATTGCTGCCATATGACAACACTCTAAAAAAAAGAGTTTGGTAAAAAAATTAAAAAAAAATAATAATATGCAATATTGTTGCTTTAAAACCACACAAAAAATAACATAGATACATTTAATATTTCAACTCTCCCCAGTAAAACCTGTACCGAAAGGGTAAACAATTGTCTAGAGACTGCATTGTGTTTGAAAATGAAATCTTTGACCAAATTTGGACTGAATCGATAAATTTAAAAATTTAACTCTACCCAGTAAAAACCTGCATCGAAAGAGTTAACAATTGTCTAAAAATTGCACTATTTTAGAAAACGAAATCTTTGGCCAAATTTTTAATTTTTAAACATTAAACATTGATGGGATTGGGATGGATGTGGAAAATTTCCTTTACAAACTGCTTTCTCCATACATAAATACATTTAATTTTGTTTGTGTAACCAAAAGAGCAGATCCATGTGTGTCCTGTGGTCACAACTAAACTGCACTCATGGCCTTGAATAGGTCTCCAATCACTTCAACGAGAGTAAATTCCTGCAAATCATGACTAAATTATGTCAGCAGATATAAAAACCTGATGTTCACTGGGGTCGTGGTTCAAGACTTGGGATTTGCTGGTAACGAGACCTTCGCCCTCTTATAAGCAAGAAAGCGAATATTAGGAACTGTTAGGTGAACTGATACAGACAAGAGTAAGGAAAGTTACAGATCTGAGGAGAATTAAGAAGTTTCTGGGCAACATTGGAGAACACAAACTTCTCCACTAAAGATAAATAGTTCGATACCATAGTTCAGCATTAGACGCAGTGTATCAGGCAGCTGGCAGCTCGAATCCCATACCTAATCTATACTGTCGAGACCTCAGAATGGGCTCTCTGAGGTTGCATTTATCGAACCTTAGCCTAACTATTCTACCTGCGACCATTGAACCCTGTTAACAGTGACTTTGATGAGTTCTTTCAACCCACAAGCGAGCATGGCAAGCTGAACCACAGTGTTGGTTTAAACCAAAATAATTTTAATTAATTTTTAATTTATTTTTATTCCGTTTTTTTTAACTTTATTTTCTCTTTGATGACTTCGAAATCGATTATCATGTTTGGCTAATATACAAAACGTGATAATGATGAACGCAACAAGCATTCAGGCAAAACATTTTTCTTTTCTTTTTTTTGGTTATGGTTTTTTATGATTTTTCTTTTTTGCTTCCATCTTCTATTTTTAGATCATAACCACATAGAAAAGGACCTCTTGGCTTGTGGCACAAAGCAAGAAAGAAAATTTCAAGTAAGTTTTTTATTTTGTTTTTGAACTTGGTTACATGGTTGGTTATTTTTCATAACAATTCTGGTGGCCTGAGAGCCGCTGAAGATTCTTTTTCCAATGCCTTTTTCAATGTTCAAATTTTCTTCTGTCTCTGTGCAGAAAGATTTGCAGACAGGTTGGACTTATGACGGACCATTGTGTATGGAGAAATCCTATGAGAAAGGTGTACATACTAAAGAGCAGCGCAAGTACTATACAAATGACTTGCAAGCCATCGCTGTGCTTTCAAATACTATCGCTCTTCTTCACTTTCACCACAAAACGAGCACTGCAGTGAAGCAAGCTTTTGATATTCATAGGAATACTGCTCGAAACGACAATAGAACTTGAAGCACATTGAAGTATAGAACAACACTGAAGTAGAACAACACTGAAGTAGAATAACACTGAAGTAGAACAACACTGAAGTAGAACAATACTGCAGTGGAACAACACGGAAGTAGAACAACACTGAAGTAGAACAAGACTGAAGTGAAGCACTGAAGTAGAACATTTCATCAAGCATACGGTGTTTTGTTTTGCACGATCGGAGTACCTGATATTTGTTTTTGGTATTTTGCATAGAATCTGGGCTGCATGTCAAGCATTACAACAAAATTCATGTAAAAACACCCAGGTTTAAAACATTTATTTAAGTATGCTTCACTCGGTGTGAAGTAGAAGTTCTGTTTCATTCGGTATGAAGTAGAAGTTCTACTTCAATCGGTGTGCTTGCTGTAATTTACCGTTACTTAACCTCATTATAGCATTCTGTTTTGATGTTTTGCTTCAAAACAGAACACAAGCATTGTCGCTGCTGTAGCGAAAAGTTATTCGAATGATGCAGTGCTTGCTTTGTTGCAGAATAGAACTATTGAATATTTGAATTCGCTGTCCACACGACAGTGAAGTACAGTAGTTGACAGTACTGTGCAGTAGTGAAGTGTTCCCAATAGAACGTTTTGTGCAGCTCTTTAGTACATACCAAGCAGTGTGATGTGTCTTGCTTGTGGATAGAATAGGATGATGTGATGGCTTTCTGTGTATCTGTGTTCTGTTAGGAGGAATTCTGTTCTCGGCCAATTCTATACTCGAACATTAACATTTCATTCGATATATTCAATTAACATGTTCAAGTAAAGATCCTTTCTTCGTCAATTATAGGTTACGGATGAATTTTTAGGTCGAAAAAGGAGTGCAAACTATAAAAAAAACAACCTTATGATTTTACACTTGACATTGTGAAGCTTGCAAATGCTTTTGAAAATATTGTATCTATATATTTTTTTTACAATTTATATAAAATAAAAAACAAGTTATTCATCGATCATACTTGATGCATGGCTGCAATAATGGCAGCACAAAAAAAATCATTGCGCTCTTTTCCAAATGTAACGCTTCCAACAATTTTATAAAGACCCTCAGCTCTTTTGTCCGGCAGGTGAACATGAGTTTTGGCCAATATATCTAAATCTACATTTAACTAAAAGACAACAAAATTAAATATATTCAATAATTTCATGTTAAAGAAATATTTTGTAATATATTAAAAAAATCTATTTCAAGGACTTTGAGACTTGAATCACACTTTATGCATGGATATCTTTTGATTTTTAGTTAAGTGGCTGCTTCTATGATGGTTCGAATTCTTAAGTATTTGTTTCGAATTTGTTGTTTAGTTATATTTTAAAATAGTTTTTCAGTAGAAGATGACTGACTGAGAGATTTAGTAGAGTTTTGCTCTCAAACGCATTGCTTGAAATAAATTTTAAAATTTTTACGAAATCCTTACGCCAGCCTTAAGTGGACACTGGGTTTGTTCCTTCGATAAGTTACGTGTGAGATCAGACCAAAATTCAGTGGTTCCAAATAAAGATCGACAAAAGTCGGGCCTGTAAATGCTGTAAAGGGTGTTGACCCATGTGCCGCGTTGCTGCTTGTAGACGTTGATGTTGAACTGAGAAGCGTACAGACATTTTTATATATGCATATATATTATATACATTTGACAGTATGCATATACAAGTATATAAAAACAAGTACATATGTACTTGAAACCTTAAGTTTGGTTTCTAAAGAACTTTTTTGTATGCATTACTTTTGAACCATTCGGCAGATCCTGCTTGACTTTCACTACTCCTGTCACATGTATGTTGTCATTGTCCATCAGTTGAAAGTTCAATTCGCTCATGTCAATGTAGTGTCTAATGTTATTCACATCTGGTAAGTTTTCACAATTTGAAAAGATGCCTTCTTTCACAAATTCCAATTCATATTGGTAGAGGCACTGAGTGTATGATGATAGTTTTGATTGTTTTTAAATAGAAAAAAAGTATGTTACAAAAAATATTTTTAATTTTTTATTTTTAATTTTTAATTAATCAAATTTTTAAAATTTTTTAAGATTAAAATTTCCTACTCACTTGAGCAACCTGCAGTGTACCAAGCAGAATGCAAGCAAAAACTTTAAAGTGAACAAACATTTTTTACAATTTAAAATCTAACAAACGTGAGCAAAGCTTTATATAAAAAATCTGCTAGCGTTACTAAAGACCATTAACGCTGAAAATCCATGTTTTTGAATTCGATGTATGTACCGTTAGTAGATTTATTTTAGAAGATAAATCTGCTAATGATAGCAAACATTAAAGTTTTGTTAGACTTCGTTTATTTTTTTTATTATATTTGCTGGCACATTACTATTGGCAAGAGTTGCCAGATTATTCATTTTTGAAATTAACATTTTTCTTATGGCTTTTTATGATTTTTCTGTTTTGTTTATATATTAAATTTTTACATCATAAACACATAGCGGAGGACTTCTTGGTTTGTGGCACAAAGAAAGCAAGAAAAAAAGTTCCAAATAAGTTGTTTGTTTTGTTTTTGAACTTGGTTACATGGTTGGTTACTATTGGAAAGAGTTGCCAGATTATTGATTTTTGAAATTAACTGTTTTAAAAAGCAGACATGTTCCAATTCAGTATAAACTAACTTATAAGGTCACTGATGGCCGCCGCACTAATTACACTGCACAACACAAAAAAAAATAACAAGGTTCTGATAACGGATTCTAGTAGAGGGGACAAAAAAAAGATATACGTGTATCGGCGTTTTGAAAGTTTACGTCTAAATTTGTTTTAGGGGAGATCAAAGTTTTCCCCTTTTTGCTCGTTCTTATGGTCAATCGCCATACGAAAACCATGTAACATCACGTTTTAGGTATATGATGTGTTCAGCAATTTGATGTAAAATACTACGAAGAACATTTTTGTGGAGCATTTTAACCCTGTAGCTCCTATTTTTATGGGTCAATTTGAACCTTTTTTCCTAAAATGCCAAAAATGTCCTGTAAAACAGGACTTTTTAAGGACAATACTTACCATGAACATATTCGCCATAAAATTCTACTGTAGGTCTCTAAATACATCAAAGCTCAGAATTTAACTTGAACGCCATAATTAAGCCAAAACTGAAAATGTGTTTGAGTGTTTATTTCGTACTTATTCAATATTGGTACTAAAATCTCGTACTCCCTTGTTATTTTAAAAAAGTTTAATTTTGTTGTGCAGTGTTACAGACCACTTTTGCTATTCTCTTTTCATCGGATCTCGGCCTTGAGCTCAGGAATCGTTTGTAGTTTATTCCTTTAACGAGGATCACTGGTCTAGGTTGGTGGATAGTTGACTTTGAAGTCTTATTAGATGATTTAGTCTGGTAATGGTTGCTCCAATAAATCTTTTTGTTTTTTTAAATAAGAATACATTGTTTTTTGTATAGTGCTGTAGACAATAGTTGTCAAATTTCTGAGCTATCACTCACACAGGACAAAAAGAGCCAGAAAATTTAATCTGCTGGCTTTTATTGGAAGATCCTGTGACAGAAATGTCGACAGAATTAAATCATGGGTGGAGAGCGGGGGTGGTTTTGTAGCAGATTTAATATTACTTATGTTCCAAAGTAAACATGACTGGCACTAAGACATTTTTTAATAGTGTCACACGTATGTAACTTCTTGCGTTAGAAACCTATAATCTTTCCGATCTCAGTCACAATTTCATGAGATTTCGTTCATTGGAATCAAAGTTATTGCATCTGATGTGACAGTGTGTTTGTATTATGGAATAAAGACCCAATAGAAAGTTTTGCTTCAAGGTTGGTAAACCTTTCCCCAAAAGATTTCCATCAATGAACCAAGTTTATGTTGATGATAGCTTTTCTTCTGGTCAAGTTTAGGAGTGGTCAACACTTTTTAAAAATAACGGTAATTACATAAATGATGGCCAACATGTTGGCCAACCGAAATTCGTGGTCTCCGCATATTCTATCAAAACTGTGATTGAATGTATCAAAGATCAGTTAAAATCTTCAATGAAGTTTATGAAAATTGAGCACCTCTGTGACATCATTATTGCAAATGAACTGAACATTTATACTTCTTCTTCTTCTTCTTCTCTCCAGGGGCCTCTACATTACGCACACCTTATACAGTTGGACACAACAAAAGGTGATGGGGTTTCCTCAACTTGATCCTTCTACCAGAGACGCGGTCTCTTTTATCGCTTTCGAATTTCAATTATCGCAGCAAACGCCTTTTTGGGCGAGGTTTCATTGTTCATACGGGAGACATGGTTATCGCTGGACAATTGGCTACCGAAAGGTTTG
Organism: Melieria omissa; assembly: GCA_963971225.1. Classification (NCBI taxonomy): domain Eukaryota; kingdom Metazoa; phylum Arthropoda; class Insecta; order Diptera; family Ulidiidae; genus Melieria; species Melieria omissa. The sequence goes on from OZ020268.1 coordinate 22,657,872, forward strand.
TATACAGTTGGTTCGGTACGAGTTGACTGAAGCCATATCGTCGATAAACAAGGCCCCGTGGCTTTGCACTCAAGTTTTGAAGTCAATGGGGCAATAAATCAAGCTTTTCTTAACCCTTTATTGACCGCATCAGATTTTTATAAAAAAATATATAGATATTTTTAATTATTTCTCATTTGATTTGCTTTCACCATATTTGAAGTCAATAAACGTATTAAATCATGCTTCCCCATACAACCTCTTAACCCTTCGATGACCCCATCTGATTTTAGTTTTCGAAAAAATAAAAAACACCCATCGAACTAGTTCACATTTGAAGTCCTTTCACCAAGTTTGAAGTCAAAACGCGTAAAAAATCATGTTTTTCATAGAAACTTTTAACCCTTGGGTTACCTCTTTAAGTTTAGATTTTGAAAAAAAAATGAGAAACACATGTAAAATTATTTTCAATTTTAAGTTTTTTCACCAACTTTGAGGTCAATTAGTCTATTGGCTCATGGTTTTTTCGTAGTCTCCCTTATACGCACCTTAACCCATTGTTGACCCCGTTTTCACCCCGAATTCTGTATCTGGATATTACTTCTTGGTATTGAAGTCGTGAAAACACATGACATTTGAAGTCGCCACGCCTCTTGGTTATAGTTCTAGACCTAGTTTACTTTCGAACAATTTTAAACGGGTTAAATAAAACGGGTTAATTAACTTTAATAATTGCAGAAAAATAATTTAATATTTATCAAATACAAAATAATAATTTTGATTTTATTTAACCATTCTTGAAAAAACAGGGTTTTGATCAAACGCGCCCAATTCGTGGACTTCAATTAGAATACAAACTTTCCCTGATATCGCTGCAAATTATTGGAAATTATTTGGGGAATAACAGCAAAATTTTTTTTTATTTTCTTTGAATTCACTTCTAAAAATATTAATTTATTGTTGTGTCTATTTAAATTAAACACACATATAAATTGTAGCTTTTGCTATAAGATGACAAATAAGTGAAGTTGCTCTCAGGCAACTTTGGGGTTGAAATAGTTAAATTTTGTTTAACGAAAAAAACAAAAATATTTTTTGTTTGAAGTGTTTTCATTGTTGAGAATCTAAAATCCATCCCAAAGGTTTCTGCCGACATTCTGAAGTTCATTTCGACTAATGATTTAAGACGCTTATTTGACTTTCTTTCAGACTATCCAAATAGATGTGTTGAGTACGAAGAAGACTATAAATAGAATAAATTTATTGATTTAATCAAAGGAAAAATTTATTTTTATTCCTCTAAAAAGGTCCTTTTTACTCCCCAAGGCAAATTGTATGCGTGATGCCAAACTGACAATAACATTTTTTAAATTGACACCATGCTGAATATAGCTTTTTCTATACTTATAACAATCCTCCACTGAATTTGATGGCACTTTTCAAAAAAATCTTTTTCAATGCTTATTTTCAAATTTGCTTTCATACTTTCTTGTTTGCCTTTAGAAACTGGGTTTCTTGAGACTGCTCAGCTTAGGCTATTTTGGTACTTTGGTCCCAGTGCGCTAAAGCAACCTCTTCTTGTTGTTGTTGTATGCTTTCTGACAATACCGTGTGTGTGGTTTTTATATTTTCATTATGTTGCGCTCGAAATAAACTAAAAATAACGTGACACACATAAAAAGTTCCCACATACACTCGCACTCACATAATTTGGCATTAAATATTTTGTTGTTGCTTGCTTCTAGTTGTTGCTCTACAACAACAACAACAAACACTCAAAATTGTGCGCTCCTTTGTGCATTGTGTGCGTGTGCGGATTATTTATTTATTTATTTGCTGCTTTTTATTAATTTGAACTTGTTACACTTTGCGCCAGTGTTGGCGCATAAACTTTTATTTGCGCACTTCCTGTTCTTGTTTTTATTGTTGCTGTTGTTGTTGTGGCTGTGTGGGTGCCATTGCGGCGTTATGGGGCCAACGAGCGCAGAGCGTAGAAGTCGCAATGCTTGGGGCCAAATTCAAATTGAAATTAAAAGCCATGACTGGACGCGTGGACAGATGGAAAAGCGAGCGAACGCAATTTGTTTGATGCAAGAAACGTCAATGACATTGTGGCCACCTTGCGTGACTTTTATTGTTAAGTAGCTTTTACTTTTTTATTAAATAAACAAGAACGTTTTTTTTTGGGTCTCTTGTGCCACTCTTAAAACACTTAAGACGCATTTACACTTTGAAGAGTTCATGTTTGAAACATTTTTACACTTTTCAGCTCTGGTCACCGCGTCCCGGTGGTCCACTCAAAGCGGCGTGTAAAAATGCTCGAGTGCCAAAGTGTAATTCAGTGTCAAGTGCAAAGGCTCGAAGTGAAGTGAAGGCGTGGTGGTGAAGCTGGTGGCGGCACTTTACCTGGTGGCACCATGTGACAGCAGCAGCAGCAGCTGTGTGTTGGTTGGTTGGTTGGGGTCCCAGCGCGACATGTCATAAAAATTAAAATGAATATTAATTTTTGAAAAGTGCGCGCTCTGAGAAAATGAGAGAAAATGCATACAGCCTCACCTAATTGACCACTCGCCGGTCGGTTGAGTGCCGTTGAGTTTTATTGGCCATGTCGATGCTGTGTTGCTGCGATTGTATTAATAAAAGTGGTCCTAAATGTTTAATGCCGTTTTGTTGGTATTTAAAAATTATTGTTGTATTTTGTTGTTGGGTCAACACTTGAAGCAATAGCAGGTGAGAATAATGGCATTTCTCTAATTGGGTTTCACTTTACGCAGTTTGAATAAATACACCAAAATCGAAATATTACTACGGGGCGTATGAGTAACATTTTTGTATTTGAAATTTCCAGACATTTTTACATAAATTTTGATGCAATAAGCATTTAATATGTAATAAGAGAACTAATGTTTAATTTTTACTCATATAGAAAGAAGTTTTTTTCAAATGAAATACATATTTATCTCACTTCAGAAAACAAAAAAGCATGAGTTCAACAATTTTTGCAGTCTCGCAAAATATGCCAACATTTTCCACATAAACACACACATATCTGTAATGTATGTGTATATGTGCATACAAGTGTGTAAAAATTTGTGCTGTGTAAAACTTTTGCGCCAACGCAAAGTTGCAAAACACATGAAGTGTTTCTGTCTCATGTTAACTGCTGTCACTGCAAGTGGAAATGCAATTTTGTTATATGAGATTTAAAATATACAACAACAACAACAACCGTTCACACATAGCATATTTTGCATGTGTAACATTTGCAACGTATGTATGTAGTAGGGATCGCAATTTTTTGCCATTTTGCGATCCCGGGATTTTCGGGACTGAAAAATCAAATCCCGGGATCCCGGGATTTAATCCCGGGATTCAAATAACAAATTTTTTAAATAAAACAATTTTACCAAATTGCATAAATACTTGTTTATAATATATTTACCATAAAAATGAACACAGTTTAATCACATTTGGGGTAGTTTTAAGGTTTTTTATCTTGAATTTAATCACATTGTAAGGCGGAAATGGAGGCAGTCGGTGTTGAGTCGTCGAAGTGGTTGGTTGTGCGCGGCACATCACCAAAATCCAGTTGTCATTTACAATCAGTTGTCAATTACATTCAATATTGTCAGTTTAAATTTAAATCAAATAAATAAACATAGTCATCCTTGACAACATTTTGTTTAACTTAAAAGTTTTTCATTTGACATTTAACTTCAGTTTGATAACATTTTGTTTTATCCAAAAATGACACTTAAACATAACTTATTGCTTTGCATCAAATGTATCATAAAGCTTACATATATACGCATATTTGATAAAAAAAATAAAATAGTCAATTTGTTAGTATTGGGTGTACAAGTAGAAAACCGCCGTTTTTTCATAATTTGAGGCTTTATTGCGTATAGCAAGGGAAATGGATTGCTTAGTCACACCCAAAGAATCCGCGAGTTCTTGCTGCGTCTGACAAGAATCTTCATCCAACAGAGTCTCCAAAGCTGCATCTTCAAACTTTTTCACGGGACCCGGCCGATCCTTGTCTTTCACGTCATAATCACCATTTTTGAATTTCACGAACCATTCTCGACACGTTCTTTCACTGATACACGACTCACTATAAGTTGCTACAATCATTCGACGCGCTTCAGCTGCAGATTTTTTCGAATGAAACGCGAAAAGCAAAATCTCCCGCAAATGACGCTTATTCGGTTCAAATTTCGACATCTTCACGCACCAACAAAAAATGGACAATAAGAATAAACAAGCGAGATGATGTATGATGTGGAGTTGTTAACCGATATCTTAGCTTGCCATGTGATGTTTCTGATCGGAATTCTCTCACCGATTTCCAAAGGTGGCACCACCCAGTGGAAAACGGCGGTTTTCTACTTGTACACCTGATACTTTTAGTTTTACTTCGATTATTTCGATAAAAAAGTTAAGCGTTGTGATTAACTAAAAACTGAGATCTTAAAAATACTAAGGCATTAAATGTTTTGCCCTCTAATCTAGAGCGAAATTTATTGCAAATAAGCCCTGCTGAGAGAAAACATCTTTCAGATTCAACACTTGCTGGTTGAATGCTTAGTAAACAATTATAAGCCTTTTGCAAAAGACGCCCTCTATCCCCTCCCTCCTCCTTCAGATAAGGAATTGGGTTTTTGTGCTTTTAAATTTATTTCATTTGAACTTTGAATCATCTTTTGCAATCCCGAAAATCCCGGGATTAAAAGATTTGAATCCCGGGATTTTCGGGACTGGAAAAAGTCCGGGATCCCGGGATCCCGGGATCCCGGGATTGCGATGCCTAGTATGTAGATATGTGCACCTGCAAGTGTGTTGACTCGGTTGTCATGTGGCAGCTTGTGCAGCACTTGAAGGCTGCGCGCACTCGGCTGAAACTTGAACTTTGCCAGATGGCAGTGCGCAGCTGTGCGCGAGCAATTTTGACGGAAATTAAATTTTGAATTTTTGTAATTTATTTCATTAAAGTGTACTGCAATAAATGCATAAAAATTTTAGTTAAAATTTTTAAGTTTTAAGTTAAATAAAAAAATTAAAAAAAGAAAAAAAAAATTAAAAAAATAAAAAAAAAATATAAAAAATATAAAATAAAAATAATAAAAAAAATTAAATAAAATTCTTAAAAAATTTTTAAAAAAGATAAAAATAACACTGCACAACAAAATCAAATTTTTTTTGGAAATTAAATTTTGAATTTTTGTAATTTATTTCATTAAAGTGTACTGCAATAAATGCATAAAAATTTTAGTTAAAATTTTTAAGTTTTAAGTTAAATAAAAAAATTAAAAAAAAAAAATTAAAAAAATAAAAAAAATATAAAAAATATAAAATAAAAATAATAAAAAAATAAAAATAATAAAAAAAATTAAATAAAATTCTTAAAAAATTTTTAAAAAAGATAAAAATAACACTGCACAACAAAATCAAATTTTTTTCAAAATAACAAGGTTCTGACAACGGATTCTGGTAGAGGGGACCAAAAAAAAATATTCGTGTTTTGGCGTTTTGAAAGTTTACGTCTAAATTGTTTGTTTTGGACGATCAAAGTTTTCCCCTTTTTGCACATTCTTATGGTGAATCGGCATATGAAAACCATGTAACATCACATTTTTGGTATATGATGTGTTCAGCAGTTAGGTGTACAACACTACGAGGAACATTTTTGTGGAGTATTTTAACCCTGTAGCTCCTATTTTTATGGGTCGATTTGACCCTTTTTTCTAAAATGCCAAAAATGTCCTGTAGAACAGGACTTTTTATGGAAAAAATGTACCACAAAAATATTCGCCATTAAATTCTACTATAGGTCTCTGAATACATCAAAGCTCAGAATTTAACTTGAACGCCAGAATTAAGCCAAAACTGAAAATGTGTTAAGGTTTAAGTTTTTTTCGGACTTAATCAAATTTGGTACTAAAATGCCCTACCAGAATGCGTTGTCAGAACCTTGTTATTAAAAAAAAATTGAATTTTGGTGTGCAGTGTTATTAAAAAAACCTTTAAAAGTCATCTGAAGCTTCATTCCCCATCTCGTTGTTATTTGAAAAAAAAACTTAAAATTAAATTAAAATTCAGAAAAAATGCATCTAAAGTCTCACTATCTTGTTGCCAGTGACTTTATGCTCAACTTTTTACACCTTGTCACCCGGCTGTCATAAAAGTTGAATGTCAGTGAGGGCTAACAATTTATCTGCATTTTCTTTATTTTTTTTCCAACTCAAGTGAAGAAATTTGCTGAATTTTTTCAAGCCATGCATTACACTTTTGGTTCTTCATGCAGCATTTTTATGTGTCAAGTTCGCAAAGCGAACACACACACACTCACACACATACGAACACCGTTTCATAGACCACAACTCGTTCACGCCTTTCAAGTGTTTAAACAAACACACCAACACATTTGTAGGTTTGTATGTACATGTATCTCTACTGTGTGTGTGTGTGTGTGTGTGCACACCTCAAAGCGTCCGACAGTCGAAAGATTAGTTTTCTGTTCTGCCAGCAGTTGCAGTTTTGTTCGTGTGCCCTCGCCTGCACATCCGCTTTGCCCCAACACTCCTTTGGCAGCTGGTAAATGTAATTAAAGCTAGAATTTAATTTACCAAATGTACAAGGCAAAAACAACAACAACAACAAGCATAGCAATTTGCGCACGTATGTGCCCGTCAGCAGCAGCAACAGCCAAGCATGTTGGAGCAACGTTTGCAAAAAGTGAAAGTGTCAGTGAGAGTGCTTGCGTGTTTTTTTCAGCTTTTAGTTTTTCATGTTTTTTTCAACTTTTCACTTTTAGCTGCGAGCAATTGGAAGTGCCAAAAACTCAACTGTCTGCAATTTATTTATGTGCGAAATTAATTGGTTGCGGCCATGGCACTTGTTGTTGTCCGTCAGAGACGTTTGCGCCCGCATAATTAACTGCCATGAAATGTTTGCAAGTTGTAAAATTTATTAACATCGCAACGACTCAATTGACTTGATTGCTCAAAAGGCACAGCAATGCTTTTAATCTGGCAAAACCAGTTGCACAGCCTGAAAGTATGCTGTAAAACGTGTTGTTGAAAGCGTTTGAGCGCACCTTTACAATGTTGAGTGGCCTACTTTTAGGCGCAACACCAGTAAAACAACTCTGTGTATTAAATTGTAAATATCATAAATGTAGGTAAATAAATTCGTATTAGTTGAAATTATTCAACACTCAAACAAACATTATTCAAATTACATTTGTACGTTTTCAAATAAAATTGCATAAAATACTTGAAAAGTGTTTTGGAAGTGAAAATTTAAACGCAATTCATAAACAAAACAGTGAATTAATGTATCGTTTATATTTCTTGTTTCAGTTTCCTACAATGGCCACTCGTCTCCGCGTTGACGCAGCCGAACAATGCAATAATCCAATTTGGAGCGAAGACAATGATGCAAATATTTGTGAGCAAATATTTGTCTTGATTCTATGCTAATATTCTAGAGCAGTAAAACAAGGACATAACACAAAGGATGTATGTGTGTAATACCTATGAAGTGTAGGTAAGATTAGTTCAATAGAAAGATGAGAGCAAGATGAGAAAACAGATGAGGAAACAGAAGATGAGAAAACAGAAGCTTAAAGTTAAGCTCAATGCTGAAGATTTAAACTGAAGCTTAGAGCTGAGGCTTAAATTTGAGGAGTACAGTTGAGACTTAGAGCCCAAGGATACAACAAATCTTAGATCTGATCAGAAATTAAGCTTTTATCTCATGCTTGGGACTGAAGCTTTAATCTAAGGTTTAGAAGTAGAACAAGGAGCTTCAAATTGTAATAGAAGCTTGGAATTGAAGACAGGCTCTGAGATCGAAGGTTGAGGATCGAAACTTAAACTTATGTCGATTGATTCAAACTGAAGTTTAGATCTGAGGCTTAGAATTTCAGCCTGGAGCTTCTACCTAGAGTTCAAATTGAGAACTAATACGCGCATTTTAAAATTAGAACCCAAGCTTATAACTAAATTTAAAAACTGAAGCATAGAACTTCATTGAAACTAAGCTTAGAGCTGATAAGATTAGAGATTCAGTTGAGAGTTGAAGCATTGAACTGAAGTTTGTATTCAAAGTTTTAACTTGATTGAAACTAAGCTTAGAGCTGATAAGATTAGAGATAAAAGAACTGAAGTAAACAATTGAAGCCTCGAATTTACTTTTAGATACAATTATTAAAATTAAAAATGTGAGTTGAGGTTTTGAATTGGCACATGGAGCTTTAACTTAGAGCTTGAGACACGTAGTTGAAGTTTCAAGCTAATGCTCAGAATTGAAACTTATGTCTCATACATGGAAATTAAGCTTAAATTTGAGGCTTAAAATGAAAACTGAGATCTGAAGTGTAGAGTTGAAATTTAGAGCTCAAATGTGGAGCTCAAATTTAGAAGTTATACGTGCAGTTTAAAATTAGAACAGAAGCTTAGAATGGTTGCGGGTAGCTAGGCCTTAGTCTCGTAATCGGGCTGTCATGCCAGTCAAGAAGAAGAAGAAGAAGAAGAAGAAGACTTACACTTACAATTTCGATATTATGAGTGCAACTGAAACTTTGAGCTGTGGTTTTAAAGTGTCACTTGGAGCTGCAACTTAGGGCTTGAAATATGAAGCTGAAGCTAAGTTGAGCTTAAAGCTAAAACTTTAAACTTATACTCATACTTGGAACTGAAGCTTAGAGTTGAGGTTTAACATTGGAAATATCTCATACCTTAAACCGAACCTTATTGTTTAAAACTAGAAACTTGGAGTTGAAACTTAAAGCTCAAATTATGAGCTAATATGGGTAGTTTAAGATTAGAACAGAAGCTTACAGCTAATATTGAAATTTTAAACTTTAAATAAGTAAAGAGCTGATGTTTACAGTTTAGGCTTAGAATTCAATATATCGTCGTCAAGAATATGACGAGTAAAACAGAATCTTAAGCTGAGGCTTAGAAATGGATATTAGAGCTGAAATTAAGAGGTAGAGTTTAAGATCAGAATTGAAGTCCAGAGCCAATTGTGACAGTTGAACCATAGAGCTGAACCTTATAATCGGGACTTGAAATTTAAAACTAGATATCATAATTGGAACTGCAACTTTGAGCTGAGGTTTAAAGCTGAAATTTGGAGCTGAAACTTAAAGCTCAAATTAAGAGCTACTACTAAAGATTAGAACAGCATAAGATTGTAACAGAAGCTAAAGTTTATCGTTGAGTTGAGACTGAAGCTTATATTTAAGACATAAAATTCAGACTTAAAAATAATAGGTAGAGTTCAAACTTTAAGCTGAGATTAATAGATGAAACTTAAAGAAGAAAATTCAAACTAAAATCTAGAGCTGAACATTGAGCTTAAGATTAGAAAAGAAGCTTAATGCCAAGTTGAGAGCTGAAGCTGAAACTTTTAGTTGAAGCTGAAATTTATAGTTGCGTTGAGACTGAAGCTTATAGTTGCGACATATAATTTGAGTAGAGTTAAAACTTTAAGCTGAGGTTAATAGATAAAATTTAGAGAAGAAAATTGAAACTGAAATTTAGAGCTGTACTTTGAGTTTAAGATTAGAAAAGAAGCCTAATGCCCAATTGAGAGCTAAAGCTGAAGATTTTAGTTGAAGCAGAAGTTTATAGTTGAGTGGAGACAGAACCTTATAGCTGAAACATAGAACTTAAACTGAAATTTGATGAGTAGAGTTCAAACTTTAAGCTGAGGTTAAGAGATGAAATTTTGAGTTGAAATTGAAACTGAAATCTAGAGCTTAACCCTTTCCGACATGAAAATAAACCGGACTGTATGAATTGATGGGCTGTAGTCCAATATATTGGACATTGTGATTGAAAGGGTTAACTTTGAGTTTAAGATTAAAAAAGAAGCTTAAACTGAGTTGAGTTGAAGTTTGTAGTTGAGTTGAGACAAAAGCTTAACTTTGATTTAGTGAGTAGACTTTAAGCGGAGGTTAAAATATGAAACATGGAGTTGGAATTTTAAACTAAAATTTAGAGCTGAACCTTGAGTTTAAGATTAGAAAAGAAACTTTAAGCTTAAAGCTGAAATATGGAGCCGAAGTTAAAGCTCAGAGTTAAACATTTTGGCTGATGCGTGGAACTAAAGCTTAGAGCTAAGGTTTTGATCTCAAACTTAAAGTTGCAACTGAAAACGGACGCTTAGAGAAAATCAGAGCTGAAGATTGATTCTGAAGATTAGTGCGGGAACTTGGAACTCCAGCTTAGAGTTGGGAGGTTTCAACATGCAACTTGAAGCTGGAGCTTAGAGCTGCCGTTTGAATTGACTCCATGTATGAAACCTTATGAAATTAGTGCTGAAAAGTTTTTAACTGCAACTCTAAAGCTAAAACTTAAAGCTTCAAGTTAAAGCTGACATTTGGAATGACTATAAGATAAAATATGACATTATCAAATAATAAATAAAATTATAAAAAAAATATATAAAAATTATAAAATTAAATTAAAAAAAATTAAATATTATAAAAATTATAACTATATAAAATAGCTATATAATAAGTTATATTAAAAAATAGTTATATTATAAATAAATAAAATCTGTCCTTTAAACACATCACTGGCTCCCTTCTTCCTGTATACTACGTTCCATTGTTCGCTTTCCCGCCTATCTCCTCAAAAGTAAATTTACTCGCAACTCCACAGCACGTTTCCCCTCTCACAGTTCCCCCGCATAGAATAGACAACAATGCCAATAAAAACACTCAGAGTTCCTGTTCACTTGGCATTCATTGGGAAAATAAACACAAATGATTTGTGCTCCTCTATGTTGCTGTCGTTCGACGCGTATTTGCATGCGTACTCAAAGCACAACAAAGCACAGTGCGCTCTATGCTCCACGCACTACGTGCAGCCATCAATTGACCTGTATTTGTGTTGAGTACACTTTGACTTTGGCGTCTTCAACTAGCAGTAGACGTGAAATATTTGGCATTCATTGAAGTGCTGGCGGCACAGCAGTCAACATTCTTGCTGCCACGTCGTCACAATTACGACGCGCTTCCGGGCCAAGCTTCGGGCGCATAGTCAAAGTGACGTTTTGTGGCAAACTGAACTATGAACGCTTGAAAGGAAGTGGAAATATGTAGCAGAAGAAAAATTATGAAACATTGCCAATAAATATAAATATTGACTTGTTGTGTAAACAAGCGACGTGACGTTGACGCAGCTGATAGAATAAACTTTCAGTAGAGATATGAATACATCTAAGAAAAAAAGTTATGAATAAGTAAGTACTCAAGATAATATTGAATCAAAAGAACAACTGTGAGCAGAGCACGAAAATAATATAAAGATTGAATACGCTTTTGGTTGAAAGGAAATATGAAAAGTTAACTTTTACTATCTAACCAGTGAAGAATTCATGGACATGAAATTTGAAAATTTTGTGGAATTCATTTCTTGACTTACACTTTGAGAGTCCTTTTTGCTTATTCCTTCTGTATCTACATTGTTTTTGCATTATATTTTTGGTTACCTTCTTCCTGTCTCCATACCAAACAGACAGGAGTGGATCGATCGACCTCCGAAGATACGAGATGCGATCAACTTTCTTACTGACGAATCTAGGCTGGACAGAAAGGTTGGAAGAGGCGTGTTTTCCCCAGACCTGGAGATTGAAGTCTCTTTCCGAATCCCGGATCACTGCAGTATATATCAGGCGTAGATGATCGCCATCCAGGAGGCCACTCTGCACCTGAACCCAACGCCTAACAAAAGGAAGAACGTCTTCATCTTCTCTGATAGCCAAGCTGCGCTAAAAGCTCTGGACTCGTGCGTGGACAACACAAAGTTTCTCTCGAGATGGGCAAGCACTACAGTATTCACTTAATCTGGGTGCCTGGACACCGTAACATTGAAGGTAACTGTAAAGCGGACGAGCCGGCCAGGAAAGGCACGACCACCCATATCCTTCCCGACAAGAAGACGGTAGGTATGCCACATTCAGGCTTCTCGCCAGAACGTATGCCATAAGAATAGCTAAGGAGCGTTGGCATAATCTCTCCTCATGCGCAACAGCCAGGCTCACATGGCCGACATACGACAGGAAGCGGACTGCAAGTATCCTGGACCTCAAAAGTACGGACCTATCCATTTTAACAAGAACCCTCACAGGATAGGTGTCCATGCAACAGAATTCTGTAGCAGCTGCGACTGTGCTGAAGAAGAAGAAAACGTACAGCATATCCTCTGTCACTGCCAGAAGTAGGCTACGCATCCTTGGACAACCGTTTCTCTCAAACCTAACAGAAGCATTATGAATAGATGTCAAAAATCTTCTTAGGTTTTTAACATCGTCCAGATGGTTTGATCAGGAACAACCTAGTGATCTTAAGCTGTATATGGCATCACAATGGGCCAGTATCTTGGCCTACGTGAGGGATCTCTGCTATCAAGCCAATTTAACCTAACCTAACCTAACCTACCTAGCATCCTCGATAGCCTAGCGTGAGTGCGCTAGACTGTCATCCCAAAGGTCGTGGGTTCAACTCCCGCCGTGTGCACGGTCCCCGCACTTTTCCAATTTTTCCGCTTTTTCCTGTTCTCTAAATTTTCCCTAAAACAACCCTGGAACATATCCAAGTTCATTGATTCCCAACCCAATTATTCCTATTCCACACACTTCCACGCAATAGTACGCGCAATTATGCGCTGTGCGGCTGATAAAAGCAGATAAATAAACAGTTAGACACGGCGCACGAGCGACATCTGCAAGGGGAAGCGGACAACAGCGAAAACATCGCTCCAAATTGATCTAGCAAGGTCCCCAACCATTCTGCTGTAACCTCTTCACAACAGATGGCGCTACGAGCGGAAGCGACGTTCCTGAGCGGCGTTAGATGGCACCATCACTTAGGACTATCTGCGGCAGGCCAACACAAGGCTGTCTTGTGGAGGCCCTATGCTCCAGAGAGGAGTGAACACAGAACAAAAACCAAAAAAAAACCTGACCTACCTTCTTCCTGTTTTACATCTTTTCTACATATTTTTTTAATAAATTTTTTCTTTGTTTTCATACTTCTTTTCTGTGCTCTGGTCTCCTCTGTTTTTTTCAATTCTTTTCAAAATTGTTGACTATTTTCTTTATCTGCCTCCATTGATTATTTCAAAGATTCTTTTACCAACTTTTGTTGACAATTGTCTTTTCAACTTTTTCTCATATCTCTTTTAGCATTTTTCCATTAACTTCTATTTCATTCTTGTTTTTTCTTTTCTTTTCACTTCTTCAACTTTTAAATTCATTTCATTTCCTTCAATTTTTTAACGTTTCAACTTGTTGATTTCCTTTGATGGCTCATTTCGACCCACGCAAAGGTTTAAAAAAATTAAAAGTTGCTCATTTCCTTTGACTACTCAATGCGCCCCACGCAAAGGATTTAACAAAATTTTATTCATTCAAGTACCAAAACTTGTAATATTCTTGTTGCTAATTAGTTTGGCTGCCTTAAAATTTACATGAATTATTATTTGTTTTTGTTGTAGTCATTTCTTAAATATTTCCCTAATATTTTCCTACAGCTTTTCATACATCACACAAACACAATTTTATACTTAAATTCAAATTCAAAATCAACTTTTTGCATAAAAAAATAATTATGTCTGTTGGCCTCTGTTTCTGCATTTCCTATCTTCTACACAAACCACCTACTCGCATACCACAACCACTTTCAGCGCAATGTGCACTTCTTAGTGCTTTCTTGAATTTGAATATCCACGCATTACGTCCTGTAAGCTGTGCTGTACGCAAGTTTCGACTACTTAACAGCTCAACTGGCCACCAACTAAGCGAAAATCCATAGTCCAAGCAGAGCAAATCGTCTCGCTGCTTTTTTGTTTCTTTACAAAAAATTTACTCAAAGTAAATTACCTTCAAATCAGGCGCCTCGGGCTGCCGAATTAATTACTTGGCACATGTTGGCCGTTAGAGAAATTATTGCGCAACGTTACGGCCGCACAGGCAGATGGCAGTCAACAGATAATTGAGCGCGCCCAGTCAGCGAGCGAGCAGTTCTAAGCTTACCGCGCGTCATAATTTCAGTCGGCGTATTAGTCTCCTTTTGTGTGTGTGTGTGTGTGTGTGTTAGTCAAGTGCAAGTACACCATCCTTGGCCTTTTTCGCTAAGTTTACGTTCATGTGCCGTTATTGCAGGTGAGGAGCAAAGTTCGCGGCAGTGGCAGTGGCAGCACTAAAAATAGCGTTGAATAAATTATGCGTTGCTGGCGTAAGTTGAGCGCGTCCAGTAGAACAACGCCAAGCAGCCGTAGCAGTCTCAGTCACAGCTTCCGTGTTCGTTCTCCATCTCCTTATTCGTATCCTTGCGCTAAATTATCTGTTGGGTTGTCGTCGTTATGCTGGCATTCTGTTGCTGCTGCCACTGTTGTCGCTTTTGCTACTTATTCGCCTTACAAGTCAAAGTAGCATTTCTAATGAAAACGTAATGAACTCCATCTGATGATTTTGCATGCAAACGAAAGCAAGCGAAATTTTTGTGTCTGCACACCAAAAAAAAGCTGTAAACTTTTCTTGAATCCACAAGAAAAGTTAATTAAAAACAATTCCAATACTGTTGCTGTGGCAACTTAAACTTCCACTTGAAAAATTTAGATGTACAAATTTGTATATAAAAAAATAAAGAAAGGAGTTTGCTAAAAAGCTAATTAAAGCTTTTGGCATTTCTAGAAAATCCCATTTCATTCAATTTTGTCACTTGAAAAATTTTAGTATATGAAAAAAATTTTTGTTTTATACGAAAAAATTGGCTAAATGATTACACTGCACAACAAAATCAAATTTTTTTTAAATAACAAGGTTCTGACAACGGATTCATGTAGAGGGGACCAAAGTTTTCCCCCTTTTGCACATTCTTATGGTGAATTGGCATACGAAAACCATGTAACCTTACATTTTAGGTATATAGTATGTTCAGCAATTTGATGTAAAATACTACGAAGAATATTTTTGTGGAACATTTTAACCCTGTAGCTCCTATTTGTATGGGTCAATTTGACCCTTTTTTTCTAAAATGCCAAAAATGTTCTGTAAAACAGGACTTTTTAAGGACAAAATGTACCACGAAAATATTCGCCATAAAATTCTACTATAGTTCTCTGAATACACCAAAGCTCGGAAATTAACTTGAACGCCAGAATTAAGCCAAAACTGAAAATGTGTTTAAGTGTTTATTTCGTAATTATTCAAAATTGGTACTAAAATCTTACGAAAAGAAATTTTTGTATACGAAAAAAAATGGTTATTTCAGCTTTCGGTTTGAAGGTCTATGAACCTTCTGAGTACTGAAAAATATTGTAACGATGAGACAGTCTGTCGCTGTGCAAAGCAACCCTGCCGCTACGTGCCGTGCTATAACCCAATCTGGCAACGACGGCCCCGATAGTAACTTTTAGTCTAATCTGGCAGCGACGGCCGCGATAATAACTTTTAGTCCAACCTGGCAATGATGGAAACTTTTAGTCCACTCCGGAATGTGCGGGAACGATCTGCGCGATGGCCTGAGAGGTATAAAAGGCAGCCGGATGCGGCGCAGCGAGTCAGTCTGGTTTTGACAAGTGTAGTTGCCACACGGAGTAATTAAGCAAATACTTAAGTGTACGAACAGTAAAGTGTAAAACTGTGAATAATAAAGTGACTGTGGGTTTTGAATTGGCTGCGTTGGAATAATTAAAGTTGTTTCATTTTCAAATTGCACAATCCAGTGATACGTAACAGCCCACTAGAACTAGTATTCGTAACAATATTTAGAAAATCTTACTTTATGATTTGAATTGGAAAAGAAGAAGAATTGAAGAATTTTGGTGCACATTGGCCCAAAAGATTTGACGCTGTCAGGACAAGGATTTGATTGTTTTGAGGGCTCATGATTGTTCAACATGTTCCAAAATAATCGTTCAACATTTTTGATTTAAAGGATTCATAAAGAAGCAAAACTATGTAAAATCCAGGCAAATAATAGATTGGTTGGTTGGTTGAAGTGGCTGACTCACAGTTGTCCCCCTGCAAGTCATAATTAGCGCATACACGCCGTTTTGATACCACATGCTCACCGAAACTAAGCCTGGTTAGTCGTATGACTAATTCCACCCGGTAGAATTTAAATATCTAAGAAGGTTCCCCAGACTTACTGTCGAGCATTCGGTCAAACAAGTAAGGAAGTGTTTTCCCAGAGACTTAAATCTTGCACTTGCCAAAGCTGTGCAGTGACAGAGGAAGTGATTCTTGATTTCTTTCTCCTGGGTATTGAAGGGGATGCTTAGCGTCTCCGCATGTGGACCTATGGTCCTGTGGCCTGTGATGATCGCCGTAAGCCTAGCGACATCCATGCGAGATTTGTTTATAAGCTCGCGGGATCTCCGCTCATTGTAGGAGGGCCACATCGTCCGCGAGGTACGACAGGAAGTCAGCGACTTCCACTCAAAGGCAAAGAATAACAACCAAAACCTTTTCACCGCCTTGAAGAGTTGAATTTTTTAGAAGTGTTGGCATTATTGAAGTATTTAGCGTTTGCATGAAACTGAAGTAAGCTTCATAGAATAAAACAAGCTGTCTGTGAGGTATTTTGAAAAAATTTCTTGTTTTGAAAGGCCCAGGGTTCAAGTTTCATGGCCCCCTGTGGTTTCACAGGGTAACACGGATGCCAGAGGACTTCGCTGCATAGATCTTCTGAATAGATCTGACAGAATTTGATTAATAATCTGGGTCATTTTAACTTTAAGTCTAAGATGGTCTTGTCTTATCGGTCTGGGAGACAGAAAATGTTCTCCAAGACATTTCAAAGGATAACCGAGTGATGGATAACACCGTGCGACAGCAGCGGACACCGGAAAAATCCATATGGGCGTGAAACTAGAGACCAAATGTAGTAATACTGTGTACTCAGTTTTTCATTTCTACCTCCTTTGCCCTTTTCAAAAGGACTCCAAAATTTTGAAGGGGATACAAAATAAAAAAAATTGATAAAATACTTAACCTCGTTAGAATATGACGATATGTATTTCAAATGAAAAAGGAAAGGCTCAAATATTTAAATAAAATTTAATTTTTATGTATTTGTAAAAAAAGGATATGAAAAAGGTCTTTTGAAAACTTTAATCTTTTATATCGTTGAAAATTTTATATAGAATTTTCTTGAAAAGTAAGTATGTTTAAACCCAAAATCTCCTTGATCACGTCAAAATTTAATTCATTATTATTATTATTATTGATGATCTATTGTGCCCCCTTCTTGGGCCTCAAAGAATCGTTTTCCTGCAAGCAGAACCTGCAATACCCGTTTTCACGGATTCCCAGTTTAGCTGGATGATAATTCAATCTACAATGCCCTGTAAGCATTCCCGTGATAATCCTAAGATTATTTTTTGATAGGGTCTTACATTCCTCAAATCGTCTTCTGTTGTAGGATCCGATAACCAGCTTTAAATGCTCTAGACCTGTTGTTTTCCCAGTATTGATTCCTTCTTGTTGTCTCGTCCTTTCTCAATAGGATGGATAAAGCTCCTTTTCCCAACCCACAAAAAGGTTCCGGGCCGACGAAAGGTGTGGAAGCTCCCCTCCTTGCCAGCTCGTCAGCCCGTTCGTTTCCTTCAATGCCGGTGTGGCCCGGAAGCCAAAGTACCCAGATCTTGTTGTAACGGCCAAGTTCATTCAGCTTCTCAAGGCACTCCAATACCAGTTTCAAGGACACCGTGTAGGTTTAGTGGCTGCCTCTGTATGAGACACACTTAGGCCTCTTGATGGCCCCATTGTGATACCACAGATTCCACCCGTTTGAAATGTGTATGCAATACTGTTTTTTTTAACATGTATTACAACACAAATTTCAAACGGATAGGAGAAGGGAGGGAGGGGACCTACAGTTTAACACCGAATCCGAACGGCGGTGTTTCGGTAGTTTTTCTTTCACACTTGGAGGTTTCTGCCATTGCCTGCCAAGAGCGCACTTGTGCGATTCTTGTAATACTCATCTGCTTCATGTGAATAGCGATAGAAGTAGACGCGACACCAGGTAGGATGTAAGAGCCTTGATTGCCACTTGGCTGTCAGAAAGGATGGCAATCTTCGGGTTCCGGTAATTCTTCACTTTCAATGGCGTATATTTCCGCCTAGAATGTAGTGGTGTGCTTTCCCGTATGTTGCGAGTATCTTATCCTCGGCGCATATATTCCTATCCCGCTGCCTTCCTCCGTTAAGGAGCCATCTGTGTACCAGGATATCATGTGCTGGTCTATCCGATATGTTTTAGAAATACCTACTTATTTCCTTTTGTTACTAAGTTCAGTTTTGAAGCGTTTGACAAAGCTGAACTTCGGTGAGATTGTGTTTCTCGGTATTGCGATTTTGCGATGCTGATGCGTGAGAGTATCAATCCTCTTACGACTCAGAAATCCCTCAGCCCCGATATTAACATCAGTCATCCGTAGGAGAGCCCTCTTCGGCTGGGTCTGTATGTGTAAGTGAAGAGGTGTGACTTCAAGAAGAACCTTCAAGGATGCTGTTGGACACGTTCTCATAGCCCCTGTTATGCAAATGCATGCCAGTCTTTGTAGCTTACTAAGCGCCTTCATAGTGGTCGTCTGGCTGGCGACCATTATCGACAGTTGAATTTCAGTTGAAGTCTACAAAAAATGCTATACCTCGAGTTCTTCGCACAAGTATTGGATTTTTGTTGACCAAATCGATCATCTTGAAAGTTCATCAGAGTTGACACTTTGACTTTGAAAAATCACCACGTGTGTTGTCAAATGGGCGCAAAGCACGCAACATTTCCATTGATGACAGCTAAATTTGAAACAATTAAAGTTTTATCATTTGGACTTGCTGCGTAATTGTGTGACTTGTCATGGTGATTTGTTATCTAGTGCGAAATAATAATAGATCGTTTTGAAGCATGCCATCAAAACAAACATGGCCACCACGGGCTGTCAACATTGACGCCCAACTATTGGAAAAACTTTGAGTTGATAGGCATCGACATCGATAAGGAAAGTGGTGACATCTGGGGACAAGCGCTGCAACATGTCGAATATTGATTTCGGGTTGTTATGGTCAGCTAAGTATGTTGGAGGTAATTGAAATCTTGAGCTCTGACGGCTTTGACTCAGAGTCATTGTGTAATTTATTGTAACTGAAATCTTAACTTTTTACCTTCGACTCAGTGTGAAACTTAAAGTTTTTATCTCTTCTCTGGTACACAACTTTATCCTAAAAAAATACATAAACCTGCTTCTAATCATATATTTCCACTCATTATTGTTCCAAAGGTATTTTTTCTAACTCTTTGCCACTTCAACTGGCATTCTTCAAAAGTCAATGTGTCGCTAACAAAATCTGTTTTATTTTCATTAAACGCAAATTTAGTTTTACTTAGTTTTAGCTTTTCTCTTCTCTTAACTTTTGTGGTAACTATTAGATTAAATATTAAATTTTTATAAATTCATTAAGAAGTCTTGGTTGCTTGCTTTGGCAGCGCACTTATCGAATAAGTTGCTTGATGAACCTAAGTGGCTGCACTCAATGTGATTAACAGAATTAATTGGATTTTTGCCAATTGAGTGGTAGTTGAAGATTATTTTGCAGTGATTTGTATAGAAAGGCAGCTAAAGTGAACTCTGTACGAAAGCTTTAGTTATGCAAAAACTTGTTTGTATATACTGAAATTTTTTTGCAATCACTATTTGCTGATTTAAAATTGATGAAAAATTTCTCATACTTTTATTACATATTCATGCAAAAATGTGTGCAATATCATTGCTACTTTATTGCTACACGTTACATAAAAAAAAATTTTATTGCATAAAATATTCATTGTTTGCTGTTGTGTTAAGTGCTTTCATTGGTATGCAAAAATGTGTTCTTACACCAGGTTTGTTTACTTTGAAAATAATGATTTGCATTTGCAAAATTATTACGATTCGCTGTTGCATTTTAATTAGGACAAAATAAGCATATGAAAGTGTCAACGCTGACCACTGTGCATGCGAAATTATGCAGCAGGCATTGGAGTTTGTAGAACTTTGTGAGTTTGTCAAGAAGTGAAGCGATACTTGGTATGAGTGGCGGTTTTTTGGTGCGGGAAGTGGAAAGTCTTCATAGAAATTTATAGATCTGTTTCTACCAATTTGCTCGACTTTTAGTAACTAAAACCCGTCTCCTGTTCGCCGAGTTGTCAAAGCGAACCTGGGCCCCTTTTTAGATATCAATTTCCAGAATCAATTTTGGTACCAAGAATTTTTGGAGAAACCCAAGCGAGAGCAAATGAAAGCAAAACTTCAGCGGTTTCATTTGAACTCTGATTCAAATCGAAATGATTTGTTCGTTCATATATTAAAACACTATTTCAGGCACTAAGTACTAAGCACTAAGTTTGAGGCTAAACCCTATTAACTCTTCTCATATTAAACCAAATCAAACTAAAATTCCGTTTCCATGAAAAAAGTATCCAGTTTTGTTTTGAATTTTCTTGTGAATCATGTGGCAGAAATATGCCATACTATGTTATGTTGTTGTTGTTTATTTCTGACACTAAGTACTAAGCACTAAGTTGGAGGGTAAACGCTATTAACTCTTCTCATAGTAAACCAAACCAAACTAAAATTCATTTTCACTGAAAAAAGTATCCAGTTTTGTATTTAATTTTCTTGTGCATGAGCTCTTTGCATGTGGTAAAAATATGCCATACTATGTTATGTTGTTGTTTTAAACGAAATGATTTGTTCATTCATATATTAAAACATGATTTCAGGCACTAAGTAGATTTCTAAACACTATTAAATCTTCTCATACAAACCAAACTAAAACTGATTTTCCATGAAAAAAGTATCCAATTTTATTTTGAATTGAACTTTCTTGTGAATCAACCCTTTACATGTTGCAAAAATATGCCATACTATGTTATGTTGTTGTTTAAACGAAATGATTTGTTCATTCAGGGCTAAACCCTATTAACTCTTCACATATTAAACCAAACCAAACTAAAATTCATTTTCCATGAAAAAAGTATCCAATTTTGTTTTGAATTGAATTTTCTTGTGAATCAGCTCTTTGCATATAGGAAAAATTTGCCATACTATGTTAGCAAACCGTATACATTACATGACAGTCCGCAAGCCAGTGGGGTGCAACTTTAGCAGAAAGGCGGCGCAGCGAGCCGCAGAGGAAGCTTTAAGTGCGTACAAGCAAAACTTTCCGGCAGCAGTGTGGCGCAAGAAATCAATGCTTTGGCAATTTGCTTGTTCGTTGCATATTGTCGTTAAATGAGGCTGAAACTTTCGCACAGGATAATGACCGGACCGACGGCGTCGTGTCGATGGCATAGCTTAACTGTCGACTAAGTAAAAGTAAATACTTGGCGTATTTGTTTCTTTAATGTAAAAGTTGTAGTGCGTAGTTGTGGCAGCTGCAAGAGCCTAAAATGAAAAGTTTTCCTTTTTTTTTGAGCCAAGTTTGGAGAGTTGAAATTTGTTTGACAGTATGGGTGTTGATAGGAAAGGATACGAGAGGTGTTGGTTAGAGGAATAGGCAAGTAGATGGCCAAGCGGACGATGATGCTGTCAAAGACATGAAATTGTGTTCGGTGACATTGATGAGGGAGCAGATTATTGAGTGTACTCGGCTACATCAATCATTGGTATTGATGCAGGTAGCTGTGTAGTTCGTTGTGAGAACATTGACTTAATGTGACTTAAAAAAATTTCAACTGAGGTTTTTCGTGTCTTTTGTCAGAGGCGGCAATTTTTGCAGTGACAGAGAAAAAATGTTCACGGGTGGCAGACACAAGTCAAAGGATTAATGCTAGAATGTCCTTATGGCTTCATGTTTCAAAATAGATATTCGATTTTTTTATATAATATTTTAAAATAATTAAGTTTAATTTGATTTTCCCAAAAAAACTCAAGAAAGCAAAAAAGAGCCAAAGCTAATTTTGCTAATAAAGCAGGAGAGATTTTAAAGTCCGCTGCAACAGCCTAAAGACAGACAGAAACAATGAAAACTTGCAAGTAAAACGCAAACATTAAATTATAACACAAAAGTAAATGTGTGATTTCCCAGACCAAATAACATGGAATTAAATATTCAAGGATATGAACAGAAATGGTGAAAAGAGCAACTCAAAAGTTGCAAAAATTGCTCACACTTTTGTATGTCTGTATTTGTGTGTGTATGTGTTGGCGCATAGGTGCACGTCCGTCAGTGGAAAATGCCACTTATGTGGCAACCATATCCAATTTATGTATTCATACTCGTTTATTATGTTGATGTGGCGTTGATGGGGCAATTTATTTTGTATTAACCGCGCATTAGGTTTCACTTGGCATCATACACACACACACACACACACACACACATGCAGCTATACAAAGCACAACACGTGCCTTCTTTTCCTGCCTTTATTTTGTTTTCTGTTTGCAAGCATAGATATAAATAATTGCAAAATGCCAGATTAATGACACAAAGCCATCACTTTGGCTTTTTCACATTTTCTTTTTTTACACTTGCAATGCAATTTATGGGTTCTATATTTTTCGTTGTCTGTGTGTGTGTGTGGCAGCAGTTATAATACTTTTTGTTGTAATGTTATACGAAATATATACCTATGAAGTACAATTAGCATAGCGCTTGGGAGCAGGAAAAGGAAGGCATTTGTATGCATGATTTATGTTCGAAGCTGTTTTGTTGGCAGCAATTTCAAGTCCATTATGTACCTTTGAATTTTAATATTGTTGACACATTTCATTTATTTTATTGAAATTTTTTTTTTATTATGAAGTTAAGTTCTTTGACTGCCTGACACTTTGTATCCCAAAAGGCAAATGTGTAGTTATATTTTAGAAATTCAATTAAAATTTAATTAAATTGCGGTGTAGTTCGTTTGAAATGTGACGAGGTGGAGCGGAGAAATAATTAATTGAGAAGGAAAATGCTTGAATGCCTGAAAAAAATGCTTTCAGTATTAAAAATATTGTTTGTTTTTATTTCCTTTTTTTATATTTAATTTTTTATATATTTTTTTAAATTAAGGGTGACCAAATAACAACAATAAGTAAAGAAATATATTTATTCTCTGTAATCTTATTCTCTGTAAATTTGTTTACTGAGATTGAAAGATATCGGAGGATGTTTACATTATTTGAGAAGGAAAAAATTCTTTTTAAAATACAAAAAATCAGGAACATATTTTCACATCACATATAGGGTGTTTTTTTTAGAGGTATAGAACTTCGAATTGAAATAAAACACAAGAAAATCGTTTTAATGTCCATCAATTTGGCTTTATTGGAAGGATAATTTTATGCCATTAATGTTTAAATATGATTTCGGGCATGTGGCCGCCGCGGCTGGCTCGAATAAAGCCAATTCTACAGGTCCAATTTTTAAAGTTGATGGACAAAGCTCCAATTGCTGTGCACGGTGGCGAATCGATTCATTCGGGTCCTCTTCAACATTTTGCTCTACAGCGGCAATTGTTTCTTCGGTGCGCACTGTTCGACGTCTCTGCGGATGCGTATTATCACATAGAGTAAACGTAGTGCGAAAACGACCCATGGTTAACCGAATTAATTGCTCTGATGGACCATAAAATGGACGGAGCTTGTGGGAAACTTCGCGAACTGAACCATTATTTTCGAAATAAATTTGCACGATTTGCAAGCGTTGTTCTTTTGTCAACCTGTTCATGTTGAAATGGCAAACCAAACTGAACATAAATGACATTAGAGTTGCCAGATTTGACCACAAAATGCCAGTTTTATCTCTATTCGAAAAACAAACCTCTAAAAAAAACACACTATACTTCCCACCAAGCAAAATGTGAGAAACTGGCAACAATCGTCAGTGGCCACAAATTGGCGACTCGCCGATTTATTGCGGCAGCGACAAATAAGCAAAAACACCTTGTTTTCCAGGACTTTGAAATATCGAATTGATATGTTTTGTATTTCAATGAGATTGGTCGTATTTAAAAAACTGTGTATTCATTCATCGACGGTTCATTGACCAACAGCATTGATTCAAGCTCAAAAGAATGAGAAAGAGAGAGAGAGCAAATGAGAGCAAATGAAATTTCATCCAACTAAATCTGACTGACTTTTTATAAATAGATAATTTTCCAAACAATATGATGTATTTAGATATGAAAACGACTCGTCCAGGCGATAAGAAAACAACTCGTCGAGGCGATAAGAAAACAACTCGTCCAGGCGATAAGAAAACGACTCGTCAAGGCGAGTTGCTTTCGGCAGACGTTTTAGAATGCTGGCGATATTACGGGCGATAAATTTGTTGCCGGAAGCGAATCGTTTTCTTATTGCCGGCAACAACAAATGTCTGGTGGGTTTTTAGATATTTTTCTCTAAGTTTTTTCAGGTTTG
Organism: Melieria omissa; assembly: GCA_963971225.1. NCBI lineage: Eukaryota > Metazoa > Arthropoda > Insecta > Diptera > Ulidiidae > Melieria > Melieria omissa. The sequence continues at coordinate 22,682,264 of OZ020268.1, forward strand.
TAATTTTTGAAAAAGTTTTGAAAATGAAAGTAAAATAGAAGCATCAACTTTGCAAATTTTGAAATAACATTAAAAAGATAAATGTCCACATAAATTTGTAATATATATTGAAAGTTTTGTAGTTTCTGGTTAAAAATGTGTTTGTACAAATTTTTTACTCAATAGACTAAAAAACCGAAAGCATGTGTTTATATTTTTGGTGAAAAAAGTTTCGACTTTAATTAATTAATTAATTTTTTGCATAGATTTTTTAGAGACTAAAAAATTTTTGTTTAATTTTGTCTATGGAACAAATGACTGTGGGTCAGTTCAGGTTTTGATGACTTTCTTAATATGTACGAATATTTTGGCATTAAAACGCCATTAATAACTTTGTACATTGCTGAGATATCCTTATAGAACTATCGTTGTTATCTGGTCTTCCTTTTTTTTAAATAGTCATGGTACGCGCCAGTATAGACGAAACATTTGGTTTCTCTAAGTGAGATCTACTGCTTTACTTCGATTTACATTAAACATTTGGCATCATCAAAACAATCGCTAATGTCATCAGTTTCTTTTCAAAGACTGAATTAAAATAAAAAAATTAATATACAAATAAATAAATAAACAAATAACTAAATAAAGAAATAAAGAAACAAATAAATAAAATAAATAAAATAAATAAAATAAATAAAATAAATAAAATAAATAAAATAAATAAAATAAATAAAATAAATAAAATAAATAAAATAAATAAAATAAATAAAATAATTAAAATAAATAAAATAAATAAAATAAATAAAATAAATAAAATAAATAAAATAAATAAAATAAATAAAATAAATAAAATAAATAAAATAAATAAAATAAATAAATAAAATATACATTTGAGGAATAGCTACAAGAAGACATCGAATGGGACCACCATTGATCTTTAGTTAAGGGTCGAGACTGAAAAAAGTTCCGGTAAGCTATCACAATGCTGCAAGTCCTTGGATGAAAAAGTGTCCAGTTTAAGGATCACAAATCTTGTTATAGGTTTGCCATTTATAACAAAAAAAATATAGTTACGTGTTTTTTGCTGTCAAATATGAAAATCTTTGCAAGATACCAACGCACTTTTCTGAGTCGGCATGGTGGATTTTTATTGCCTGACAAAGTATCCACCTCAGGCTCACCTCTGGAGACGGCAACCGACATTCGATGGCAAACTACGAATGTCGACAGTGGAGGATTCAGGGGCGTTTTGGAGGTTCAAACTACCCAAAATATTAGCATAGACTTTAAAATTATTCACAAATTAAAAGGCGAAATATTTTTCTGAATCCGCCGCCCCTGACAATACCTTTTATGCCTTAAAATCTTAAAAGTGCTTTAAGACAATCAGTGGAGACTGAAATGTGCTACTACTACTTTTGTATGGTTCTTTTTCCTTGCTTGTGCTGTTGCTATTGTTTTTCCTGAACGAAAGTATTGGCGCCTATGCTTGATTATTAGTTAGAAAATTTGCCTCTTTGTTTGAACCCATATTTCACCCAAATCTCATTAATAACACAACGGCACAAATGTGCAAACAAATGTGACAACCATACGACAACCAGTTGCCGTGAATAATTTATTCAACAAACAAACAAATACCTTACGATTTAGTCGGATGTGCTGTGTAGGCTAAATTTAATTATTGATTGCAATTTGCCGGCGCTCCAAACAAACAGCGCACCGTGACAAATGCCCAATTTAACATTTTAGACTTTGGCAATTTAATGTGCAACGCAACGACGGCACACAGACAATTTGTTTACTTAATTAATTAGCATAAATTTTAGTCAAGGCGCCATGAAATTCAACAACTGTTTGACTATGGCGCTGCTTCTGTCTGTTGGTGTATTTATATGTGTGTGAAAGTGTGCGTGAAAGTTTGTCTGTGTGTGTGTGTTTGGGGGACCTTGAGTTACGCTTGGCGCTGCTAACATACTCGCATAACTATCTGTTGTTGTTGTCAATGTTTAGTAGTAGTAGTGGTAGTTGTTGTTATTGTTGCATAATTCAATGCTGCTTACCGAACAGTTGGCTGCTGTTGAACCAGCCGAATATTTGGGTGTCACTTTACGGTGCGTTTGTTTGACTTTGCTTTGTCGTTCGCTATCTCTTGCGTGCATGTAATGTGGGTGTACTTGTGTATGTGTGTGTGATAAATAGAGAGCAGCGCACAGTTTTGCGCCCAGTCGCATAAATTATTGATGGCCGAAAATGGCAAATGGCACATTGAGGCGAGTGTGTGAATTAGTTGGCAGTCGAGCGGCCATATCCATTCGCTGTTCAATATTTCAGCTTGTACCATGATAAATTACAAATGGCGCATTACTATTGCGTTACTATAAAGTACACACACACACACACATATACACACACAAAGCTGTAGAGTAGTCAAATCGAGCAGCAGCTGCATATTTGACATAAATATGCAAAATAATTTCAAATGACAGTCGAGTGTTTGCATTACTCAGCTGCATTACATGCTTTGTGCAGCCATTTATTTGACTGAAGTTTAATTAAAAATGCTAAATGGATTTATCAGGTATAGCATTTGTGTGCCGTTTTTACACATTTCACGCTTGACAACCTATTAAAAGGCAAATCGAATTTGGCCGATATGAGTAAATATTTTCGTTGGGGATATTGGTTTCAACGTTGCTTAATGCAAAGCCAGGAGATTTTAAATAATTAACGAGTTGAGTTTCAGGTGGTTTTTATTAGTGTTCAGGTACAGAGAGTTTATAGGAGAAACTTTTAATCACTTTCAATTGGTAGCATTGGTTGGAGTTCGAGTTGGGTTCTTAGTGTTCGTCAGGTAAGGTTTGAAGGACGTCTGAGGGAATTCTTGTACTTGCAAAACCATGGCGAATGTCGTTTGTGAAATTCAGTAGAAAGCAAAATTCTCTAATTGAGACTTTTTAAAGTTTTTAAATATTTTAAATATTTTTTAGCTCTGCCAGAAAAGATGGGAAAAAAATTGAATAACTTTAGTTCCTTTTCTCGGATAATTCATGCGGTAGCGTGGTTTCAAAAGTCGTTTGCACTGTGACCCTGAACATCATAGGCGGAATCAGGGGGTGTTTTAGGGGGTTAACCCCCCCGCCCCGTAATATTAGGATCGACTTTAAAACTTCATAGAAGTTAGAAGCCACTTTATGAATATTAAAGATTTACTTTTTGAAACCACCCCCGAAATATTTTTCTGAATCCCCCGCTGCTGAACATCGACATAGAAAATTGTGAATCCATTCAATCTTTTTATCATTGAGAATCTTTTCGACGTTAGCTCTGGATTTGAACATATCGCAGAAATAGATCTAATTTATTTTCCATCAATAGTCACTTCGATGTCGACATGGGGGCTGGTCAATAGATTTCATATCAATAAATGGTATTTCACCTCAACATTGACATTGAAAATTTTGACTAAACAACAACTAAATTGACAACTAAAGAGAAAAAAATGAATCGATCCATCTTTTGTTCATAAAAAGTCAACATAACAACATGGACATTAGACATGATTTAGTGCAAGATTTTTCGATTTCAGTGATGTAGAAGCGTTCAGTTAATGCAGTTTGGTGAAAAATTACATGAACAAAAAAATTTTGTTGACTCGCATCGAGGTCAAAGTTTGCAAAAAAGCTTTGAAATTCGACAAGTTGCTCCACAGCTGGTCAGAAGTTGCTCTTAGAGGGTTAAACTCTTTGACTGACTCCACTATTTTTCCCTCCTGAATATTTCTTTCGAACATATCTACCCAGTATCTTCAACCCTTAATGAGACTCCCATACAAAATCATGGTTTTTATAAAATAGGCTCCAACTGCTCTCAGGTTGCCCCTAGAAGTGTCAAATGTATGACCGAAAACCATTTATTTTCTCTTCCGCATGCTTCTTTCAACCATACCTACCCTCTATCTTCAAGTTTTAAGGGGGCTGCCATACAAAAGTGGCCATTTTCTATGAAATTCCTTGTTCCCTTCTTGTGAATTTTTTAGTTGAGTAAGCAATATAACATCGTATCTCGGAAACTACTAAACCGATTTCAATGATTTATTCAGCAATCGCCAAGATTCTTGAGTATAAAAAATACAAAATTAATTTACGTTTAGAAATTCACCACCAGAGGGCGTCTCCCATACGATCGGAGTTGTGAGGTTGTTAAGTTTTGGGTTTCTAAGAACGAAAAATTAAAATGTATTGTCGAAACCCCATTAACCTTCCCATTTCGAATATAATTGCAATTTTAGATGAGTGTTAGGTTAGATTAGGTTCAGAGAACGTGTACGGAAACCCGTAATTTTATTCTGAGGCATCATTGCCGATTGTAAGTGCCCTCTATGGCTGGCAGAAAGTAGTGAATAAATTCCACCTCTGGACCATCATGAAAAATTCAGCAGAGAGTATTTAAGAGTATTATTATTTTTGTTCAAGGCTATCAAGCACAGCGAACGATAGTGATTTGTGGTGGCAGCCTTGGTTTTACCTTCTAGGTGGCTTTTTTTTAGATTCCATACTCTCAGAGTTTGCAAGGTTCAGATTTTCACCGGGAGTAGGATGGCCATCTGTAACTGCAAAAATATGTTTCTTCTGAGTGCGGAAGTTCCATACATGTTGGAAGTTTCTGGTTCTTGGTTGCTGCGGATATCTGAAGAGGAAATTCCCATTTTATTGAGATCGACCCGAGTTCACCCGACTGAACAGTGACTCGTGAAGTATGGAGTGAGAATGCTATGGTCTTCCTTCTTCAGGAAAAGGAGAATCTGATACTTGGATTTTTGTTCCGCAAAATTTTGGTCTTCTCAATTCCGTAGCCATTCTTTTATGTATATTTTGGGCAGTCCAGAGAATAGTTCGGGGCCTACCAGTGGACCAGTGGCATTGTACCTCTATTGGCTTTTGGGTGGTTCGATTGTTTGTTGCCTCTAGTATAAGTGTACGAAGTTACGGTCTCATAGTTAATTCAGGAGGTCAAATTTAGTTTCAAAAAGTATTTTTTTTTAATAAAATAACTCTGAAGTTGCTAAGATGCCTGGAAGACTGAACCAGGAACAATAAAAACATCCTTATTTAAATTAACTCATTTATTTTGATAATTTCTATAAATTTTTAAACTAATTTTGTATAATAGAAAATTAAGTAAATGTTACATTAACCATTTATAACATATATTTTTATTGAATTTAATTTGTTTACATAATTTCTATTTAAATTTCCACAAAACATACATAATGCTATAATTGAATTTTCTTGTGCCAATCATTATTTATTCAAAATAAATTCACAATTCAAATTGTAATCAATCGTTTCTGAACAGTTAAAGCGATAAGCGCAAAAGCCGCAACGAATGCTTTTGATTTATTGATGGAAAATATATGATTTTTTCCACCTAATGGAATAAATATACATGTGTGTCCATTTCTCTTTATGTACCAAAAAATTCAAAATTTTTTATGTATTCAAAATAAAAAAAAATTGTATATAATAAACTAAACCAAAGTAAATTTAGCAAAAAAATTGCTAAGCTTCAGCGTTGGCTATTGAAATAAAAAAAAATGAATCAAGTGAATGAAAAAATGGCCAAAGTTTTGCACAAAAAAATTATTTGCACACTGCACACAATGTTCGATAACGTTTTGAAATGCGAGTATGGTTTTTCCATATTTTTTAAGCATTTTAGAGTTTGGTTTTATTGTATTTTCTGAACGTTTGTGTGATTTTTTGTTTAATAAAAATAAAACACACACAAATATTGCTTATCTTTTTCAACACAAAAGCAGAAACATACACACTCACAATAACATTCACACACACGTGCAAATATAAATACGTTTTAAGCGCTTCGGCAACGCCACAACTCACACATTCATATATTTCGACACATTTGGAGTTATTAAAAATTAGTATGTGTGCCATTATCCCAGATAAGCGTCTGAGCTTATTTTGTGCCAACATGGCCAAAGCTGCGGCCACCAAGTCCCGTCTCCGCCCCCTGTTGCTACGTTCGTCCTTTTCGCCTACAACACATTTTTGTTGACGCTCTTTTACTCGCGTTTTTTCAGCTCTGGCTGCGCGTGCAAAAAAGTAAAATGAAAAAATAAAATAACTTTTATTTTTTCATTTTACTTTTTTGTGAATGTGAATGTATGTGAGCGGCTTAATACACAACCAAACATACAAAGACGCGCATGTAAATATGAGTAAAAAGTTATATCAATTGTGCGTGTGTGAGTGTGTGAACCTGAGCGTCTGGTATGATGTGTTGTTTCCGCTTTTAAAATTTCAAAGCATTTCTCCTACACCGATGCCAGCGCCCGTTTGCGCTGATGTTAAGTACATGCAAACAGCTCAGAGCGGGATTATGTGTGGTGGTGGTGGCGAAGCTGGTTTGCCGCTGCTAAAGGATGCTTATTACGCGCTCCGACACAGCCGAGCACACACACGCAGCAGCCCAAGTCAGCGCCGCGAACAGCTAATTACACTTATGCACAATTAGCAATAACGCAACGCTCTTTCATTTCTGTCCGCAAACCTGGCTGCCGCCGCGCCTAAGTGGCCGCCTGTGTAAATATCCATTTTGTACAATTTGAAGCTGATTTTTTTCACGCTCAGGCAAAAGCACATTCCAAAGCTCAACCGTCAGCATATGTATTGGGCCTTGAGTGTGATTGCTTTCGTTCGCATGTTGCCGCACAAATGTTGAACAGGCTGAACACGTATGCTCACGGAATGATTGGGGCAAATTATGGCGGCCAGTGGCGCGCATTAATTGCTCGTTTACAGATGTAAATATAAGTGAGTGAATATATCGCTAAGTTGTGTGTGTGAGTGTGTGTGTGTGTGTGAGCAACAACAAACAACATTTGCCATGTCTTTTTTAGTGTTAAAAATTATGCGGTTTATAAGAACTCAAAGCTCTGTCAGATAAATATTTTCATGTGTGTAGAAATATAAAAAATATTGTCTGTATATAAATGTACATATATGTATGTGCATATATGTGCATGTATGTATATAAACGTAAATAATCATAAACATTTGCATTTTGCTCATTCGGACTAAATTTTTCGTTACGTATTGTCGACAAAGGAAAATTACGCATACGCCCCGTTGGGCCGGTTCAAAGTTAATGAAACGCTTATGAGCCAATGTTGATTAGAAACATTTTTAAATGCAGTTAATTTTTAACATGTAATGTCAGCGAAATTAAGACATCATAGATCTAAGCTTAAAAAATAATAAATAAATAAAGCTTAGCTTTCGTACATTGCTACATTGCCTTTTAGTTTTTTTATTTTGTTGGTTTTATTTGAGCTCGTGAAATCTGACCACAGTTTTAACTTCAGTTTTTTATTCAGTTTTTTTTCAATCAACATCTGATATGGCTAAGAGTGGTTTAAGGTTGCCTAAGGCTTGAGAAAACTATGAAAAAACATGAAATTTATTGAGAACACTTCAAATGCTAAATAACACTGTACAACACAAAAAAAAATAACAAGGTTCTGACAACGGATTCTGGTAGAGAGGGTAAAAATAAACGTGTATCGGCGTTTTGAAAATTAACGTCTGTATTTTTTTTAGGGGGGTCAAAGTTTTCCCCTTTTTCCTCATTCTTATGGTGAATTGGCATAGGAAGACCATCACATAACATCACATTTTAGGTATATAATGTGTTCAGCAATTTGATGTAAAATACTATGAAGAACATTTCTGGGGAGCATTTTAACCCTGTAGCTCTTAATTGTATGGGTCAATTTGACCCTTGTTTTCTAAAATGCCAAAAATCTCTTGTAAAACAGGACTTTTTAAGGACAAAATTTACCACGTAATTATTCGCCATAAAATTCCACTATAGGTCTCTGAATACATCAAAGCTTAGAATTTAACTTGAACGCCAGAATTAATCCAAAACTGAAAATGTGTTTAAGTTTTATTTCCTACTTATTCAAAATTGGTATTAAAATGTCCTACAAATTTTGTGGTGGGTGTGCAATTTTTTTCTAAGAGTTTGTATGGCAAAATATGTGTTAATGAGCCTATTGATTTAAAACTTTTATGAAAATAATATTTTTTATTATTTGTAATTTAATAATTCTCATTTGAATTGACTTCACCATTGAAATTGGAAAAAGTTGGATAAATATTTTTAAAATTTCCAAAGCCTGACGGGGTTAAAATCTGACAAGATTAAGAGGAACGTTCATTGGTGCACGTAAGAGGGGTTTAGAGGTTCAAACGCCTCATAAATATCAACGAATTGCAAGCTTTTTGAAAGGAAAATATATTTTAATATATTTTTTATATATTCTAAAGGACATTTTCAATGCCTCTTCATCCTTTTGTACCACGACATTAAATTTTTTAAGATTCTAAGGATTTTTCTTTTATTCTTAGCCTTAAATGCGCTCAATTTTTTAAAGAATTTTTTGGAATAAACATGTCCTTGAAAAAATGTCCTTTAAAAAAAATTCTGACGTCAGAGAGAAAAACTAAAAATGCAGTTTTACTACATTTGGCCCTCAATTTCGCGAGTATATAAATTTTTTCTTCTGTTTTGAAAGTGGTTTCAAAAGTTGTGTACGTAACCCGCCCCCGTCAAATGAAATCCTGTGTGCGCAGTGCAGAAGTTACTCTGAAATTACAATTATATTCAAAATGGTGAGGTTTATGGGGTTTCGACAATACATTTTGATTTTTGCTTTGTAGAAACCCAAAAAGTGACAACGTCACAAATCCGATCGTATAGGGGACGCCCTCTGGTGGTGAATTTCTGAACTTTAATTAATTTTGTATTTTTTGTACTCAAGAATGTTGGCGGTTGCTGAATAAATCATTGAAATCAGTTGAGTAGTTTCCGAGATACAATGTTTTCTCGCTTACTTAACTACTACACTTACAAATGGGGAGCCAATGGCATAGAAAATGGTCAGTTTTGTATGGCAGCCCCCTTAAGACATGGAATTAGTGGGTAGGTATGTTGGGAAGAAACATTCGGAAGAGAATATAAATGGGTGTCGGTCATACATTTGGTACATCTGGGGGCAACCTGGGAGCAATGGCAGCCCATTTTATAAAAAACGACCATTTTGTATGGTAGACCCATTAAGGGTTGGAGAAAAAGGGTGAGTATGTTTGAAAGAAATATTCAGTAAGAAAAAACTAGAGGGGTCGGTCCTAGATTTTAACCCTCTAAGAGCAACTTCTGACCAGCTGTGGAGCAATTTGTCGAATTTCCCAACTTTTTTGTGAACTTTGACCTCGATGCGACGCTATTTAGCCCCACCCTAGCCCCACAAATTTTGGGCTCATGCACTTTTTCACCAAACCGCATAAAATGAGAGGTTGCGGAGCATCGATAACTTATTATTAAGAATCTCCATACAATACTAACAGCCCGATTCTGTACACTTGATAAATTTACCATATTGACTATTTGTCAAGTTTTTATTATTTGTCAAGAATCGGTATTTTATCCCAAAAATAAAAGCTCTTTTCTTGATAAATTGTCAAAAGTGTGAATGCTATTGACAACAGCATACAAATTGAAATCTTGCCTATTGAAAATGGAAGAATTGTGCATGTTTACACTTTTACATCAGACAAAATAAAAAAAAAATTCCGTTACCTCCCACGAATTATGTTTTGTATGAAAAAAGCGCCTATTGTGATGAAGCTATTAAAAAAAACGTACGAACTTATTTCCAGCCTAGCCAGGATTCAACCGGGGGCGCTCGGTATGAGAAGCCAGCGCGTACCCGCTGGGCTATCAAGGCCGGTTTTTTTCTGCAAAACTTACTTTAGTTAAACTTTTTGTCTTATTTTTTGACAATTTGACAAATGTCGCATATTCACCTTATGTTGAATTAAATGAGCTTTTTACTTTATCAATGTTGCATCAGAATACCAGCAAAGCTTTTGCTTGATAAAAATCTTGACAAAATTTCTTGATACAAAATTTGTCAAGAATACACAGAATCAGGCTGTAAATCCACTCTAGTGCGCACGTTGGTTGTTAATTAGTTTAGTTAATCAGCTAATTGGCACTGCAACTACCAACTGTATCTGCCAATTTTGGCCACAAAGCTTGTCGCTTTTACCTCGTGCGCGTCGGTGTCAGTTGAGAAATGCCAAGTGACACCCTTCACTTTCTATTTGAGATTTAGACATCCTTTTTCTCGAAAAGAAATAAATTCTTTTACTACGTCAAAGCAGTAACTGCCAATAGGTAAAAAGGGTCCCAAGGCGCTGGAGTTTTTAATTTGATGACAAGAGGTCTTACGTTGTGTCGTCCTCTAAGCTAAAAAATACCGTACAGACCCTTTGGTTGTTATGTTATTTATTAGACCCATAAATTTCAGCCTTGGTGAAAGCAATTTAAATCAGAAACCATTCAATGCATGATTTGCAATTTTCGAAAATTAACATCCCGTTGCCTCAGAAAACGATTGTGGTATGTGCTATTAAATTCAATGGAACATACGACATTTCTTTTCTGCGGCGACGATCTGCTGTAGTAAAATGGCAGATGTACAGAGTTTTAAAGGAGTTTTTGTGAAGCAATGTCAGTTCAAAGAGATATACTAGAAAGATTCCAGATTTCAATAAAACTATGAAATTAAATCTAGCTTTGATTAAGTTTTCAACTTTCTATTGCGTACAAAAACCTTATTATTTAATCAGCCAAACAATGCTTTAAAACTTTAGCACTCACAATGAAATTTAAATCATTAAGTTTAAAACAAACTCAACAACCTTGAGGGCATCGAACATGAAACAAGACAGAGCGAGGTAGAGAGAAAAAGTAGCAGCAGCAGTAAAATGACAAACAGCTGATAAGACCTTTCAGTGTCAACAAACGCATAACAAATGCTAATCAAAACATCAACGAAAACTTTTACCTCACACTCAGGCAGAACGCACAACCCAGCGCCACGTGTAAATGTAATACTTTTTTAATATTTTTCAGACACATTTCTCTTGGCATAGGAGAAAAACAAAACGAAAACCAGCGGCGGCAAGGCGCCCATGTCAAAGGGTAAAGTCGGCGGGCGGACATAAAGAAGGAACCGGCACGCGTTGGCGCCCTGAAGCGTGCTTGGCAACGGAAATGTACAAGTGTTGTTGATTTTATAAATGAATAAACAGATACGCAAATGAATACGGCCAAAGATAAGCTAACAGCAAATACGGAATACGAAAGCAAATACCAAACAAAACGATGCGACAATCAGCGCAACAAACAAACATGCAGAGAGACAGTTAAAAAAAATATACCAAAGTCGCACGTGGTGTAAAAAGAATTGGTGACATTTGGTGCAAAACAAATAAAATATACAAAAATTAAACAATGCATGAAGAAGAAAACAAGAAAGAAGAGGAAAGAAGAAGAAAGAAGAAGAATAAATCCAGCTGTAAAAGGCAGCATACATTTTTAAAGGCTCTGTAAGTGGCGCCGACAGGCACTTTGCTTTATGTACTTATTTGAAATTATTTGGTTACTTTATTGTTGTTATTATTGTATTTGCTTGGCCTTGCGTGTTTGCGTGCAATACATAAAGAAATACAAAAATAATAAGTTTATACACTTTTTGGCATTTGGTTACCCACTAACCTTTGCCTCTGAGTTGTGAACTTCCAGACACTTGACTAATTTCAATAAATTATGAGATGTGCGAATGGGATTCAAAGTTGGGATTTTACTGCAAAAATACTTTAATCTTTCAGTTGTCAATTGGATTAAAGTAGTTGAAAAAATGTGAAAAGTTGTAATTGCTTTATTTTGGTTGTTTTCAAAAAATATTCTGAAGCTATTTTTGAGGTAGGTACATAACTTTTAAATTATCTGACTTGTGTTAGCGGAAATAGAGGTTGAAATTGCAAAAAAATAGAAAAAATAATAATATTATAAAATAATGTTTTGTTGCCCAATTTTAGTAATTTTCCCCAAACACACATTCACAGCTACTTGCTCACAATTTTATTTGTTGCCCATTTTTGCAAAGCTCAAAAACATTTATAACATTTTTAAGTTAACCCACTTTTAAGCTGACAGTAAGGTACCAAATTGTACAGATTAGTTACAATTATATACATTGACATATTTATGTGCACAGTGCCACATGCAAGGGGGACTTTTGGGAGTTCAGCCCCCCAAATGCTTCTTTGATAAAACATTCCTTAAACGGCCGACAGGTTTTCAAATGGCATTGGCCTCAAAAGTTGTGTACGAAACCTCCCTCAAATAAAATGCTATCTACGCCACTGTATCTATGTATGTATGTATGTGCCTAAATACATCACTACTATCTTTCAAAACACTTGTGTGCGTGTTTGTTGGCTATTCGTGACATGTCAACGCCACGTGCACAAACACAATTACACAACTAACTGTTACTTTTGCAACATTCAATTCATACAAGAACAGCACCAACAAAAACAACAACAACAACACTAACAACAAAAACAACACCAACAAGCACACACAAATATACATATTCAATGCATACGGCGCGCCGGGTCGAACAATTTCATAGACAAGTGCCACCGGTACGTATGAGTAATGTTTGAGTAGCTACTGCTGTCAGTGTAGTTGGCGACAGCTGTGCCACCCAAAACACACACACGACAACAACAACTGCTGTAGTAGCTGTAAACAAATGCTAAAAGATTTCCTGCCATCACCAGTGCTGCACACAAGTTGCGTGTAGTTTGCGCTGTAAGGAAATGAATTTTTGAAATCGTTGCATGTAACACGCATACTCGTACATGTTTGTGTGTATTAATATGTATGTGTGGAGAGAAAAAGTTACACTTCCGCTTTGGCAACAGTCGTTTGTTGAACTCTTTTGCAGCCTCGTTTGCTTTTAATGCAATTAAGATTTGTTGAATGCAATGTGTGTGTGTGTGTGTGTGTGTGTGTGTAATGAAAAGCTTAACCAAGAGCCATTTTAAGTGCGACAAGTGTGTGCGTATGTGTTGTGAGTGTTATATCTTGAATCTGCATCTTTCATATGCTAGCGGCAGATTTCAATAAAGGGGACTTTTTGTTTTAATATATAGTAAATTATGAGAAAAATCTTGAAGTAGGTCAAATCAAGCAAAGAGTTTTTGTGGTCAGCTAAGTAGATGAATACGGCTTTGGATTAAAACAATAAAAAAGAGAACAACTATGCAACAAAGATGTGATGTGATGTCTTTGACTGACAGTAAGTTACTCAAAATCTCAGTTAAGTGGCCCCAAATGCTCTTCCAGCCTACGTTGCCTTCTCAAAACTTGCTTAGGGTTTACGTAATCTCTTGAATTAACCGAATAATGAATGAACTGAATAACTCTATAGTAAAGGTCTGAACCCAGGACACTATTGACTCGAAAGCAACGAACAAACCGACCGTCTTGTTAAAAAAGGTGCAATGCGCCCATTGGTAGGCTTCAAAGTAATCTGAAGACACATACAAGAACGGCTAAGGGAATTTGTAGATCAAAGTTTTAGGGTTAGATCAAACAATGGAACAACACTACGGTTCCTTAACTCAGACAGGGGAGTGTCCAGAATTCTTCTCATTCTAAAGAAGAAGGATGTTTACATGATTACTGAATAACTTACTGGTTCATACAGTTATATTCTCAAAAAAATGGGATTTTCCGCTTCGAAACAGAAACTTTCACATATTTTCTTTGTGGTTGCTCTGCACTCAGCAGGAAAATATTTCTATAGTAAGTGGCCTCGGAAAAATTTGATACAAAAAACTTCAAGTTGCGCTGAAACTTATAAAAAGCCTCAACCAAGCCTTGCACAATAGATCACTACTGGTATTTAAGGGTCTTAACCCATTGCTGCCTAATGGGTAAAATTTTACCCATGAAAACTGACTTTTTAAAAAAATCACAGAAAAGTTCGTGGTAGAGATATCTCAAAATTATTGATAGGGATGATTGGGGTAAAGATGGAACTACCTTAGCTTAGTGGAGGTCACCCTAAAATTTCGTCATCTAGCTAGAGTTACCAGACTCCAAAAATTGTGAATTTTCCGGAGGTGGAAAATGTGGTGCAACGTAGTGGCCCTAGAACCTCACAAAAATATGCCTCCTAACTCACCTGCAAACAATACTTCGTTTATTCACGTGTTTAGCTGAACACTTTAAAAAGTATGGAAAAAAGCTACCATTGCTGAGTAATGGGTACAAAATACCCAATTAATATCTCAGCAACGTGTGGAGATAGAGAGCTGAAGTTTTGTTTCTGATCATTTTGATTCAATTCCAGGTCGTGTATGAAGTTTTATCAAAATCGCATGGGCGGAACTGGTACCCGGCAGCAATGGGTTAAACAATAATAATAGCAGTGTGTGCACAGTTGTGACCCCACACTCTAGGATCCAATAAAATATGACATACTCTAGTTTTGTAAATTTTCAAAAATTTTTCAAACCATATTTTGAGATTTTTGTATAATAGTTTTTTTTGAGCAATGCATCCTGAACATTTAGTTACTAAATAATTAAAGCAGCCCTATTCCAGAAAATTATAGAATACAAAATTTACTTTTAATTGTTTCTCCTTATTCACTTCTCTGGAAAGCCTCAACAAGGCTTTTTCATTTGTCTATGTAAATTAAAAAGGTTTTTAAAAATATTTTAAGTAACTTTCCCATTATGTCAGTCAACATTTATGCGCATTTATGCTTCCAACCATATCTAAAAATGACTAGTTCGACCCCAATTATAATCAGTAATTCGAGCTACTCTCACTTTAATCCATCCATCAATCACTTCACCCATCATTTGCGCATTGCATGCTTATTTTGATGTAAAAATAATTTCGAAACCATAAAAAAATCTCTCGACAGCGGAAAGTGCAGTTTATCTAAAATGCATTTGAAAATGTAAATGCATTACACAAAATTTCACATTTCACATTCCCTTATCAGCTGCCGAAAGGAAGCGGTTTTCAGCTATGGCAACACACACACATTCACATACAAAGCAGCCAGCGAGTGCGTGCAGCTGCAAAGCGTTTACGCTTCCGGAGCGAGTGGCCTGGCTGACGCTCGCCAGCGAGTGCATTTATGGCACTGACCCACATCCGGCGTTGGCGTTGCACTAACCGCATCGCGCCGCGCTTTCAAATCGTGTCACTGCTGGCCGCATATCGCGAATGCTTTCCGCTCTTAGCCGTTTGAAAGCGTCACACACGCGCACAACCCGCTGCGAACAGTTTCCGCCTCGCTGTCGCGGCAAATGCGAATGCCGTAGCAGAAAATGAAGAATAAATCATGCTGTGCTTTAACTGTTTTCCGGCGTCAGTTGAGCGCATGTTGAACGCGCAACTGTTTGTATTTAATGTGGTTTTATTAGTGAACATTGAATTTAAATGCATCAAAAATACCCATAGATGTTAATAATTGCAATGGAGGTATTCACAATCGGCTTTAATTGATCTGTAAAAAGGCAATTTTGATTATAAAATTTGAAATTTGAAAATTTGCTCGCAGTTGCAACTCATTGTTACATTTAATTTCCAATAAAAGTTGCTATTTTTGTTTTATTTTATTTTATTTTATTTTATTTTATTTTATTTTATTTTATTTTATTTTATTTTATTTTATTTTATTTTATTTTATTTTATTTTATTTTATTTTATTTTAAATTTTATATTTCGAAATAAAACTTAATACCACAAAAAGAAGATCCATTAATACTTCAAGAAGTTCTGTAATTAAGGCTTCAATGTGCTGTTGAGCTGCTCTTTCGAAGCAATCGACACACATTGTGAATACCCCCAATCTTTGCCAAAAATTCCATATCTAACCAAAGATAATTGCAATAAAAAACCAAACCCCAACTAAAACCAGCTCCAGCTCCATTACGTTTCGCCGAATTTCCAGCGGCGATTTTGGCCAACAATCCCCAACAAACCAAAGCACAAAATTCTCTGACCCAAATACTGCAAATATTTAATCCAAAACAAAAAATATGCAATAGAAAAAACTTTTGCTTATTGTTGTCTGCATGTTGATAGTTGTTGTTTTTGAATTTTGCTTTTGAATTAACACTTTGAATTAAAAATTAAAGAGCGCACTGCATGCACGCTCACATGAGAAGCAACGACAGCCAAAGCAATGAGGGTGCGCCGGGGTGAGGGAACGCATTTTAAATGGCCTCAAAAATAGTGCATAGTCAAGCTATTGTTGTTGTTGTTGTTGTAGTGCAAGTCATCATCACCCAGTCAGCAGTTGCACTTAGTTGATAAAAGCAAACGTTTTGCCGCAATTGCTCAGTCAAATCTACAAACCTCGTCACGCTGCAACTCGCCAACACACCCACCCACCAACCAAGCCAACTTTATATGCAAAACATACAAATAACATGCATTTGAGGTTAATGGCAACATTTGTTAGTGCGCTTAAGTGAAATTCCGTCTACAATTACGCCAACATTTCGAAAAGCAGTAAAGCAGTGCAAAGCAAAGCAACTGCAAACAAATAAAATTGCAACCACAAGTAAAAACAAAAAAAAACGAAAACGCACACGAAAAAAATGTGGGAAAATAAAAACTTTTTGGGTCAAATGCATTAAGATGGCTGGGTTAAGTTGCGTAAAGTTGTTGCTGGACATTGCTTTGGTCGTAATTCGTTGTGAGAATTTGCAGCGACTTCTCGCTGATCCAGAGGGATTTGATTGCTTTAACTCACACTGAGAGTTGTGTGGTTTTTCTAATGTCTTTTCACATTCTATTTTATCGAATCAGATTACGAGATGGAAACAAATGACCTGATAAAAGTTAGTGTGGTTTTTGAATTTAAGGTTTTCTTTATTGCGTAGCAACAATGGAATGTAAACGCCAATGCTGATCGTGACTTGCAGTGAGCGTGAGGAAGCTGAACATCAGAACTGTTTGAATTTGAGATTCACATTAGTTCAAGCTTGGATCAATAGAAATGACTTACAAGACCCACTCGAACATCTGACATTCTTTGAGTAAGGATAATACAGTACAAATACAAACCAAACACAGACAGATAGAACTGTCTTCGGAAAAACAGATCACTCTAAAATTAATTTTATGGAAAGCACTTCCGTTTAGTTTCACCTCAACAACCAGATTAATCATATCACTCTGAGTTTAGCAATTGACATTACAACAACTAAAAAATAAGTCTTGAAAGTACTTTCACCAAGTTTGAAGTCAATAGGATCATTAAGGCGTGTCCTTCCATACAATCCATAGAATCAGTAACCTTTTCTTTGTTCATTACTGGTTGGTTTTCAAGAAACTAAAAACAATGTGTGGAATTATTTCAATTTAAAATTTTTCGTTATTTTTTCACATTATTTTTTTACATTATGTTTTTACATTATTTTTTACATTATTATTTTACATTATTTTTGTTTACGACTGAAAGCCAGGATCGAGTGGCAGCTTCTCCAGGAATATTTTGGTAAACCGACAACATATCATTGAAGATTATAAAACATGATCTCTGTGGCCGTCATAGAGACAGATTTATCCCCAAAATATAAAGTTTTATATGGTTTGGAGCTTTCGCGAATTTTCGAGGGACATAAAGTTAGATTACAATTTAGTGGCTGCTCCCAGGAGTAAGGATATTTTGCTAAACAAAGACAAAGACAAAGTATTTTTCAACATTCTACGACATAACATCTTTGGCCGTCATATAGTTAGACAGATTTTGGGCTGAAAATTGCACTTTTAGTCATTTGGTCTTTAATTTTTGCTAAGGTTTGAGGGATACAGAGTTAAGTTAGGTTCATATGGCAACTTCCAGAGGACTATTTTGCTTAAAAGAAAATATTCTAGGACACGATTTGTTTGACAGACAGTTTAAGCTTTGAAAATTGCTCTTTCATTCACATGGTTTGTGGCTGTAGAGAATTTCTAAGGAACTTGCGGTTAGGAGAAAGTTTCCTTATTCCATAGTTTGTGTTGGAAAGTTTATAAAATGGGAACGTTTTCGATCGAATCAATGAGTCACATGTTTGTCCTATGTTGGGCTTTGTCCCGTGGCTTTCACGCCCATTTACCTATTTCTTTTCAAATCGAAGCGTCTTTTCTCTCTGACCAGACCAGACCAGACCACACCAGACCAAATCAGACCAAATCAGACCAAATCAGATCAAATCCGATAAAATCAGACCAAATCAGATCAAATCAGATCAAATCAGATCAAATCAGACCATATCAGACCAAATCAGACCAAATCTCATCAGACTAGACTAGACTAGACTAGACTAGACTAGACTAGACTAGACTAGACTAGACTAGACTAGACTAGACTAGACTAGACTAGACTAGACTAGACTAGACTAGACTAGACTAGACTAGACTAGACTAGACTAGACTAGACTAGACTAGACTAGACTAGACTAGACTAGACTAGACTAGACTAGACTAGACTAGACTAGACTAGACTAGACTAGACCAGAACATACTAGACCAGATCAGACGTTCTTCAGAAAGACTACAGCCATCTCATCATTCAGGTATCATCCAGCTCCAATTCCTTGACACGTTTTGGAGCCGTCCATGTAGAATACATAAGTGTGACCATGAGTTATGGGTTCTGGACTTCTCTGTTGTTCTCTTCTAGCAAACTTCATAGCATAATTTTTTAAAAATTGGATATAGGACACCACAACATCCCTTGGCTTTCTCCAACTTACCGATGCGTTTTAGAGTTGTGTGACTTTGGAAAACCTGAAAAAATTTGCCAATAACTAAGACGAACTTTGTTTGGATATTGACGTCAGCAAACTGCTGAGGGACAATTTGGATATTAGGAAAATTGTATATTTTTCGGTTTTTTGCTGTCGGTTTTTTGCAAATTTCTCTCAGTTCATACGCTCATTCTAATTATCCTTCCTAAGGACATCCACTTTACTGAAATGGTTTATTATTGGGCTCATTGGAAATTTCTTCGTTCACATAAACCTGACTTTTGTAAGTATAAAAATAGATCGGCTAAAATAGAATTGTATCGTTTTTGGAATAAGAAGCTTAAAATAAATATTTAAAATAAATATGAAAATATATAGAAATAAATATAAAAATAAATATATAAATATAACTGTCGAAATACGAGACTTGACGCAGAAAGTATGAGGATGAGCGCAGCATAGACCTTTTTTTGACCTTCTGAACGCGTACGCAAAAATACTTGGCTTATTGATTTGTTAAGTTTTTACTGTTTCTCATTATTTTTTTTCTGTTTCTGTTGAAGGTGAAGAAACTAAGGCGAACGTTTGAACACACAACTATAATTACAATCATTAAAAATGCAACTAGTTGTAGCTATTTCGTTGTATTTAGCTGAATGTAATTATGGCCTCTATGTCAGTTGGGGCGGTGACGAGACGAGCGACACTGCACTTTGGCAAATCGAAACTGAAGTGGCATTTGATTTGGAACATTTGTCATAGTTGATGTGCGCTACCTTGGCCACATTTCTGCTTATTGCACACACACACACCCATACACAAGCCTACTATACACTTTGCGGCTGACAGTCGTGTCTTGTGCGTCTACATGTGCTGATGTGTGTGTGTGTTTGTTTAGTGTTGCCAACAAACAAACCAACCAGCTTGCATTGCTGAGTGCGTTGCTGTCGCTGCCCTATTTGTGGCTAACATCAAAAGCCTTTCACTGCAAGTGTCATTCGTGCAGTCAGCCATTCGGTTAACTTGTAAGTTATGCATGCATCTGTATGCTTCGGTATGTTTGTGTGTTTGTGCAGAGTTATGTTCGCTCTTTGCCACACTGGCTGGCATCCTATGCCTAACACATGCACTCGATACTCGAAAGCCTGAGGCCGAGCAGCGATATGTCTGTTTTCTGCTGTAACTTGATTTGTGCTGAATGCTGCCTATCTCTGCATTGGCCACTCATATTTTCGGTCTGGTTGCTTGGCAACAATTTTTTGACGATGTCAAATGAGAGAAATGCTGAAAAATATTGCAGATTTTCGGAATTTTTGCCCGACTCGAACTGACAATGTTTTATGTATCGAGCCATGTTACACTTGTCAGATGGGTAAATTAATTTGTTGCTTATGATGAAATTGACCGACCCAAAGTGCAATCTGCAGTTTGCAATCATGCGACCGAAAGTAGCCAATTAGGTTAGTGGGTTTACCGAAAGCAAAATGACATTTCGTAGCAGCTTCTGATGACAGCTTCATTTGATTATTTCAAAGAGAGCTCAAGAGAAAATGTCAGTGTTTTGAGTTTGTTTGTTATTTATGTTGCACTATGCAAGATTGCTTTGGAATTAGGGGTTATTAAGAGAAGAATTTAATTAGAATTATAATCTATAAATGATTTATTAAAGCAATAACGAAATTAATTCCTCTTATAAGCTTTGCAAGCAGATTTTTGGTTGTTCTAATGATCCAAAGACTATTGTTTCCTCGGATAATCGAATTTGAAAAGGCCGTACGTTTATACGTCTGTCAGCTGACTATTTTTCACCATAGCTTTTGGATAAGTAATTCCATGTCAATGACAGCCATTCAATACCTTTAGAACTATCTTTCGACTAGTAGAGATATCTCCATCACAGTCAGACGATACCTAAGAACTGACTTCTGGGCAAGTAAAGATATTGAAACGATGAGGCACTCTGTGCTGTGCTATGCATGAATGCTTTTCCAAGCATACTTTTAGGCATGCACTTTGGAGTACGGCAAACTTGCTATAATTCGCTTGCTATAATATGGCGAGGATGGTTCGCGAAAGGTGTTGAGGTGTTGAGGTGTTGTTCTAGAACAATCGAGATAGAAGCAAGAATGTGCAAGAAACATCGACGCGAAAAGAAAACAAGTAAAAACAGCAGCAGTGTGCAGCGCAAGGGGTCGAGTCTTAGTTGAATAAGCAAAGTGTGATACAAGCAAAGTGTAAATCTGTAAATAAAGTGATTGTTGGTTTTTGACTGCGTTTTGCGCTGAGTAATTGAAGTGGTTTTTATTTTCAAACACAATCCAGTATACGAACTTAAAAAGGTCATTTCGTAACAATATCTTGACGACAGCCATTCAATACCTAAGAACTATCCTTCGACTAGTACAGATATCTCAATGACAGTCATACGATGTCTAAGAACTGACTTTTGGACAAGTAAATCTTTCGATTAGTAAAGATATCTCAATCACAGTCGGACGTTATCTAAGAACTAACTTTTGGACAAGTAAAGATATCTCGACCACAGGCATTCAATACCTAAGAACTATATTTCGACTAGAAAAGATATCTCAATGACAGTGAGACGATATCTAAGAACTGACTTCTGGACAAGTAAAGATGTCTTGAGGACAGCCATTCAATACCTAAGAAGTATCTTTCGACTAGAAAAGATATCTCAATGACAGTGAGACGATATCTAAGAACTGACTTCGGGGCAAGTAAAGATATCTCAATGACAACCATTCACTACCCAAGAACTGACTTTTGGCTGACTTTTGGACTAGTAAATATATCTTAATGGCAGCCATTCAATACCTAAGATCTATCTTTCGATTAATAACGATATCTCAATCACAGTGAGACGATATCTAAGAACTGACTTCGGGACAAGTAAAAATATCTCAATCACAGTCAGTCATATTTAAGCAGCAACTTCTAGACAAGAAAAGATATCTTGACGACAGCCATTCAATGCCTAAGAACTGACTTTTGGACCCAAGAACTGACTTTTGACTGTTGGACTAGTAAAGATATCTTAATGACAGTCAGACGATATCTAAGAACTATCTTTCGACTAGTAAATCTATCTCAATCACAGCCAGACGATATCTAAGAACTTACTTCTGGACAAGTAAATCTATGTTATGACAGGAATTCAATATTTAAGAACACTCTTTCGACTAGTAAAGATTTCTCAATGTTAGCCTTTACGTACAGTGTTACCAGACAAGAAGATGTCCTCTTTAAGACGAATTTTTATATGAGAAATATTTAGGAGAAAATTTAGGAGATTTATATTTTAGGTTAGGGGATTTTTCAGATCCTCAGTGGATTTTTGGATAACGAAGTAATACGAAGTATTGGAAAACTGGCAACAAAACATATTTTGGCAACTATTTTTATAGTCAAAGTACCCTATTGTGTTAAAAATGTGTAAGTTTACAAAATGTAACCTCGTTCTATCTCGTTCTCACTTATTGCTGTCACAATGAAATCCCGCCAAAAGTGGCACTTTTTATTTAATTCAGTTGTTAAAGGTTTTGTTCTTGTAAGGATTTTGTTGTTAAGCTGCATATGAATAAAAACATATAAAAAAACATTACAAAAATTATAAAAATATATTTTTATTTTTTATGAGAAGTTTAATTCCTTTAAAATGAAGAAAATTAAAAAAAAAAATTTGGAGATTTTTTAACTTTTGGAATGGAATTTCAGTGCTTTTTTAAGATTTAGGAGAAAGTCATTTCAGGTATCTGGCAACATTGTGTAGGTGTCGATTCTAAGAAGTGATATCCATATGGAAATGATTCGTCCATTTGTAAGCAATACTGCAATACTTAAGGAAGCTTACATACAACTCAAATAATAAAATCTTGAATCATGTGCCTAGCTTGACACTTGGAACTTATATCCAAGTTTATACGATTATTTGAATTTTTGGCACTGAAAATGCAACCAACTGGAAAGGCATTTCAGTTTCTATAGAATGGCCCAACCACCCACACAAAACATGTTTGCGCATTCTATCGACAAAAAAACCTCTAACTCAAATGCAAACATTATTTCCTGTTTTCGTTCACTTTTCTCTCTCTCTCTTTCTATTTACCTCCATTATTGGGCATTTTAGTGCTAATCTGTGTGCGGTTCAATGCAGTTGAGCCTACATGCAACATGCGTGCATGCTTGTGTAAGATATTTGCTTTTATGTGTGTGTGTGTGTGTGTGTTTGTGTTGGTTGTTATTTAGCACAGGCTGCATGCCAACTCTTTGCCGCCAAATGCAGAGAATGTTCACACAAAATTTGATCATTCGTGCAATGATTCTTGTATGCTTTTGAGTGCATGTGGTGCATAGATTAAGCTGTGAATGCACACATTCTTGGTTATAAAAATAAAAATTTTGCATGGTGAAAAAAGTAAAATTAAGTGAAGTGAATTGAGCCTAAAGAAGAACCATGTAAAAATCAAAATAAACTTTATTTCTGTAATCTTCTATGAGCTCTGTTGCTAACTGCTTAGAAATCTTCAATAAAGCTGCTTTAATTGGTTTTCTATTGAAATTATATTTTTAAAACTTTTCGAAAAATTGATGGAACTAAGTTGAGAATAGTTGAAGGTTTACCCAGAGCTCGTTTCGGACCATTTATAATTTGCTTCGTAAAGAAGAAATTTCTTTGAATTTGAAGAGGTTGACTAGTTCTGATAGCTGCGTCTAATCTATGCTTTTCCTTTTTAAAAGCTACGCCAATCGGGAGCGGTACACATCGCAGTTACTTTTGTCACTCCAAAAGGAGTAAAACAAACATTTTTATATCTGGATTCATCACAGAGGATTTCATTCATTCAATATAACACTGCACAACAAAATCAATTTTTTTTTTAAATAACAATTTTGCTTAAATACGAAATAAACACTTAAACACATTTTCAGTTTTGGCTTAATTCTGGCATTCAAGTTAATTTCTGAGCTTTGATGTATTCAGAGACCTATAGTAGAATTTAATGGTGAATATTTTTGTG
Organism: Melieria omissa; assembly: GCA_963971225.1. Taxonomy (NCBI): domain Eukaryota; kingdom Metazoa; phylum Arthropoda; class Insecta; order Diptera; family Ulidiidae; genus Melieria; species Melieria omissa. The sequence goes on from OZ020268.1 coordinate 22,705,998, forward strand.
GTACATTTTGTCCTTAAAAAGTCATGTTTTACAGGACATTTTTGGCATTTTAGAAAAAAAGGGTCAAATTGCCCCATAAAAATATGAGCTACAGGGTTAAAATTCTCCACAAAAATGTTCTTTGTAGTATTAGACATCAAATTGCTGAACACATTATATACCTAAAATGTGTTGTTACATGGTTTTCTTATGCCGATTCACAATAAGAATGCGCGAAAAGGGGAAAACTTTAACTCACTAATACTTTATCATCCAGTTATATCTAATCCTAACTACTTCTCTGCTACTAAAGACTACAGACCATTCACAAGCCATCGACTAAGTCCGTCTCGTAAGCACAGCCAGCCAGAGCTCCCGACGATTAAAATGTATTTGACCCAGTTTTTGGGCGATGGCTAACGGAAATAACTTTGCTTCGTCACTTTGCCGCTTTCATGTACATCTTCTCACTTCGTTCGCTGTCTCATTTGAGTTGTTGCGTTTCGCTTTCGTCTTTCGCGCGCACACACACAAACACTCACACACACGCACACACTTAAATGGGCCACATCCTCCGCGGCTTCCATTTCAAGCCACAATTTGTACTGGGTTTTTATCCCCTAATTGTGAGCTTCTATGCGTTGTTGCCTGTTGGCGCTGTTGCCGCCATTCCCAGCGCCGCACATTTTCATTTTCAATATGGCGCGCTGCTGCTTTTGTGTTGTTAGTTTTACGTTTTGTGTATTTTTTTTTTAATTTTGTTTTGTAAACCGAATCGTAATGAAATATTTTTTCAATGAAAATTTCACGGAAATTGTTGTGGAAAATATTTGATATTGTTATTTAAAATTGAGAAAGTTCTGTGTGCACGAAAGAAACGCAATTATGAAATTGATAATAAAAAAGGATTTGCATATCATTTGTGAGAGTTCAACAATCATGAAACTTTTACATATGGGCAAAGTTTTTGATGTTAAATTATTTAATTGAACAGATGGAGCAAAATGTTCCAAGGGTCAGGCAATATGGTTTGAAGACAATACAAGTTTTATTACACGTCAAAGTTTGCCGACTCTGAATCGTTTTCGTCCTAAAGACCTTAATGCACTCAAAATAGCATGAACCAATTTTGGTATTTTAAGGACTTACCGTCTGATAGATACTTATGTACGTACCTACTTGACAGGCCATATTAACCCGTTACGGGGTTACGGTCTTCCATAAAAGATCTTTCGTTTGCATTGCGCGTGTGGTGATGTGGCTTTGTCAACATGATCCTTCCACTGGAGACACGGCCTTCTGATTCGACCTACAACTACCATGTCAAACATCTTTTTGACCGTAACTTCCTCGTCCATCTGGGAGATATGGCCAAACTAGCGTTGACATGCCATGAGTGAAGTACGCAGGCTGCCTTTTATATTTTTTCAATAGGGATGGTCTAGTAAGTTTTCGAAAAATCTGAGATTGCCATTGAAAAGTTTGTCATTTTTTACCATAAACGTGCTTAGAACATTTTGACGTTCAAGCGCTATTTGTGTTTTTGTGTTTTGTTTACACTTACTTGAAAAATGCATCTCGGTCAAAAAATGTATTTAAGGCAGGTTCTCACCTTGTGGATCCGAAAAAGTGCACTTTTTTTAGGAATTTTTTTTGAGAAAACGGTTAAAGATACAACGCTGAAAATTGTTTCTGGATATGAACACACATTTATTTAGAGAATACAATTTTTCAAATTGAATGAATCAAAAAAAGGGGGGGAGGGGGCGTCCATCAGTGGCGGCATGTCGGCGAGGAGGTGTCCCGCTACCGGAAGTGATTCCGTCAAAACCCGTGATCGGAAACACAAAAATCGAACACATTCTTAATGTGTACCGTATTATCTATTGAATGAACCAAGATCATGAAAAAAAAAATCAAAATTACAAAAGTTATGAGGTTTTGAAAAAAAAATTAAGATTTTCGCATTTTTTTGTTCACTTATTATTTTTTTAAATAAACAATTTTCAATATTTTTGGCTGATCGGTAGTTCATTCATTAGAAAAAACCCTAAGGAACATTTGGAAAAAAGTTGGTGACGATTGGTTCATTCCAGCGCCTTCAATCACTTCCGTAAGGTCCGAAAATGTGGTTCTGAGAAAAACGCGTTTAAAGTTTAAAGCGCGCTTGGCCGGTGCTCTACACTGCTCTATGTAACGGCCTGTAACTTTTGTAATTTTTCAGATTTTGATCTGAAATTTCTGGAGTACATTTTTGAAACATATATCTACACGATAAGGCAAAAAAAATTGTTGTTTTTTTTTTCCACAAGGTGAGAACCTACCTTAACTCATGAACATTTTCGAGCAATAATTTTGTACGATTTCCGAAGTGAATTATCGCAACAACAGTGCTTCGATCGCCTTCATTCGGCATTTAGTGATGTAGTACCAACCCTCGAAACAATTTATAGCTGGTTTAACGAATTCAAGCATGGTCGCCGTTTGCTCCAGGACGAATTTCGTTAAGATCGTCCAAAATCGGTCATTGCGCCAGAAACCATCGATGCTGTGTGTGAACTGATAATGAAAGATCGTCATGTGATAAACTGTGAGATAGAGACATCCTTGGGCATTAGTTTCACGGGCGTGCATTCGATATTGCATGAAAATTTAGCTGTCAGAAAGATTTGTTCTCGTTGGATCCCGCATAATTTGGCAATCGCTCAAAAAAGGCTCGTGTCGATTGGTGCAAAGAACTGATGGAAAAACTCGATCGCGGTACTTCGAAAGACGTTTATGAGATTGTGACAGGTGACGAATCATGGATATATGCGAATGAGCCCGAAACAAAGCAGCAATTGACCGTGTGGGTCTTCCAAGACGAGCCAAATCCAATTAAAGCTGTTCGAGCACGCAGCACATCGAAGAAAATGGTCGCCTGTTTCTTCGGCAACACTGGTCATGTGGCTACTGTGCCATTAGAGCAACGTAGAACGGTCAATTCTGAGTGGTACACAACAATTTTTTGGACAGAAGTGTTCAATGAAAGACGGAAAATCAACCGCCGACGCCGAATCATTCTTCACCAGGACAATGCGCGCTCTCACACATCGGCTCAAACAGCCGTCTGTTTGATCGATTTAATGGGTCATCCGCCATACAGCTCTGACCTAGCACCTAATGACTTCTTTTTATTCCCGCACATAAAAAAAATTGCATGGTCAACGATTTTAATCGCCAGAAGATGCTGCTGAAGCATTCAAAAACCATGTTTTCGAGGTGCCTCAATCGGAGTGGAAAAAGTGCTTCGACAATTGGTTTGAGTGCATTCAAAAGTGTATAAATCTTCAAGAAGAATACCTTGATAAGCAATAAAACCATTTTTGATGATAACAAAACGCATTTTTATCCTTTTTGAAAAAATATAAAAGGCAACCCTCGTATTAAATTTTTTATATCTTAAACTAATAATAAAGTTAGAAGGACGAAATAAAGCTAGAAGGACGAAATTCGAGGATGTAGTAGTGTACATATTAGTCCTTAAGATATATTTTTTCCAAAAAAAATATTAGAAATTTTCAAGGATATTCAAGAATAAAGTCTTAAAAGGACATTTTCAATATCTCTTCGTCCTTTTGCACCACAACATTAAAAATTTTAGGATTCTAAGGATTTTTCTCTTTCATTTGATACCAATATTTTAATTCTACAATGGGCTCAATTTTTAAAATAATTCCTTGAAATAAACATGTATTGAAATTTCTAAGTCTTTTTTAAAAAATTCCGACGTCAGAGAGAAAAACTAAAAACGCAGTTTTACTACAATTGGCCCCTAGTTTCGCGAGTATATAGATTTTTTCGTGTGTAATATTTGTTGTCACACGATGTTATCAAGAATTATATTGCAGATAAATAAAAAACCAATTTATAAACAAATAAATAAATAAAAAAATAAAAAATATATAAAAAAAATAAATAATTTAATAAATAAATAAATAACTAAATAAATAAATCGTTTCAAATGTACTAAAAAATTTAATCAAAAGCACGAAACATTTTCGTATTCCACACTATGAGTGCGTAAAACTTTTCCTACACAAAATGAACGCGACGCACAGTGCTTCGACTCCATACAAAATTGCGGCAAAAATAGAAGGAGTACGTGAAATTCGCTGAAAATTTGCAGTCTAAGTCATTTTGGGTTGCTGATTTCAAAATTTGTGTTTGTTTCAAAAAAAATATATAGTTAAAAAAAATCGAATATATATGGTTATATATTATCTTGTCATCACAGAGCCCAAACCGCTGGAGCTATTATGATGAAATTTGGTCAAAAGTTGTATTTTAGAAAGTCAACCCTTAAAAAGAAGCGATTTCGAAAACGTCGACCTGGAAAGAGCGGAAAGGGGGTGGTGAAGCTTATATGGACCGACATTGTTTTTTGGTCGGATTGTTTAAAAATTATGTACATGTATACTAAAAAAGCAATAACAAAATACATATCTTAGCGTTTTTCTAAATTCCATATTTAAAAGATAGAAAGAGGGCGGTAAAGTTGCTAAAAGGATATAGTTTTTGTTTATTTGATATTCGTAGAGCTTAACATGGAGATGAGGCAGGTGAATATGCAATGCAGCTCAACCTATAACGGCGAGACTATTCTTCAAGACTTATTCTTCAAAATTGGACCTTCTTCAAAGTTATACATTCCTCCTTTTTTAGAATATATTAGCGTTAAATTACATTTCAGCTAACAAATTTCATAATAATGAAAAAATTTGGATTATATGGCTCATAATGGGTTAAATATGCGTACCAAACCTATTTTTTATAAAAAAACATTCATAATTCGTTGCATTGCCTTAGTTAAACATTTTAATCGTAATTATAACTCAAGCGATTTCTATACAAAAATCAACATTAGTAGTTTTGAAAAAATTGAATATTTTCCAAAGGCGCAAAAAGACGCAGAATTTTTTTTACGGATTTAAGAGAAGAAAGTCCATCCAAAAAGGGTCATAAGAAGGATTTACGCCAGTTCACGCCATTCGATATTAATTGCCTTTCTAAATTTGGTTCTTTTTAATTTTCATGGGTTAAAAAACATTAATTTTTGAAAATTTGTACAAAAAAAATTATGTATGTTAAATAAAAAAAACTGATCAGTGGTCTCGCTCCTATCAATTAAGTTTTAATATTAAAAGAAATTGGAAGCCTATCTACAACAACACATTTTCTACCATTTTTTTTTATACAAGCACCTAAATTTCATTTTTCCCCTTCAAAAATTTTTTTTAAAATATATCCGACTTTGACAAGCTATATCTCCTAATCTCGACAATTTTTCGATAAAGTATTTGGGATCCAGCTTAATTAAACAATTACCTTTAACATGATACTACTTTTGTCAAAATCCGCGATAATTTTTTTTCTTATTTTTGTCCACTCTCGAAGCACTGTGCGACGCTTCCATTCGCTATTTCGCCTGTTGCCACTTTGGCTGCAATCTCTCCTCAAACATGTCAAATGCCAACATAATTTATGGTGTCATTAAGACGGACGGACACGTTCAGCAAAGCGTATCGACCTTATCGATGTAAGCGGCCTATTTGTGCTGGCTTTGCCTATTTACACAGCCACGCAGGCAATGTAAACATTCGCTGCTGTTGTTGTTGTAGTGGGTAAGAAAATTATAATTAATTACCGCCAAATTCAGTGAAACTATGTGCGTAAAGTCAACATGCAACTTTTTCACGCCATCCAAAATAAATATCGATGCGCGTTGCCGCCAAACAATACAAATACAAAAAAAAAAAGAAAATGGAAAATGTGTTGGTGTTGGTGTTTGTATTAGTTGCGGCCGCGAATAACGCCAACTGTCAGTTAAATTAATCGAATTTGTTTTTGTGGTTGCAGCTATCACCAGTTGCCAGTTGCAATGAAAATTCAAATCAGTCAGATGGAAATAATTGCAATTCGCTGTTTTCAAATTGTTCGGTTCGCGTTGATGCAGAAAACATTCGCTTGTGTGTTTGTGTCTGTGTGCGTGCCGCATCGGCCAAATCCGCTGAACGCCATTGGGAACCGCAATCAATTTATGTCTCGACGGCGCACACAAATATTTACTAATGACACTCGGTTGGATGGGAATAGCAGGGCGTGGGAGGAGTAAGAGTTCTATGAATGTTTGTAGTAAAATTAATTAAAATTTAACAAATCGCTGTAATTTTCGAGTAGAATAAATAAACGAATGAATTTCATGAAGGTAAGCAAAGTAAACAAATGAGGTCGGTGCGTATGTTTACTAATTATGTGAGATGAAAACATGGATCTATGGACTTTCAGCTTTGAAAATTTTGTATGGTTTGGGGGACTCTGAGCGCAGATATGAAAAGGACATGAAAAAGTAAAGAATAAAGTTTGAAGAAAACTTTTGAAAGAAAGTCTTTAGTATTAAATTCGCATTCGCAATTCGCAAAAATGTCCAATCTATAAATGGAACTTTAGGTAAATTTTATTAGAGTTTGTTAAATATTTCTTTATAAATTTTTATTTATAAAAGATTTCAAATCAAACTTATTTCTTCATAAATTCATATTCACAAATTAAATCCATCAAAATGAAATATAAATTTTAATATATTCATTCATAAATTCATATTCATAAAACTATTTTATTAAATTGAAATATATTTACATTTTAATAAATATTTTTCCTTGTTGCTTTTCCCCCACATTTGACCATCTAAGCACTTAAACTCACACATTTGTTCATTCGATAGCAAACCAAATGTGTGAATTTACCACAAAAACTTGTTTCACTTCAATGAAATACAACAACACTTCATGTACGCTCCCACACAATTGTACATTTATGACATAATTTAGCTGTAAATTTTCATTATGCGTTGTTGCGGCTTTAGTCTACTTTTGGTCAGCTAAGCAATACGTTTGCTTTTCCCTGTTTAATGTGTGTTTCTACCTGTGACCAGGTAATAAAGATAAAATGCACTCGAAGCAAACATTTTGTACAAATTACATGGACATCCTGTGTGGCCGCCTCGTCCTTCTGTTCGCTTTGCTTTCTCTATTTTTGGTTGTACTGTTTGTCTTTGGCAAACAGTTTTGTGTGTGCATTCTTCTCGATTGCTTTATTAGTACTTTTTGCAATTTTAGCTTTAGCTCTGGCTGTGTGTCTCTGTGTGTGTGACTGTGTGTATGTGTTTGTGTGTGGCTGTTCGTAAGTGTGTCAGTGCGGTTGTCTCTGCCAACTGATATTTTATTAGCGGTCTTAAGCTTTATTCAGTTTTATGCGCTTAAGTTTAGCTGTACAAAGCTGCTGGTCGACTGAGTCTCGGACAGCAGAGATTTTGTGCAAAAAAATAAAGAAGAACAACAAAAAATATTAAGGAAAATGAAGTTATGAAGTCATGAAGCCGCTGTGGTTGTCTGCAATTTTGTTTGTGTATCTATCTGGCTTTCACTTGGAAATATTAAATAATTTTTTTTCTCGCTGTTTTGTAATATTGAGTGTATCGCATAAGACTTTCGGAAGGTAAAAATTCATACATATATACACATTTAATGAATTGGTTGTTCAGAGCATTTAAGTCATTGGAATTATAAGCTAAGCTGGTATTTGGTGAATGTTGCTGGCAGTGATTTGGCCATATTTGGTTATTGGATAAGTCAATGGAAATGTATTTCCGCAATCAAATTATGAAATGACTGTGAAGCTCTTATAAGTAACAATTCGTTGGTATTTATTTCACTTTTCTCATTTCTTAGGTAACCTTTCCTAGCTTTGGTTTTCTCACAAAATAGTCAATTTTTTTTAGTTTTGCCTGTTAAATCCGGTAAGATGTTTTGCAATAATTAAATTGAAATTTAATTTTTTTATTTTTAATTTTTCTTGCTCAAGAAACGTATTAAATATTAATACAAATATAATAAAAGTTGAAAACTAGTTTAATATTAAATAAAAACCCAATAGGTACAGATTTAGCTGTTTTCTATTTGGTTATAAGTCCTTGGAAATGTATTTCCTTGGAAGTCCTTGGAAATGTCCTTGGAAATGTCCTTGGAAATGTCCTTGGAAATGTATTTTCATATATATATTTAATGGATTTCCTAAATGGAACTGTGATATACATGTGGAGTAGACTGGATCTAGTGTTGTATGGAGATTCTTAATAATGGGTTCTTGATGCTCCGCAACCTCTCATTTCAGCCAAAGCAAGTACTCTCTTTTGTCAGACTCTCTTCCTAAGTGGGTATTTTGACACAGAAGTCAAAACACTTGCATAATTGAGTGACCAGGATGTAAAAAACATTGTACATAAATTACATGTGGCCAACGATGCTGTCCGAAGGGGCGTGAAACTCATCAGAGATTATAATACACAAGGAGTACCCATACCGGCTGAATAAATAATTCACATTTCCGCACAAAAATCTAATAATTTCACTTTAACACTCAATTACGATTGCAATTATATTCGAAATGGGGAGGTTAATGGGGTTTTGACAATATATTTTTATTTTTTGCTTTGTAGAAACCCAAAAGTTGACAACCACACAAGTCCAATCGTATGGGGGATGCCCTCTGGTGGTGAATTTCTGAACCTTAATTTTATTAATTTTGTATTTTTTGTACTCAAGAATGTTGGCGATCGCTGAATAAATCATTGAAATCGATTTAGTAGTTACCGAGATACGATGTTTCCTCACATAACTACTACATTTACAAGAGGGAAGCCAATTCCATAGAAAATGGCCAGTTTTGTTTGGCAGCCCCCTTAAGACTTGGAGTGAGCGGGTAGGTATCTTTGGAAGAAACATTTGGAAAAGAAAATAAATGGGTGTCGGTCACACATTTGATATGTTTGGGTCCAGCCTGGAAGCAATGGGAGCCCATTTTATAAAAACAACAATTTTGTATGGGAGCCCCATCAGGAGTTGGAGATAGGGTAAAAATATATTTGAAATGTTCAGTAGAGAAAACTAGTGGGGGTCATTCATATATTTTAACCCGCTAAGATCAACTTTTGACCAGCTGTGGAGCAATTGGTCGAATTTTCCAGCTTTTTTGTGAACTTTGACTTCGATGCGACGCCATTTAGCCCACCCTAGCCCCAACATTTTTTAGCTCATGCACTTTTTCCCCAAACCGCATAAAATGAGAGGTTCGAAATCGAAAAGGCGTGCACTAAATCCAGTCTACTGTGGCGTTGTGTTTTGGACTTTGGTTTTCCAACAATAAATTATAAAATGGCCAAGTGCTAACAGTTGAAATAGGTCTATGTCAAATATCTAGTAAGAAAAAAGGTCTGTTTGGCCAGATTTCCAGTAAAAATTATCCAGTAAAAAATATCAGGAGAGTAAGCCAGCGTAAGCTCCCTAAAATCAAACTATCCAAACAAGTAAACAAACAGCAATTTGTAAGAATTTACGAGTTTTAACTCTTGGTTACACCACTGGGACTTGGACCACTCACAATACACAGTAAAAAGGGTGTAAACAGGAGGGTTAAAGAACGAAACAGCTGATCTTAAAGTTTAATTTGAGGTTTGAAGTGGTAGGGAAAATTAAGTTAAATCAGACATTTAATGCAAAATGCAAATATTTCGTTGCGCTCAATCTGCAATTCTTCCCTTTCAGCTTCAGCGGGTAAAGCTGAGCAAGACGGTTGTGGGTCAGCAGACTAGCGAACGCACAATTTCTTTGCTGTTTCCATTTGCCCCCAAATGTTTTCAAAAATTATGCTTCATATGGCAGCCAGTCATATGTTTCTCTTGTTCTTCTTCTTCTTCTTACTGGCAAAAAGTTACTGGACAAAATTTCTCCAGTAAAAACTTGCAAGTTCTCACGAAATGAACTGCCACTTTACGCTCTCAGTTTCTCTCTCGTTACTGGAGATTTGGCGTCAACAAACAGGATCCAGTAAAAATTTGTTCAAATTTGTACAAATTCGTACAAATTATTCTCTGCCAAACAGACCTAATGTATAAATTTTTTGCCATACTTCAATTGAAATTGATTTCTTTTTTAAATAATTTATTTTTTCTCAAGAAACGTAACAAATATCCATAAAAATATATAAAAAGTTTGAAATTAAGTTTATAAAATCCAATAGTTGCACGTTTAGGCCATTTTCTTCCTAAATTGAACCTCATTTTTCTTATGAAATGGCCTAGTTTTGATAGTTGAATCTAGTAATGAAATGGATAAATAATAAAAAAGAAATTCTTCGCATTGAAATTTATTTTATATTTTTTTAATAATTTATTCTTTTCTGAAGAAACATAAAAAATATCAATAAACAAAATATTAAAAGTTTAAAATTAAGTTAACAAAACCCAATGGTTGCACATTTACGCCATTTTCTTCACTCTTCACTTAGACCACAAAAAGAAAAAATATGTCTCTCAATAAAACTCTTCCACTACAAACACAAAACCATGCATATTTTATGCATCACCAATTCGCTCGCCATGCTTACATATTTTTCAAGTCGACAACGACACGTTGGCAACACTCGAAACTTTCAAAAGTCATGCAACCCATGGGGAGCACTTGCAATTGTCACAATGACATAAATAAGCAGCTCAAACAGCAACAACAACAACAACAACAATAACAATAGCAAGTCCAACCCCACATCTGGCAGGAGCAAGAACGGCAACCAGAATAACAAAAATAACAACAACACGACGGCAATGGCACCATTGCATTGTGAGTGTTTCTGTGTATGTGTGCACTCATCAACGCTGCACTCGACTGAGTGCAGCAGCGAACTTTAACTCACTCGTTTCCACTGCTTGTCAGTTGTTGCGCTGCTGTAAATTTTGTTTAACCTACTTTTGCTATTAATATTCCGATAATACGAAGTGTCAATGTGTGCGAGCGAGAGTGCCTTGAGGGAAGTGAACGTAATAAATATTTTTTGTTTACTTAAAATTGTGTGAACGTCCAATGGGACGAATGATTTTTAAGGTTTATTTAAAGTGGCTTATAAAAATTGAATAATTAAATAAATAAATTTCAACTCGTATAAAGACCGTAGCTTCATAAGAAAGTGCAAAGTGGCCCAAATTTAATATGATTTTTTAATATAGTTTAATGACTAAGAAGTAATAAGAAATCACTTACATTGAGTCTAAGTCAGATCAGAAAAAGACTTTGCAGCCTAAGAAATATTTCGTATTTACCTAAAAAGATAAAAGAAAATATATATAAAAGATTTATAAAATTTATAGGTACCTACATATATATTTATAGTATGTGGAAAATATATGCATATTTGTCTACTTAACAGTAATATTAGCTATAGAGGTAGTAAAATGACTCCTTTGGATATTTAAGGTAAATGTTAAAAAAATGGGGTAAAACATTTGTTTGCAATATTTTCAATTTATTTATTCCTAGAGATCCATCTGTCTTATACTTTTTGTATCAATATGCGTCTCATGTAAGTAAAAGTCTACAGATCCAAGGTCTTCGTTCTTGGTAAACCTAACTATCCTTTCACATTTGGTAGCTAGAACCGTTGAGACATGAGAATTCTCTTGGCTCTCGGTGCCGCAAATAATGTCATTCGAAAATCTATTTTCAAACAAGAAAACATTTTCAATTCAGTGCCATCACAGTGTCTTTTTGCCTCGCTCCACCCCTTTGGTGCTCGATGCCAGCCCCCAAATGGCACAAATTCATTGCCATTGACCACTGCACAAATTGTTCAAACGATTTATTTTTTTTTATTACACACACAACACAACTGTTCTATGTCGCAAACATACACAAACAAGCAGTCAAACACACACACAAACATAGAAACGCTACCAACAGCACTGCAAATAACCTCAAATTTCACAGCCACAAGCGGCAAAACCAGCGCAAAGCGCAAAGCGGCCTAAATGACCAATGCAAATGGAGCAAAATTTTTGCCAAAAGCCACAACGCTGCGCCGCCATTCAACTTGACACAGTGGACACACACAGCACACGCAACGTAGCAACGATTCGAACCAAACCAAACCAAACCAAACCATCGATGCAGCGAAATATGCTCGCAAATGGCAAAAACCGGTAGCCACATTGTATTACAAAAACAACAACAATCAGCTAACAAATTGAACAACCAACCGGTCGAACCATCTCTGATCAACCGGCCAGCAGCCATTCACCGCAACAAATTACAATCGGTCGGTGTCCACTTTAACGAGTCGCTGGATTACACTGTGGAGATTCGTACAATTTGTACAATATTTGTTTGTGTAATTTGTTGTTTTTGGTTTTTTTGTTATCAAATACTGCAAGATGTTGTTACTGTTTAACACTTTAACATGACCGAGACGCAGTGTTGCAATGAGACTGCGGTGCGGTTGTGGGTTTCAGTTGGTTGGATGGGTTGTTGCTAAGATTGAAGAGCTGGAATGAGGGTTCGATTTAGCATTGCTAGATTGGCTATTTTATAGGAAGATTTAGGAGGTTCTGAAAAGATTTTTTGGGGTAAAGTTTTAATAAAAAATGCTGCGGGCTTTGGAAAAAAATTGAATGGAAATGTTTTTAATTCAAATATTTACTACACTTGGGGCGTTGAAAAACTGCAACCATTGACAATAACATTGCTCAAGTTCATGGAAAGTGGCAAGAAATCCGTCGAATCAAGATCATAGAGATAGCAGATGCTATGAATATGTTCAAAGAACGTGTTTGTTATATAATGAATCAAGATATAGGCATGAAAAGATGTCTGTGCGATGAGAGTCGCATTTGCTCATGTCAGACTAAAATGAGACTATTGGAAAAAATAAATAAATTCAAGCTAAAAACCTGTACCTTTGTTAGTTTGCAATTATTATTAATTATTCCGCATTATTTTTTAATTTTTTTTTCCTGATTGATTAACTGATTCGCCACTGCTGAGCCAAAACTGATGTCATTTCATGTTATTTCATCAGCAAGAAATTTGTCCGTAGGTTCATTTTAGTGCATAAAACTTCTACTTAACAGAGACTTTAAGACTCCGTGAAAATATGGAGTCTTAAAGTGGCACGCTATGGGTTAAGAAATCTGGAAAATCATGTTTCAATGGTCCAATTGACTTTAAACTTGGTCAAAGTGCTTGAGATCAAGACTAAGATTTAGTGTTTTTTGTTCAACTGAGAAATTTTCAAATATTTTGCAACTACACAATATTAATTTTAGTTCAAATTAATTACTTGAACATTGAATTCTAAAATGAATTTCAATTCAAAATAATTACTTGAAAATTGAATTCTAATCGACCACCAGAAAATTTACATAATAGTGTCAAAAATAAGCAACTTACGCAAATAATTTTTTGTACAATTTTTACAACTAAACCACAACAAAAATAACACAAATACAAAAAAAATTATTTCTAAAATTTTTCCAAAAATATTGCCAACTAAATATTTTTTTTGTTATCAAATGTGAGTGAAAACTGTGAGTAAAAATTTAATGAATGTTGTTTACACTAAAATTAAACCCCAACAAAAACAACACATATACCAAAAAAAAATATTTGCAAAATTGTCTACAAATATTGCCAACCAAATTTTTGTTCATCAAATGTGAGTGAAAACTGTGAGTAAAAACTGATGTTGCAATTGAATGGCAACAAAACAAACATCAACTTCGACAGTAAAGCAATATGCAAAATTTGCAAATTTTTAACAATTTTGTGCAGAAATCCATTAAACTTTTTCAATTATTACCAACAACCAACCAAAAAAAATACCAACATCAACAAAATGCCCGCAAAACACAATAAAATTAAAGTTATGCAGGTTTTTTTTTCGAATGAGTTCATTGCATGAATGAGTTTGGTTTGTGTTCTCGTTCGTCTGTCTGTCTCCTGCTGCGACTGCCAAAAGTCAGACGAGTGCAGTTTGAGTGCAATTTTTACAAATTTACTGCAAATTTGCAGCACTTTTCAACATTGGCGCCTTTCCCCCCCGCACTCTCCATCAACTCGTTTGTAGTTGAAACCAGCTGCGCGAACGATTTTGTTGTCTGTGTTGGAATTTATTTCCGTACGGCAATCGACATATTTCAGCCAGAGCAAGCAGACATAACGATTATTTTTTGGCATAAAATCAGTTGTGTTTGGTTGTGTGTGTGTGTGTGGAAAAATTCATACAATGAAGCTGTTTTAAATATTTGAACTTTTTACTTGTCGAAAGTGTTGCGGTGTGTGTGTGTGTGTGTATGAGTTGCTGACTCGGCACAGTGAAACGAATGAGCTGTGGTTAACAAAACGTACAGAAAGTTGTGCCTTTCAAGAACTCATAGTTTTTATTTTTATTATTTTTTTTTTATAAACAAATTTTTAAATTAATTCAGCCTTCAAAGTGGCAGCAACGTTTAATGAACAAATTTTATTTAATGAATTACAAAATACATTAAATTGAGTTTTATGAACATTTCAAACAATAAATGCAAATTAAATATTGTCAAAATATTCTCTCATCTCTCGACTTCAAACAGCTATTTCCATGATTAATCAACTTTCGTGCGGCAGTTGTCAATTGAGCTAAATTCATAGCATACTTAAACAACTGAGAATTTATGTAAAATAAAGTCGGATTTATGGCAGCTTAACAGAGCAAAAGCAAGAGCGAGAGAGAGCGATTTTGGAGAGAGCAAGAAAGTTGCCAAGATAATCCAAATGCGCTGAAATTCGACAGTAAAACTTTCCATCAACAAGAAAACAAAGCAAAAAAAAACAGTAAGATTTCAGCAACTTACAAGAAGTAGCCGTCGCCTGAGCTGATAAACTGCAGCCGCAAACAGTCCGACAAGCTCCGACATGCTCAACTTGCAGTATAATTCATTAGAAACAATTTCGAGCGTGTGGGCGGCAGCACCGAGTCTTGGCGCCATAGAGAGAGCTCCACGTCAGCTTTTTGTACGTTGGCAAAATTGTTGGTAAACTTGAATAGCGCTGCGCCAGAAGCGCTAACAGCTTAATTAGCGGAATTGAATTATAAGAAAGTTGGACTGGGGTTTTATCGACGCTTATAGACCGCCACGCTGCCATGGACGAATGGAGTGTCGTGTTGTGAGGATAAGTGAAGTGCCAGTGTGTGTGGGTCAGTAGGAGCTATGAGTTGAAGTTCTAGAAAGCTGATATTTGTTTATCTTAATAACTAAAACAGACATGACTGACTTGACTTTATAGAAAAATTAATCAATATTATGTAAGATAGTAAAACATTTAAAGTTTGTTGCAAAGTTATTACCAAATTTCGAGTGTGATCTGAAAAGTTTCCAAAATAATAAGAATACAAGAATTTTTTTCTTCAAAATAAGTTTAAAATTTCTACATAATTTCATTCAAAGTCCACACACTTTTCACAGCAATGTTCTTATATATTGAAAACCCCTCTGAAAAGAGCGTAAGAAATGTTCATTCGAACACATTTTTGTTCTAATGCTAAAGTAAGTAAACACAGCACCAACTGAGCGAACAGCTTTCTTTTTTATGCCTCAATCTTGATTCAATATGACGCGAACACGTTCTCAGGGAGAATTCAAAGCTTCGGCTATCTCTATTCTACTTCTCTACTTCTATTGGAAGGTTGTCAAGCATCATTTGGTGAAGTCATTGTCAATGGTTGTGATTTTTCATTGACCCAAAGGTTCACTTTCTTCCAAATCGTTCACGTTTAATTTAAGCTGTCTACCATGAAATTTTGTCAACAAATGTACACAGCGTTCAACTCGTATTCAAACAAATATTCTATGCTCGATTTTTTAAGAAACATTACCATTGAAAGTTTCAAATCACTATCAAAGAGCTGCGGTGAGAGCAGCCCAAACTGATTTCCTTCCGTTTGTTGACCAGTACTGCTATCTTCATGTTAAATTCAGAAATTGTTTATACCTTCTTAAGATTTGTAATTATATCTCTGATTTGTGCACCGTTTCTGGTAAATTTGACGTCAGTGGTTTCTGAACGTCTGAAAGGTTCCTTATCTCCTAAGCTAAAACATCCACAGCAGTTCAAACATTTTGCTCCCTTGACTGACTCAACCAGGCATCAAAACCGCCTAAAACTTTGGTTAGTACCTTTAAATACCGCCACAAAAATATTCTCTACCTTTTGTTGAGGAGAAATCGGACATTTTTCAGACCTTCTTAAAATTTGTAATTATTTATGTCAATGATTTATGCGTCGTCCTTGGTGAAATTATCCTCAGTGGTTGTGGTTTTTGAACGTCCCAAAGCTTCATGATCTCCTAAGCTAAAACGTCCACAGCGGCCAATTCATCTTAAAACAAATATTTATTGACGGTTCCATACCCAATTTTTTCAAAACTTATCCTATATTAACTGACTCAACCGATTTTTTCAAAAACCTATCACTTTGACTGACTCAAAGTATTGTCAAACGACAACTGGACATCAAAAACGGCTAAAACTTTGGTCAGTACCTATCAATAGCGTCACAAACAAATAATCTATCTTTTGTTGACTAGTGCTGCCATCTTTATGTTAAATTAAGAAATTTTTGAGACCTTCTTAAAATTTATAATTGTGGTACAACGTCAATGGTGAAGTTTTTGTCAGTAGTTGGGCCTTTTGAACGTCCCAAAGGTTCATTATATCCTCAGCGTGCAATTTACCTTCAAACAAATGTTTATTCACGGTTCCATACCAGATTTTTTCAAACATTTTCCAACATTGACTGACTCAAACCATTGTCAAACAACAACTCTGCATCAAAAATGGTTGAAATTGTATTGAGTACCTTTCAATAGCGTCACAAAAAGATTCTCTACCTTTTGTTGACGAGTAGTGTCATCTTCATGTTAAGTTCAGAAACTTTTCAGACCTTCAGACCTCAGACATATTGTTATGAAAATTAGTTTTGCTGTCGTAATGCAAGTGTAATTCGTTTCACTGGATTGTGCTCAAAAATAAAACACACTAAATTCTTCAATGCAATTCAAAACTAGTAGTCACTTTATTTACAATTTTTCACTAATCACTTTATACTCCGTGTTGCAGCTTTGCTTGTCAAAACAAAAAACCCTCGCTTTGTATTGTATCCTGCTGCCTTTTACAATTGTTTGCTTGTAGTGCAGCTTATTCTGGAACATCCCAGTATGGCTTCGAGTTGTTCTCGAATAATCCAGTAACGCTGCAATTCATATCTGCAATTGTTCTATCGAAACTACCATGCCCCTAAAAGTATGTATGTCATGCTCGAAATGCAACTCGTTCTGAAATATCCCAGCATTATTATTGTTTTATTTTATTTTATTTTATTTTATTTTATTTTATTTTATTTTATTTTATTTTATTTTATTTAATTTTATTTTATTTTATTTTATTTTATTTTATTTTATTTTATTTTATTTTATTTTATTTTGTTTTGTTTTATTTATTTAATTTAATTTTATTTAATTATATTTTATTATATTTTATTTTATTTTATTTTATTATATTATATTATATTTTATTTTATTTTATTTTATTTTATTTTATTTTATTTTATTTTATTTTATTTTATTTTATTTTATTTTATTTTATTTTATTTTATTTTATTTTATTTTATTTTATTTATTTTTTTATTATATTGTTTATTAATTAATTTTCTATGTTTATTGCTTTAAATTAATTTCATATATCAGCTGAATTTCACATCTTCTCTTGTCCTCTTGTTCTCACTTCAGTTTCATTGCAATGTAATAAATAAAGTTTTTAATTATGTCCCTGATTTGTGATTCGTTCTTGAAATTTCTTTTGCTTTCTTACAAATATTATTTAGTTATTTTTGATTTGGCCGTTGCATGTCTAATTGTTACGCATTTGATCATTTTTTTTTAGTTGAAAAAAAAACCTAATTATTACTAAGTCGACGTCTGTTATTTGATTCTGATGCGATTGTTTCAATTTGGCAATGTCACTTTTTATTGTAGCAATGCAATTCCCATTGTACATCGCTGCTAATTACCTCAATTTGTCATTTGTTTAATTACTTTCACTTCAAGAATTGCCAGCCGTCTCAAAGTTTTTTTCATTATGATTATTTTTTTTTAATTTTACAAATTGGTCAATAGCCGCTCGAGGACAATCAAACAGCCAATCCCACAAATGCCTAATTACAAGTTTACTTATTTTCGATGTTGTTTTTCCTCTACAAACTTCCCCATCCAGTTCGGCCTGTTGTTTGTATTTTCGCAGCAATCATTAGAAATAATTTGTGCTAATTGACTGTAGCAGCACTCAATATTTAATACTTTTCAATGACCCAATTAAAGTTAAGAAAATGTTCATTAGTCGCATTGCAGACAACTTGTGGAGATTTAAATTCCCAGCGTAAGGATTTGTAGTCATTGGCAACTTTCGAGAAGCCGAGAAGCAAAGGTTGCTGACATTAAATATTTGATCCTCAGTTTGGCCATTTGATGAACCAAATTCATAGCACTAAATGGTAGAAAAACATTGAAAAGAAAATACAAAACGAAATCAGTTGACTGTTGTCACTCGAGGGCACATTGCAATATGTGACCCGTTCGAAGGCAGTTAACCTGTGCCAGTCACTTCAGTTGGCCTATTTTTTTGGGACAAACTTGGGTTGCGCAGAAAATGCCACTCAAAGCTTCTGCTGCTGTTTCTTCGTTGCCTTTTAGCTATATTGTCAATTGGCTGATATTTACTGGCACTGCTGGTTGTTGTTGTTGTTGTTTTGTTTGCTGATGTTTTGATAGTCATTTCAAATTCACGCGTCAGTTTCATCTCGAGTTCAACAAAGTTGACTTTTTAACACCAAAAAAATAAACATCAAAAATGCAAACAAATAAAATCAAATAATAAAAAAGGATATAAAATATAAAAAAAAGTGGCACACAACCTTTTGTGTTGATGGTTCTTGATTTTATTTTATTTACTTTTTACTTTCATTTTTTTTTTCTTAGATTGCTCTTGACTTCCTTGAGTCATAAAGCTTTTGGTCCTTTTTTCACTCTTTTTTTCGCACTTTTTGTTGCTGTTACACGGCTGCCGGTATGTGAAGATGCCAACGAGCGCGCAAATGTATATCTAATGGATGTCGTAAATAAGCAAATGTCTGACCCAATCATTTGTGACACTTACCACTTTCACCTGCTGCACCTCGTCGGCGGCCCACGGGCTGCGGAAGCGCAAGAAATGCGCATTTTTTATGCTCAAGTTGAAAGCGAAAATTTTGCCGTGAAGACTTTATAGCGGATTATATATATAGGATATTTATAGCGGATTTTTATGCGAAATTTATTGGATTTTCCATCAACCTCAACGGCAGCAAAGCAGCATTTCTATTCTTGTGCTGTGTGGGCGAAAGGTGTGCGAGGCGGGGCTGGATGAAATGTAGTCAAGTGTGCGTTTCAAAAAGCAGATTGCCTTTGTGTGCTCAAGAAAAAGTTGTCAAATTTTCCATTGAGTGTGTTGAAGAAGGATTTTTATGTGGCCAAAATTTATGTTTTCGAAAGTAGATAGCAGATGAAAAAAATTGGTTGCGTGTGACCAGTGAAGGTCTTGAAAAATGCACAAATCAAGCAAACATAAGCAATGACAGAATGACAAAATAAGTTTGGGTTAGTAAACATTAGAAATGGAAATATATGGGCATACTAAAATATCTACAAAAACAAAAGAATTGCCAAAAAAATCATTACACAACCAATCAACACAACACAGCTTTTGGTCCTTCGCTTTGCTGACATAAAGTTGACGAGAAATGTGTTATGTCGCAGTGTTTGTGTGTATGATTTGCCCCAAAATGGCCATGATTATCGCTGCAGACATTATGCTAAACTTGAAATTATACGCTCAGCATAATCCAGTGGCATCTTTTGGCGTCGCATCTAAATGGGTCAACTTTTCGGGGAAGCCGACAATTAAATTAAATGTGTTTACCCACAAAATGGCGCAATTTCATTTGCATAGCGAATTGCACATTTGCCGAGACATACATACTTACTGGCTGTGCTTCGAGTCGAAGTCGTTGTTGCTGTGGCAATTTGTGTGCGCATCGGGTTCGAGTGTAAATGTTGTACGTGTTGTGCTGAAAATTTGTGACATTTTATTATATAATTTTGCAACCGAAATAAAATGAAATGGCTCGAAATAAACAATAACCAACAATGCACATATACACACACACATACACATACATAAATATACTCCAAGCATTAGTACAATATTTGGAAATTTTCGCACAATTGTGCTGACGATAAGCGCTGCAAATATTATCGTACGCCCCAATGTGTTTGCGGTGCGTATACGTAACATTTATGTTTATGCGTTCGTTCATGGGCGGCTTGGCTTGAATTGTGGGTAATATTTTCGGGACAAAGAAAAATATTTTGACAATTTTACACAGACTCAATATTGGCATTCAAATTTAACTTTAACGAGGCGGTGGCCCAACACGTTATGATATGGTTAACAAATTGGCAGCAGGACTTATACTGGCAATTTGAGCCTAAATGATAAAACGGCACAATAGGCTTTACAGTGAAGCGGATTACAGGGTAGCAAGAGGCAAAGCTCACAGTTGGCGCCTTCTATATGCTTTAAAGGTCACTCATACGACCCGTTGTGCAAAAGGTTTTTATTTCACAATTAGTTATTGTTGGCTTCCAATTGCGACTAACCGCTTTGATTGAACTGCAACCTCACTGCTGATTGTCTGACTTATACCTTTTTGGGCATTTAAACTGGCCCTCGCTTCATGCTCCTAGAAAATTTAGCACCTTCAATAAGAAGTCAGCGTCAACAAATTGCAGCAATCAATACTCTTCTAAATAGCAAAAATCTGTAACCATTTGCACATGTTTACGTAAATGGCATACACCCCAAGTTACATTAATAATATTGCTCAAAGCCACACAAGCACACACAAACACTCATACACGCACACACGTGAATAGTTGATTTGGTGTTTGTTGGTTCGTTTTGTATTAGCAACTAAAGTGATAAATTGTAACAAATTAGCATTTTGTATTATTAGCAGAAAAGGCAAAAACGCAAATCAAAATGTCAAATGCACACACACATGGAAACACAAAAGCACACCCACACACACACACACACAATATGTTGTAATCTACAATAACAATAAATCACAGCAGTCAGCGTGCGCAAGCAACAATGCCTTTGCTTTTGTTATTGGCTTTGTTATTGCTATTCTTATTGTTGTTATTGTTGCTGTTGTTGGCATGGTGCGCATATTTTCTTGTCTTCCGCTAATGAGCAACAGGAAAACCGCTGCGGCAGCGTGTTGAAGCGCTTGATTTATTTGCTGCGCGTACATTATGTGCTTGCACAGAAGATCTATGCAAATTACATGTAGCTGTGTAGGTGTGTGTGTGTATGTGTGATGTGAAGATGTGCCTGTGTAGGTGTGTAGTAGGGTTTTGCAAAATAATGACAATTATGGAAAGTAATTGTGCTACTAACTGGTGCGGAAAAGCAACAAAAAAGTGGCTTTGCAATTTGTTGTGTCCTAATTTTCATGATTTTTCATAAATTCGAATTGGTTTTATGCAGTTAAAATAGTTGCTATGGTGTGTAGGAATCAATGTTACTCATACGCAGTAAATAAATAAATAATTAAATTATTTAATTGATTAATTAATTAATAAATTAATAAATAGATAATACATAAATAGATAAATAGATATATAAATATATAGATAAATAGATAAATGGATAAATAGATAATAGATAATAGATAAATAGATAAATAGATAAATAGATAAATAGATAAATAGATAAATAGATAAATAGATAAAAAGATAAATAGATAAATAGATAAATAGATAAATAGATAAATAGATAAATAGATAAATAGATAAATAGATAAATAGATAAATAGATAAATAGATAAATAGATAAATAGATAAATAGATAAATAGATAAATAGATAAATAGATAAATAGATAAATAGATAAATAGATAAATAGATAAATAGATAAATAGATAAATAGATAAATAGATAAATAGATAAATAGATAAATAGATAAATAGATAAATAGATAAATAGATAAATAGATAAATAGATAAATAGATAAATAGATAAATAGATAAATAGATAAATAGATAAATAGATAAATAGATAAATAGATAAATAGATAAATAGATAAATAGATAAATAGATAAATAGATAAATAGATAAATAGATAAATAGATAAATAGATAAATAGATAAATAGATAAATAGATAAATAGATAATAGATAAATAGATAATAAATAAATAATTAAATAAATAAATAAATTAATTAATAAATAATTAAATAAGTAAATAAATAGAAAAATAAATTAATTAATTAACAAATAAATAAATGTATAAATAAATAAAAATAAACAAAAAATTATAATTTTTTAAGACTTAATTTAATGTATCAAATTTACTCTATTTAATTAAAAATATTTAAATTTTCATCTAATTTAACACCTTTTTATTTTCCCTCTCAAGTGTCTTTCGTGCATTTGCCAGCATCGCAGTTGCACTTTTTCAACTCTTGTGTCACCTCCAGCCAACCGAGTCCGTACACCTACACACTTCGTCAGTTGCTTTGTCGCTGTTGTCGTTCAAACTACTGTGCGAGCGTGTAAAGTGCGCCACAACCTCAACGCTTGTGTTTACAATAATTAACTTAAATATGCCATGAACAAAATTGCACGCATGTCAACACCAGCAACACTGCACAGCCACCAGCCAGCACCAACATCAGAACAACGCAGCGCCAACACACCGGCAGAGCGCGCCGCAACTGCAGCATGCAAACGACAACCAGCAAACCACACAGAGACATTTTCATTTCCCATTTTTCATTGCAGCTCATCGTGTTGACATTGTTTCATGTTAATTTTTAATGAGATACTTTTTTTCAACCCGCTCATACATACATCTTATGCGTACGCACGCCCGCGTGCCGCAGTCTAAAATTGCCTTCGTCTTATGCGCGTGCAGCGTTGCCAGAAATTGGAAATAAACTAATTTTCATATGGCTGAATAGGTAGATCTAATTTTTTATGGGGGTGTCTGCACAGTGGTTTTCTGATTCATCTTTGATGTACTAGAAAAAGGATTTGCCTGGGTGAGTTTTTCTTGAATAACCTGAGAAAACTAACCGATAGAACTATTCACAGTGTACTAAGCTTCGTAAGAATCAAATCTATTATAATCCAAACGTTCAAACTGTTTCTAGTATTAGCAGGTAATAATAGGTTCAGGTTCTTCTTTAACAGCCTGGGGAATCTACCCTATAAGACTACTCACAGTTTACTTAGCTTTGTGAGAATCGAATCAATGTTAATCTAATGTAATCTAGAAGCTGAAATTTGTTCTTTCTAGTTCTTCAACTATTCTGATAGCACAATGGGCCTCTTTGGCCTGCGTATGCTACCTTTGGACTAACGATAGTTCAATACATATAAAACGAAAAGTTACATATAATGGAATTCCGACAATACCGAGAAGTCCTGAGTATAGAATTTTTAAGTAACAAAATCCCAGCGAAACCGAACTGCTTTGGAATTTTCTATAATTTTTGGGAATTTTGAGCTGAAAAGTTACACACAATGAAATCACAAAAAATTCCCAAAAATCCCGGGTTTAAAAATTTTAAATAACAAAATCCTACCACAACCAAAATTGGTTTGGAATTTTCAATATTTTTAAGCTAACAATATGAAAATTTGTTTAAATGAACATTTTATGATGCTCTGCTATTTTGAGTTAAAAAAGTCAAATGGAATGAAATCCCGCAAAATACCGAAAAGTCTCAGTTTCGCCATTTTTTTTTTAATAAAATCAAAGCAAAACTAAAATGCTTCGAAGTTTTCTATAATTTTGAGCTGAAAAGTTACACACAATGAAATCACAAAAATTCCCAAAAATCCCGTGTTTAAAAATTTCAAATAACTAAATCCCAGTGCAATCAATATGGTTTGGAATTTTCAATATTTTTAAGCTAACAATATGAGAATTTATTTAAAAGACAATTTTATGATCTTTTGATATTTTGAGCTAAACAGGCACATGGAATAAGATCCGAAAGAATACCGAAAAATCTCAAAATTTGCCATTTTTAAATCATAAAATACCGGCGAATCTAAAATGTTTCAAAGTTTTCTGTAATTTGAGCTTACAACAAGAAAATATGTGTAAATGAAAAATTGTATAAGCTTCTATCATTTTTAGCTGAAAACGGTGAATTCAATCGATTACCCAAAAATACCGAAAAGTGCCGTGTTTTCTAATATGTAATTAAAAAGTCTCAGCGCAATCAAAATACTTAGAAATGTTTAATAATTTTTTTTTTACAATCAGAATTTTATAAACATCTATAATTTTGAGCTAAAAAATAAAAATGGTATAAAATCCCGAAAGATACCAAAAAATCTCGGAGTTTCTGTTTTTAAACAGTAAATTTCCAGCGCATTAAAAATACTTTAGAATGGAAGATCCTAATGTCTAAATTGAAGATCGTTCGAAGTAAAATTAACTTTATTATTAGAATTAACTAAAAACGTAAATTTAAATAATTTCCATATTAAGTAATTCTTAATTAGTGAATGCGATACCTTTAAATAAAATAAAATTATAAAAAAATTAAATAAAAAAAATAATAAAAAAAATAATAAAATAATTATAAATTAATTATAAAACAATAATAAAAAATAAAAATATATAAATAAAAAAGTCAAATAAAATAAAATAAAATAAAATAAAATAAAATAAAATAAAATAAAATAAAATAAAATAAAATAAAATAAAATAAAATAAATTAAATCTCTATAAATAAAGTATCATTTTCTCATTGAAAAAATTACAAACTTCGACTTTTAATTGAATATTCCCCAATCTGGCAACACTGCGCGAGTGTGCAGTCTCTGCCCTTTGGTGACTATGGTTGCGGTCTTTGCTGCCTGTGACAGCGATGCCATTGTTGCGTGCATTGTTGCCTTCGCCGCGCAGCGTCTCTCGCTCACGCTGATACTTTTCTTTCTGTTGGCTGCTTTGCTCGGTTGACTGTTTTGTCCTAAAGCGTTGTTGTTAATTAGCGGTAAGAAGTACAAAATAAAGTAGAGAATTTCTTCGGTTTTCCCCATTGGTTGGCAGTTTTTGCTTTGCGTGCCTTGTGAGTTGGTGTCTTTGTGCCGTTTTTCCGTGTACATAGTTTTGCTTTCTGCAATTTGCTGTAAAACTTTTGCTCATTGCATAAACTTTGCATTTTGTTGAATTTTTTTTTGCTGCCGTAAGAAAATTGCACGCATGCAACATTTATGCAGGAGCGCACATTTTCGTGTTTCGAGAAATGAGTTTCGTTGGATTTTAGATTAGAAAATATAATAAAATCAAAATTTGTATAAATTTTTTGGTGTCTAAATGTAAAAAAATTTATAAGAAATATTTTTACATTTTAGGTGTTTAAATAAAAGTTTATAAAATAAATAAATATTTATAAAATAAAAAAAATAAATAGCTTATACAATAAAAAATAAAATAAAAAAATTATGTAAATTTTAGTTGTTTAAATATAAATTAAAAAATTTAATAAAAACAAATTTATATAAATTGTAGGTTTTGTAATCATTTGAAGATTATAGTGTAGAGTTCAGTCTTCGTTTAGCTAAGTGAAGGTTAGGATGATGTAAAAAGAAGATGTGTCAGGGAATACTGAGGCCTCTGGGCAATTCTTGGTGAGAGATTTACCGCAGGTGTGAACATTCTTAAGTGTAAATAATTGAACCTGCATTGGGTTCTTAAGAGTGAGTGGATTAACCAAAATTCTTCTTTCGAGCCAACAACTCGCAACTATTTAAGTTGAGTGTAAAACTTAACCATGAATTGAAGCTGAGTTTTTCAAGTATGTTTTCATACAAAAGTTGTGCTATGAAGTTTCATTTGTTTAATCAACGATATAAAAATGTCTATAAAGTGTCCAAAACAGTTGCTTTCAAAAAGAAAATAGTATGGTTTGAGTCAAAAGTCATACAAAAAAATTCTTCACCTGCCCAGACCTGTGATATGTATTCCTTCAAAATGTTTTCCTGTCCATCTTTTTGTCGTCTTCTAAGCTCAGTGCATCTGGAATGAGCGCTGTTGGTGTCATACATCACCAATCGGTTCCTTCTCAGCGCGCGCCTGTCGCTGCTGCCGTCGCCGTTTGCACTTCAAGCAAAAAAACAAAATTTATAGAGTCCGACCGATTAATCGGCATCGGCATCGGCATCGGCTAGTATCGGCCAATAAAATTGGTATCGGCATCGGCTAGTATCGGCATCGGCCAAAAAAAAAAGAATCGGCATCGGCATCGGCTTCGGCCTTTTTTGGCCGATGCCACATCGGCTTTTTTTGGCCGATGCCACATCGGTTTTTTTGGTCGATTTTACGATTTTCGATTTTTTAATACGATTTTATTTGCAGCTGAATCGCACTGTCTTCCTTTTTCATATCTCGCTTTGTATATTTATTACATTTTTATTATACGTTACAAACCAGTGTTGCCTGATTAGGGAGTTTCTCCTTAGATTTGTTTGGATTTTATGACAAATACTTAAGGGGACAATATTTTTCAGATATTTTTAATCTATTTTTGCTACATCAACACCTTGTTCAGCTATATTGGCTATTGGGTCTTTTGTTAATTGCTTGTGCCAAATAGAATGAGCAATTTTCATGAGATATTAATTTTGAATTCTGAATTTTCTTGTAATTTTATTTAGTTTTTAGTTGTTTATTTTCTCGTTTTCGTTTGTTAATTTGTGATAAATGTGATGAAATGTATTATATATGTAATAGTTCCTTTTGTTGTTTTATAAAATAAGCTGTGTTTTTGATTGAATTCATTCGTGTTTTTTTTTCTATGGAATCGGCATCGGCATCGGCATCGGCCGATTTTCGGCCTTTTGACCGATTAATCGGCATCGGCTGATAATTGGCCGATGCCGATTAATCGGCATCGGCATCGGCCAAAAAATTTGGTATCGGTCGGACTCTAAAAATTTATATGAAATTATTGCATGAAATGCGGTCTGCTTTTTGCTTTAATAAGTTGAATTTTCTTCTCGAGCAGCGCCATTACCAACGTGTCGGAGCAAAAGTTTTGTCAAATTTGTCAAAATTGTATAAGCGTTTTTGTTGCACGTGATTAGCGACATGTCAACCGAGGTGTTTTGTACCAAAGTTGTAGCACAATTCTTTTTTATTATTATTTCATGTTTTAAACTTTACATTTGACAATGTAATTGTTTGTTAATACTTGAGAGGGGTACAGCAGTATACAATTAAAAATATCACCAGTATGACACTCACTACAAAATCTTATTTTGTTTGGTGGTGAAATCGTTTGTCTATTCGCTTAGACAACTAAACTAACTTTCCAAAAATAGAAGAATGGCTAATGGAAATGGCTAAAATAACTTTCCAAAAATAGAAGAAAAAACTGCTAAACTAATTTTCTAAAAATAGAAGAAAACAATGCAACTGGTCACAGTCAAAGTTGCGGTTGTCAAGTTCTTGTTTCTTTCTTCTCAACAAGCAGCTGCTTGAACATACTTCAAATGACATATTTCATATCGTTGGCAACCCAGTCTGAAATTATAAACATTAGGCGTAATTTTTTGAAACAGTATTGGCGCAATCCAACACGTCAAAGGAGATGTTCTTTGGTACTTTTGAAGAATATTCAGTTTTGTTCCAAAGCACTGGTTTCAAGAAAGAACACTGCAACCATGGCACATCTATTTGTAAATCTATAGGATCCATAAACGAATCTGAGTTGATCCTGGATGGTAGAAAAGTCCCACTAAGAATTACAAGTTTCAGTTTCAATCATTTTAAGCCGTATACCTCCATAAGGCAATTTAGTGTTGCGAACGTTAAAAAGTCACAAGTCGTCAGAAATGGGGAATGAGATTGTTGATTTATAGTACTTATTTGTTGTATTTTCTGCCTAAAATCGAACACAACTGTAGCTCCTAAATAGATCCAAAAAAGAACCAAAAAGAGATATTTTATGGTACTTTTGAAAAATATTCAGCTTTGTTCTAAAACACTGGTTTCTTGAAAGAACACTTTAACCATGAATCACGCATTAATTGTGAAATCTATTTGATCCATAATCGAATCTAAATTGATTCTGGATATTAGAAAACTTCATCTAAGAATTACAAAAGTTTCAGCAAACATCATAATGTCACAAGTCGTCAGATATGGTGAATTCAATGGTTAACTGATAGTCATTATTTGTTAAGTTTTTAAAAAAACTTGGTTTGACTTTCAAACATTTTAAGACGACCAAATACTGATTGATTTGATTTTGATTTATTGATTGTCGATTTCTCAATAATCAGTTTTTAATACACCAAGCGAAAAACTTCCAGAAAAACAATGAGCTTCAGTTTCCATATAATGACTCTTGATTTGTTCAGTTTTCTATTCCTATCCTATGACAGTTGCCAGATCATGAGACTTCCTCCTAGATTTAGAAGATTTTTGGCCTTTTAGGAAAATTTTTAGGAGGAAGAATTGTTTAGGAGAAAGTTTAGGAGATTTGTATTTTAAGGTACAGGATTTTTCGGATCTATAGTAGATTTTTGGGAGATTTTTGGATAACAAAATATAATGTATTGGGAAGACTGGCAACAAAACATATTTTGGCAACCATTTTAATAGTCAAAGCACTCTATTGCACAGTGATTCCACTCCATACAACCGTGGTATACTAGTTAACCATGATCTGCTGAATTCAAATCTCCATTTAGTTTTTCTTAAACTGTTGTAGTTTGGCAATGCCTGAGACTTAAATTTGCAAATTTCGTAATTTTTGGAAAGCTATAGCACCAAGTGTTTTGGCGAGATTTTTCAGATTTTACATTTAATCGCTAACGTCAACATTGATTATTCCAAAGAGTAACATAAATTGTCTCAGAACACTCTGGCTTTGCAATAAAAATGATAATTATAGATGTATGTTTTGCATTTTTGCAGATTTTATCATTTTTCATGCTGATTGCATACTTTTAGGCATAAATAAAGTAAATTTTGTTGAAAAATATGTGTTAAGACCACTTTTCAAATTGTATTATTATTTTCTAAAATCGGATGATATTGGAGGATATAATTACATTATCCAACAAGGAAAGAATGTTTCTTAAAATAAAAAAATCCAGGAACATACTTTCACATACTTTTTAGATATTTTCTTTTAAGTTTTGCCAAATTTTCAGATTTTTAATTTAGAAAAATAGTTTGAATTTAGTGAGAAATAGAAGCTTTACCTTTTTAAATTTTGAGAAAAAGTTAAAAGCGAAAATGCCCACATTATTTCTTAATCTATATTGAAAGTTTTAGTAACTTCTTGCTAACCATGTATTTAAAAAATTTTTTTTTACTCAATAGACTAAAAATTGAGTTTCAATTTTTTTGAGAAGAAAGTTTCAACTTTGAGCCGGTTTTGCACAGACACTAATTGATTTTTTGCACAGATTTTTTGGGGTTTTCTTAGTTAGAGTTTTACCTTTCAAATGCCATCAAAATCGTTAAATTCTAAGATCTGTGAGACTGTGTATTGTGTTAAAAATTTTTAACCTTAGAAAATTTAAGCTGGTTCTATCTTGCTCTCACTCATTGCTGTCAAAATGAAATTCCGTCAAAAATGGCACTTCTTGTTTAATTCATTTGTTAATCTTAAATTCCTTTAATTCCTTTAAAATGTCGCATATTATAAAAAAAAATTAGGAGATTTTTTTAACATTCGAGAGAAAATTTCATTTATTATTTTTTTACGATTTAGGAGAAAGCCATTTCAGGTTTCTGACAACACTGAACCAATTTCGTAGAACCATTTTGTTTCTCTAGTTCTGATGAGTTCAATCAATAAAAGAACATAATTAGTTGATCTGGCAACCAAGATTTACCTATGAAACAGTTGAACAATATTGAGTTCTGGGGCATTCATTCATATCCAAAACATCCAGCCAAATCTTACAAGAGTCCAGATGGGTTAAAGACAGGAACAATCTCTCTTCAGGTGGAATAGAGATTATCGAGCACAATTTTCTTGACTATCTCAATGTAAAATGTTGCGTTGAAGTTCTCAAAAGTCCTTCAATATAAGAAATGTCTTCGACGATCTCTTAACAGTTTAAAGTTGGGTACAAAGCGTTTAAGTATCACTTGTAAGTCTTGATATTTTTAGTGACAAACAATTTCTAAACTAAAGAAAAAGATTGCCTGTAATGTCAACAATCCAATCTTTTTTAAATACCCATAAAATACCATACAATTTTGTTACATATATTTCTTAAGTAATATTTTCAGTGCTTGTATCCCGTTTGGCTTTTAAATATAGTAAAAGTCAAGTAAAATTTTCTTTCAGAATATTCTTCAATAAAACTTCTCCATGAAATTCCTTGGCCAATACTAAAATTCCAGGAATGTGTTTTTATTGCACATTAGTAAAGTATTAGCTGGGTTAATCCAGTTATTTTGTGGCCAATACAGGTTCATACAACTACAAGCATATACAAATCTGAAAGTATATGTAGCTGACGTGTGTAGTTCAGCCCAAGCAGTCAACAGTCTGTCTACCTTTCATTGCTGGCTCAGCTAGTTTTCGCTTCATGAAAAACTTTATCCAAGTTTAGCTAAAGCGAGCATCACAGAATAAAATAAAAATAAAAACACCACAAGAAAGCAAAAAAAACACCAAAATTGCTACACTTGCATTCACTTTCGTCTGACTGCGGGCCATAAACTTTTATGGGATTTATTTGACTTGTAGTTCAATGCGCATAAATGCTTTTATTATTTCATAGATTTGCCATATCCCCTAACCCTCTGCTCTCTATTCATCGCCCACGTGGCGTTCGCAGCTTTCTCTAAGCTGCGCTGCGTCGCAGGTCTATCGAGCGTTGCTGCTCACTATTATTGTTATTGTTTGCCATTTTGTTGTGTGTAGGTATGTAGTTATGTATATAGTTATGAATTCTGCCCCTTCGCTTCGATTGCATATTTCATTTCATTCAATCGTTTATTTTTCCATTGAGTTATTATTGAATTCTGGACCATTTGTTTTCATGCGAATTTTACTTATATTTGCAATTTGTATGCGGAAATTGTTGCCGCCAATTGACGCTTGAATTGACTTATTAAATGTTATAAAACATGCTGGAAAATTGCTGCGGGCATTCAAGCATTTGCCGCATGACTTATGAATTGAATTGCGGAAATTGCAAGAAAAAAGTCGCATGCGATTTATTAAATTGCTGTTGCTTTTACTTTTTTTGTAATTTTTTTTGTAATTTTTTTTTTTAATTTTTTATTTTTTTGTTGCAAGTACTTTGACACCTCACTGCATGCGGCACATTTCCGCCTCCTCCCCCCGACGCGCGCTGACAACTCGCACTAATCTTATGTTGATTACTTATACGCCACGTTGTCTGCTGCTCTGAATATTATTATTTTTCCATTCAACTTGCCGCAACTCAGCTCAGCCAGCCTCTTAATTGTGTATTTAAATAAAATGCACACACATTGAGCGTGCGTCGAGTATGGAAATTATAGACTTGACACAAAAACACAATTTTCCAGTTGTTGAGCTGTTTCGCGTGAAACACTTTGCCGCATAAATTCATCGTTGTAGGGCTGCATGCGGCGTGCCACTTCCTTATAAGCGTATGTATGTGTGTCATTATATGGTAGTTGTTGTTGTTGTTATGGTTGCTGGGGCAATGTTGGTGATGTGTTGTTTCGCAAAAAAAAAAGAAAAAATTCTCAAATTAAGTGCTCAAATGAAAATGCACACATTGTTGACGGCCCCATAAAAATACGCAGTCAACGCAACATATATGTTACCACACCTACACACACACTCAAACAACACCGGTAAGACAAAAAAAGGATTTCAGTTTATTTTTAGTTTCTATTTTGTAGGTTTTTTGTACTCACTTCCTTCGTTCGGCTGCTTCCGTGACGCACAGAAAAAAGCCATGCAACAACATAAATACTCATTTCTTGCTACCCACAAACCCATACATATGTACGTTACACTTACACTTGTGTGACATTTTTGTGCCACGTCTGCAGGTGTTGGCCAACATTCCACACGCTGCTGTTGCGTTGCCTTTTGCTATTTTCGCTATGTGTGGTTGGTCCACTGCAAAGCCATAACTGCACAAGAACATTCAGAAATGTTCATATAAAATAACAACAATAAGTTGTTGTTGTTGTTGCAGCATACAAAATCTCAGTGCAAAATGGAATGCAAATATTTCTCTGACGGCTTACGGTAAATGCTGCAAAGTGCCCGCATTGCATTCTGTAATTGTCAGCAAGGAGTGTTGCATTCTCGACTGCTGTGCGGTAAACATTCGCTGTGCGCTTCTGACTGCTTACTGCATGCTTCCACCATAGCGAAAGATGCACCAGTTTCATTGAAACTCAAATAAACAATTGTGCAACATTTTAAAGCTGATGGAAGTGTTTGTAAGCTGCAATAACAACGAATGCTAAAAGGCTTCTTTACTATTGAAAGATTTATTTACACGTAACAGATTTATTTTTTCTACAGAAATATTATATTTTTCTATAAAAAATGCATTTACATTTGATGCAATCATCTGTATTATGTTTTTTTTGCTGGTATAGTGGGCTGTAAAGTTAGTGGTGATTGGTGAAACTTTACTTTTTCTCAACGTTTTGTGTTCTAAGAGGTCAACGTACTGCTGAAGACTCGTCAAGATTCATTTTTTTATTTCCAGGAAGATTCCATTAAAAAGTCAGCAAACTTCTGACGAAACGTTGGGATTCACTATTTCAAGAAAGGAATTCTCGACATTTCGTCAACAAAGATTCCTTGAACAGGTCAGGGAACTGTTGATGAAACGTCTATAAAAAACGATTTCACAAATCTGCAAGGCATTCCTGAAGACATCAAACAACTTCTTAGTAATTGTAGGGTTTTACTATTTTTCAAAACTGTGAAAAATTCTAACATTTTATCAGCAGAAAATCCTTGAAAAAGTCATCGTAGTGCTGACAAAACGCCAGGATTCACTGTTTCACAAATCCCTGAAGACATCAAAAACCTTCTAACTAAATTTAGGGTTTCACTATTTTACTCATTTGTAAGAAATTCCAACATTTTGTCAGCACTTCCTTGACTTCCTGGAAGGAGTCATCGAAATTCTGACAAAACGCTGGAATTCACTGTTTCAGATATGTGCAGGGAATTCCCTAAAGACATCAACAAACTGTTAACGAAATGTAGGGATTCACTAGTTTCACCAGATTCACTAATCTGTGAGAAATCCTGACATTTCGTCAGCAGTGATTCCATGAACAGGTCATTGAACTGCTGACGAAAATTTGTGATTCAATATATAAATAATCTGCAGAGAGTTCCCTAAAGACATCAACAAACTGCTGATGAAACCTCGGAAAAATATTGCATTTTCTCTAGTAACCTCTAATCTTACAGTCCATTAAACATTGAATAAAAAAAACATTTACAGTGACATTTTAGAAATCTGTATCAGTTCCTGGACAAAAAAAGAAAATATGGAAAAGTATCTGATTGATCAAATTAACAAAGGTTGCAGCACTTTAAGCATTACAAGTTATTACATGTCTCAACATTTCTCATTAGTGGGTTCGTTCAATTTTCTTGTATGTGCTTAATTTTCTTCCAGAAATTCTAACGCAAACAAAAATCACACAACACATGCGGAATTGCGCCAATTTTCTTCACAAACACATAAAATGCATCGCAACCACGTCGACATACGAATCTACTAGAATTCCATGCAGTCGTATCAACAGACATCAGACAGGAGGATAAAAGTGGAGCCAAAGTTCGAAAAAACACTTTGAAATCGCTTAAATGCTTAAATGTTTAAGTGATTCTTATGGTTTACAAATGCCTTCCAGTGAAACTACAATGATGCCGTTTGTGCAAAAGGTCAATAATGCATTTTTGCATCAGTTGCGAGAATTTAGGTCCACAATTGAAGGCCATATCATCATCTGGTGAATAAAATTATTTATCTAATGATAAAAATGCCAAAATTCTATGGTAAATAATTTTATTCACCAGATCTTTCATTCGAGTATAAGCTTTCAAGTTCATCCAGAAATTGATCAGCCCACCTAGGGATCAATGCTATGACGATGGTCTGACATTGGACAATAAGTGTTGGCACCGAAATTGATTCAGCAATCATTTTTATGAAAATAGAAAAGCGGTATACGGTGTTGCTGCCTGAGGTCCACTAATGAGAAAATCCTGAAAATGAGCCCAAACAACTTTAGGGTAGAACAAGTTTCCGGCTCAAGTGTGTTCGTCGAATCAAGCGGCGCTCAACAGTTCTTTAAAACCACAGAGCTCGAGTTCTGAAAAGAACTAGCTCGGGTTTAGATCTCAGAAAGTCTGAACGATTACCGACACAAAAACATTTATTGGTAAAAAGTAGCGAACATATAAAACCTGAAACTGATAAACATTGTGAGGATTGCCTTTTTGAACAATGATCGAAAATTAAATATTTATAAACAAAATGAGAATTCGGAATCACATAAATAACAAAATGAAATAATACATGAAATAATATCATGAAATAGGGTTGCCTACTGCCGGCGCCACAGTTCTTTGACCTAAGAGGCAATGAACTTTGTTGTGAGAAGCGAGTCGAGAGTCAAACTCATCTGCGTCTATGGCAAAAGCCAAGCTGCTTCAATGGCATTGGACAGCTCGCCAACCACTTCCACATTAGTCAAGTCAAATCGAGACTAAACTATGTGGGCAGATATAATAAATTGTCTGATGTCTACTTTGATATCGGCAGATGTAGGAATTTCGGCTAGCATGACCTCAGACTCTTTGACTAGAACGCACTCTATGATTATATTTATCTGCCCTTAACCTCTTCTGCCACTGGGTGCTTTCAACTCATAAGGGACCACGGCATGTTGAGAGCGACTGCAGATGAAGAAAACTTTTGCTCATCTCAACCCAATGATTAAGATTTTTTTTGTTATAATGCCAGGGGACCGAAGATAGCTGCTCGGCCTAATTAAGGTCCATTTTTCAAGAGAAAATACATAGAAAAAGTAGTCATAACTGACAATGCATTCTATCCTGGCTGAGTTCAAACAACTTCCTTACAACTTTTTTTGTTTGTTTGAAATACTTGACACGGATGTCCAGAAAAGTGACCGCCTTAAATCTTTGGCACCACAGAATCCTCTTAGATTTTTCTAGTCGACAAACTCTGACTTTCCAAAGATTGCGAGACTAAAATTGCTTCTTGATATCCGTTTGACGCAGTTGAAAATATAGAGAAAAATTTGTGAAAGAAGTTAGAGGTTCGATAGGTTAGGTTAGGTAAACTGGCTGGCTGGGCATACCCGGAGACTTCAGCTTTCATAAATGGGGTAAAATCCAACCATTGGTTCCACTCTACCTTGTCTCCTGGGTGTTTACCGACCATTCTTCCAACCTAGGACCTCATAACAGTAAACTTGCACATTATTAAAATTTGCATTCTGAGCGGCAGAAAGCTCAGAATGCATAATTTGTCTGTGGATCGACGCAAAATTATGTTGAAATATATTTTTCATTTTCAAAAAATCACTTCCTGAATTCATTGAATTTTTTTATAAATTGTTTAGCTTATGTTTTCTCAAAATTGCATTTACATTAAAATGTGTTCAGCATAGCTCACAAGAATTCTAATTGTATTCATGGGCTAACAAATGTAAATAAATAAATAAATAAAAATAATATCAGGTGTACAACTTTGCTTCCGCCGTTTTCCGATAGGTGGCTGTACCGGCTGAGGCTGGTTGAAATACATAGATGGTAATGCCTTTAAAGTGAGTGTGGACAGTGGCTAACGAATTGTCATCGCCGTTTCAGTGACAGTTGTTCCTGTTTTCGTATTATTCACGCTCGAAAATGTCCGTTTATGTGCCCAATTCTCGCCATTTGCGGGAAGTTTTACTTTTCTGTTACAATTCGAAAAAAAATGCAGCTGAAGCGCATCGAATGCTCTCAGAAACTTACGGTGATGCTGCTCTGAGTGAAAGAACGTGTCGGGAGTGGTTTCAACGTTTTAAAAATGGTGATTTCGTGGTGAGTGAAAATGGTGAGTCATCCTCCAACACGACAATGCTCGGCCTCACGTCGCAAAAGTGGTCAAAAAGTACCTGGAAACGCTGAAATGGGAAGTCTTGCCCCACCCGCCGTATTCCCCAGATGTCGCCCCTTCTGACTTCCACCTATTCCGTTCGATGGCACACGGCCTGGCAGATCAACATTTTCAATCCTTCGAAGAATTGGAAAAATGGATTGCTTCATGGATAGCGTCAAAAGCTCCTTTTTTCGAGCCGGGATCCGAAAATTGCCGGAAATGACGGACAATACTTTGAATAATACATCTGTAAGCACTTTTTCGCAATAAAGCTTTTAATTTTGGAAAAAAAACGGCGGACGCAAAGTTGTACACCTGATAAATAAATAAATTAAAAAATTGATTCCTAGCTTAGTACAATAGCAATTTAATCTTGTACTTGGGGATCCCATCTAACCCAGCGAAGAACCTCTGAGTGAGCAAGGCGCAGTCTTGAGATCGCCGGAAAGATTTTTGTATTTCTTGCATTCGCTCAGATAGGAAACTACTATATATATACTACTATAAAGATTTGTGTGTAATTTGAAAAAACACTGACGAAAGCGAGTTGAAAAAAAATTGATTGAAATGAAAACTAATCAGTATCATTTCTTATACCTTAATGAAATAAACAAATACTCATAGCTCATTGTGTAATCGTTATGAAAAAACTTGAAAGTACCCGCAAAACTAAACCAAAAGCAGCCATCATTTGAGTTAAGCAAACTGAAGTGAGTGCACATGCAAAAGGCAGCTGAAAGGCATTTTGAATTTACAGAATTTGCCACCACTGCTGTAATCCTAAAATCAAAAAGAACAACAAAAACAATAACAATAAATAAATCAACAACCAACAGAAAAAAGCTGAAGCACACAACATTTTTTGCAACTACATACTTTTCCAAGTGCGATGGTTGTAAAAATAAAAAATATAACAACAACAAAAACAAACAACAATAATAACAACAGAAAGCGTTGGCATATGGCAAATGACTGTTATTGTTGTTGTTGGTTGCGCCGACCAACCAAGCGCTCACACACTCGCCACGCAACTCGGCGCTGTGTTGTAGCATTTCGAGTGGATTTGCGGTACTCATGTCCACTCGTACATATATGTATATTGCATATGTGTATGTTGCACTACAATAAGCATTGTAGCAACAGAAATAATAACAACAACAACAACAACAACAACAAGTGAATATTATATGTTGATGACTGCAAGAGTTACAATTTTCATTTTCAACAACAACACTTTCAGTTATTGTGAATTGTTTTTTTCATAGAATATTTTATAATTTCATTAACTTTAAAATTATTAAAATTTGTATTGTTGTAGTTTATACATTTATTAAAAAAGAAATAAAACAATATGCGAATGAGATGTGAAAGCTGATTGCAGTTCAGTTGCAAGAAAAATTACTTAAGTGCTATGGGAGTAAAATGTGTTAGTGTTGCTAAAAGTATGCTGCAATAAGGGGCTTGAATAAACTGTTAAAGTTGATCAGAAAACAAATGAAAATAGGAAGTTAGATCTAATTTCATCATTAATTCTTTTAAGAATAAATCAAAAAGGTTGGAAATGTATAAATTTTTTAGGCACATTTGTATAGAAAAAAACTCAGCTGAGGCTGAGATTCGAAGGCGAAGTGGTGGTAGAGAAAGTCTTCTTCATGTGAAAAGCGATAGAAGTAGACAAGTGTTTGACCAGCTTGAAGTGGGAATTGAACCCATAGCCTCTGGTATGAAAGCCAGCGCGCTACTCGCTAAACTATCGAAACCAGCTGCAGAAAGCGTTGCTTTGAATTAAAAACGAAACAAAAATCATTAAAATTTTTATGAAAAAAATCATCAAAATATTAGTGAAAAAAAATTCATAAAAATTCTCTTAAACTTTTCATAAACATAACAGTTTCTTTTCATTCTAAATTGTCTACAAAATCTTATTGTGCCACTGCGACTTGTGATTGAATATCGAACACTTGAAGCGACCTATCTGCTCAATTGTCGTCACTGTCGAGCTCATTGTCGACTTGAATGTATTTGTCAGATTGTAGACTCCTCAAAAATGAATGCAGCCGCGTATTCAAAAGGAAAAATATATTTTGTCATATAAAATATTTGCTACCCGCACAATGCTTGCATTGCAAACATGTCCTGTGGCGTCAAAATTGCTGCTGAAGAAAACAGAATGCAAAGCAGTCAGTCGGAATCGGCAAACGTTCAGCGCTACAACTTGAGTCGATTGAAGAAAATCGAGCAAACAGGAAGCCAACGATGACATAACAACAACTGCTGTCACTTGAAGATGTTTGCTGTGACACAAGACAGCTGAATGAAAAATAAAAAATACAACAACAATACAGGCAATGCAAAACGTGATGCGGTGCGGCAGGGAGTGCGAGAATGCAAATCCAATTGCTTGCCGCGTGCAACTGAATAGGCAGCAGCAAACATTTCATGCTGGCAACGTTTCTTTTCACAGGATATTATCAAACTGCAGCGCACATCCTGTGCCGCTGCCGCGCTCTTCTTCTGCCCACAACTGCATAGCGGATATGGTAGATGAAGGCGCAAGATTTCATTTTTCCTTCCCAATTTGAGCTTAAATTTATTTCTTTAAGCACGCCATACATACATTCCGACACATTTAAGAACATGCAAAGACACTAAACACACACACAAACACATAGAGAGTGAGAGAGAAAAATTAAAGCGCTGAACATATTAGAGTAGTCGGCTTGTCTTCTGGTCGTACGGCAGCAGGCCAACAGGCAGCATTTTACTTTACTTTACTTAATGGTTTCAAAGTTTTTGACCCCATTTTCACGTAAAACGAGAAGTCACAACCTTAGGCAGCGAACGCAAGCGGGCAGTGTTTTTGTTGTTTTATGTGTTGTCTGTGCACTTGTCTGCGGCACAGCACAGCACATGTCCTTCCACCGCTTTTCATTGGGAGCGGAAATTCTTAGCACAGTTAGGGCGCGCGCCGTGGGCGAATACACACACAACTTGGCCAGTGTCTTGAATAAGAAAATTGCATGAACAAGAGTAACAAAAAGTAATGTAAAGCAAAAATGTCTGTACATATAAAATCGCTTTGAAGGTAGAATTTCAAATGCATTTTTAAAGATTTCGTACTGAAGGTGAGGACAAAAATGGAATTCTGTTTTTTTATTAGTGTGGCAACACACTTATGCATAAAACATGGACGCTGCCGCATGAAGCCGAAATGGCTGAGCATGATTTATTACCAATTGAATTTTTTTGCCATTGTTTTTGTATCTAACGATATAAATTTGGTCAGAAAACTAGTTAAAGTTTTGGCAGAAATCAGTGTTTAGTTGCTGGCCATATTGAAAATCGTGCTAAGTGTTTTGCATCTGTGGATCTAAATCTATGGGCCGGTCTAAGTTTGGTTCTTTCTCCAACTTCGAAACTTCAAACTTTCAACAATGATTTAGACCCACTTGAAGGCACTGACGGTACACACACGATTCAAAAAAGAAAGAACGAATCAATGTATCCAAAACACAATAAAGTCGACTTTTATTTGAAACAAATCGTCACTGGTATTTAATAAAAAATGGGTCGTAATAAGATCGAACACAAGAGATCAACAACGACAACCATAATCTTTTACTATCAGGTGAAGTCTGCAAAACTCGTAGATTGGTCAAACCTTCTCTAATGACGATGGCCTGAAATGGAACTTGGTTCAGTGTTTTGGTCTGAGAAGGACTAGAAATCCTGTGGGTGCGATATCATGGATTAATAATAGAATTCTAAAGTATTCAATACTGAAAAGTAATCAATCCCGATACTTCTACTCAGTATAGAAACGATACCTGTACTGTTTTTATAAAAGTATTCGGTACCGTAACGATTCAACACTCGAAGTTTTAATGAAATGAAATTTTAATAGTAATCGAAGGTAGATTAGGTATAGAAGTATTGTGTTCAGTATAGAATCGAAAGCTGTACTACTTTTGGAAAAGTATTCGTTAGAAAAAGTACTCAATCTCGATAGATGTACCCAATAACGAATCGAAACTTGAATTTGTATATTATTCGAATGTATATTTTGTATAGAAGTATTTTGCTCGGTATAGAGTCGATACCTGTACTACTTTTGCAAAAGTATTCGGTTCGTAAAATACTCAGTATTGTTAGATGTACTCAGTAACGAATCGAAACTTAAAATGTTGATAGTATTCGAAGGTTAATTATGTATAGAAATATTCTGCTCTATATAGAATCGATACCAGTACTACTTTTGAAAAAGTATACGGTACAAAAAGTACTCAGTATCAATAGATGTACTCAATAACGAATCAACACTTGAAATTTTAACAATATTCGAAGTTGTATTGTGTACAGATGTATTCTGTTCAATATAGAATGGATATCTGCACTACTTTTGGAAAAGTATTCGGTACAAAAAGTACTCAATATCCTAAAATGTACTCAGTAACGAATCGAAACTTAACATTTTTTTAGTATTCGTAGGTTTATTATGTATAGAAGTATTCTGCTCAATATAGAATCAATATCTGCACAACTTTTGGAAAAGTATTCGGTATTGAAAAGTAATCAATATCAATAGATGTACCCAGTAACAAATCGAAACTTTAATATATTTCAATTAAAATTGTAATATTATTCGATTGTGCATTAAGTATAAAAACATTCTGTTTAGTATGGAAACGATACCTATACTACTTGTGGAAAAGAATTCGGTGCGAAAAGTACTCAATCTCAAAATATGTCCTCAGTAACGAATCGAAACTTTAAATTTTAGTCATTTTTGGAAGCTGTTTTGAAAGTCGTTTTTAAGTTTAGAATCGATATCTGAATTAGTTGTGGAAAAGTATTCGTTACAAAAAATACTCAATATCAAAATATGTACCCAGTAACGAATCGAAACTTTAAATTTTAATCTTCTTCAACTGTGTATTATGTACAGAAGTGTTCTGTTCACTATAGAATCGAAAGCTGTTCTACTTTTGAAAAAGTATTCGGTAGGAAAAGTACCCAGTAACGAATGAAAACTTAAAAATGTAATATTTTTTGAAGGTGCATTGTGTATAGAAGTTTTCTTTTCAATAAAGAATCAAAACCTGCAATACTTTTGGAAAAGTATTCGGTACGAAAAGTACTCAAAATTGAAAGATGTAGTTAGGAACGAATCGAAAATCGAAATTTTGAAAGTATTCGAATGTGTATTGTATAAAAAAGTATTCTGCTCAGCATAAAATCGATACCAGTGCTCCTTTCAAAAAAGTAATCGGCACGAAAAGTATTCATTAGATTCGTTATATGTGGGGAGAAATTGATCAACACTTATAATTACTATCGAAAAGTACTCAGCATCAGTATTTGTACTCACTTGTACATCAAAGTGCAGTAAGTCTCGAGTCAGGAATTGAACTAAGTATTGAATCTTGCGCCCAACTTCAACTTTCGGCGAACCAATACACATTCGGTTAGAAATATAATCACACGTGTCACGAATTGACATAAAATGTATTATTCTCAACAAATTCGTTGAAAGCCATTGCAAAATCCTTAAAAGATTTAGTTAGCACAAAACCAATTTTCGAAAGTCAAATCCCAACTTCAATAAAAGTTTTATGCGTTAAAACAAAAAAAATTACATAAAAGCGAAACTCACGAGTTAAGTTGCCCACGGCTGTCAAAATGAAAAGAGTTAACATAATTTCCGGCAGCACATGTCCTTATTGAAATGTCCTTATACGCACGTATGAGTAAATAAAATTACTTGGAATATTTTCACACACGTTGTCCTTCAAACAAAAAGTAAAACGAGAAAATAAAAATAACCAGAGCAAAAATTGTAAGAAATGCAAATAAATGCCAATGCAAACACAAAAGAAACAAACATCAAGAAGAGGAATATATAAAAAGAAGAAGAAGAAAAAGCAGCATTGAATCCCCAGAGATGAAGAGAAATGTATCAGCAAATATTCAATAAAATTGAAAAAGTGCAAAAGTGGCAAACTAAGCGATATGAGCGCAGAAACCTCCACTAAATGTGCATGTTACTGTATGTGTGTGTGTGTGTGTGTGACAATATAAATTCCAGAGTTGGCGCGTTGAGCAGTCACACCTGGCGGCTGCCGGCAGCGTGGCTGTCAGTTGTCGCATTAGCATCAGTTGGGATTTATAATACAAGAGTCGGGCACATGCCGAACAGTCAGAAATAACAAAATGCAAATATTTTATTGAACAGTTGCTGGCTTTAACACATATACACACACACACCCACACAGAGAGAGGTAACAACAACAAAAAATAAACAGCAGGAGTACAAATATGCATGGCGAGTGTTCGTCGTTTTGCACAAAAGCAAACAACATGAAAAGTCACAAATCAAATTCTTTGGCAACACAAATGCAAAAAGGAGAAAAGTGTGATTTATTATTTATGCCAACGCTTTGATGCGCTTTGTGCACAAACATAAACACACAAAAGAAACAGCGAGTGACTGAGTGAACATCAAAAGCGGAAACTTTTTACAAAGCACCTGGGCGCTGCCGAATGCCGAAGCTGTGCTGTTTCCGAGGCCGACACGGAAAGCATGTCGGATTTACTTTAATTTGCTTTCGAACGGAAAGTTTCGACAGCAAATACGGAGTGACATTTTTATTCCGGAAAGCGAAAATCGCTTATGACGCATTGAGGCATGATGCAGTGACAATTTAACCCATTGCTGCCTAAAGGGTTTTTCAGTATCCATAAGTCAGTGATAACAGGGAGAACATTCGAAATGGGTAGAAGATGTGAAAATGTTGTGCAATGTAGAGGTAATTTACTCGGGTCGTGACATAAATACAATCAACAATAAATTTTAATAAATAAAAAAATATTTAAAAATGTTGAAAAAGACTACTAACTTGAAATTAGAAGCAAATCTACTGACTTTCAAATCAAAAATATGTAAGGACACTTTCCTTCCCACTATTCATTTGGATTCAAAAGTAAGTCTAGTGACTTCATAGTAAATTTTCTGGATTTTGCCCTTCAGGATTCTCTGAAAAA
The DNA here is from genome assembly GCA_963971225.1 of Melieria omissa. Taxonomy (NCBI): domain Eukaryota; kingdom Metazoa; phylum Arthropoda; class Insecta; order Diptera; family Ulidiidae; genus Melieria; species Melieria omissa. The sequence goes on from OZ020268.1 coordinate 22,749,220, forward strand.
TTTAGAGATTCCAACACATCTCTCAAAAGTTGTAAGCTCACAATACTTTTTACTACGCTTCCTGCTTTAAAACTTCAATCAAAATTAGCAGCCAGCTTTTAAATTCCATAAAATATAAAAAAATTTAATTAAGTAAAACATTTTCACTTCACTTTAAATACCATAAAAAGCACAGCCAACTTTCGGTTTATGTACTCTACATTTGTCATTAATTTTGTCTGTGTCGAAACTGTCCCGTACAGCTGCTTAATGACTACAATGATAACAATGCACTTTTTTATATAAAAATTTTCCCCCACTGTGCTGTTCCACTTCCCTGTGTCGACTCACTGTAGCCGTGCAAGTAGTCTCACTCGTCACTGCTGTTCGCAGCATGAAAGACCCACACAAAATCAGCGCAACACTTGTTGCTGCCAAAAGCCAACTGGGTAGTCTTGCTTTGATGTGCAAACTACGCTCAACTCAAACAACAATTACATCCACTTTACAAATGAGCAACGCGCTCAGGTCCATTTTAATTACAATTTTTAATTAACTGCTGTTGCGCATATTTTTGTAAAGCTCCAACCATAAGGATGAGCCATTTTTGGCTCTAATTTTGGGCCAACGAATACTTGGCGGTCTATTAAAAATTTAACAGAACCAGGTTAGAGGTTCGGTTTTAATGAGATTGTGAAGATGAAAAATTTGGTTTAGTTGATTTAGAATTTAAAGAGTTTAGAGTTATTTTATTTTATTTTTTTATTTTATTTTATGTTTTTATTTTATTTTATTTTATTTTATTTTATGTTATTTTATTTTATTTTATTTTATTTTATTTTATTTTATTTTATTTTATTTTATTTTATTTTATTTTATTTTATTTTATTTTATTTGATCTTATTTGATCTTATTTTGTTATATTTTATTTTATTTTATTTTATTTTATTTTATTATATTATATTTTTTTTATTTTATTTTATTTTATTTTTAATTTATTTTATTTAATTTTATTTAATTTAATTTAATTTAATTTAATTTTATTTTATTTTATTTTATTTTATTTTATTTTATTTTATTTTATTTTGTTTTATGTTTTTGTTTTATTTTATTTTATTTTATTTTATTTTATTTTATTTTATTTTATTTTATTTTATTTTATTTTATTTTATTTTATTTTATTTTATTTTATTTTATTTTATTTTATTTTATTTTATTTTTTATTTTGTTTTATGTTTTTATTTTATTTTATTTTATTTTATTTTTTTTTTTTATTTTATTTTTTAAATATTTATTAATTTATCTATTTTATTTATTTACTTATTTATTTATTTGTTTGTTTATTTACTTATTTAGTAATTTTTTTAAATTTATTTATTGATTTATTTAACCAATTAATTATATATTTATTTATTAAATTTATTTTATAATATTTATTTAACTAATTAAATAATTAGTGAATTTATTTTTATATTTAGTTATTCATTTGGTCTACAGAAAAAATCTTACAGACTAATCAACTAATGCGTTGTATCCCATTATTCCAGTCAAAGGACGCGTTCAAGTAGAAATTTCATTCCGAATGTTAGTAATGTGCACTCTTAATTAGATAAATTAGATGAAACAAATTAGACAAAAACAATGCCGCGCCTCCTTCGCCAGTAGCATCACAATTCCTCGGGGTGTGTTACACGAAACGCTCTCTGACTTATCGCTTTGAGTACCAACCACAAATTTATTTCTGAATTAGACTAAAGTTATTATTTTTTTGTATTCCAACTAATAAATCATGGCCATCTTTAAAAATGAGAACAATTTTTCTAAAAATTATAGATTTTAGATTTATAGAAGTTGTTTGACTCGATAGTTTCAGGTGAAGTTGGAAATCATGTTTCCGATTGAAGGACCAAGTTGAAAGTGTCCAAAGATCGCTTAGTGTGACCAATTGACCAACTGGAAAAGGCTATCGCAAAGCAGAGGCGCCTGGGCAAAACATTTCTGACAGCTGTTAACCCAATAATGGGTTGTTGTGAACAGTTAAGTAAGTAAATAATACTTACATAAGTTTAAGAAAAATAAAAAAAATTGTAAAGCAATTCTTTCCATTATTTTTCAAACATAATCACGCTAATTAAATCATTCCAAATCGAAAACCTTCAACTCACTTTAACTCCAAACCAAAAAATAATTACGTCCATCTGAAATACCAAATTGTTTTCCCTAATTGGAACTTTATTGCTTTAAGAAATCAATAGCACTAAATTTGCGGCTTTTAATTTGCTCGATTTTCGCCCTCGAACACAACAATGTGCGTCGCATTATTTGTGTCATAATTGCTGCCAGCTCATTTCATTAAGCGAATCGATATTGTCGACGCAGCCTGCAAAAATGTAGACATCAAGCGACAATACGACCGCCGCGAGTCGACTTACCTACATTGCCGAGACTTTTATTGACTACTTTATCTGCAACGCATATTTCGGGCGACTTTATGTGCACATTTCGCTTAAATTGTTCTGAGTGATTTTGGTCGTTTGTTGTTGTTGTTATTGTTGTTGTTGCTGTCGCTTGCACTAATTAAGCTAATTTGTCATTAAATTAAATGAGTTTTTCGCACAAAGTTTATTTTACTTAATGCTATTGTTGGTGCTGTTGTTGTTGTTGCTTGTGCCTTTGACTTTGACATTAACGAAATCTTAAATGACATGTCGTTAAGTTTATTGTACTTTCGTGTCGGCGTGTTGACTTTCGTTGCTCAATTTTCTTGTTATAATTTGTTTTTTTTGTTGTTGTTGTATGGAAAGTTGATAAAATCATTTTATGTATTTTGGAATTTGACATTTTTGCCAGGGAAAGTTAATGTTCAAGTTCCGCACACAGCGCAGGTATGACAAAACAACATTCGAGCATGACAGATGAATTGTGTGTGTCACGTGGGTGTTGCAGACGAGAATGTTAATGTTTGAGAACGAAAAAGTGAGAGAGAGGTTTATAGCTTGATTTCGGAGTAAGAAGTTGTAGAAATTTGAGCTAATATTTTTTACTATAAAAGAAGACAAGTTGTGAAAATGATTCATCAGTTGGAAAAATGTTTTTTATTTTAAATTTTTTTATTTTTTGTAAGCCATTTTTTATATCGTCGCCTGAAAAACGATTGTCGTATATGCTATTAAATTCAATAGAACATACGACATTCGTTTTCCACGGCGACGATATGACCTTTTCTTCTCTTGTCTTGCATGCGTTCCATCTTTCCTTCCTTTCATTATTACTTCTTAACGCCCTTTCATACTTCCTTTAATTCTTCTTTCCATCACTCATTATATTCTCCATACCATCCTTCCTTCCATCCTTCCTTTCATCTTTTCTTCCATCCTTTCATCTATCCTCCCTGCTATCCTTCTTTATAATCTTCCTTCTATCCGTCCTCCACATCTTTCCGTCCGTCTATCGTTCTTTCTATCTTTCCTTCCATTCTTTCTTTCATCGTCCTTTCATCCTTCCTTTCATCCCTTCTTTTACCCTTTCTTCCATCCTTCCGTCTATCCTTTCTTCTATACTTCCTTCCATTCTTTCTTATATTCTTCCTTCCATTCTTCCTTTCATCTTGCTTCTATCCTTCCTTCTACTCTTCCTTCTATCCTTCCTTCTATCCTTCCTTACATTCTTCCCTCCATCCTTCCTTCCATCTTACCTTCTATTCTTCCTACCATCCTTCCTTCCATTCTTCCTTTCATCCTTCCTTTCATCCTTTCGTCCATCCTTCCTTCCATTGATACTTTCTTCTATCCTTCCTTCCATCCTATCTTCTATTCTTCCTTCCATCCTACCTTCTATTCTTCCTTCCATTCTTTCGTCCATCCTTCCATACGTCCTTTCATCCTTTTTTCCTTCCATATTTCCTTTCATTCATTCCTTCCGTCCCTTCCATCCTACCCTCTATTCTTCGTACCATCCTTCCATCCCTTCCTTCCATTTTTCCTTTCATCCTTCCTTTTATTCTTCCTTCTATCCTTCCTTCTACCCTTCCATCCATCCTTCCATGCATCCTTCCATCTTTGTTTCCTTCCATATCTTCTCTGTCCTTCCTTCCATCCTACCTTCTATTCTTCCTTCCTTCCATCCTTCCTTCTATCCTACCTTCTATTCTTCCAACCATCCTTCCATCCATTCTTCCCTCCGTTCTTTTGTCCATCCTTTTTCTTCCATACTTCCTTCTATCCTTCCTTCCATCCTACCTTCTTTTCCTCCAACCATCCTTCTTTCCATCCTTCCTTCCATACTTCCTTTCATCCTTCCTTTTATTCTTCCTTCTATTCATCCTTCTACCCTTCCGTCCGTCCTTCCATACATCCTTCTATCCTTGTTTGTTTCCATACCTGCTTCTATCCTTCCTTCCATCCAAACTTCTATTCTTCCTTCCATTCTTCCTTTCATTCAATAAAATTTGATTGAACTAAATCTATGAAATACATAAATCGAGCTTCTAAACCGTCTGATAACATTTTGTGGAAAATTGTTCCCAAAAATAGGTAAAAGGGTAACAATAAAATTCCACATAGTGTCGCTACACATTTATTTCGCCAGCTGCTAGTAAAACTGCGTCATTGACCATTTGGTGTAACGTTGAATAGTTCGACGCAATGCGACAAAAACCGTATCAAAATTTATGTTCAATGACACTTGTTTGTAATAGCAGAGGGTGTGGCATGGTCAGTAAGACAAACACATACACATACACAATATACACAGAGCAACAGCTACAACAAGAGGAAAGAAGTAGCAACATGCAGTGTTGCGATTTTTAAGAGCAACGGCAAAGATAACAGTGGCAACAAGGACATTAAGCAACATTAACAGCTCTTTTCCACAATGGCTTTGTGCCGAGATTTATGATGTGGCAATAAATAAATTGCTTGCAAACAGGACAAGCAGCATAAAGGCGAAACGACGAAAAGAAGAAGCATCATAACAAGGACACACCAACAGGATGACAGGAAGAAGGCTTAAACAGCAGCAAAAGCAAAAGCGACGGCTGCTCAGCTCAGCAAGTGCTATGCTGTCTTCGCAGCTGTGTGTGTGTGTTTTGTGTGTATGTATATGTATTATATATGTAAGCACATAAGTAGATATGTAGATAGTCGCTTAAGTGTAGTTACGGTGCGGCGAATGCAGTTAATGTGTGCAACACAGAGTTGTTATTGGCGTTCAATGCCATCAGCCGCAGCTCCCAATGGACGATGGACTGTAATACCTGCGCACGCACACACATATAAGTATAACATATATGTAGACATGAGTGTTTGTGTTTATAAGAACACTTGTATGGCTTTTATGTTGTGATATTCAGTGTCGTATGTATAAATAGTTATTGGCTTTCCAGCACATCAACAACAGATAATGCAGTGTGCGAATATGTGGACACGTGGAGCAGTGAGTCCTGCCGCCTGGACATGTTGCCACATAATTTACTTATTTGTTAATTTAAGGGGAAAATAATGTGATTTGGCAAAAGCTAAGTGTAATATTTTGGACAGCAATGTTGTGTGTGTCAAAATGACTCAGTGACTGTCCACATGTGTATATGTATGACCAAATTAATTATGAAACATTTTCATAGACACAAACAAGCGGTGCGCTGTGCAAGCTGCACTTTCACTCTGAGGGCCGAAAAAACTTTTTCTATTTTTTCTACCGGAAACCCAATCATACAATTGTAGAAATATAGAACTATTTTCTATTGGAAACTTCAATTAAATGTAATTAGTTTTTTTATCAAGTCAACAGGTCCTGAACACACAGGTTTCGTTAGCTCAACTAAGTAAAATCACTCAAGTCTCTCAGGATTACAGCAGATTTTGACCTTTCAGAAAATGAGGCAGGCATCCAACCATTGGAACAAGTCATGTGTCATTGCTCAGTTTTTGCTAGAAATAAACAAAATTTTTGAGTACGGCACCATTTAGCATAAACTCACTTGAAAGACTGATTACACCGTGCGACAGAAATGAAAAAAATTCAGAACACATGAACAAATCGATATACTCGTGAAACTAGGGGCCAACTGTGTTTTTGGTTTTTCCTTCTGACGTCAGGATTTTTTTAAAAGGACTTTGAAATTTCAAGGACATGTTTTTTTTTAATTATTTTAAAATGTAGTAAGACTAGGGGCCAAATGTAGTAAAACTGCGTTTTTAGTTTTCCTCTCAGAAGTCAGGATTTTTTTAAAAGGACTTTGAAATTTCAAGGACATATTTTTTTTCAAAAAATTTTCTTAAATGTAGTAAAACTAGGGGCCAAATATAGTAAAACTAAAAGGACTTTGAAATTTCAAGGACATGTTTTTTCCAAAAAAATTATTTTCAAATGTAGTAAAACTGGGGGCCAAATTTAGTAAATTGCGTTTTTAGTTTTTTTCTCTGATATCAGGATTTGTTTAAAGGACTTTGAAATTTCAAGGACATGCTTTTTTCAAAACAAATTATTTTAAAAATTGAGCGCAATCTAAAATAATAATATAGGTCTCAAATGAGAGATAAAAATCCTTAGAATCTTACAAAATTTAATGTTTTGGTGCAAAATGATGAAGAGGTATTGAAAATGTCCTTTTAAAATTTTATTCTTGAATATCCTTGGAAATTCCCAATAGTTTTTTTTTTATTTATCTTAAGAACCAATATTCACTACCACCTCCTCGAATTTAGTCCTTCTAAATTTATTTGTTTAAGATAAACAATTTTTTAAATAATTTTTTGAAATGAATGTGTCTTTGAAATTTTGAATTCCTTTTAAAAATTCCTGACTTCATAGAGAAAAACTAAAAACGCAGTCTTACTACATTTGAGCCCACATAATATTTTCAAATAAACATGTCCTTCAAGTTTAAAGTCCTTTTAGTAACAATTCTGAGGTCATAGAGAAAAACTAAAAACGCAGATTTACTACATTTGGTGTCTAGTTTTGCGAGTATATCGATTTCTTTGTAAGTAAAATTTGTTGTCGCACAGTGTTATCTCTCAAAAATTCTACAAAAGCAATAAAAATGGATTTAGCTTAAAGAAAGTGAAGGTTTTATTTCACACTCTTTGGTGGAAGAATTGTTGAAATAGGATCAAACGTTTGCAATCTCTATGACGCAATCGGACCATAACGTAACCTAATCTGAAACTCAGTAGCTGTTTCTGCTTCCTCTAGAATGGAACTTAGATCACCCAGAAGCCACAACAACATTGGTGTAGAGCTAAGTACAGTCTTAGGAAGTGTTCTTTCGTCTCTGTCTCTGCTTCAGTACCAAAGCTTCTGTAGACATCATTGGACGATAGGTGTGATTTTACGAGCATGGACACTAAGCCATAGTGTGCTGTCATAACTCTACTGAATAGTTCCATAAAAGCCCACCTCAACGATAATATATGTTAGAAGTATACCATTATCTTTTATATTATCTTCTTTGTAGATGTTCCGGCATGCTCCACAATCGATCTTATCAGGTGTACAACTTTGCTTCCGCCGTTTTCCGATAGGTGGTTGTACCGGCTGAGGCTGGTTGAAATACATAGATGGTAATGCCTTTAAAGTGAGTGTGGACAGTGCCTAACGAATTGTCATCGCCGTTTCAGTGACAATTATTCTTGTTTTCGTATTATTTACGCTCGAAAATGTCCGTTTATGTGCCCAATTCTCGCCATTTGCGGGAAGTTTTACTTTTCTGTTACAATTCGAAAAAAAATGCAGCTGAAGCGCATCGAATGCTCTCAGAAACTTACGGTGATGCTGCTCTGAGTGAAAGAACGTGTCGGGAGTGGTTTCAACGTTTTAAAAATGGAAGAGCGACATGACAAAGTCATCCTCCAACACGACAATGCTCGGCCTCACGTCGCAAAAGTGGTCAAAAAGTACCTGGAAACGCTGAAATGGGAAGTCTTGCCCCACCCGCCGTATTCCCCAGATGTCGCCCCTTCTGACTTCCACCTATTCCGTTCGATGGCACACGGCCTGGCAGATCAACATTTTCAATTCTTCGAAGAATTGGAAAAATGGATTGCTTCATGGATAGCGTCAAAAGAGGACTCCTTTTTTCGAGCCGGGATCCGAAAATTGCCGGAAAGATGGGAGAAAGTTGTCGCTAGCGACGGACAATACTTTGAATAATACATCTGTAAGCACTTTTTCGCAATAAAGCTTTTAATTTTGGAAAAAACGGCGGAAGCAAAGTTATACACCTGATATTAATTCAAGAAAACACTATTCCTGTATATTTTTCTATGAATTGACTCACCGCTACTTCAGAAATGGGTTAACCAATCCAATAGATGGTGTGAAAGAAATTTCATTTTATTATAAACTCTGTATTTTGTTTTAGCTCAAAAACAGTAAAAATTATTTTTGAATTATTGCTAATAAGTTTTGGTAAACTTTTTGAAATATGTATTAACTTTTATTATACTCGTACACGGTTTAACCCAAATTATAATAAACCAAGCTTTTGCGCCATCAACCACACTTCGGTTCAAACATGTTTAGCTGCGTCCACAACTAATGTCTGTATTTGGTTTTTGTATTTGTTATCTGTGGTCACACTGTGCCGTCGTTGTTGTAATTTTGCATGCAATGAAGCAATAACTTCAATGAGATTCAGTGCAGTCGCTTTGACACTGTTGACCCACGGCCCGGTGTGCGTGTGTGTGTGAGCTTTCACTTGCAGTGTGTGCCGGAAATTATTTTATGATTTATAAATTTTATGATAGCTATGTGTGCTGGAAGCTGCCACAGCCAATGGCCAGTTGAACAAAAACCAAACAGCACGAGGAAAAAAAACAAGGAACGACCAAGTGCTGGGCACATTCTGTGGCCTGTGAGGCGGCAAAAATGTGTCAAGCCAACGCTTTAATAATGCAATGCCGTAAGTGTCATAAAAATCGAAGGCACAAGCCACCACTCACTTTTACTGGCCCAAAGCGAGCACAAATTCACACACAAACACACACATTCACAAGCACACAAATGCGCTGCTATCTGCTGGTAGAATTGTACGTACACATGTACTCACGTCGGTGTGTGTGTGTGCACGACTGGGCAAACATTTGCGTTGCTGCTTGTGCGAATTGCTGTTTTCTTTCTCTCTCTCTCTCGCCTTTTTGGACATTAACCAATTCTTTGGGTGCGGATGTGGGCGAAGAGCGATGTTGTTACTGCTTAAGGCAGGTTCTCACCTTGTGGATCCGAAAAAGTGCACTTTTTTTAGGAATTTTTTTTGAGAAAACGGTTAAAGATACAACGCTGAAAATTGTTTCTGGATATGAACACACATTTATTTAGAGAATACAATTTTTCAAATTGAATGAATCAAAAAAAGGGGGGGAGGGGGCGTCCATCAGTGGCGGCATGTCGGCGAGGAGGTGTCCCGCTACCGGAAGTGATTCCGTCAAAACCCGTGATCGGAAACACAAAAATCGAACACATTCTTAATGTGTACTATATTATCTATTGAATGAACCAAGATCATGAAAAAAAAAATCAAAATTACAAAAGTTATGAGGTTTTGAAAAAAAAAATTAAGATTTTCGCATTTTTTTGTTCACTTATTATTTTTTTAAATAAACAATTTTCAATATTTTTGGCTGATCGGTGGTTCATTTATTAGAAAAAACCCTAAGGAACATTTAGAAAAAATTTGGTGACGATTGGTTCATTCCAGCGCCTTCAATCACTTCCGTAAGGTCCGAAAATGTGGTTCTGAGAAAAACGCGTTTAAAGTTTAAAGCGCGCTTGGCCGGTGCTCTACACTGCTCTATGTAATGGCCTGTAACTTTTGTAATTTTTCAGATTTTGATCTGAAATTTCTGGAGCACATTTTTGAAACATATATCTACACGATAAGCCAAAAAAATAAATTGTTGTTTTTTTTTTTCCACAAGGTGAGAACCTGCCTTAAGGCTCAAAACTTTGTGGCAACTCTAAGCTTGTGCTGGTCACGCAAGCACGATAAAGCGTAAAATTGCAGCCGGCAAGAGCAACAAAAGTGAAAAGTGAATTTGAACCATTGTGAAGTGGCGTAAAAGTGTAGCTGCTGGTGGCCGCATGTGAATTAAGACATCAACAATGGCCTTGGCATGGCAATAAATCAGAGAATGCAAAAGAATGCGACATGGAGAATGCAGTGGGGGTTGGAAAAAAGCGCTCGAAGTATGCATTTCATTTGCAGTTCACTTACATACGTGTAGTGGGCGGCACAATAGTGTTGCCACATGTTTTCAAATCGTTATTAAATCAAGAAATAAGTCGTTTAAGCATAACAGCTACAAATTCTGAATCAATGATATTTTTGATAAATCAATGAAATAATTGGAATGTTGCAAGACATCATCATACAATTGGGAACATTCGGACGGTGGAGCATTAGTTACTGGTGCACTGTGTTTCGGGTTCATAAAGCGAAAAGAGTGGACGTACTTAAAAAAAATTTAACCATACAGTGATTGTATGAGTAAACAACGTGCTGTGCAAAATTACAATGAAATCGAAGTAAAATTACAATCATCTTCCATACAAACGGATTTGAAAAAAAACAAGGAAATTTCTCTTAGGTCACAAAAGCTGCTTTTGTTTTAATTTATATATTTATCCATATCTTTTATATTTATATTTATTTTCGGATAAAATGAATCATAAATGTGAACATAATAAAATGCGCTCACTCCAAATGCATTTGAATTTTAAAAAATCGACAAATTGCTCCACACCTGCTCAAAAGTTGCTCTTAGAGGGTTAAAGTCTAGGATTGACCCCCACTAATTTTTCCTCCTAAATATTTCTTTCGAACCTACCTACCCCCTATCTCCAACACTTATTGACGCTCCCATACAAAATCATTGTTTTTATGTAATGGGCTTCTGCTGCTCTCAGGTTGGTCCCAGATGTACCATATGTAAGACTGACCCCCATTTATTTTTCCTTACAAATATTTCTCTCAAACGCACCTGCCCTCTATCTCCAATTTAAAAGGTAGCTGCCATACAAAACCGGTAATTTTCAAGTGAATGGGCTACGCAATGTAGAAAAGAAAGCGAGGACACATGGTATCTCAGAAACTATTGAACCGATTTGAATGATTTATTTAGCAAATGACAACGTCTTTTAGTGCAAAAAATACAAAGTAATAAAAGTTCAAAAATTCACCACCAGAGGGCGCCTTGCCTGCCATACAAAACCGGTAATTTTCAGGTGAATTGGCTCCGCAACAAAGAAAAGCAAGCAAAGAAACATCATATCACAGAAACTACTGAACTGATTTGAATGGTTTATTTCGCAAATGGCAAAATTCTTAAATGCAACAAATACAAAATCAATAAAAGTTCAAAAACTCACCGGCAGAGGTCGCCTTGCCTGCCACACAAAACCTGTAATTTTCAAGTGAATTTTCTCCGCAATGTAGAAAAGTAAGCAAGGAAACATGGTATCTCAAAAACTACTGAACCGATGTTAATGATTTATTTAGCAAATGGCAGAATTCTTAAATGCAAAAAATACAAAATCAATAAAAGTTCAAAAACTCACCGGCAGAGGTCGCCTTGCCTGCTATACAAAACCTGTAATTTTCAAGTGAATTTTCTCCGCAATGTAGAAAAGTAAGCAAGGAAACATCGTATCTCAGAAACTACAGAACCGATTTGAATGACTTATTTAGCAAATGACAAAATTCTTATATGCAAAAAATACAAAATCAATAAAAGTTAAAAAATTCACCACCCGAGGGCGCCTCGCCATACAAACAAAATTATGAGTTTCTATTTTCACTTCAACTTTTGGGTTTCTACAAAGCAATAATCAAAATGTACTGTCGAAACCCCATAAACAAAGTAAACTTCAACACAATTTTTTCCAACAACAACAAAGTGATACATATTTGACTAATTACAATTGGCATTCAACCAAATGTTAAAAACTTTGCGAATTCGCTTATTAGTCTTCAACGAAAAATAGCGATAACTAGAAAGCTGAAAATTTTATAGTATAATGTAAGTATATACATACTTCAAATATGGAAAGCATTTGAAAATGATTCAATTTGTTTGTTTTTAATTCACTTTTAAAGTTTCAACTCAATTTTTACTCAAGAAATTGGTTTCATACTGTTCAGAGGTGCAAAGAATTAGAAAAATTTTGGTCTTTCCAGACTTCAATTATATAAAGCTTAAAGAAACTGTAAATTTTAGAGACCCATAATTTTATTTAAACTATTAAACCCCAAAGTGTGTTTTTTGCAGACATTTTTTTTTTCTAAGCTGTAAAAGCTTATTTTAAGAATTAAATTTAATTATTTAATGTGTTGTGATAAAACTTGGAATTTATTTTAATTGAAGTATTTCCAACAAAACCTCATACTTAGAGTTGTTTAGTTGCAATATTTATTGTTGACATTTTTCTTAGTACTCGCAATACTGTGGAGCACGCAATGCGCACCTGGGGTTCAACAGACCCAAATATCTGTTTGTTACAAAAACATTCCTCACTTACTATGAAACTGTCCTGCTTTATCCAGAAGAAGGCTGACCTACTTAGGCAACTCCTTCTTCGGAAGTCTAGAAGATCTAACTGATAAGACTATACGCCGTCTACTAAGCTTCGTAAATAGCTCCAACTGGTTTAACGAGTGAGCGAAAGATGCTCGATCTCATGTGATATCACAATGGGCCGCCTGGCCTAAGTGTGCTCCTCCAGGAGCAGCCACACACTACCTACCTACCTACCTACAAACACTTTCAAATAGTATTGGACTCAAAAGTTGTATATGAAAAACCAAATCGAATTCTGTGTGCGCATCAGACATCACATTTACCCCGGGAAATAATTCATTCAGTTATAGGAAATGCAAAATTTCACTACATAATTTTAAATGCAAATGTAAATTGTGTCAAATGATATGCTGCCAGCGACAGCCCAAAATTTCTGCTACATGAGATCAAATTTTAAATTGAGCTATCGCCTATCCGTCCATTAGTTACGTATTCATAAAACAACAATACAAAACCCACAGCACACATACGACAGCAGTGTCTATTAAATTATTAACCAACCCAACATTTGGCTGCCAGAGCAGAATGGCTTTTTCTGCGCATCAATTGAAGTTTCAGTAGATGACAATATGAACAACAACAATACAAGCATTGTATGCAAACGTATAATTTTGCGACAAATATTCAGTTCATTTGGCTTCATTTTGGGCCCAAAAATATCTACATATAAATTCATTGTGAATGAAATTTTCATTGTGATCTTTTCATATTTCTGCAAATGTTGTGTGGCATAATCAGTTATTGTGTGTATTGAATATTTTAAATGGAACATTTTCCATTCTGCTATTCAGTAAATTACAGACCACATTGAGTGCCGCATGGTTTGAATTCGGTTGATCAGTAATCAATTATCAATGAAATTTGTCGAGTAGCTATATTGAATTTTTTTATTGACTGAAAACAAAGATGGACTAATTAAAAATCAACTCGAAAGGTTCCATAATATGAATATTTATAATGCATTTATAATGCAATGTAAATGAGAAACTCATATGAGCTGAAAAATTTGATAGTTATTTGACTACAATGAACCACTACATTACACATTTACACACACACAAACACACACAGATATATCTGTTGCATGAAAACATTCAAATGTCTTCACATCTTAATTGAAAATCACCTATACTCGAGTCAAGTACTCACAAAGAAAGAACAAAAGAAACTGAAAATTGCACAAAACTTGTCGTGATCCTGCAACCGATTGAACGTTGTCGCTGTCAACGCAAATTCCATTGAATGCGTTTGCATAAGTTTCTTTAGAATACAATAAAAAAACAAAACCAAAGAATTTTGAATAAATTCCAGCAGTCATCATCAAAAGCAATTTTAATGCGGAATTTAAAAAAATTTCAGAAAATTCAGAAACAAATTTTGAGCCGAAAAACAATGTCCACAAACAAAAATTATGCATTTTGTAGAGTACTTGTCGAAACGGAAGAACCGTAAAGTGCACATAAAATAAAAGGGGCAAATTATGTTAAGTGTGCCAGGAAATGGTATAAAATTTGATATTATCATAAAATGCAGGCACAACAAACATTGCCGTCATGTGTCCATTTATTTATTGATAAATCATAAAGTTATTGGAAAATTGCTGTGCGGTATGGTTGAAGGTATGTTTGCGTGTGTGTGTGTGTTTGTGTGTTGAGCAGAAGAGCAAAAACAACAGCGCGCTGACCTTTTTTTTGGGTGGGTCAATCGCCGGCAGCTGGCCATCCGAACGTTCCGGACGACCCAAATTATGCGCTCATGTCGGTAATTTATATGAAAATATGTTCACCATTAAGGGGCATTTAATGCTGTCAGCCGCATACAGGGTGCAAAACAGCTACAAAATAGTGTTGCGAATATGGATAATTTTTTTGGAAGTATTTTTTGTTGTCAGGTGGTAAGTAGTAAGTTGAAAGGCGATGTTAGATTCGATTTTATAAGGTTCGCATATAAGGAGAAAGTAGTTGGGTTAGCTGAAATGTAGTGTAGTGAAGTAAGTTAAAGTGAAGCAAGACTTCCTGAGGTGGGGTGTGGCAGGGTTAAATGCAGCGAAATTAACAATAGAATAGAAGGGAACTGAAGTGAACTGAAGAAAGAGGGACAATTAAATGAAACGAGATAAAGAGAAAGACACACTTAGTGCGGCCTACGGGTCGTATGAGTGATATTTTTTATGGAGAGAAAAATTTAGTAAAATTGTGAAACAAGATCTGATAAAAAACTATGAGCAAAGAGGCGAGTTTGAGTGGAGATAAGTTATGGTGTGGTAGTTGAATTAGATGACGTGAAATGATATAAAAAGAGGTGATTATCTTAATTAAGATGAGGTCATGTGAGTTTGATAATAGGTCAAATTGTTGGTAAGAAGAAGTATAAGGAATGAAGAGAATAAGTATGAGGAGACAATAAAACACGAGATAATGAGAGGATAGCGTAAAGTGCGATCTATGGGTCGTATGAGTGATATTTTTTATGAAATGAAAGAAAGAATGTAGAATAAGATCAGATAAGGAACTAAGAATGTAGAATAAGATCAGATAAGGAACTACATACTAGATAAGGAACTAGTACTAGCAAAGAGGCTTAGTTGTGATGAGTTGGAGTATGTTGGATAACTAAGGTAAGGTGGGATGGTATGAAAAGAAGTGGTTTAGGGAGGATTAGGAAGTGAAATAAGGACATATGAGTCGGAAAAGGGGCAAAAGTTGTAATGAGACAAGAGGAATATGAAGAGAGGAGACGAGATGAGCTAAGATGCATGACATATGTTGAGATAAATTGTGATGAGATGAATTCAGTTAAGTTGAAATCTGATGGGATAAGATACGATAAGATGAGATGAGATGAGATAAGATGAGATGGAGTGGGTTGGGATGAAACGAGATGAAATGAAATGAGCTGAGATAAGATGAGATGAGATGACATGAGATGAGATAGGAAGACATTGGGATAAGTTGTGATGTGATGATATGATATGAGATGAGTGAGATGAGATGAGTTGCGATCAGACGTTATGAGAAGAGATGAGATGTAGGGTTGGGATATATGTAAGCTGAGATAAGAAAAGTTTGGAGATTAGAGATTGCGATATGATATGATATGAGATGACATAAGTTGAGATGACATAAGTTAAGCTAAGATAAAATGAAATGAGATATGATGAGATGAGATGAGATGGGATGAGATAAGATGAATTTGGATGATTTAGATGAGATAAGATGAGATCAGATGTGATAAGATGAGATGAAATGAGATGAGACGAGATGAGATGAGGTGAGATGGGATAAGTTGGGATAAGGTGTGATGTGATGATATGATATAAGATGAGATGAGATGAGATGAGATGAGATGAGATGAGATGAGATGAGATGAGATGAGATGAGATGAGATGAGTTGCGACGAGATGTTATGAGAAGAGATGAGATTTAAGGTTGGGATATATGTAAGCTGACATAAGAAAAGTTTGGAGATTAGAGATTGCGATATGATATGATATGAGATGACATAAGTTGAGATGACATAAGTTAAGCTGAGATAAAATTAAATCAGATATGATGAGATGCGATGAGATGAAATGTGATGAAATAAGATGAATTTCGATGATTTTTGTAAAAAAAGAGGTGTGGTGAGGAGAGGTGAGGTGAGGTGAGGTGAGGTGAGGTGAGATGAGATGAGATGAGATGAGATGAGATGAGATGAGATGAGATAAGATGAGATGAGATGAGATGAGATGAGATGAGATGAGATGAGATGAGATGAGATGAGATGAGATGAGATGAGATGAGATGAGATGAGATGAGATGAGATGAGATAAGATGAGATGAGATGAGATGAGATGAGATGAGATGAGATGAGATGAGATGAGATGAGATGAGATAAGATGAGATGAGATGAGATGAGATGAGATGAGATGAGATGAGATGAGATGAGATGAGATGAGATGAGATGAGATGAGATGAGATAAGATGAGATGAGATGAGATGAGATGAGATGAGATGAGATGAGATGAGATGAGATGAGATGAGATGAGATGAGATGAGATGAGATGAGATGAGATGAGATGAGATGAGATGAGATGAGATGAGATGAGATGAGATGAGATGAGATGAGATGAGATGAGATGAGCTGAGCTGAGCTGAGGTAAGTTGAAGTGAAGTGAAGTGAAGTGAAGTGAAGTGAAGTGAAGTGAAGTGAAGTGAAGTGAAGTGAAGTGAAGTGAGAAGAGGTGAGGGGAATTGAGTTGAGATGAGACGACTTGAGCAAAGTGGTACGGTGCTGAGCTAAGGATTGAGTTAAGGTCGGTTAAAATTAAGTAAAGTTAGGCTTAAAACCAAAACTTGACTAAAACTTTTAACTATAGCTTCCCTGCATTAATTAGTGCAGATAATATAAACGTCCTAGATATAAGATAATATAAATTTTTGTTTTCAAAAAATGTCAACATTGTCAGAGAAGGTGGAGCTTTGTCTCCATAGCTCCGCAGACTGATACGACTGAACAATAAACGCCATTAATATGCAAAGATTCCAACTGTTCAGTAATAACTAATTCCAGCTAAAACTTGGCAAGTTACTTTTGAAAATTTTTCAAACACCCTATTGGCATACTTGAATATTTTCCAAAAATGTTTACTCTTGTTGCACTTTGCTTTGGCCTGGCGGTTGCCTTGATTCGGTTTGTGTCGGTTCAATTTGGTTCGTTTTGGTTTGGTTTGGTTTGTTGGGGAAATTGCTAAATGAGGCAGAAATGTAAAATACTCAAATCATTTTGTGCGAGAGCCAAGAACCCGCAACAAACACAATAACAGCAACACCAAACCAGGCGCGCGCACATAAGCCATGCTGATGCGGCCGGGACATTAGAAAAGGGGTTGAGGAAAATGCTTGTTAGCAGAAATGTCCTTTCTCTTCGCAACACAATGGAGCATTTCAAATGCGCAAATTACTTGAAGCATTTTCTTGGCATACGCCAAGAAGAAGAAGCACTGCGCGATGCTTCGAGGTCGACAGTGAGACAGTGCGACTGGGCGAGGGACTTGCGGCAAAGGTTTCTTGCCTTGAATGGTTTTTTTGTGACTCTGTTATGTTGAGTTATTTTTAGCAACGCAAGCAGCGACAGCATTTAAAATTAAACGCAGCTGTGCAAAAGCTGCCCGCACAATTTCACTTAGTTCAGCGCTCAGCATTTTTGTTGCTTTACAAATTAAATTCCATCTAAAATTAAACACAAACGAAGGTGACATTTGGCCGAGTGCAATATTTTTTCATTATTCCATTGTGGCTGGCTACTAAAAACAATTATTTAATTATAATTGAAATATTTTAATTAGCATTTCAGTGGTTGCACTTGAATGCTTTTAAATTGAAAACCATTAGCTGAAATTTATTGCATACTTTCGAGCGGAGTGGTCCATTCAAAAGCCACAACACTTTGATGCTCTCGACATTCATTCGCATATTTTGTGAACAGACGATTAATTTTTATTTATTAATTTTTTTTTTTTGATGTATGAAATCAATTAGTTTTGATTTGAGTACTCGCAGGAAATTTGGTTGGACAACTAATGGCAAATAATTTAATAGATAATAAATAACCGTAATCAAAATACTGCGATTGAAATAAAGTGCTGCGTTATGGTTATTTATCAACTAGTATTTGACGGGCAGTTTCAATCAAAATCTGTGGTAGTTTATGTTGTGAAAATTATGCAAATGAATAGAAATAAAAACTAATTTAATGGTTTTTATTGAAGCTGATGGACCACTGAGATAAGCAATTAGTTAATGATTATTGGTAAAATTTAGATTAGAAATGGACATTTAAACACTAAACTGATAGATTCGAGATCAAATTAAAATTAAAAAAAAAAATTTAATTTTTGATGTAAAAATTACGCATATGAACAGAAATAAAAAAAATAATTAAATGTTTTTAATTGAAGCAAATAAACTATTATAGGCGAAATTTAGATTTAAAATGGACATTTTAACATTTAACTAATAGATTTGATGGCAAAATTAAAAAATTAAATTAATTAAAATTAAAAAAAAAATTGTTTTTTGGTGGTTTGATGATTTTTCGAATAGATAGAAGAGTTTTAGAAGCTTGTAAATTTATGTAGACAATTTTTTAAAGTATAAAAAGCAAAGTTTAGATTGACATTTTTGCACAGTTTCCCTTCGAAGTTTTCTCCAGACAACAGATGTCAATCACCCCACCTTCATGAATATATCACTTGAAGTTTCCAGATTGATTAGCATTGCTGTCGAATTGCAATCCACTGCACAATATTGATGTGGCTTGCAACTTCCATAGCTTTTTCAAAAATCAAAAATCGTATACAGCGTGATCTATGATAACACCGTGCAACAGAAATTCCAAAAATTTTCACTCTGGAAAATATCAATAAAACATTGGGTAAATAAATAAATTCGAATTTTTGTACTTCATTAGAATTCCGTCCGTTTTAGCTTCCGTCTTGTTTTAATAACTTTCGAACCAATCAAGTTAGAGTAATGAAATTTTGACACGTAGGTAGGTAGGTTAGGCTGGCTGACCCTCGGGGGGGTCTCACATAGACCATGTTGGTCCATAGTGGTACCAGAAAGGTTCTGGAGTTTCAGACCTGTATGTAGTTTGTCAAAAACGTTTTGCCAAATCTAAGTAAGTCGCTGCTTTTTTGTTCCGCGACTCTTTCCAAGGAAGGGAACGACGCGGATCCGAGGCAGCTGACCCGTGATCTGTAGAGAGCAGGGCAGTGGCACAGCAAATGCTCCAGGGTACCCTTGGCACTGTCTTCACCACATCTTGTGCATGCATCACTTGATACCAAGCCAAGTTTGGCAGCGTGGGACGGTGTGAGACAGTGTCCCGTGAGTATCCCGGTCAATAGTTTGCAATCATCTCTTCGGAGTGATAGTACAAACTCTGTGTTGTTGACATTATGTTCGCGAAGCATGATTTTTGCTGTCCTGTGAGATGTAGATCTCTCCCACATGGACGCCGCTTCACGAATCATATTCTCTTCTATTTCCGTCTTGAGCGTGGAGAGGGGTGGATGGATGTCTGGCTCGCTAACCGTAGGCAGTCGTGCCCCGGCTTTGGCGAGCGCATCAGCCTTCTCATTTCCCTCAACTCCTTTGTGACCCGGTACCCAATAGATAGTGACCACTCTGTTGCGACAGAGTTCGTCCAATTTGGTTTTGCAGTTCCGTACGCATATCGAGTTTGACAATACCCCAGCTGCTGCTTTTATGGCTGCTTGGCTGTCGATATAGATGTTTATTCGAGAGTCTGGAGGGGTGCGACCCATTGCTAGTTGCGCCGCTCTTGTGGCAGCGTGTACCTCTGCTTGGAAGATGCTGCAGTAGTCCGGGAGCCGGAAAGACTGTTGAAGGTCAAGTTCCGGACAGAAAACTGCAGATCCCACTCCCTCTGTCATCTTGGATCCATCCGTGAACAGGTTATAGGATTGACGGCCGGGCTCGAGCCCCTGTCGCCACCCATCCGGTTCTAGGATCACGTGGGGTTTGAAGTTGAAATTGGCTTGAGGTACGGCGTAGTCTGAGCTTTCGCTCACCCCTGCGTGTAACCTGCTGTGGCCGTAATGTCGTAGCGTGAGCTGTCCAGTTACCTTAAGTCTAAGCGCCGCCTTTTTAGCGACGCTTTTCGCAGTCAGACCAATTGGATAAAATCCCAAGATTTTGTCCAGTGCCGCTGTCGGAGTGGTGCGCATTGCGCCTGTTATACACAACCCAGCGGCTCTCTGTACAGTCTCGAGTCTTTTGGCATAGGTCTTCTTATCCACCGCAGTCCACCATACTATGATCCCGTAGAGCATAATGGGTCTAATCACTGCAGTGTAAATCCAATGTGTGAGACGGGGGGATAAGCCCCAAGTCTTACCGAGCATTTTCCTGCAAGCGTATAAGGCGTTCAAGGCTTTCCTTTTCCTGTCTTCCACATTCAATTTCCACGACAGTTTATTATCCAAGATGACTCCTAGGTACTTAGTAGATGTTTTGGGGGTGAGTGTGGTGTTGTTCAGTTTGGGAGGAAGCCAGGTTGGGATCTTGTACTTTGTTGTAAAAAGAACTAAGTCCGTCTTGTCTGGGTTTGTTTCCAGTCCCACAGTCTTTGCCCAGTTGTTAATCACTTTCAGTGTCCTCTCGAGTACTTGGCTCATTGAGGTGAGACACCTGCCTGAGACGACAACGGCGAGGTCATCCGCATATGCGGTTAGCCTTGGCCCCCCGTCCCTCAGCTTTAAAAGGATCTTGTTAACGACTAGATTCCATAGTAACGGAGAGAGCACACCCCCCTGGGGGGTGCCCCTGTTCGCCTTCCTCGTCATGGTTGTTGCGCCCCACTCCGCTACCACTGTACGGCAATTCAACAGATTACCAATCCAGTCCGTATGGGTTTTGACACGTAATGAAGAAGATTTTGAGTTTATACGTACTTAGTTTTCAAGAAAATTCGATATAAATTTTCAAGGATATAAAGGATTAAAAATTTTAAAGGACCCTTTTCATATGTTTTTCATATCTAAATAAAATTCTTGAGCTCTTCCTCTTTCATTTGATATACATATCGCTATATTCCAACAACGTAAAGTACTTTTTATATTTTTTTTATTTTTTATCCTCTTCAAAATTTTGAAGTCTTCTTGAAAGGACAAAGGATGTAGAGATGAAAAATTTAGTACGCAGTATTACTACGTTTGGTCTCTAGTTTCATGCCCATATGGATTTTTTCCGGTGTGAAAAATGCTGTCGCACGGTGTAATCTATGGTCAAGCAGCAAAAACTTAATTCTGACTTTTACTTTCAATTGCTGCCATAAACTTAGTCCATGGAAAGCTTGTAGCCATCTAGCCACCCTCATATCATCACAATAAACTTAGACTCTATCAAATTTTTGGAAACTTTCTTTAACCCTTTCAGTAACAATGTCCAATATATTGGACTACAGCCCATACAATTCATACATCTCGGTTTATTTTCATGTCAGAAAAGGTTAAACCTTAACTTTTGCTAAGGAAAATTCTCTAATTTAGTTTAATAAACTCTTGAAATTTGTATCCAAAATATTTTGATTTGTCTTGTAAAAAAAGTAGAAATTGAAATTTCTGGTTTCTTGAAATTTGTATCCAAAATATTTTGATTTGTCTTGTAAAAAAAGTAGAAAGATGGCTTTGGGTTAAGTCATTTAAATGTCTTTAGTAGATAATCATCAACGTTTCCATTATCAACTTTAACACACATTATGCATCTATAGCAGATCTTTCGACTGAGACTGATGATCCATAACTCATATCAATAGTTGTCTTCTAGTTGCCTGTGTCAAACATTGATACGTTCTTTGTGTGGTTGACTTCATGTAAAACATCAAAATTCCCAAATTTCTTTCTCGAAAAACTGTTTAATAAAAACATAAAAGCCTGAGCCAACTAAATTTAAAAAAATTTAAAAAAAAGTTGTCCAATCTTGAGCTGCAATGAATGTTAAATAGCTCAACGAAATCATCAATATTTGATAAGTTTTCTTGCCAAAATCTGGTAACAAAAATTCTTTTTTAATATTTTCTCATCTTTGTCTTTTTTAATGTTTCTCTTTTTTCTTATATCAAGTTCTTGCTACAACCTAATAAACGCTTATAAAAACACCAACTAACACCAAAGCACGCGCAACAGTAGCTGTCGTTGTGTTAGTTGGCGCATTACACTTTCAAACACCTGCGCTCGCATCTACACCCACACACACACACACCAACACACCTGCTTCATGTCTATTGTTGATCGTTGGCAGCATTTGCTTCTTGCCTCAATTTGAGCTTATTAAATGGAAATTTTAGCGAAAAGTTTTGCGTTCTTGCACAAAGTTTCAACTTTTTATGTTACTCGTACTTACATTTTTTACTAACAACAAATTTAAAGCATGAACTCTGCTCACTCGGTGTGCTTCTGTATGCTCCTGTGTGTGTGTGTGTGTTTGTGTGAATTTATGTTTTTGTGTGCGTGTAATTGTTGCCGCATACGCTTCTTACTTAAGTTTGCGTCAACGCACATTAATGCTGTGATTTGATATAGAAAAATGTGTAGCATACCTTCTGGCGCACAGACTGCAATGCGTCCCTACAGGTGAGTTGCCACTTCAGCTTACATAACGCAATTTCCTTCGTGCACAAAATTAACAAAATGACCACACCAACAACAATAACCACAACAACAACTTGAACATCAGCAACACCGTTGTTGCTATGCGTTAGGTGCGTAGCCATTGGGAAAGATAAAACTTGAGCGAGCAACAATGCAGCGAACAAAGCATGACAAACGGATAACACAACAAAGCGTCACGTTGCGTTGTACAACAACCGAACAACTGAACAACAACAACAACAAGAACACATTGCACTTGTATTTGTGTTTATGGCCAAAAATAGTCAAGCGAAATCCGAGCAAAGCGTACAAGCCGTAACGTGTTGTGCAAGCAAAGCAAAGCAAAGAAGTCAACTCCGATGGGGAGGCAAGCAGGCAAAAGCTGACAAATAAACGACTGAACGAGCGACCAAGAAGCGGAAAGAAACGACTGTTGCCAGCTTCACGGGCCAAAGAAATGTGCAGTCGTTGTCAGAATTCGTTGTCAGATTTAAGGTTGAAATTAATGTCTTTGCCTGAATTCGTGCCCGTCTGTCGCACGCTGCCACATTGCCACACTACATACTAACTGGCACACAAACACACATTAACACATACACACCCACACTCGCACTCACATGGCACCGCAGCTGACACACTTTCGAGCTGCGAAGTTGCACAAATGGGGAGCTGTAAAGTGATTAAAGTAAAAGGGTTGTCACAGTTCCCAGTTTACTTATGTCGCATCGAAAGCCGCCAGAAAAAGGGTTAAGGATAGAACAAAATTTCACAAATGGTTTAGGCTACTTTGCAAGATTACTAAAGTTGTGTGGGTGACGGACAGCGGCAGCCAATTTATTTTACAATATTTTCACACACTACACTGTTCAACAGCATTGTTGGCACATACAGGAATCGGCACCGGAATGTGATATAATATATTAAATTTTATTACAAAATTATTAAAAACTCTAAACACTCTCAGACTGCCATTTTAACTCTTCTAAAAATGTTCAAATATGCACATCGTTTTCTTGTCATATTCACAACAACTTTAATGTTAATTTAATGTTGCTGCATAGTGTTCTACACATTGACATTCTCTCATCATTTGTAATAATGCCAATGGGGTTAACTTAAAATAAACAATTTTCCAACATGACTTCGGGACAATATTAAATTCCTCAAAGTCTCAGCTAATGCGACTTGTGTGTTTATTCTCATTAATATGTAGAGACATGTGCGTGGGTTAATGTGTCTGCAAGTGTACGAGACATGACACAGACAGACACATGTGTCAGTGTTATGTGATGTGTTTATTAACATTTCGGTCACAGAAACCAGCACGGAACGCAACACGTTGGCAGAAAATTTCACTTTGAAACAACTAAATCTAATTGAACATAAAAAAGAATTCGTGTCATGTACATATGTCACACTTAATACGGTACGTGTGAATGTATATAAATAAACATTTCCATTAGTTTCGTTGTTTGTCTTTAATTATTTTAGGTTTCATACGCAATCATATTGAAGCATTTGCTTAAGTTATGGGGATCCTTTTCGAGTCTTCCTACTTTTTTTTGTAACTTTAATGTAAGCTCAGGAGTTGGAGAGTTCAGCTCAAGCATGTTTATCGACAACATTATTTTGTTCTATGATGCACAAATAAATTAAAAGGGAATAGAGAACTTTAGAATAGGTTTCAGTTAAGTCATACAGAGTTTTCTGTAAACATAGACTTTCTTCCTAATTACTTTTCCTCACGTTGTGAATGTCCAGTAGATTTTTTTGTCTCTCGGTTTGTATGTTCAGTAGATCTTTTTGACTGATGATCCTCCTTTTCTAAGTTCAGTAGATCATTTTGACTGATGATCCTCCTAATAACTTTGTCCCACGTTTTATATGTCCAGTTGATCTTTTCGACTGATGATCCTTCTAATAATTTTGTCTCACTTTGTGAATGTCCAGTACATCTTTTTGACTGATGATCCTTCTAATAATTTTGACACAAGCTATGCATGTCCAGTAGATCTTTTTGTCTCATGTTTTGTATGTCGAGTAGATATTTTTGACTGATGATCCTCCTTTTCTAAATTCAGTAGATCATTTTGACTGATGATCCTTCTAATGACTTTGTCCCACGTTTTGTATGTCCAGTAGATCTTTTCGGCTGATGATCCTTCTAATAATTTTGTCTCACTTTGTGAATGTCCAGTAGATCTTTTTGACCGATGATCCTTCTAATAATTTTGACACAAGCTATGCATGTCCAGTAGTTCTTTTTGTCTCATGTTTTGTATGTCCAGTTGATCTTTTCAGCTGATGATCCTTCTAATAACTTCGTCACACTTTGTGAATGTCCAGTAAATCTTGTTGACTGATGATCCTCCTAATAATTTTGACACAAGCTATGCATGTCCAGTAGATCTCTTTGTCCCATGTTTTGTCGAGTATGTCATGTCGAGTAGAAGATCTCTTTGACTGATGGTCCTCCAAATAACTTTGTATCACGTATTGTAAGTCCAGTATATCTTTTGACTGATGATCCAAAACTCATATGGTTATGGTTCACTTCTATTTGCCTCTATTAAACTTTTGATTCATTATATTTTAAACTCTGGACTAAATTTTATTAAGCTACCTTGTCGTTCTCTAAGCATACAGAATCCAGAGGTTACTTGGATGCATGGGCCTAATGAAAAGTAGTTTCTCAAGCATTCAGGCTTAGAAGCCCATTGAGCTCATGCTTGAGACTCAGGCAATAAATCAAAGAAAATAAGAAGGTGAAAGGTACATGAAACAATAAAGAAGAAGGATAATAAAGATATGAAAAAGAGACGACTACACGTTTTGCAGTAAAAATTTCCTGCATTCTCTAATGACTTGCAAGAGATCATACAGAGTAAGGGAGTGGATTTTATTCAGGATCAAAGGTACGCAATATTGATCTAACGAAGGCAAAACATATATACAGACTGCGCTCTCCACCTTTTCCAGTCAGGATGCGCAAGTCGATACCTATGGTGGCCATATGCTGCCCCCAGGGATTATATCCTCCGATTAGACCGACCAATTGCCAAACATAATTTCGAAGATTTGTGTTCCTTGTTCACTTCGGTTGATTGTGATCGAAATGTAATATAATCTAGTAAGAAAAGCGCCAACGCGCTAATTGGATGTTCATGTTGAATGTAACATCGCCAATCAACGAACCAACCAAATGGATCTACTGTTCTGAAATTTATATCTGAAACTAAAAAAGTTGGAAGAACGAAATTCAAGGATGTGGTAGTGTATATATTAGTCCTTAAGATATATATTTTTTTTCAAAAAATACTATTGAGGATATTCTCACGTCGAGGCCGACAGGTTAACCTTTGAAGTTGTCAAGGAATTCGTCTACCTTGGCAGCGCCATCAACAGCAGCAATGATGTCAGTCTGGAGATAAAGCGAAGGATACTCTTGCAACAAGTGCTACTACGGTCTCGGTAGGCAATTGAGAAGTAGGGACCTCTGTCGACCAACAAAACTTGCACTCTATAGGACGCTTATCTTGCCCGTGCTCCTCTATGGCGCTGAAGCATGGACAATGACACGAAACGACATAGCGGTCCTTGGAGTGTTCGAGAGAAAGGTACTTCGCAAAATCTTCGGTCCTGTACTTGCTGGTGACGACTATCGTATACGTACCAATAACGGGCTGTATGAGCTGTTTAAAGGCATGGACGTAGCGCAGCGCATTAACATCCAACGGCTACGCTGGTTCGGTCATGTCTGCCGTATGTACGACGAAGCTCCGGCGAAAAAGGTGTACGATGCGGTAGTTGAAGGTTGACGGCGAAGAGGAAGGCCGTGTCTTCGGCGGAAGGACCAAGTTGAAAAGAAGGAGAACTGGAGAAGGCGCGCGCAAAGCAGAGGCGCCTGGAGAGAAGTTTTGCGGCCGGCCGTAGCCCGATAACGGGTTGTTATGGCCAGTTAAGTAAGTAAGTCTATTCCTGGATTGTGTAGAGCACCGTCTGTGCGATTTTTTGAAAACCCAGAGGTTCTTGTCTTTGACGAGCTTATTTTTGGCTGATGAATGTACTGTGACATGTTTTCTTGAATACGAACTGGCATTGCTGTGGATGAAGTGTTAATACGGCTACTAAATTTGAAATTCTACTGCTAGCTGCTCTTCACAACTGATTGGAATGGGAACGATGGGAGCTTGTTCAAAGGTAAAGGATTTTGGGGTAATAAATCATTGTGAAGGAATGGAAAAAGGAATAAAGAAGAAAAAATTATATTTTTCAGTAAGTACGGAAAGCCAGGAATCGAGCCAACGACCTATGGAATGAGAGCCGAGTGTACTTCACGCTGGGCTATCGAGGTGACAAAAGGAAAACAAGTGACTTAATTAGTAAAGTTTAGTAGTTTTAGGTTTTTTTCTGATGTCTTCGTCATAAACACAGAACCCTCCTAATAATACTGTCCTATGGTACCCGCAATTGTCTGCAATAAAAAATTCCACTCTACTTGCGTAAGCCTTGTCCACTTGTCGGATACATTTCCGACCTTTGAACTACTTAAAGGATATCACTACTGCTGGTTTTCGCAAAGCAATGCAATGTGGTGTTTACTTTATTATTAATTAAGGGTCACAAAAACAATGTCAAGTTGGTCTGCTTGGTTGGTTCGTTGATCCGCAGATGTGAATCCGTTTAAGAGTTGCAGTTTGGTAAACTTCTTCAAACACTTTAGGCAGTTCATGCAAAAAGTTTATGCAAAATTTCAAATTATGTAGGTTCAAAATGTTTTCATGAATTTATAAATTTAATGTAAATTTCAACACACATTTAAGCGAAATCACAGTAAAATTACATTCACTGTGTGTGTGTGTGGCATCTTGGCGCTTTCAACATGTATGTAAGCAAGTACTCAACTACTTACGCCGAGACTTGAGCACACAGCAGCACAGAGCTGCGTCAATTCCCAATGCACTAAGTGTGGAAATTTTCATGTTGATCCATTTTGACCCTTTTTGTGCAGAAATTGACTGGGGATTTGCAATGTGCCGACACAGAAAACTGAACTCGATTAGGCGCACAGAGAGAGAGAGAGAGAAAGAAAGAGAGTAAATGCCTAAAAAATGTCAAAGCTAAACTGTTGTCAGCAGAAAAAACGTTCAGAGTTGTTATGTTTTCAAGGACTTGTATCCTTTTAGATTTGCTATATAAATATTTGATATTATATTAGAATTTTTTTTTGTTCAAATCTTATGTTTAGCATTTGACTGTTTTGAATGTGCGATGTTGAGATATTTCAATAATTAATTTTGAGTTTAATTAGCTGCAACTGACATTTAAAGTGCATGACAGCACAACCGTTTACTGGATGATTTGTTGCAGTAAACGTTTGCGGGGGGGGGAGTGGCAGAATTAATTGCTATTAACTGCAACAAAGTCATAATGCGGTGGCGATTGATTGAAACGATGCAATATTGCAAACCTCATTTACTATACAAAGCGATTGTATAGTGTTCGCATGTGTGTGTGTGTGTGTGTGTGAGTGATTGCACATGCAAGTGTGCATATTAGTTGCAATTGTAGAAGAATGGTTTAGGTGCAGGGATAGCAAATTCCATTATAGAATTATGTCGAATGATATGCGCCGCGGGCCATCTATGAGATAAGCAATGAAGTGAATGCGAGAGTGCAAAGTGGGCGGCTTGTTACTTTGTTGACCCAACTAATTAGTGCAGGTGTAAAATAACAATGCTACAATGCACACGAAATTATGAATGCACACACACAATTGCACACAAACATAGATGGCTGGACATATGCACTCATTATTGGCATTAATTTATAATTGCATACTTTATCACTCATTCCAAGTTGCAGCGCTCGCGGCATATCATCGATTTGCCATACACTCTGCACATGAACACTTAAAGTTGCTTTGAGTTGAGTTGTTGCAAATTAAGTGCCAACTCAGCGCGTTAGCTTGTCTGCAGTGTTTCAGGAAATCCAATATTCAAATTTTTGTTTAGCAGCAACAATTTGCCATATCAGGTTCATGAGGTACAATGCCTCTGCCGCCCAATCGATAAGTCCATTTATCACCAATGCAAATCCCTTCATAAATTCCCATGCTTAAAGTGTTAAAACGGGCGATAAGACGACACCAGCCATAACACCAACACAATGACAACAACAAGCATGTATGCGTGTGAGTGTGTGTGAGTGTGTACAACATGTTAACAAAATTTTCGTTGAGGCTTTCGTTGAGAATTATGCAGAGTTGCGCTATGGGCGTGTTTGACTGTGTGTGTGTTTTTACTGCTATAAGAGGACGTCAGTACACATTAGAAGCTGGCAACAATGGGGCCAAATGTTTGCGTTTGTAAGGGTGTTTGGGTTTTTTTGGGTAGTTCATAAATTTTCGAAAATTATTTTGTAGTTTCAACTTCATGTTTTTATTGAAATTTGTGAAGTAAAGATTCTTTAAAAGTATAAAAGTCAAATTATTGAACCAGTGCACAGTGATTCGACTCAATACAACAAGGAGTGGCCCGTTCTTCATAAAATTTCATACACTAGTTAGCCATGGTCTGTTCAATTGAAATCTTCATTTTTATTTTCTTAAACTTTTGTAGTTTCGAAATGCCTGCGACTTAAATTTGCAAATTTCGTAATTTTTGTAGAGCTATAGCACCAAGTGTGTTGACTAGATTATTCAGATTTTACATTTTATTGGTAACGTCAACATTGATAATTTCAAAGAGTAACAGAAATTGTCTTAGGACCCTTTAGTTTTGCAATAAAAACGATAATAATAGACGTATGTTTTGCGTTTTTACAGTTTTCTCTTTTTTTCATGCTGATTGCATACTTTTAGGGATGAATAAAGTACATTTTGTCGAAAGATAGGTATTCAGACCACTTTTCAAATTGAATTATTTTCTTATATCGGAGAATGTTATTACATTATCCAGGAAAGAAAGAATGTTTCTTAAAATTAAAAAAAATCCAGAAACATACTTTCACAAGGTTAGGTTAGGTTGCGGTGGCTGCCTCTATGAGAGACACACTCGGAGGCCTGAAAGGCCCATTGTGATACCACATATTCATATATTGCAACACTGTTTTGTCACATATGTTACAACACACATTTCAAGCGGATGAGGAAAGGGGGGAGGGGACCTACAGTTTAACGCCGAATCCGAACGGCGATTGGCAGTTTTTCGTTCACACTTGGAGGTTTTGCCATTACCTGCCAAGAGCGCACTTGTGCGATTCTTGTAATTCTCATTCCCTTCATGTGGATAGCGATAGAAGTAGATGAGTTGTTCACCAGCCCGAGCCAGGAATCGAACCTGGAGCCTTTGGTATGAGAAGCCAGCGCGCTACCCGCTTGACTATCGAGGCCGGACTTTCACAAACTTTTTAGATATTTTCCATTAAGTTTTGACAATTTAATATATATATTTAAAAATAAAAATTAAAAGCGAACTAGAAGCTACAGCTTTGCAAATTTTGAGAAAACATTAAAAGCGAAAATGGACACATCAGTTCTAAACTCTTTCGCTATTTTGTTGCCATATGGCACATTGTTACTTTGTGGTCAGACGTCCTCTGTTGTTGCAAGAATTCATTTTTTTGTTAGCTCTTAGAATAGGATGACGTTTTAGGAAAAATACGAAATTAATAAACTGAATACTTATTAAAGTATAGAGAAGGGAAGTATACACGTTTTTTTAATGGTATATCTTGACATAGTGAAGGAAGAAGAAGCTCAAAACTTTAGATAACTTTTTAATTTGACGTTTTATTTCAGTTTAGTTATTTTTTTTCTGTAATTTTGGCTGAAGTTAATAAAGAAATATTCAAGTTTTCGTTATGCGTAAAAAGAGGAAGGTATGCCGTTAATAATGAAAAACAACGTCAGCCAAATGGCCACCACGACCACGCTTACAGGACCATATCCTGTTCATGAAATTTTCCATAACCAAATCGCAAAGTGGCTGCCCTGTGTCCTCGATAGCCTCACGAATTCTATCTTTGAGGTCTTGAATCGACGCTGGGCTGTTGGCGTACACCTTATCTTTCACGTGGCCCCAAAGGAACAAGTCTCAAGGTGTTAAATCACAAGATCTCGGTGGCCAATTGTGATCACCTCTTCCAGAGATAACACCCAGAGGACCCAATCAGCAAAGACACGACGTTGTTGATGATCGGTCGGCTTGATTTCTTGTGTTAACTGAGCTTCATTAGCCTTAAGACCCACGTCTTTATGCAAAATACGGTGTAATGACGTTTATGGAATACCCAATTCCAAAGAACGACAAGGAATCGACAAACCTGGGTTTTCTTCAACACTTTGGGCTACAGCAGCAATATTCTCAGTTGTTCTTGAGCGACGTGCACGGGTTTTATTCTTCACATCACTAACATGTCCCAACAGCTCGAATTTTTCCACCAATTTCTGTATTGCGGTCCGACAAGGTGCTTCACGAAGATCCAAAAATGCTTTAGTTTTGCGAACTGTGACTGCACGATTTTCACCATTTTTGTAGTGAATTTTAATAATTTAAATGCCTTTTTGAAGCGTGTATCGTTCCATTTTTAGTAATGGCGTAGTCTCTACTTATCAAATGTCAAAGAATAAAAGCTTCAAAAGTGACAGCTACTGAAATACCGGGTGATTCAAAATAACACCTCTTGTTGGAAAACCCTATATATTGTTTATACGTCAGCAAAATGTTTCATACAATTTTATTGCAAACAATCCATTTTTAATGGTCAAAGATGATTCGTTTTAATAAAGGGTTAACTTCAATGCGTTTGAGATGAAAATGAATATGAATATTGATGCGTTTTATAAATTGAATCTCTTTAAGTTCGTGTGGGAGTCAAATATAGAACCTAATTACGATTCCAAGACGTTTCAAATGATTGTCAACTTATTTATGTGATCGATTCAACATTTCTGCAACTTTACGACTACCTAACTAAATTATGTCTTTGATTTCTTCATCATCGGCAATGGTAAGTCAACCAGAGAGTTGCTCATCGTGGAGTACAGAATCTCTTCAACAGAATTTTTAACACCAATTCTGACATGTGCCTTCTGTCGGCCAATTAACCATTTTGTCAAGCAATTAACCCAATAAGTTAGTATTAAGAAAATTGAAAAAAGGCAGAGGGAAAAAATTCACTAAACCAAACTGAATGCCAGTTTTCAATATCAAAATCTTGTTGTATACACCGAATATTACGCAATGTTCTGCTTGAACAAAAATCATTCAAAAAATTCTAAGAAAAAAGCACCACCTCAAACTTGATATATATTGACATGTGTATGTAATACAATGACTTGTGTAACACAGTGTAACATTTTGTTATTATCCTTTGTTGCTGCTGCCTTGGTTGGGGCACTCAACTCGACACAATAAACGAGCAGTGTGAGTCATAGCAGCAGAATTCTGAAGCTCAGAATTCACTGCAAACATACAGAGCATACATATATATTCACACTACATATATATATGAATGAAAACACGTATGTATGTATGCAACAATGTGTGCATGTAAGTGTGTCAATATTTATGTGCGTAGGCATTAATACTTACGAGTACACTTGTAGTATATCAATTGGATTTGGCTTGTCGTTGTAAATATCCTCGAACGGCATGTTGAGGTGTTTTTGTTGTTGAGTCGTCAGGCTACTCGGATGTGCTGTGTTAATGTTGTTGTTATTGTTGTTGCTATTATTGTGCGTGGCTTTTCGACTACAGTTCACTTTTAGGCGCGTACAACAATAACAACAACACCATTACTCTGCAATATAAATTATTCTCACGCATTAAGCACTAATGAGTTCATGAATTGTAATCGATGAGCGTGTTGTGGAAGTGTAGACGCTGTTTTTTGGTTTGGGAAATATAGCCCGAAAACACAATAATAACAACAACAATCATAATAACAACAACAACTGTTCTTTATATCCACTTGTAAGTGTACAACCAAGTGATGACGTTACTTCGAAAGCCTTTAAGGCGCATTTGCGTGGGAAAATTTTCGGCTGGTTTTCACTTCTCGGATTTAATGTGCTAATTATTTTGCTCATTAGCCGCCGAAGCGCTTCAAGCTGTTTTCGAGTTGATTTTACGAATATAAGATTAAGGAGAATTTGAGATTTGAATAGCGTTCGTTGCAATGAATTTTATATTCTACACGTGGGTGTGAGACAACAATTAGGCTAAGAAAATTGTACATAAAGACTTTTATATATTTTCATTCAAGCATTTTCATTCAAATATTTAAGGAGTTTTAGATATAGATGGCAATAATCTAAATGACAGATAAATCAATAAAGAGTTTTGTTATTTTCATGAAACTTGAAATGGCGACTATTGAAAACACAGAGAGACAATAACTCTGATCCATTCAAATATTTATATAGGCATGAAACTAGATCATCGCTGCAGAAAACGAAAGTCGTATGTTCCATTGAATTTCATAGCACATACGACAATCGTTTTCTCAGGCGACGAGATGTCATTCATAATAACCGGACTCTCGATCTATCTATCCATCTATCTATTCATCTATATATCTATGTAAGTATCTATCTATCTATCTGCCAACCAACCATCACTTTATCCAGCACTGACTCTATTTTTGTTTTTACAGAAGTCATTTGTCTTACAAAAGTCATAGCTGTGGCATAGGTTTCGCTGCTTATGAGTCTGCAGTAGTCCGTAGATTGTAGTTAAAACTTAATTTATATTCTATTGTAACGGGAATTCCACAAGCTTTTATATGGTAACAAATTTATTATAACTTCATAATAGGGGTTTTCGAGAAAAAAAACCTTTTTTACAAATTTTATATAAAAAAAAAATATTTTTTGCTTAAAACTTCTTATTAGGACATATTATGTACTTAATGTTGTAAATCACTAGAAAGGTATGAAAACGACCTTTCGTTTGATACCCATATCGTGTAAATCAGTTCGAAATTAACTGAGTACTTTTGATAAAAACTTTGAACTTTGACCCCAAGTCACGGCTTTTGTAGGCGTTTCTCAGGAAACATTTTCAGTTTGTAAGTCTCACAAAAATAAACTCTATATACCCAAATTTTTCGATATTTTTTTCATAAGTTTTCGCTTTACTGTATTTGTTCCTAAATTGTCTCCTCTCTGCAACTCCTTCTCTGCAACTCCAGGTGCCGGATATGCCAAGTCGGTAGTAACTAACTTAAATACTCCCCAACTTTATCGACCCGAATATACTTTTGCAGTCTCAAAGTTTTATTTGTTTAAATCACAAATCACTTTAAGAAATCACAAATATTTCTCTAAGAGCTCAGTGCTTGCGCGCACAAAACTATGCAATGAATGTTAAGACAAACAACTCACAATTCTCATAGCAACGCTTGCAAATAGTGAAACTAAAAAAAGAAAAGAACACATTTTGTCAGCAAGACACCACAAAGCAGACAACTTCTGTGCAGTGGTAAACTGAAATCCTGCGCACATTTTCCAAAGCAGTTGCTCGACATATTTAGTTGCACACAACTTCCACTCAATACAAAACAGTTTCATTTTATTCGCTGCGCGCTCCTTTCACTTTTCCCTCGCCAAGTGCAGATTGTCATTTTTGTGCGTCTGCTCGTCTCACGGTTTGGTTTCTTCTTTTGTCTCTGCACAACCTCACATGTCGCGCGGTATGGGTCGCTGCCTTTCACTTCATTCCCTGTTGCGTTTAACCAGCGAAACGACAATAAGCAACGCATTCTGGCTGCCAAAAGCAGTGCAAAAAATGCCAAATATTTCCCCAAATAAAAGCAGCTGTAAAAACGCAATTTTATTGTTGCTCTCGCAGCGCAATGGCCACATACTTTTTTTTACATACTGGGTCATGTAAGCTACAGCTGGCATCAGTTTTAAGTTGGGAAAAAGTGCTGAAAAGCGTCGGAGAATTTCGCTAAATGAAGCCACTTTCATATATTTTGCCATAAACGAAAGTAACCGGAAGATTGGCCTCAGTGCTGAGCATCAAAAGGACTCGGAGCAGCGAAAAGCTGAGCACAGTTAATGAGACAAAATTTGTTGCTGCTGTCGCTATTGCTGCGATAATGTGCTTAAAATGTGTTAAAACATTGTCGCAAACTTTTTGCATTGCCCAAGGAGCTTATTTGAAGCGCCTAAAAGTTGACAGCGCTTGATGGGTTTAACCCGTAAATGTTCATATGAATCAATTTTGATGAGAAAATGTAATTTTTAGTATAAAGAAATCAATGATTTCTTTATAAGGTTTTGGCATTGCCCAAGATGCTCATTTGAGGCGCCTAAAAGTTGGCAACGCTTTATGGGTTTAACCCTTAACTGTTCATGTGAATCAAGTTTGATGGTAAAATATAATTTTAAGTATAAAGGAATCAATGAATTCTTTAAAAACTTTTCGCATTGCCCAAGATGCTCATTTGAGGCGCCTAAAAGTTGGCAACGCTTGATGGGTTTAACCCTTAAATGTTCATATGAATCAATTTTGATGGAAAAATATAAATTGTAATAAAAAGAAATACATTATATTTTTAAAGAACTTTAAAATTTTATTTAGCATGGCTAAAATAATCAAAGTTAGATCAAATTTGATGGTAATTTAATTGTTTCTCTCAGAGAAAAGTTTTTCAGTATTGGCAAAAAATTTGACAGACAATTTTCATAAGTTTCTCTTGAGGAACATTTTCAGCAATTTTCATTATTCTTTTAATTTATTGCAATTTTAAATTAAAACTCTTTCCCTTATATGAATGGAATTAATTGAATTAACATTTAAGAAACGTTGCGCATTCAAGTGTTAAATAATCGCGTGTCTCAAGCTGTGTTGAAGTCTTAATTGCTCTGAGGATTTGCACTAAATTTTTCTCTTTAGTACTCAACAATGGCAATGTGTCAGCTGCTGCGCTCTAACCTTTTCCCACCGTTTCCATCATTTCACACTAATTTGTATCATTTTGACTTCATGTTTCCCTTTCTCTTAATATTTCTTTGTATGTTTTGCTTCAACATAGCTTCCACATGCTTGAGTGGTCTTAAATTAAAGCCTTTGCTTTGCTCTCGGTGGGATTTATATCTGCCAGGCGAAGGATGCTGCGATTAAAGCGAAGCATTATCATGACTCAAAAGTGATGTAAAAATGATGAGACTTAATTTTGGATACTGAACTCATAGATACATAAGGAAGAACTAATAAACGTTTGTTTAGTTGGCAATGTGGAACAAATTTTGTATATATAAAGTAAGGGTCAAAATTGATAAAGATGATGTCACATTTCGACGATTGCTTAGAAAGTGTATCTAGTTTAGTATCTAGTTTGTATCTAGTTAGTTAGATTATGTACTGGATTCGAGCAACAGCTGCCCGACACACTGTGCCCAATACTGAACTATTGTATCGAATGGTTTTTCCTTACTGAACAAGTTTGTATCTTACAATATTATCCAGGAACTTCTAAATGTTTCTCATATCAATTTCAGAGATCAGCTTTAAAGCTTCAGAACTGTCTAGAAATCAAGAAAGATTTGCTTTTAATGACTTCTGTCGAAGCTGTATGGATGAAGAAGAGAAAGCAAACGCACTTCCGCTTCTATGCACTTGTCCCCAGGGGAAGACTAAGACTGTCTGGATAAAGAATAACATACCTGGGCAGCTTCTTCTTCGACAATCTAAGAAACCTAAGGACTATTCACAGTCTACTAGGCTTTGTAAGAAGCTCAAACCGGTGCAATGGGTGAGAAAACTTCAGCTCGATTGATTGTGGAATCACAGTGAACATTAATGACCTATGTTGGCTCCGTCTTAGGGCAGCCACTCCTTTCTATCTACCTGTTTAATGGAAATTATATTGAAAAAATTAAAAACAAAAAATTAAAATTAAAAAAAAATTTAAATTTAAAAAAATTAAGAAAAATTAATTTATGAAAATAAGTTATTTTTTCTTAATTCTATCTTGTAGAGAACCAAGCGAGATTTGTTTAGTCACCTTGTAAGGATCACATGTCATGAAAAAATTTCAGTTGTAAGATTATTCCACAATCGAAAGGTACAGATGGGTCTCATAATGTTCTGGATGTGGCCTTGAAATTATTTATAAAAATTACAGGCACGGATATAGTCGATTTCTTTCAGAGAGATATATAAAAGGCATAATTGCTCTAAGAAGAATCAAAACCGAGCTTTTCCCAATCATTGCCACTGAAAAATGTGCAGCATTATTTCGAGTCAGAGGAGCTTTCCAAAGGTAAAATTTCACCTTAGAAGATTGTTGACTAATAAATCAGCTGCCGAAAAGACAATTTTGTTTAGTAAATGAGGGCAAAGTCCAGGGTTGCCAGATACCCAATTTAATCTGAATGTTACTTGTCAGCTTCCATAGTCCAGCGGGTTGCGCGCTGGATTCACATACCGTGGACCTAGGTTTGAATCCTATTTCGGGTTGGTGAAACGTTCGTCTAACACTTCGTTCATAAATGTGTGTGACTGACACATAGATGGCGGTTATCTCTATAGCTCGTCTCCTTGAGAATTACAACGACAATGGTAAATCATCCAAGTGTGAAGGAGAAAACTGCCAGTCGCCGTTCGGATTTGGCGTTAAACTGTAGGTCACCTGTCCTCTTTCCTCATCTGCTTGAAATGTGTATTGTAACACATGTTAAAAAAACAGTGTTGCACACTTATTTCAAAAACGGGTGAACTTGTGGTAACACAATGGACCTCACAATAGACCTCCGAGTGCGTCTTTTAGAGACGAAGCCACCGTAACCAAACCTCACCTAACCTTGGGGCCACTTAGATAATTACTCGGGTCCACGTCTCTTATAATTTCTTCAGGTTTCAGAAAATATTTGAGTTGTTAGAATTTAAAGCATATGTAATGTTTTAAATTCTAACCAAATTCTTTACTATTCATTATACAGACACTGGCGCCCACAGGGAGGGAGAAAGGGTTCAAACTACCCAAACACAAAAATTGTTGGTAAAAAATATGGTTTTAAATGGTAATCGGCTAAAAAGTTGTACGCAAAACTCCCCCAAAATGAAATCCTCTGTGCGCCATTGTATACAGGGTTGTCTGAAAAGTTTCCAGCTTCAACATGAAAATGGCAGCGTTCTTCAATAAAAGTTGGGGAATCTGTTTGTGGCTTTTTTGAAATGAAGTCAACAAAATTTCAATCACATTTGGCGACCAGTGCTGGAATTTTCATGTTGCGGTCGAAAAATGTTCTTTTATAAAAGTTTTTTTTAAACATCTGCGTGTCGTTTTTTTAACGTTTGTTTTCTTTCCAATGATTAATGATTATTTTAGAGTTAATATCTGTTTAATTAGAAGATAATTAAAATAAATGTAATTATTAAATAAATTTATTAAAATTAAATTGAAATTAATTATTAAATAAGTTTAAATTTAAAATAATTTAGAAAATAATTAAATTTTTTTTATATCGATTCTCAAGGTTTGGGCATTCGAAAAGGTAGTAAGCCTAAGATAAATACTCGAACCTGAGTCTCAAACCAGGTATCCTCTGACTCACCTTTCAATGCAATGACCTTTTCAATGCAATCACTTTTTCGACCTAAAACCTGTTCTTTAGTTTCCCTAATTTTTAATTTATATATAAAACTTTAATTTTACAACACTTCCAAAGCTCCAAAAACCATCAAAATCAAACAACTCATTAGTACTTGTAATTCTTTAATGCAATGCGTCTTGTCAGCAAGATGGATAACTACAACTTTAAAAACAAATTTATTTGTACAGTTGTTGAAAGCCCATAAACAGTCAAAAAGCAGTTGCAAAGCGCTCGACGGGTTTCGGCCCTCAATGCGTCAGCAGCGCACAGTAAATAGTGAGCGATAAATACGAAATGGCAAATACGCCACAAGCACACACA
Organism: Melieria omissa; assembly: GCA_963971225.1. Lineage (NCBI taxonomy): Eukaryota > Metazoa > Arthropoda > Insecta > Diptera > Ulidiidae > Melieria > Melieria omissa. The sequence continues at coordinate 22,787,861 of OZ020268.1, forward strand.
TACTCACCCTCACACACACACTTACATTTGCCTGTTTTCAAATACTCCACAAAGTGTACTGGTGTTGAAACATGTGGGCGGCGGCGCACCTTTATCAGTTTTATTACGCGCACTGGGCTTTTTGCATATTGCATGAGCGCATTTCGTCGTGTGCTGGCGTGTTGTGTGTTTGCAATCGAATCGATTAAATTCGGAAAATGCGCTCCAAATGTTTTCAATTGCGCCCTTCAGCTCCTCGCCACCACACACACACACAGCGACGCGACGCGACGCTTTTGTTGCTCGTGAGGAAATGTTGGAATTTGCACCTTCGAGCAATGGCATTGGATATTTTTACAGAGTCACCGGCAAATAAAATTTCACAACAGCAACAAAATTGGAAATGTTTGAAAAAAGTATTTGTTGGCGTTTGGCATAGAAAATACCGGCCGCCGACCGCCGAACAGACGTTTTATTTAGAAGGGTTTTTCTATGAAAACGAGGCTTCGGTGTGTTGGTCTTTGTATATTTTTTGAGCTGTAAAGTTGATGTCTATCCATGTGTGAGGTGTGATTGTATTCGTGTCCGATTGTGTGTGTGTGTGTGATATTGTATTTGTGTGGGTTTATTTATTTGTTTGTCTTTGGCAATTATTCACAAACGCTCGCTGGCTTCGATTGGATCGGTGCGCGCGTAACTAAATAAATTCTGCTTAGTAACGGGTTTTTCAAAAGGAGCGCTACAAAAGTAGACCGATAGGGACAGCAAACGACGCCATATTTTTTTCCGCTCTTTTGACATTTCTCTTCAGTAAGGTTTGCCATTTCATCATGGAAAGATATACGGTCCAACAACGAGTCGAAATTATTTAAATTTACTACCGAAATTCGGAGTCAGTGGCCTCAACTTTAAGAGCGCTACGTCCAATTTATGGTCGTCATAATTGTCCTGCCAGATCAACAATTGAGCGTCTAGTGGAAAAATTTCAATCCACAGGCACAGTACAAAATGTTCCCGTGCCAGTGAGACAAAGAAGTGCCCGTAGTGTCGAGAATATTGCTGCCGCTGAGGCTTCAGTTCAAGAAAGCCCAAATGTGTCTCTCACACGTCGTTCTCAAGCGTTGGGCATTTCTGTGACGTCGTTGTGGCGAATTTTGCGAAAAGATCTTGGCCTACATCCTTACAAGATCAAATTGACGCAAGAACTGAAGCCGTTGGACCATTTGAAGCGACGCACATTCGTAAATTGGGCTCAACAACAATTTGAAAATGATCCAGATTTTCACCGTAAAATCATCTTTAGCGATGATGCCCATTTTTGGCTCAATGGATTTGTCAACAAACAGAATATGCGTTATTGGTCAGGCAGCAATCCACACGTACTCCATGAGTCACCATTGCATCCCGAAAAAATTACGGTTTGGTGCGGTTTATGGGCCGGGGGCGTCATTGGGCCGTACTTCTTTCGTGATGATCAAGACCGGCACGTTACTGTGACTGGGAATCGCTACCGTTCAATGATAACCGAATATTTTTGGCCCGAATTGGATGATATGGACTTGGACAATATGTGGTTTCAACAGGACGGCGCCACAAGCCACACAGCGCATCGCACAATCGATTTATTGAAAACCAAGTTTGGTGAACGTGTTATCTCACGACATGGTCCAGTCAATTGGCCGCCTCGGTTGTGCGATTTGACGCCGTTGGACTATTTCCTGTGGGGCTACGTCAAGTCTAAGGTCTATGCCAACAAGCCAGCGACGATTGATGAACTTCGTACGAATATCGAACGTGAAATTGCAGCAGTATCGGCCGATTTATGCTTAAAAACCGTCGAAAATTGGGTTCAGCGTCTGGACTTCTGCAAGCGTGCCCGTGGTGGCCATGCAAGAGAAATCGAGTTCCATACATAATGGCATCGAATGTACTTTCACAGGAATAAAGAATTTCATTGATATCCAAAACCGTTTTTGTTTTATTTAAAAAAACTTTTGTAGCGCTCTTATTGAAAAACCCTTTATATAAAATTTATTGGTCGCAACGAAGAGATGTAAAGTAATTTATGTCGCCTAGGTGTACAGTGTCTTTATGCAAAGCACTCCCCATGGAGTTACATGGCAAATTAAAATACGCTTTGAAGTGTAGTGAATTGAAGATTCAATTGTTGATTAAATGGTTTGAGCATTCATATTGGTTGATCAGTAAATGCCTGGTTGATTCATACATTGGATCAAAAGATATAAAATGAATGAAATTATTACTCAGTATACAAAAACTAGCTATGCCTGAGTGCCTAATGGTTTTGGATAAAGCGCTGACTGGTTCAGCAAACAACCTAAATTACAATTAATATTTATGGAATATTTAACTAATTGAGTTATTATAGCAATTTCATTATTAATAGAACGCATCAAATTTTACATTATTCGAATTGAGCGTAAGGTTAATTTATTATGGCATACTTGCAGGCGTTAGTTTTAATTACGAACAACAGCAAAATACCGCAACCTGCATTTGTAGTACAAATAAATTAAAGTCAAACACACACACACACACACACACACACACACATACTCACACAACAACTAACTCAAAACAACTAAACAAACTAAACAATTAAGTAAGTCAAAAGCTTTCGCTTAAGTTTTCCTGCCACTTATCGGGTTTCTTCACCGCTTAAAAGTGGCACAACTATCGACAAATTGTGCCACTGCAATTCTTTGCCATTAAGCTACGAAAAGACGCCGAAAAGGCTGCAGCTGCACATTGCAAACCCAACACGCACACACACACACTTCATTACGTCGGCAGGAAAGGTGAAAAATTAAAAGCCTTTCCATTAATGAGTCCTTTGAGTGCACGTCATTTTGCATTTACGCCGCACCGAGGCATCGCAAATTGCTAAAACAGCTGCCGTGCGCGTCAAGACGGCGACAGCGTGCAGTGTCAAGAGAGGAATTAAATTTAGCTGCAGATACAACCGAACTACGCTCGCTGTCGTCCTGCTTCTGCTGTGCAAGCGATGAAGTGGGAGGCAGTGAAGTGGGCGAGCGCAGCAAATGGCATTGAAGTGTGTGTCGAGGAATGAATACAAATAAATCGAGTCAGAGTCAATAAGATGGTTTAATCCCTTTGCAACCAAGTGACATTTGTAACCCAAATGTAGTTTTTTTAATTTTTTTTATAAGAATTTTATTAGACAGGCAAAGTGTTGCCTGTCTAATGAATGGAATTTAAGTGAATGGAATTTCATGTATTTAGAGTTTAAATTTCAGAATTTTTAGACTGCTTTGCGATATTCTTACTGCACAATAGGCCGGAGTGAAAATGGCAAAAAAAAAATTTTTTTGGAATATCAATTCGCTAGATATCTCAAAATGTGCCAATACATCAATAGAAAGCTGTATAAAAATTAGAAAGAAATTAAAGAATTTTTTGATCTCCCATCGCGGCTTTTAATTTCACAGTATTACGCGACATTAAAGGTAGTCATCTTAAAATTTAGTTAATAATCAAATACCCTTACAATTACAGTATTTAATGATGCCAAAGTTATAAACACATGGTATAAACTGCTTAGGAACTTTGGAAAGATGAAATTTGGAGTCACCTCTGTCGTGATGAGATCCGTGAGCTCAGCGTCTGTCATGGCTTTGATGACGGGAGGTTCCGAAATAGGGCAGACTGCCCAGTCAATCAAGTCGAAGTATTCCACGGTGTCGAAGTTAAGTTTTGCGGGAACCTTGAACCTTCGTATTTATTCAGTGGGGACTGCGGTAGCTCTGGCCTTCATCGCTCGTCGTAAGGCCAACTCACGTATATGTGCTCGATGTTCCGTCATCATTGCCAGGAGCAGATTCTCCGGTTGAGCAAAGTTCGCGTTACGGTGAATAACGGGGTCAACGATTCCCTTGAGTTTACGGCTGAGGTAACGTGACTTGACGAGCATTTGGTGAATGTGCCTATCTCCCTCTTTGCATGATGACTGGGGTTTTGTGCCAAACCACATCCGAGCATATACGCGAATGATAAACGTGACCAACGTTTTCAGATTCTTGGACGGTTTCTTGGCGCTAACATACAATCGGAGGATTTGATTGGCCGACGCGTCGTTAGCCATCGTGAATGATTCAGGCACCCAGGGTTCCCACTGCCAGATCGACGCTACATTCACCTTTGCTGATGCTATTGCACATTTCCAGTAGATACCGCTTATTTGTGCTCAACTCATTTGGGTTCACATTGGAGAGTTGCTCGGCCAGTTTAACTGGTTGGTATGAGGAGACAGGCTGTTCGCTATATGTCATTAGCCGCTTTCCGATAGATCCAGAGAATCCATGAGGGCCTGTAGTCCCGCCATCAAGTGACTGGAAGAGATTGCGCAAGGGCAGCTCATTGGCATGGAGTAGACATATCAGCCACTGCAACGAATAACGCCCGATTTTTGTCCCGTACTTACTTTTGTGCCGTCACACCCGACAACTTTAATATTTTCTGTCTTCGCATTTCACTCTTTGAAATTAGCGACTAGTGACTCATGACTAGCGACTGGCTGACTTTGCTGCAGCCTGATGACGGAGACGTATGACTGAAGTACGAAGAACCCGGCTGTGCGTTGATGGTTATGTGTTCTTCCGATATGGCTTTTCTGTGGTACTTGTTGTCGACGTTGAGAACTTGTGTCAAAGTTTTATTCTTGCGGCCATCGAAGAATAGTCCATGTATGCCTTTGTGAGTGTGGTCAAACTGGTCGTCTTCGTTCTGCCTCAGTTCCTTTCGAATTTTACTGCGTTCTCGACAGATTATGCTTCGGTCAATTACTTTGGATCGGTCGTTGGGTGATTCGAGACCAAGATCATGCAGAACTGATGTTGCTAATACAGCAGCCGATCTGTCCGAAACTCCGGTCCGATCACAAGCTATAGCGGGGGAAGGCAGAGAGAAAGTCATTTTTTGACATTGGCGATCCTGATTTAGCTTACTTTTGACTGATTCTCTATCTGGAATGTACTCATCGACAGTAGCATTGTCAGACGAGTCCGATCTAAGTTTTTGTTCGCTCAATCGGGACTGCTACAATAAATAACTTAAAAACCGCAAACCTAAAGCAAAGGTTACTGAGATTTATTTTGAATCCTTAACTGAGTTGAAAATACGGCTTTCACTTCTTTTGATGAAAAACAATTATTTCAATTAGGTGATGGGCGATCAAGGAGATGTTAGAAACTAATATAATTTTGCAGGATTGGTACTATGGACATTTGGCACATTTCCAAAATACTAGCTTCTAAAAATTTTAAAATCGAGTTTTTCACTCCACCCTACTGCACAATATTGACTTAAAAATATATAAAACATAATTTATAATAACAACAATCTTTTTATTGTATAGTTTAATGAAATTTCGATAGCAGACAGCAGAAGTTTAAACCACTTTATATTGACAAATATTTTAAAAAAGTTTGCCAGCACTCGATTTAGTACCAAATAGAGCCTTTTAGTTAAAAAAAATAAATTAGTTAAAAAGAAAGTGATAATTTTGTATAATTCCATAAATATGAAATAATTTTTCTGTAACAAAAAAATCTTGATACAAAATTCATTTAACACTTAACTCTTTCGACTCCAAAGTTGCCTGGGAGCAACTTTACCCATTTGTCATCTTATAGCAAAAGCTACGATTGATTTATGGGTTTCAATTTTAGTAGGTACTAACAAATTAAAATTTTAAAAAGTGAATTCAAAAGAAATTGCAAAAATTTTACTGTTATCCCCAAAATAATTTCCAATAATTTGCAGCCATATCAGGGAAAGTTTGTGTTCTAATTGAAGTCTATGAATTGGGCGCGTTTGATCAAAACCCTGTTTTTTTCAATAATGGTTAAATAAGATAAAAAATTGATAATTTTGTATTTTTCCATAAATATTAAGTAATTTTTCTGTAACTAAAAAATATTGATACAAAATTTATTTAATCCGTTTTAAGCTAAAGTTGTTCAAAAGTAAACTAGCTCAAAAACTCTAACAAAGAGGCGAGGCGACCTCAAATGTCGTGTGTACACATCTAAGGCAAATGTTTCATAATTTCAATACCAAAAAGTAATACCGAGACACAGGGTAAATTTCGGGGTCAAAAGGGTTAAATGTGGAGTAAAAAATATTATTAAGACCCTAATTAGTCAACACACAACATGTGAGGTAATTTATTATTTTACTCTTCCAAAACTTTTCAAATTTTTTTAATTTGGAACCGCTGTCCTTTCCTATTTGTTGGATTTCCTGTAGATCTAGACGGGCTCTTTTCGTAAAGTAAATAAAAGCATCTGAAGATAAACTAACCGAATTTACTATCGGCAACGCACATTTCGAAGTATTGCATGAGTTTAAATACCTCGATTTAGTACTTAGCTGCAGCGAGGAAGCAATAATTGCCCAAGAAGACAGAAAACAGCCAGACAGACATGAAATTCAAAATAAAATCAAAACTTTTATCAAGAAACGAGAAGTTACGAATGTAAAATCCCTACCCTCTTTCGTTCGGTTCTGACTTATGTATGTATGTCAAGTTTGAGCCATGAAAGCAAGCTACATGAACCAAATAGCACCATTTGACCGAAAAACTTAGAGGAATATATTGGGTCCTCTAAGGCTAGAAGATGATCATAATGATGATACTAAGCCAAAGTCACTCCGTCCATACGAATATTTGTCGCTCATACACAATGAATCGCTGCCCAATATGCGCCTCCTTCGCCTCGAAAATACTGGACAGTAGCAAATGAATTGCTTTGTTTTATTCATGTCCTAGAGGCAGGATTTGCATGTAGGATCATGGATGATTCGCATGTTAATCATATCGTCGCTGCAGAAAGCGAATATCGTACGGTCCATTGAATTTCATAGCACACACGACAATCGTTTTCTCAGACGACGATAAGCTGGCTACATGCATTGAATTCTGTGATCTCTCTAATCTTGAGTTGCAGTTCCTTACTCCCCAGACTTAATATTTTTATAGCATTAGACACAATGATAAACTTGAAGAGTTAATCGACAGCGCAGAGGCAATAAGATCTACTAAAGTGCAAAGGATATGATAGCTTCAACATATATAAAGGATGACCGGGCCAAGAGCAATAAGAGAAGCTTTCAAAAGTAATACTGAAAGCAAGAGAACGAAAGGACAACCAAAGATAAGATTGGTGCAGTTATCATAGACCTTAAAGCTATGATGGTGAAATACTGATGGAGTTTAGCTAATAAGAGAAAAATCTGTAGAGAGGAACTCCTATGCTAATAGAGAAGAAAAATAAAAAAATCAAAAATATTCTTAAAAAATGTTTAACACTCATTTGTAGCATGATTTCTTAAGAAAAGTTTGCTTTAGTGGATATTTCTGGTCTTGGCCGCAGAAAACGAATGTCGTATGGTCCATTGAATTTAATAGCACATACGGCAATGGTTTTCTCAGCCGACTTATTGTTAATATGCCACCGATATGTGCCTCACTGCACTGTGGTCTGGGATGGCTTTGTAGTGAACGCTGTGGTCGTGTACACAGATGAATCACTGATGGGCACCAGCTTTGGGGCAGACATCTGTTCGGAAACTAAGGACATTAAATTAAATCTATCTCCCACTTGGCAAGCCATCTTTTGAGGCTTTTGCTTGAAACGAATGATTGATATAAGAATTCACAACTGCTATGATGGCCAAGCGGGCCTCCAAAATTGTAAGGGAGACAATCTGCAGTCTAAATAGACTGAGCCGAGAAAATTCGCTTCGAAATACTAATGTGGATTTTTGGTCAAACCGATGAAAGTGAGGAAGTTGTCTCGTAGGCTCTGTTTGTGGGCCTCAACTAGTGATAGCTTGCAGTTTGATAGAGCAAAATACTCTCAAGCAGTCTGCAACAGAAACACTATGACTACTGGTACGTAGTACTAAGATGTAAGCAGTCGAACATTTTTCTTGATCCACTTCAACCCAGCAGAATCAATTACTTGATTTGATTTGATTTAATTAGATTTGATTTGATTTCAGAGACATTGTGGGGCATTGTAGGAACTTATACCGTTGAAGTACTACGCTACCTGAATAGGGGACTCGCCTCAGCCATTCGGGACAAACTTCCATCTAGAAAATGATGAAGTTACTGCTCATTATATAAGTGAATATTCAAGATAAGAATGTCATAGGCACATCTTCCTTGGCAGAACCACTCTTATAGAGAATAAGCTACTTGAATAAGAGCTGCTGGACATACGTTTTACTTTTTAACCGTTGGACTGTCTAAAAGAGCTCGAGAGTGTTGCCAAGGTATTTGAAGGCCACCGAATTACGCAACGAGGGTCCTTGCTTGATCTACTTTCAACTAGTTGCACGTCGAGGAACTAGCGAGTCAAAGGGAGACACAATAACTTTTGTGCAATGGACAGCAAGGTCTACGGGTCTATGTACACTTCCGATAACTAAAGAAAAAAATAAGGAAAAAATTGTAGAAAAATAATTAGAAATATAATACGACAACAAAGGATAACTTTGTTCCCTAGAAAATAGTTTAATCGCACCACAAAAAGTTTGGGGGATCCCCTTATTTGATCCCATATTTTCATATTTTCTCCATTGAGCAATGGAATACTTTTCAGAAACAAGTTTATCACAGTGAATCATTAACAAAAACTGCTATTTCTAACTAAAATTGATTCACTGGATCATTCATAGTGATTTATATAAAATTTCCCTCTGGTTACAATTAAACGTGGCTTTCGTCAGTTCGTATTTTAATTTTTATTTAATTTGACTTTCTTTTAACTTTTTCACCTCAAAACAAAATTCATTCCACAATCATAACCTTAACCTTCTTTTGATAGGCGTTCACCTACGAACAACCTAAAACATTCCCACGATTCCAGCGAACAGCACAACAAACAAGAACAACTTTTCCATTAATATTTTCAACAATTAATGTCACTTGCAGTCGGCACTTTGCTTAACTTCTTCAATATTTTATTGTCTGTCGTTTGTTGTGTTTGTTTTTTTTCATGTCAATATTTTTTTTGTACGCATTAACAATTGCCTTGGCTCTGGTTATGGCTACTTGGCTGCGATATTAATTTGGCTCAGTCACTTTCGTTTCGTTTGGCTCGTCCCGGCCTGCCTACATTTGACATGGCTCAAAAACAAAAAAAAAGGGCATTAAAAGACAATAAAAAGCTAACAAAACAAAAACTTCCATCCTCTCGGTTGTCGTTAATTCCAAGTATTTTTCGTTTCATCGGGCACCGCCTGTTCGTTGTTGCGTGGCTCATGTTGAGCCATAAAAGCGAAAGCAAACGAGCAATTATTACGCAAGTAACGGTGAGGTGTGAATGTTTATGACATGCGTTAATTTCCCACACATTTCACAAACACAAACACACACACGCACACGCATCTTACATGTGCACATAAATACTATAGGAATATATACACACACATGCACACATATGTGAGACATATGAGCAGGTAATATACGCAAATGAATGCGTAAAACGTAAATCCCATGTCTGCATCTGAGTCTCGTTCTGAGGGTCTGAGTTCAACGCACAAGTTGCGGACATTTTGTTAATTGCTGTAATTTTTCTCTTCGTGCGCTGGGTGTGTGCATGCTTAATTGTTTGTGTATTAAATATTTGTATTTATGTTTGTGTGTGTGTGTTGGTGCATTTATATGCCCGATAAGTGTGTTGTCAAGTGTGCGGTTGACGTGTTTACACGCATTTTGTGGAGTAGTAAAAAATTGGACTCTGATTGAATGGTTAGTGTGTTTGCATTTAAAGCTAAAATTTGTTTAATAACTTTCAATGCAATGACAATGACACACAAAAAAGTTAAGTCTTGTGTGCAAGTTTACTGTTGAACACAACAGAAAGTTGAAAAATAGAAAAAAAGCATTGTTTACGTGACAAAAGAAACACGTCAGGTTTCATTTGTAGCTTTGTTGGGCACTGGGAGTGGGAAGTTTTTATTAGAACAAACCAATTCGTTTATCCAGTAAACAAAATTTTATTGTAGCGAACGTACAAGTTGGTATAAAGTTGCCACGTCAACATTATAATTAAAACTGATGACAAAAATTTTGCTTTTGTAGCTTTTCAAAAGTCTATTTGTATGTTATTGTATGTTATTGAGGTCAGGTTGTGTTGAGCTGGTGAGTCAAATTGGCCCCACATAGACTCTATTAGATCCCTAGAGATACCCGATACTTAATAGAAATGAAAGTAATTATGTCTCACTTAGTCACCCATAATCATGTCAAGCTGGAGTATTAACAACTCTTCCCAACCCACTCTAACGTTTGCTCTTTTTCTTACTGAAATCCAAGTTTTTAAATTCAAAGTAATCACCTATTGTATCCTTCATCTTCTAAGTGGCCCTTTACCACCATTGTACACTAGACATGAATTAATGTTGCATGGAGATTCTTAATAATAGGTTCTCGATGCTCCGGGATTCCCACAATACATTTTGATTTTTGCTTTGTAGAAACCCAAAAGTTGACAGCCTCACAACTCTGATCAGATGGGAGACGCCCTCTGGTGGTGAACTTTTGAAGCTTAATTAATTTTGTATTTTTTGTACTCAAGAATATTGGCGATCGCTGAATAAATCATTTAAATCCGTTCAGTTGTTTCCGAGGTATGATGTTTTCTGGCTTACTCAACTACTACATTTACAAGTGGGGAGCGAATGGCACAGAAAACGGCCTAATTTGTATGGCAGCCCCCTTAAGACTTGGAGATAGCGGTTAAGTATGTTTGGAAGAAACATTCGAAAGAGAATATAAATGGGTGTCGGTCATCTGGGGGCAACCTGCGAGCAATGGGAGCCTATTTTGTAAAAACGACCATTTTGTATGGGAGCCCCATTAAGCGTTGGAGATGGGGTATACATATGTTTGAAATAAATGTTCAGTAGAGAAAACTAGTGGGGGTCAGTCATAGATATTAACCCTCTAAGAGCAACTTCTGACCAGCTGTGGAGCAATTTGTCGAATTTCCCCAGTTTTTTTGTGAACTTTGACCTCGATGCGACGCCATTTAGCCCCACTCTAGCCCCAAAATTTTTTGGGCTCATGCATTTCTTCACCAAACCGCATAAAATGAGAGTTAACGCTCAAATAATTGTCCTCAACGCACATTGCGTCTACCATTGACCGGCATCACTCATACGCCCCATTGGCCACTAGCTCGCTCGTACACATTATTCGAATCTGAACATTAAAAATGCCATTCACAACCAATTGCAAAAGTCAGCAAGCCGTAAGTAATTTTTAAACGCATGCGCACACTTTTTTATTTATAAAAATTAAAAAAAAAATTACTAAAAATAAATGTGTAAACTTGCATGGAGAAAAATGCCGGCCATTACAAAGTCATTATACGACTCGCACACACACACACATATATACAGTTCAATGAAATACCGCAAGCACAACTATTTTTGCGTGGCCTTGTGCTCTCTATAAGTAAACAAAACAACAACAACAATAATTGAAACAACATAAAAAGTCGAATTGAAACTGTTGAACATTGCGGCGTGCGGCGAATTTGTTTTCATTTCATTAAAAATTGATTGCGCTGTTGGGCGGCGTACAAATATTTGCAACATTGCTACATGCCGCTCAGTGTGGATATTTTTACATACATATACATATATACAATTGGCATATGTATGTATATATGTGTTAGTTAGTTTGTGTTTGGTGAAGTGTGGTTATGTCAATGTGTGATTGTTTGTTCAGCCAACAATGGACATGACTTTTACATGGAAGTTGCATTGTGTGTGTGTTTATAAGTATACACATACATATATATAGATATGTATGGCTGTGTACTATGGTAATTGAAGTGCATGCATTGTATTGCATTAGTGGCACATTTGTTGCGCTTTATTAAAAGTAATTGGCGTGGGCAACGAATCGGTGCCGACAAACGTGTGGCAGTAGGTTGCTACTTTTATGTCTCTCTGTGTGTAGATACGACTTTTTGAGATTATAAAATGACTATGTTAGGATGTCACAGCACTGCAGGCTAATAGGAATTCCTTTGTAGTAATCTACTTCGGTTGAAAGGCATAGAAGGTCGAAAAGTTTTATGTGCAAACACACAGTTTTTGTAAAACAAATTTTGCTATTTTGTTGTCACCTTTTTTGACACCTGAGGCCTGCTTCTAGGAATTAAACTGTTGAACCTTTAGAAGAGTTTTAAGTTTTTTTCCATATAGCAACATGCAATTTTGTAAACCCCTGAGATCTCAAATTTGTTAACCTTAAAAGTAGTTTCAAGTCTTAAGAGCCTTTTGACATTTAAACAAAAGAGATGAACAAAATCCAAGGCCAATTCATACAGGGGACCTCATTGAATCAGCTGTTATGTTTTTTTTATTTTGTAGGATGTGTACAACTTTGACAATTTGAAAATTCAAAAACCAAGCTTTATTTTGAATGGCCGATTTTGACAATCTAAACCGAAGAACAAAACACATTGAAATATTGTTGTTGTCATTATGCTATCACCTGTATTAATTGGCCTTGACAAAATCAACAAATTATTGCTTTCGTTGTTAAGTTGACAACAATTTTAAGTGAAAATGCCAGCATTTCAAAATTGTTAAAAAAAAACATGAAATACTTCATTTCGCTATATTGAATACGACTGTCTGCATGTCTGTCCTGTTCGTGTATAATGTTGCTGTTGTTGTTGTTAGAACTACTTTCTATTTGTATTATTTTTTAGCGCCATTACAGAGGCCGCATTGCTGGCAATCTGATTGTTGATGACAGTGCTTTTGTCGTTCTACTGATTATTGTTGTTGTTGTTGTCGTTGCTGATGATTTGTCAATTGCTTACAGTGCACTGCGTTGCATTGTTTGCATGCCATGCGCCAGTTTTTTTCGCCACCCTGCCTGCACCATTTTCCCCGCTGCCTCACGTTGCTCTTCTTTTGCAACTTTCACATTTTCATTGGTGGCATTGTGTTGGTGTTTTTGTTTGCTAGTGTTGCTGAGTCTGCTGTTGCAATTGCAGCTCGCACTATGCGATGCGTGCGTTCATTGTTGTTGTTGTTGTCAGTGTTGGTTGGTGTTATTGTTGTTGTTGGCCGATCAATTGCCGGTTGGCATGACATTTTGATGTACTCGTATCAGAAATTGCTGACGCTTGCACAGGCACAACGCTGCCTCCCTCTCGTCTTCGCCCCCTCTCCGACAATTCACCCACTCACTCGCTCAGTCATTCGCATTCGTTCACTGTGTTAGTATGTCAATTTGATTGCTGCCGCTATGCCTTACGTATGTGTCTGTGTTCATGTGTGTGTTTATTTGCTTTTTAGTTTTGTTTGCCTGTCTGTCTGTTTGTGTGTAAGCACGCCGACCCGCGTGCTTACACACGCCGCTGCCTCGACTCATCTTACACGTTTTGCTGTTATTTGTTTGTGTTCATTTGATTTCTATCAAATTGAGATGTGCATGTGTGAGTGTATATCTGAATGTGCCTGTGTCATTGTCCCTATGTCTGTCTGACTGCGCGCTTGAAATTTCATGCATTGATGATAGCAAAATGGCAATTCAATTCAATTCCATTCAGTAGTGGCGCCACATGTGAGACATCATTTTTTATGTGAATTGCATGTGACGCTCAAAATATTGAAAATTCTAGAGAAAACCGTATTCGCCAATGTCTGCTGGCATCAGTAGTAGTTATGTCTGAAGTAAGTGCTTATATTATGTGTAGGTATGTTTATAAATTCAAAAAATCATTCTTCTTCACTTTATCCAGAAAAAGAATGAATTACCAAAGCAACTTATTTGTCGATCGTTTTTGGAATCCAGAGGCCTTTATGAGAAGCCTAGACTGGTTCAATGAGTGAGCGGGCTTGGTCGATTGCTTATGGTATCACAATAGAAATTAATGGCTATGTGGGCTCTGTCATGGAGTTGCCACTCCTACGTACCTACCTACTTCGAAAAGGTTCACGTGATCAGTTTATAAACTGGGTTTGGTGCTTGGTGGTCAGATGATCTTATAACCAAATGTCAATATTTATACCTATAACTATCCCTAAAATCTAAACCCTAAAACCTGAAACCTAAAACATATAACCTAAAACCGAAAATGAAAACCTAAAACATAAACCTAGACCTTAACTTAAAATCTTAAATCTTGAACCTTAAACCTAAACCTTAACTTAAAATCTAAAACCTTAAACCTTAAACCTTATACCTATACCTATACCTATACCTATACCTATACCTGACATATGACAGTTTTCTTGCTAGAAATATTTTCCCACCTTCGTGCATCACATAAGTTCAGTGTCCATTTCGAAAATAATAATACTTGACAGTGTCACTAGTAATCAAATTAATAATGCTTAGGTAGTCGATTCAAGGGCGTGTTCACTTACCTTTGAGCAAGCGTCGAGCGCAGCTACACCAGCTTCAACACCTATCCGCTTAATAATAGAAATCCAGCAACAAATAAACGGATTACTGGCTGTCGCACTTCACTTCAACACTATGCCACGCCTTCGGCTGCTAGAATCCACGCAACTGTGGCAAGTATGCTTTCATTAGTGCAAAAATCAACGCAAACCGAAAATGCGTTTTCTTGTTTTTGTTTTGCATGGAAAATATTCGATTTCGTGATTTCAGCTGGCAGCGCTAATTAATCAGTGCGAATATGTTATTTCCCCCCTCTCTCGCTCGCTTCGAAGAACAACACCGAAAACTTGTTCTAATGGCGCTCAACCATGACTGACTCGTGTGTGTGTGTGTATGTGCGCGCGCGGTTCATTATGCTTTACGCCATCGCACTTCCGCTTGCAACATGGCAAATTCAATGTGCTTATCCTTTGGCCGAATCTTAATCAGCCGGCAATTATAGTAATACTAACAATTTGTTGTTGGCGTGCGCGCGATTTAACATAAACCTTCATCGCCTCGAGCAGCTGCCGTGCTGGGTGCTATGTATTGTTGTCGCTATTATTATTATTATTGTTGTTGTTGTTTGTGTTTGTGTTGATTTTTTTGTTTCCTCTGCGAGCTGCGCAGTGTGTTGTTGATGTTTTTGTGGCTATTGTTGTTGTTGTTGTTGTTGTTATAGAGCTTGGTGCACGTTATTTCGAATCGAATTCACACGCTCGGTCGATTTGATGGGCGGCCATGCTGTGCTACCGCAGTCGCACCGTACCGCACCGCACCGCACCGCACCGCTCTGTTCTGCTCTACCAATGCTTTTATGTTTTACGACTCAATTTTTTTATTGAATGCGGCATGTAATAAAAGACGCAACCCAAATGGAACGAACACGTAGCCGGCTAGTAGAACTTAAACGAAAGCGGAAATATCGAAATTGTAGCGATTTCTGACACGCGATTACCAACGCGACACGAATTTCACACGTACACACACAAACGCACACACGTACACATGCAGATAATGCCGACGGCATTCATTTCACTGCGGCGCTAACTTTCGTTTATGAATGATTTGTGACTTGATTTATTTTTAAATGATTTTTTTCAATATATTTTCGCAATATTTTTTTAATATTTTTTGGAGTTTTTTCTAGATTTGTTCTACTCTTGTTGGGAATTTTTAAGCCTTTTATGGCTATTTAGGTTTTGCAACAAATCAATAGAATTCAGCACACACACACACACTTGGACAGGGTTTTTATATTGAATTTCTACAATGTCAGCATTGGTTGGCGCACGTGGCGTATGAGTAACATTCAATTTCAGCTGCTATGCGACATCAATCATGCGAAAGGTTTGCGAATCTTTGTGGCCTTTAGCTTGTTGTAGCTTTTGTTGGTTGGACGCAAAGGCAATTGATTGTTAGTTGTTGTTGTTATTGTTGGCCGGCTAATACTGGGCAGTAGATTTGTTTATGTTAGTTTGGTTATTCGTTATGATGAGTGAAAGCAGCAAAATATTTTTGCCAAACTTGACCAATGCGTGATTAGAAGTTGAATTCTTTGCTTCTTGTTTGTGTTTGGTTGAATATTTTATGCGCTCTTAGAAGCAATTTTGTGCACTCAAAGAGCAGCGTTTGCAAGCAAGCAAGATTTGTATTTGGCAGCTGCGAAATATGTTAACACAATTTTCTTGTAAATTGCTACATTTACATCTACTTGTATGGTTTTAGTAGAACTATTGTGATAAATTTTTGTTGGTATAAATTTGTATATATTTTGGAGAATTTTTAATTGGCAAAATGAATATTTGTATTCAATGATAGGAGCGCATCAATAAAAATATTTTTAATATAATATTTTAAAATTGTTTTCCAATTTGCTGCATTGACTTTTTCGAATATGTTTGTTTATTTAGTGAGCGAGTTTTCATATTTATAGATTTTTAATATTTTTAAATAATTTTTATTTGTTTTTAAATATTTTTTAAATTTGCATTTGCATTAACATTTACTTTTATTAATATTTCGAATATTGTTTTAAAAAAGTGTAGCTGGCAAATATACAAAATTTACTTTCTCTGTATGCGCAAATTTTTTATTTTGAAATTTTATTATTTTTTAGCAATTTTTATTGGTCTTAAACTCATACTTTATGCTTCAGCAACACACCAACGATTCCACTTTGCCTTTTACTAGCACCTTTGAATTTTATTAATACGATTTTTCTTTACCTTTGCCTACTTTGAGGCGCAATGAATGCAATTACAAGACTTTTTGGTAATTTTTATTTACCCACAAATATTTTATTTATTTATTTTTTATTGGCTCAATTGAATTGGCTTCAAATTTTCAACAATATTTTTTTATTATATATTTTTTATTTTTATTATTTATCTCAACAAGCCATTTGCATTCACATTCGTATCAAAGCCGCACATAAATTTACTTTCTTTGTTGTCATACACTTTCAAGCGTGTACACAACAATAACACAAATGCACGCACAATATTTCACCCGCTTCACTTTGCCGCACGCATGTTACCGCTTTGACTACCGACATGGACTGGCATCAGCATTGCTGCGCTGCCAATTTTGCCGCACGACTATGTCCTCTTTGCTGTTCTGGCACTTTGTTGTTCGTATTTTGTTTTTGTGGTTTTTTTTGTAAACAAATTTCTCAATCGCTCGCTCTACCTTATCACACAGCGAACGCACACAAATGTTGTTGCACGTGAGGCAGTCGCAAGCTTTCGCCGTCGCTTGTCTCTTATACGAGCGAACGCGCATGTCCTACCGCTCTCGGTCCTCAGCTTCGCTCAGTCCTTTGCTTAGTGGGCGAATTTCTATCTAAATTGCGCAACTTGCACGCCTTGCACAATTCATATAAAATTGCGAACAGTTCAACGCTTTGGCTCAGTTGCTTTGCACACTTTGACACCTGAAACAATATCAAATTTTCGCCAGTTTTCTAAGTTTCGACAATTGTCCACATTTTCGTAATTTGGCGCGTGATTTTTGTAGTTTTTTTCTTTCCATACTTTGTGTCATCGTTTTCGCCGTCACATTGTCATTAATCATAAAGTTGTTGCTGCTTCGTTGTAGTAGTAGCAGTTGTTATTGTTGTTTTTGTTTTTGTTGCGCCTATTTCACTTAACAATTTCATGTTTCTTGGGTTTTATGAGCCGCTTGTTCTGCTTTCAGCTGCTTTGATTTTGTGCCTTTTAGTTTTGTAGTATGTTTTCAGTTTTGTATGTTTTGTTTTTACTTTATGACTATTAACCTGCATACTGCACACGTTTCCGTGTTTAAGCTAACAAAGTTCTTTTTGGTTTTCTTGTAATCTGGATTCGACTTATTGCCAGTGAACCCAGAGAGTGTTGGTTTGACTTTCCGCTCATTTTTCTTCGGTATGAGCAGCTCATATCGAGCGAAATATCTTTCGTAATCATTTTGCAGTCATTAATTAAATATTAATTAATGGTTTTGGCTGTCTTTTTTTAATTGTTTTTCAAGCTTTAATGCTGTTGACTTATTGATTCAAGTTTCATTAATTCTTAGGAATCATTTGTCGTTTTAAATTTGCAGTCTAACAGAGTTTAAAGGCTGTAAAAGCAAATCTTTTTAAAGTTCACTTTATTTTTCATGCCCTTTTTTCTCAATGCGAATGTAGTGTACCCATTTTTTACCCAAATGCACTTTTTGTTAACACGTTGACTGCCACGGCAATTTTCAGAATTCCGATCTAAAAAGCCAATGTCATTTAATCATATTATATTATTAAAAAATCTAATTATAGTAAGGGAGAGGGCTGGGTTGTGAACAGGGGGTTTTGTTTTTTGGCTCTAACTTTTCACAGAATAAAGATATCGAAAAATGGAAGATACCGTTGGAAAGGTGAATATATAACGCAACTTTTTTATGAAGACAGATTACCGTTTTGATTGAAATTTAACTCTCTACGTCCAATTTTCTAAGGACGTGATTTTTTGCTTTTCCAAAAAAGTGGCTGGGTTGTGAACCGTCTGGAAAATCCCTATTAAAGTCGGAAAATACGAAGAAAACACCCATAATTTTTAAGTAAGTTCTGGATTTATTTAATCAGGAGGCCTCAAGAGGAGAAAAAAAGTTATAATGACGCCAATTACGCCAAAAAATCGCATTGAATGAAAGTGCTCAATTTTTTGAATTTTCATCCTAATCGGTGTCGCAATGTTTGCTTGTAAAATACGAATGCGTTCTCGCATTGGCCCACTTCAAGTGAACTCAAGGAAATCGAGTGAAATTACATAAAATTACTTTATTTTAATATATCCGTCCATATTTGACAGTGTTAGAACAAATGTAGTACGAAAAACAGGTGGTTCATAACACAGCCACCTCAGTGGTTCACAGCCCAACCACGATGCCATTTTGGAAAGTTTAAAATAAACGACACTTCCAATCATAATTCGACATAAACAAATATTGCATCGTAAAATAGAATCAAAACACTAAATAAACATGTATTACACAGACCTTTTTGCAATAAGCTCGGTCACTAAGATAGCACTTTAAAAAAAAGCCAACAAGTTTTCGCAGTCGATTTTCAAACACGATGTCCTTCAAACTCGATTGCTAACACAAGCAATACGTGTTTGTACTTCGGTGTAACCACAAAAGCAGAGTCATATTATAAGACAAACTTGACAGTTGAAAGATTGGCGATATGTCAATTAGGGAAAGAAAAAACGGTAATGGTTCACAACCCAGCCTGGTTTACAACCCAGCCCTCTCCCTTACATAGTTATCATCAAAAAGAATAAAAAATGTGTATTTAAAAAAAGGCCCTACGAATTATTTCGTAGTTGCTTTCTTGATTTTGAATAAATTTTTTATAATTATATTTTCTGTTCATTTATTAATAAATTTTCTGTTCATGTAAGCTAGCATTGAATTTTTGTTCTCTTCCCAGAAGCCATTATCCATAATAGCACTGATATACTCGAGTTTAATTGTAGCTGCACGAATATGACAAGTAAACACACTACGTGATAACTCGTAGTCGGCGTCCTAGCAAAGAACGCAATCTACGAGATAGCTCGTAGTTGGCAGTCAACGTGTTAAAGAGAGCTTCCACTTTCGAGCTCTTCTTCCTCTTCAATTCCTTAGCTATACGAAACGGAGCTTGTAATAACTTCGGTAGGATTAGTCAATCCTTAAGATTGGATTGGATTCCAAAAAAAAAGGGTAGTCATTGTATAATTCCTCCTCGTACTAATACCTACTTCTACCTGATACATGGTTCCAGCTTTTCCAATTTTTCCAGTTCCTACCTGGTGCATGGTCCTGCACTCTTCCAACTTTTCCAATTTTTCCTGCCCTCTTAATATGCCCTAACCCAGCAACATACCCCAGTTCAAAAAATCTGACACTCAGATAATCCTTTCCCACACACTACCAACCAATAAGACACGCAATCATACGATGTGCGATGGGGGATGCAGGCTAAGCGAAAGCAGCGCACCAAACCGATCTTAGCGAAGTTCCCAATCTCTCAAGCTCCCTTACACAACAGACGACGCTATGAGCGGCAGCTCACAACATCGGAGGCGCCGTTCCTAAGCGGCGGTAGATGGCAGTGCCATCACTTAGGACTTCCTGTGGCAAACTAATCACCTACCGTGGCAGAGAAACACAACCAATTAACGTAAATGGCGTGAAGAGTGTATCGGGGGAAAAAAATTGTTTAATTACTAGACATTATATCCTTGTTAGACGAACAAGAAGATTAGTCTTAAGACACCTATTCATTGACTTCTGCAACAGAGACAGAGAGACAAAGTCTGGAATGTTCAATGGACACTGACACTTGGACGTTGCTGTCCATTGCATGTCGGCTATTGCTTTCTGTCTTGATTGCTTTGATCAGCGACTATCTGGGGTATATCAGTATACATAGTAGTATATATAGATCAGCAACTATCTGAGGTATAGTATCTGGCTCTTTTCCTGAAGTAGCTGCTTAAAACAGTAAGCCTTTATCATCAAGTTTCTCAAAAAATCGGAATTTCTGTTAACCGTAGATCGAGCTTCAAAAAAATTAAGGAATCCTATCCTATGTATACAAAGGAGAGAATTATAAACTTTTCAATTTTCTCAAGACCTCTTTCTTAGAAAAGGGTGAAAGATGGTATTAAAAAAGCATAATCCCAACACAAACAAAGTCACAAATAATGGTTAAATTAATTATACCCTGAAAAAAGTTATAATAAAACAAAAACCAAGTGTATCGTTTTTGATACAAAGCTCGATATACGGTTAAGCGATATGTTGCTTTTGTAAAGCATAGGAAGTCCAAGAAGCTTAATAAACTCATCTTCTATTAAATTAATGTTTCCAAAACCCAAAATCTTTCTTAAGGCACCAATTTAGTGAATCATCATCATAATCATCATTCTCCAAATACATGTCACAGCTGGCCGAGATACTTTCGCCAATTCGCTTAAAGTGCTCATTAAACGAGATGAGAAACGTGCTGAAGAGAGTCTTGGGACTATAATGCAACTACCCTGCACTATGTATGTCCTGTTTGAAACAACAAAAGGACAAATTGGCTGTTGACACCCATCTTGTTTCGATAAGTTCAGTTCCCGGACAAAGAAAGTATTGGATCTTGAACTGGGACTTGAACCATGGATCCCTTGTCACAAAAATTGTGTTAAAAATAGAATATCCTGTATCGGAGCTCTGAAACATATCACATCGATTTTGAATTTTCTTCTGGAGGCAGGTATATAGGTAGATGATTTTTAGTCGGAAGAAATCCGGCATACCGAGGAACTGGTGTTCTGGTATCTTTCGAATATTTTCCACCTTCGTCAGACAATAAAACAAAAAAGGTAAGAGGACAGAAGAACGGATCCTTGGTATCACAATGAGTCTTATTGGTTTAACTGGTGCTCTTGTTTTACAGTTTATATCTAACTACCTACACGCCTTCAGAAGTGAATTAAAAACCATGTAGTGCTTTTCCGTGTCTTGAGTCCAGACGAAAAATTTCATAATTTCATTGCATTAAGCAGTTTTTTAAACTTAAACAATACAAACAATTTAAATGCAAATTAATTCACTAAAATATTCCACTTTTTGGTTTTTTTAATTTTTTTAATTTAATTGTATTTAATTACTCTTTCTCTTTCAACTTGTATTTTTTCTTAATCCCTTTCTTTTGTTGATTTTAAATTAATTCAAATTATGCTGCAGCTATTTTCAGTTATTTTTTGTTAACAAATCACTTATTCCATTTCAACACATAATGGGAAAAATATTTAAAGAATTTTCATAATACACTCAGCATTCAATTTCTTTGCAATTTACTTACTTAGAAGGCCAACAAATTCGCCTCGCATCGTGATTTATTGCCTCCATTTTAATTAAAAAATCATGCTCGCAAAAATTTTCACCCAATCACTTTATGCCTTAACAAAGGAAAATGACAAAAAACAAGCGAACAATAGTCGAGTGAAAAGTGTGAAAATGTTGGCACACATACACACACACACACACGCATACAGTGTGAAGTCGTCGTTCGACGCGTGCGAACAATGCAGTGTTGCCCGCCTTAAAGTATGCATTATGCGTTTCGCCTTTGCCGTTGTACACAACGACAAAGCACAACTAACTTATGGGCATACACACACACACAGAGATAAAGACATCCACCCACACACCGACACATGTGCGCCGAGAACCACTCAGACACTCGAAAAAAAGCACGAAATAAAAGGCAGGAAGCAGTTGTGCTTAGCGACGAGCACACTTCAAAGCTTAACAAAATATGAGCACAATATAGTTTATTTTTACTTGCTTTCTACATACATACATACACTACACACTGCACTACACACTGCACTACACACTGCACTACACACTGCACTACACACGACACGACACAGTGCCACACAGTTTTGTCTACGCTCGCCACAACAAAATTACTTGCCGCTTGCATCTTATTTCACGTTTTTCCCCACTTTTATGATCTCCACTGTCGACTCGTTGGCAATTCTTTTGTTTTGTTTTTGCTTTTGTTATTGTTAATTTTGTTGTTGTTATTATTGTTCAAAACCATTCGAAAAGTCTAACTAAAATTACAAAAGCAACAACAACAACAAAATGAACTTAAAAACGACGCGAACATCTGTCTGCTGCTCACTCGCCCAGACAATGCAGACAGCGCGGCGAACTGTGTAGCTAACATTGCAGTCAGCAATAACGAACGTCTCCCCCTTTTGTTGCTGCTTATTTGCTGTCGTTGCTGTTGTTTCTGCTGCTGTTGCTGCTGCTGTGCGCTTCGCTGTGCCCTTCGCCGTTTGCGAGCATCGGTTTTATTTGCTTGCTGCCGATGCTCGACAATAAGAATAACAACTGTCAGAGTGGCGAAAAAAAGTAATTTCCGGCACTTCATTAAAACCGGCGACGATACTTGTTATTATCCGGCGGGATAAAAGGAGGGAGGCAGGGTTGAAAAAAATCGGTTAAAACAAAAACTATGACTATGATATGAAAAAATATTTGCAATGATTATGAAAGAGCAGCGCACTTTTGCTTGCTTAACCCATTATTGACGTATGGGAAATTCTAAGTCTTTAAATAGAGTTTGATCAGAGGTTTGTAACTTGAAATTCATTTGAGATATTGCAGTGAAGGTGTTTGTCGAACCATAAGTAAATATGAGAAAATTTAGGTTGTTTACAAATTAAGATGAAATTTCAAGGATAAAGTTCCAAGATGGAGCTCGACGTGTTAGCTTTGAGATGTGTCCAAAAAATAATCAATTTTTACATAAATGAAGATTTGTGGAAACTTTCAAATCTTAACATTGGGAGGACTTTCGATTTATCTGATATATTTGGTATTCATAAAAGAGAACAGATTATTGAAAGTCTTAATCCCAAAGTTTCAGAAAACAATGATGGGTATAAAAATACCTTGAAAAAAAATCCAAAAATTTCAAGACACACGAAAAAATCTATAAACTCGCGAAACTAGGGGACAAATATAATAAAACTGCGTTTTTAGTTCTTCTCTCTGACATCAGGACTCTTTTTCAAAGGACTTCGAAATATCAGAGACATGTTTATTTCAAACAATTATTTTAAAAATTGAGCGCATTTTAGAATAACAATATGGATTTCAAATGATAGAGAAAAATCCTAAGAATCTTAGAAAATTTAATGTTTTGGTGCAAAAGGACGAAGAGGTATTGAAAATGTCCTTTTAAAACTTTATCCTTGAATATCCTTGGAAATTTTATAATAATTTAATTTTGTTGAAAAAAATAATTTGATTTGAAAAAAATATATCTTAAGGATTAATATGTACACTACTAGATGCTTAAATTTTGTCCTTCTAACTTTATTAGTTTAAGATATAAAAAATTAAATAATATATATTTTAATTATTTTGTTTTTTTTATTTATTATTTTATTTATTGATTTTATTTATTTATTTATTTTATTTTGTTTATTTATTTATTATTTTATTTATTTTTTAAATATTTCACATGGGCATCAAATGAAAGAAGACAATTGTGGCCTTGAGACTTTGTTTATTTTTTTGAATTTTCAAGGTCAAAATTCGTCGGATAAGAAAATGAAAAACCGAGTACTCCAGATTGCTCTGAATCAAAAGTACTGTCGCACACTTAAAAGATAAACTAAATGCATAACTGACAAACATTCAAAAAAGTTGAGGTTAGATTAGGTTAGAATGAAGACAGAAGCTCACATTTGCCACAGAAAGTCCGCTCTGTTACCATAGCAGGAAGTGGCCAACCCCTCACCTAGTTACCCTCTAGGTAAGCAATCGACAGATACCGTTGATAATGATGGTTGACAGCACAGTCAAGTTTTGTAAAAACCAGTCCTTAAACTGAAAGACCTAATCGCTGGTTAGGTCTGCCAACGGTCCAATAACTGCCACTTTGGAGACAATAAAGTCACGCCTCAGATGAAGAAGACTTCCTCTTCTTCAAAGAGAAATAATAAATGGATTCCTGACCATCAGAAGACTACAAAGTTCCTAGACTCTTCCTTTTAAAACAGCTTAACTGGACTTTCAACTCTCTATATCAGATCCTTGTGGCTTCCAGTGTATACGCTCCATTCAAATGTGATATCATAACATTTGTACATATGCGAACAGAAGTCTGACATTCAAAACTAACCAGCCTTAACTTTAATTCTCTCTTTTTTTTCTCCCTTTAGTTTGGAATCAAAGGACCTTGGCAAAGCGAATGGTGTTGATTAGGTTAATCAATTGAAATGCTGCCAGCTTGCAGCCTAAACTGAGCTAATAAATTTCTAATAAATTATTCAATGGGCAGTCATTAGTGGGTTAAATTGCGAAGAGACGTGCGAAAAGATGCACGAAGAAGCAACTAACAGCGACAGAGGTGTGGCTGTAGTTCAGGCATTGATTAGATGTTGAGTGCATATCGCTCCTTCGCTGCAAGATCGTCGTAACTCAAAAAAATTTTTTTCAGCTTATAGCAGCCCTGTGTGTATCTGCATATGACCTTTTATCTGTCAAAACCTTTTTGTAAAATATTCAATACTTTGCTCACAAGACGACATGAACAATTTTTTGATACCTTGAACTGCCTGCAATGGTAAATTTTAAAATTGAATTTTCTCGGAATGATGTAGTTTTGAGTTATGACGTTCTTGCAGCGAAGGAGCGATATGTTTGTGTTGTGAAACTTAGCATACTTGAAGGCGAGTAAGCTACGAAACTATGCTGATGTAGGAAATGAACAATGCTATTGTTGAATATTAGTGTGATCTCTGTGCATTTATGTGACTTAGTTACCTTTTTGAGATTAAAACTGAACAATGTGCATTGATGTCACTCGATTGTAGTTGATTGCATTCAGAATTTGTACTGAATTTGATGAAGTTCGAGGTTTTTTTTTGCCAATGAAGATTTATGTTACTACAGTTTGCTGCAATTTTTTGTTCTACAGATCTGACTATACACTATTGTTCTGTTACATGCAAAGATACAAAAAGATGCATCAGTTTTTTCGAAAAAAATTTTTAATTTTTTTTTTTTTGTTTTGTTTTTTTTTATTTTTGTAAAAACTATTTTTTTTAATTTTCTTAGAAATCTAAATTACAAATCGTACAAGTCAATGATGAATTCTTTGAACAAAGAATACTCTCCACTGTCTCTGTTTCAGAGCCAAAGCTGGCGTCCTCAACTTGGTCCTTGCTCGGCAGACATGGTCTCTCTTTTTTACCGAAGCTTCATCGTTCATACAGGAGACATGGTCGCTTGGTTGTAGTGGCTACCTCTGTATGAGACACACTTAGGCCTATTGGCCCGTTGTGATACCTCAAATTCCACTCGTTTGGAATGTGTATGCAATACTGTTTTTTTCAACATGTGACAACAGGAGACATAGTCCAGCCAATATTTTAAGTTATGAATCCCTCACTCCTAATGACTCAGCTTGGTAAAGTGTTATTTTTTAATAAATTAGCAAATTCTCCAAAAACTTTCTTAAGCTTTGAGCCACATAATCCGCACACCTGTTTATAAGTTTTGCTCTTTAACTTCCTCACTTCTACATACTCATACTTTCAATCACGTAAACGCTGACTACGTCTTTTTGCGTTTTTACGTATTTTTTTACTTAAAAAAATAAAATTATAATAATAATAATAATAATATTTCTTAAATCCCTTTATCTTTAAATCCACCTGATTTTGATTACACTGTGCAACTTCATAAAAAAAAACACTGCATACAGTGCAATTTGTTCGTTGAAAGCAAAAATTGTTGAGGCTACGATGCGCTCCATGTATAGTCTGCGTTTTTGCGTGTGTATGTGTGTGTGTGTGAGTGTCTGTGCATTTACTTTTAATATCTTGCACTATGGCAGCAATGCTGCAACGTGGCGCGCCTTAAATTCCCTCTCACACACACAAACACTAATAAAAATGCCGCGTCGCATGCTATGCGCTTTTGTAGCGAATTTTGATGAAGCGCAATGACAACAATTTTAATGACTACGCTGCAAGGAGTTGCAAAAGCATCGCATCTGTATGCAGCCATGTTGCTTATGGAAAAACATCAACGTACACGGCAGTGTTTTATGAAAATGTTCTCATTTCTTAGGAATTGCATGAGAAGGTAAATTTATGAAGGCGTTTAAGGAAATAACAAAACTATATAAAAAATATAAAAACTTGTAACTATTCATAAATTTGTGATATAACCTGGAAGATCTTAAGAAGTAGATAACCATTTCTACTTCACATCAAAAAAAACATGGCCAAAGTAAGATCCTTACAATTAATCATAAAATAGCCTTCAACTATCATTGTTTAGGACCTTGTGGGAGTAGAACATGAAAGCAAAATTGGACCCACTTTTTGTGTACATGCTCGAGTTCACCAAAAAGCAAACTACGCTCGCTCGGCACTCACTTCCCGGAAGACCTCATCTTAATTTTAACTATGGAGATGAGGAAGCTTTTGCAGTTCTTTGGTATCTCAAAGTGGTTTTAAAATACCAGCCAATGTCAACAAAAATGAGAATGTGCCAGGAAAATGAGACTTTATGTGCTACTTCGTCACCTCAGAAAACGAATGTCGTATGTTGCATTGAGTCTAGTAAGACATACGACTTTTGTTTTCTGAGCGACTTGAGCTATCTAGAAGTGGAAGCAGCCACTCAACCAACTAGATTTCTACTTCACGGCAGACAGTCATGATTATCTGAAGTTCTGAGAAATTTGACTTAAGATAGAAGAAATTCGTTTCTTTTCCTGTAATTTTTTAATTTCATAGTAAAATCTGCTTCAGAACATTTAGCGATTTGATTGGAGTTGGTATTTTAGCAGAAACATTTGACAGATGAAACAAATTGATGAAAAACCTTGTGTTTTAGTTTACAATTACTGGAAGATCTCGGAAACCTCGACATTAGAATGTGGTTCTAAAATTTGATAAAGATTTCTCTGAGTATTCGATCATGTTTTCCTTTTCCTCTTTATTCACTCCGCTTGGAGCAGAAAACCTCAACAAGGTAAATGCTTTGTGTGGAATCAATTTAAAATCAAGGTGAATCAATTTAAAATCTGCCAAAAAGGGTCTATCGCCAGCAGTCTGCAGTGAGAGGCCTGACATCTATGATCGCTTAGAAATACTGTTTCATATGGTGAGACTTTCTTTGACTCAGTTATTTACCCTGAGAGCAACTTAACCTAGTTGTCAAATTACGAAAATTTTACTATTATCCCCAAAATAATTTCCAATAATTTGCAGCGAGATCAGGGATAGTTTGTGTTCTAATTGAAGTCTACGAATTGGGTGCGTTTGTTCAAAACCCTGTTTCTGTTGAATAAAATCAAGAAGTGATACTCGTAGTTTTGTATGTTTTCATTAGTAAGGGAGAGGGCTGGGGTATGAACCGGGTTTTGTTTTTTGGCTCTAACTTTTCACAGAATAAAGATATCGAAAAATTTAAGATACCGTTGGAAAGGTAAATATAAAGCGCAAATTTGTTATGAAGACAGATTACCGTTTGGATTAACATTTAACTCTCTACGTCCAATTTTCTAAGAACGTGATTTTTCGCTTTTTCAAAAAAGTGGCTGGGTTGTGAACCATGTGGAAAATCCCTATTAAAGTCGGAAAATACGAAGAAAACACCCATAATTTTAAAATAAGTAGAGAACTTATTTAATCAGGAAGGCTCAAGAGGTTAAAAAAGGTTATAATGACGCCACTTAGGCCAAAATATCGCAATAAATGAAAGTGCTCAATTTTTTTCATTTTCATCCTAATCGGTGTCGCAATGCTTGCATGTGAAATACGAACGCGTTCTCGCATTGGCCCAGATCAAGTGAACTCACCGAAATCGAGTTAAATTACATAAAATTACTTTATTTTAATATATCCGTCCATATTTGACAGTGGTAGAACAGATGTAGTACGAAAAACAGGTGGTTCATAACCCAGCCACCTCAGTGGTTCACAGCCCAATCAGGATGCCATTTTGGAAACTTTAAAATAAACGACACTTCCAATCATAGTTCGACATAAACAAATATTGCATCGTAAAATAGAATCAAAACACTAAATAAACATTTATTACACTGACCTTTTCGCAATAAGCTCAGTCACTTGGATAGCACTTTAAAAAAAAGCAAAAAAGTTTTCGCAGTCGATTTTCAAACACGTGCCTGTAGCTGTCACAAGCAATACGTATTTACACTTCGGTGTAAGCACAAAAGCAGAGTCATATCAAAAGACAAACTTGACAGTTGAAACATTGGCGATATGTCAATAAGGGAAAGAAAAAACAGTAGTGGTTCACAACCCAGCCTGGTTCACAACCCAGCCCTCTCCCTTACTATTTATTAAAAATATTTTCATATGCATGTGTGTGTGAATAATTTAAAAAAGTCCCATATGTCTTGTGCTGTAAGGATCCCAGACCGTAAATTGATTACAACTTAATGAGAGATGAAATGAGTTGAGTTAAAGGAGAAAACGAGGAAATCACTCTCTCTCTCGACAAAGAGCAAAAGTGCAACTTTAAACGGCACATCAGACAACAGATTATGTGCGACTGCAGGCACATTGTGACAGGCGGATTACTGGCAGACGACGAAAAGCGGGCGAACAGACAACTCGACAGACACATATGCGCATAAGTATTTAAGTAAATACGTGTGTGCGTGACTCATGCGGCCGAGTGCCGAAAGTGTGCGAGGAGTGAGCACGGCATAAGTGAACGAAATGATGATTTACAGAATAGCTTACGATGAACACGCACACACACATACGCACACAAGTAGTTGGCGGCCATGAGCAGCTGGCAGTGGCTCGCATAGGCGCAAACGCACACACACACACAGAAATGAGTGCACGCCAAAGTTTATACAAGTGTATAAAAGCTGATATGAAATTTTCGCTTTTAATCCCCTTTACAAGCGCCAAGCAGTATGCAATACTTTTTAAATGATTTCATGAAATTTTGCAAACTTTCTAGCCGCACCAGCACAATAAACACACAGCTTTATGTATGTGTGTGAGTGTAGGTAGATATGACTGGGTGTCGACTGTGCACTGCGACAACGGCTGAGAATGTTCCACGTTCCCTGGTTTTGGCTAAGTTCACAAACACACAAGTTCAGAGGCGTTGCTGGCAACGTTTTGAAGCAAAGATGAAAAATTGTAACGCAGCAATGTGGCCAACATGACTTGCTGCCTGCCATATAAATATGTATGTATCTATGTATGTATATGTAAGTGTGTTTATGTGTGCATGTGTGAGTGGTTGCTTTCATTGGCAATGTGCGAAATGGTAGGTTTTGGCAGTGAAGCCAAATGAGTAGTGGGCGACCCTAGGAAGACAATAACGCAGTGGGTGAGGGCAGTTCGGGTTGGCGCGCGGCCAGTGTTGCATTGGTTCATTAGCAAAATACTTCATTGCACACATCGTGTGGCAAATAAAGTGCGGCAAAAGTGCGGTAATAAAGTAAAATAAGCGAACAATAATAAAGCCAATGACAATGCCAAGGCAACGGCATTTATGAAAAGGAAAATGTAAGAGAAGAGTCGCACATGGGGTCATGCCAGCATTGCTGTCTCATATAGTACAATGAAATTTAATTTTTGATTATTTGGCTCCTTGTGATTTTCATGCAGCATACCAGCTGGTTGATGGAGCGAAGGACAGGCAGAGATAATTCAATTTTTTTGCTGTTGATTTTCATAAATATACGAAAAAATGTTTTTCTGAGGAAGCTTTAGGTTCAAAGAGAACAGTAATACCAATGAAAATGATGATATTAGTATTTATTTTTTAGGTATATCCAGGCAACCTATGCAAGGATAATATGAACGCGTACTCTGAATTTCTGAATACTCTATACACTTAAATATTTAAATATAAATAATATAAAAAATTACATAAAAATAAAAAAAAAAAATTAATTAAATATTTAAATGTTAATATTTAAATATAAAAATCAAAACATAAAACTTATTTTTCGATTCTAACTTTGCTCTCGCCGCATAACTATTACACTGCACAACAAAATCAAATTTTTTTCAAAATTACAAGATTTTGACAACGGATTCTCGTAGAGGGGACGAAAAAAAAATTGAAAGTTTACGTCTGAATTTTTTTTTAAGGGGGTTCAAAGTTTTCCCCTTTTTGCTCATTCTTATTTTGAATCGACATACGAAAACCATGTAACCTCACATTTTAGGTATATGATGTGTTTAGAAATTTGATGTAAAATACTACGAAAAACATTTTTTTAGAACATTTTAACCCTGGAGCTCCTATTTGTATGGGTCAATTTGACCCTTTTTTTCTAAAATGCCAAGAATGTCCTGTAAAACAGGACTTTTTAAGAATAAAATGTACCACGAAAATATTCGCCATTAAATTCTACTATAGGTCTCTGAATATATCAAAGCTCAGAAATTAACTTGAACGCCAGAATTAAGCCAAAACTGAAAATGTTAAGTATTTGTTTCGTACTTAATCAAAATTGGTACTAAAATCTCCTACAAAAACTTCCAAAACGCCGATACACGTATATTTTTTTTTGGTCCCCTCTACCGGATACCGTTGTTAGAGTCTTTTTATTTTTTATGTTGTACAGTGTTATTTGTTGTTGATTGTTTTATTATTTGTTGAGTTTTATTTTTTGGGGGGAAAAAAAAATTCTGAAATGTGTTTTATTTTTCACTTGCAAAATGAGAATTTAAAATTTAAAGTATTCATATTCACACTGCTTCAACTTTAACATATTTTTAGTGTCGTAAATTGTATTTCTATGACAAAAAACTACACAATTTCTAGGCCAAAGCGCTCATAGTAAACGTCACGTTTGTATTACATTCAGCTTATGTCGGCTTATTTAGCGCCAATGTGTTTACTTGTCGCCAATGAGGTATTAAGTTCAACTACATTAACCCGCTAACTGCTGCACTCGCACACACACATACTCAAATACACACGCGCATACATTTCGTTGCTTGTGTGTGTGCTTGTATGTGTTGTACATGAATGTATTTCCTTCACGCTTGCCGGAAGTGCGCACAAATTGAATTATTATAAGTTGTTTGTTCAGCTTCAACTTGCACAGTGGGGTGTGTGCGCAATCGTGTTCAGCTCGAGTAAGCAAGGTGCAAATAATTTAATTAAGGCGGCGCAAACGATTTTATCGCCTGTCATTTTGATTCGGCGCGAACACAACGCTCAGCACTTTTGTACCCCAACTCCTTTCTGCTTTTCGCGGATGATATGTCTTCGCCGTATGGCGGCTGTGTTTGTAAAAGATGTCAACGAATTTCACTACAGTAGTGGGTCAAAGTAGGAGAACAAAATTGTGAACTAAATTTCTTTTTAGTTTCATACAGCCAGTGCATTCATTACGCGTCTGATTGTCGTAGTTTGACTTTAAATTGAATTAAAACATTCCAACATTAAAACATTAAAAAAGTTGATCTACTGTCCGGAGACACAGTTGGACAATCGTTCTCTCTGACGCTATTTCATTGAGAGAAAAACACTCTCTCGGAACTAGGTCTCTGCTCTAACAGATTTACAAATTCATATCTACTTTAGGACTCGAGAAGTTTAAGCAGTTTCTAAATTTTTTCAGTTAAAACTTCACAACAGATTTACAAATTTATGTCCACTTTAGAAACCGAGAAGTTAAAGCAATTTTTAAACTATTTCAGTTAAAAATTTACAGCAGATTTACAGATTCATATCTGTTTCAGAACTCCAGAAGGTAAAGCAATTTTCAAATTATTTTAGTGAAACTTTTTCGGTAATGACTTCTTTATTGTACTCTCTTCTCTTTTGATTTTGAATAACCTAATATTTTTAAAGTTTGCAATCAATCAATCACTCAGATGCATACATTTTGTGAACGGCCACTGTACAATAAAATATATGTGGGCATATGTCAAAGTGGCTGTAGATGTATATGCATCTATAAAGTACAAGTACAACAGTATGCGAAGATGAATGTGTTGCTCAGCCATTAAGTGGTTGGATTGAAGTTGCTTATAATGATGGTGTCAGGTGTTTATTTATTATGGCAAATGCCATTAAGGCGTGAAAATTGGTACCGTGAAAATGCTAAAATGGGAGACAATTTCGAATTTTTGAGGTAGGTATTAACTTGTATGAAGTGTATGTAGTGAAAGCACATAACACTTATTTCTACTAAAATAACCCATGTATATAAAAAGCTTCTTTGAAGTGTGTTCTTCATTAAAATCTCCGAGCACTACGTAGGAAATGTACCAAAAACTATCTACTGTCATGAAGATGAAAATACGAAATTCATGTCTGCCAAAAATCTGAGCTTGATTATGTCGTTCTTGGAGGCGATGAAGCTGCAGCAAAATGAGTATTCAATGCGGATGTTAAAGAGTGAAAGCAAAAGAGTGAATCAGGACGTAAGCGACAAGTTAAAAGTTAAGTTTGAGTTTGATTGTGAGTTTGAGTTTTAGTTTGAGTCTAAGTTTGAGTCTGAGTTTGAGTTTGAGTTTGAATTTGAGTTTGAATTTGAGTTTTAGTTCGAGTTAGAATTTGAGTGTCATTTTGAATTTGAGTTTAAATTTTAATTTGAATACTAATTTGAGTTCGAGTTCGAGTTATAGTTTGAATTTGAGTTTGAACTTTAGTTTAAGTTTGAGTTTTGATTTTGACTTAGACTTAGACTTAGACTTAGACTTAGACTTAGACTTAGACTTAGACTTAGACTTAGACTTAGACTTAGACTTAGACTTAGACTTAGACTTAGACTTAGACTTAGACTTAGACTTAGACTTAGACTTAGACTTAGACTTAGACTTAGACTTAGACTTAGACTTAGACTTAGACTTAGACTTAGACTTAGACTTAGACTTAGACTTAGACTTAGACTTAGACTTAGACTTAGACTTAGACTTAGACTTAGACTTAGACTTAGACTTAGACTTAGACTTAGACTTAGACTTAGACTTAGACTTAGACTTAGACTTAGACTTAGACTTAGACTTAGACTTAGACTTAGACTTAGACTTAGACTTAGACTTAGACTTAGACTTAGACTTAGACTTAGACTTAGACTTAGACTTAGACTTAGACTTAGACTTAGACTTAGACTTAGACTTAGACTTAGACTTAGACTTAGACTTAGACTTAGACTTAGACTTAGACTTAGACTTAGACTTAGACTTAGACTTAGACTTAGACTTAGACTTAGACTTAGACTTAGACTTAGACTTAGACTTAGACTTAGACTTAGACTTAGACTTAGACTTAGACTTAGACTTAGACTTAGACTTAGACTTAGACTTAGACTTAGACTTAGACTTAGACTTAGACTTAGACTTAGACTTAGACTTAGACTTAGACTTAGACTTAGACTTAGACTTAGACTTAGACTTAGACTTAGACTTAGACTTAGACTTAGACTTAGACTTAGACTTAGACTTAGACTTAGACTTAGACTTAGACTTAGACTTAGACTTAGACTTAGACTTAGACTTAGACTTAAACTTAAACTTAAACTTAGACTTAGACTTAGACTTAGACTTAGACTTAGACTTAGACTTAGACTTAGACTTAGACTTAGACTTAGACTTAGACTTAGACTTAGACTTAGACTTAGACTTAGACTTAGACTTAGACTTAGACTTAGACTTAGACTTAGACTTAGACTTAGACTTAGACTTAGACTTAGACTTAGACTTAGACTTAGACTTAGACTTAGACTTAGACTTAGACTTAGACTTAGACTTAGACTTAGACTTAGACTTAGACCTAGACTTAGACTTAGACTTAGAGTTAGACTTAGACTTAGACTTAGACTTAGACTTAGACTTAGACTTAGACTTAGACTTAGACTTAGACTTAGACCTAGACTTAGACTTAGACTTAGACTTAAACTTAAACTTAGACTTAGACTTAGACTTAGACTTAGACTTAGACTTAGACTTAGACTTAGACTTAGACTTAGACTTAGACTTAGACTTAGACTTAGACTTAGACTTAGACTTAGACTTAGACTTAGACTTAGACTTAGACTTAGACTTAGACTTAGACTTAGACTTAGACTTAGACTTAGACTTAGACTTAGACTTAGACTTAGACTTAGACTTAGACTTAGACTTAGACTTAGACTTAGACTTAGACTTAGACTTAGACTTAGACTTAGACTTAGACTTAGACTTAGACTTAGACTTAGACTTAGACTTAGACTTAGACTTAGACTTAGACTTAGACTTAGACTTAGAGTTAGACTTAGACTTAGACTTAGACTTAGACTTAGACTTAGACTTAGACTTAGACTTAGACTTAGACTTAGACTTAGACTTAGACTTAGACTTAGACTTAGACTTAGACTTAGACTTAGACTTAGAGTTAGACTTAGACTTAGACTTAGACTTAGACTTAGACTTAGACTTAGACTTAGACTTAGACCTAGACTTAGACTTAGACTTAGACTTAGACTTAGACTTAGACTTAGACTTAGACTTAGACTTAGACTTAGACTTAGACTTAGACTTAGACTTAGACTTAGACTTAGACTTAGACTTAGACTTAGACTTAGACTTAGACTTAGACTTAGGTTTGTGTGTAAATTTAAGTTGGAGTTTGGGTTCGAGTCTGAGTTTGAGTTTAAGTTCGAGTTTG
Source organism: Melieria omissa (assembly GCA_963971225.1). NCBI lineage: Eukaryota > Metazoa > Arthropoda > Insecta > Diptera > Ulidiidae > Melieria > Melieria omissa. The sequence goes on from OZ020268.1 coordinate 22,823,010, forward strand.
AGTTTAAGTTTGAATTTGAGTTTGAGTTTAAATTTGAATTTGAGTTTGAGTCTGCATTTGAGTTTGAGTTTGAATTTGAGTTTTAGTTTGAGTTTAAGTTTGATTCTGAGTTAGAGTTAGAGAGATAAAGAGCATGCAACATTTTCAAAGTTGAAGAAGTCTGCATGCAGGAACGAGCGTAACTGATTTAGTCATTCATTAACTCATTGATTTATTTATTAAAGCACTTTAAACAACAACAACTAAAAAAGATAGATTTGAAATAAGCTCTGTCATTGCCAGTAAATTTCAGCTGAAACTCGAAATTTAAACTCAAATCCGCGAAACGCCTCTGTGTACATTCTGAAGCAATGAATTCTTCTCACGTAAAATATTCTCGCACCAACCACTTCATTGCAACAAGAAATCATCAACTGTGATGCTTCACACTCGCCAACGCTCAGAGCGGAACGTGCACATTTCTATAATTAAAAGTTGAGAGTATTTTAATGTGTTTTTAAGGTGCAAAAATTATTGCACATTTAAGGTCATTCATAAGCAATTTATCTTGCCCGACAGCAGCAGCAACAACAACCAGAGTGGCTGTAGCAACTGACCATCAGCGGAATGCAGTGCAAAGGGCAAAACGGAAAGCGGAAAGCACCGCAAAAGTGGATGCACGTACGGCGAATGCGAACGAGAGCGCACATGCATAAAGCCCCAACGACAGCTACCTGACCGGCGCGCCAGCCAAATCGCCACACGTGCGCGCTGGACAACGCCACTTGAGCGAGAACGAGGACGAGGACGGAATCGTTCGGTGAAGGCGTGCGTTGGTATTTTATTCGTGTGCGCGTACATGCGTCGAGTCTTAATCAATCTTAATTAGGCAGCGAGCATAAAGAACCGCAACTATAACCAACAACAACAAAAACCAATACAGACACAGAGAAACAAAGGCACACGTACCACACAAAGGGGAACGAGGCGCTTCGCACTATTCACTTTGCGACAAAAGGAAAGCAAGTGCTACGAGCGGAAGAGCAGAGAAGGGAAATGGCGATTGTGGGGTTAAGCGCGAACGCAACAAAAAAAACCATAAAGAATTCATTTAATTAATTGTAGCAACAAACGAGCGAAATACACGAAGCGCAACAGTGAACTCTAATTATCCTTTTTTGTGTTACGATTTAAGGATACTTAGACGTGCATGACGTTGAACAAACGCGCGCACACACACACACACACACACGTAGGCACTCGACAGCGTAGCGTTCCACTTATTTATGCTATAAATGCATTTGCCAAATAACAACAAAAACCACGACAACAACAGAAACCAGAGCAACGGCAAAATTGCGGTGTCCAGCGAAGAGAACTGTCCACTTGTGTACGTGAGTTGTATTTTCCGCTGCGGTTACATATGCTGCCTTTGTTGTTGTTGTTGTTTTTGTCTTTGTGTTGTTTGTTGGCTGAATAGAAATTTCCCCTCCACGCTTGCGCACGAAATTAGGCGAAAATTTCCAACACGCTCCACTCCCTACACGCCGACGCACACACACAACCACAAACATGCACACACACACACACCCACACAGAGAAACACTTTCACATACTCGTACTTGTATAAAATTCACATTTTATGCGAGTTTAGGTCAGCCGGTTGTTGGGTCTGTTGGTCGCTGTGTCGTTTTGCTGGCTTCTTCACTGCTCGCTGCTCGTTTGCTGGCGGATGCAAAGGAAAACCTAGAAAAATTCTCCTCCATTAAGGATATGAAAAATTCACAGCACGTCGCATTCGCATTAAATGTTTTGCAAAAGCAAAAACAGACAACAAATGGTAAAAGAATTGCATTTTTGTTGGATAGAAAATCGCACATTTGGAAAACGAAACTAAAGCGAAATGCCATGAAAACGATACAAACACTAAAATATTGGCCACAAAGCGGCAGCCGTCACTGCACCACCGCCACACCACAACACGCAGACAATTAGGTGGCACTGGCCACTCACGACCGCATCGCCATAGACCATTAACGATTAGGGCAGCTTTCTCGGCGTCGCGGAAGGCAGAAAGTTCAAGGCGGCAATAAAATTACAAGTGTTGGCATGCTTCAAGTAAATTGCTTATAGCGGAAATAATACTGGCCGAGCGCTAAGTATTTTTGTTGTTGGTGAGTTGTTAATATTTTCTTCAAGAATTAATAGCAAAATATAGTAAAAAGGATAACAAACATACTCATCAAAAGTTTCAATTAAATGTTTTGGATTAGACAGAGTCTGGACGACGTTGAACAATTGTCAAAAGTTCGTATCATTTAAAAGTCTGAAAAGCTCAAACATTTGCCTTCAGAAAATCGAAATTGTTGTAAGCCGAACTGTCCTTTATGTAGTCTCCATTGTCCCATAGTCCAAGTCGACCGATACTCTGGAGCATCCTGAAGATTGAAGTCTGTTCCAAAGACTCGTTCGTGCAATAGTCTGAACTAAGACCATAAGAAATTTTATGTGAAAGACCTTACTGTCAAAAAATGCTTCAATCTTTCTTACATTCTGGACCGACCAATAGATTTTACTCTCCTAAAGACCATCCAAAACTTCGATCAGGCAAAAAAATATCAACCAAACTACTGTCAGAGAGTTTTTACCAACAAGAAGTTCAGTATCCAAACCCAAATCGACCGATACTCTAAAGCATCCTGAAGATTGAAGTCTTTTCCAGATCCTTTTTCGTGCAATAGTCTGAACTGAGATCATCTGAAATTTTATATGAAAAACCTTACGGTCAAAAAATTCTTTAAATATTTGTATACTTCGGATCGACCAATAGATTTTACTATTATTCCGGACCATCCAATATATTTTGGTGTCCAAAAAGCCTTCCAAAAGCTCGAACTCCCGAAAAACATCAACCAAACCCCCGCCAGAGAGATTGTACCACCGATAAGTTGATTATCTGAATTGTACGAAAAATCGGGAAACCAAGTGACGGGATCGTTTTGACAGTCCATGTTAAAGACCAAACCGACAAAAGCTCGAAACTTAAAAATTTCGTAACTGATGCAGAGTTCGAAGATTTATATACACCGGACGTTAAAATTTCCAAAAGATCATTTAAAAGTTCAAACTACCCATAAAAGATCAACGAAACCACCATTTAAGTATTTGAACCGTCCGAGAGTCTTCAGAATCGATCGATTGGATAGTGCCGACACTTAATGTGCAAAACTTTTTTCGTTCAAAAATTCGAACCGTAAAAATTTTCTCAACTGATCCAGAGTCCAAGCGTTATTAAACTTTGAATTGTTTGGACCATTTCAGCATGTAAACCGTACAAGAATACGCAAACCAGAGTAGAATTATTGTCCTTACAGCCCATTTGAAAGATCTAATTGTCTAAAAGTTCGCACCGTAAAAGTTTCCTGACTAATTCACAGTTAATAAATTCTTATGCTCCGGATCATCCACTAGATTTTTGTTTCCTTGTTCACTCCTCTCTGTAGCATAGGGCCTCCACAAGACTCTTCCAGCTTACTGCTTTGCCTTGTGTTGGTATCGTTAATCGGATGTGTTGTCCTGTCACACGTAGTCCTAAGTGATGGGGCTGCCATCTAACGCCGCTTAGGAAAGTCGCCTCCGTCATTTCAAACTGCCGCTCATTACGCCATCTGCTGATTGAAGGCAGGTTACAGCAGCATGGTTGAGGACCTTGCTAGATCATTTTTGATGCACTGTTTTTGCTATTGTCCGCTACCCCTTGCAGGCGTCGCTGGTGCACCACGTAGTTGTTTATATTTTTTTTTTAACCACCCACTAGATTGGACTGTCCAAATGTTTGCGGAGTCCGTAACACCGCTAGTTTGGACTATATGAGAGTCTTTTCAATCGATAATCTGATCCAAGAACACAGGTGGAGGGGGGTTTGGCGTACAACTTTTGAGTTCAATATTATTTTAAACCATACTTTTTATCATCAATTTTTTTATTTGGTAGTTAAAAATCTTCCTCCGCATGTGGGCCACTGTCCTAGTTTATTTAATACAGACAGCCTGAGTCATTGTAATGAAGACTGAACCATCCATGGATCCAGAGCACTTAAAGCTGATAACATCGCAACTGTTCATTGACGACAATGAACCAGAACTCCAAAAGTTCTTACGCCCAGGAGTTCCAGTATGCAGATCATTTTAGAGTCCAGACCAAAATGGTCTGAAAACTCCTCTAAAAGCGAAGATTGTCCAGAAGTCTGGACTATTCAAAAAGCTAGAAACATCTCAAATTGCGTATCAGCCAAGAGACTGGATCTTCTTAGAGTCTAGACCCGCTTAAAATCCCAAAAAGCCAGAGACTGGATCTTCTAAGAGTCTAGACCCGCTTAAAATCCAGACTGTTATAGGTCCGGACTGTTCAATCATCCGATTATCCCTACATTTGCATATTTCGAATCATACAAGACTCCGAACCTGGAAAGTCTTTACAGTAATACATATAAGACTCAGACTATGAAACCGTTTTTACTAAACCAACCTTTAGGTTATATCCAACTTTACTGCTTACAAAAACAAGACTGAAATAAGTGGACTTTCCCGTAATCGAAAACTGATGTCCCACTCGCATGAAAAGATAAAGAAGAAGATGATGAATTAAAGCAAATGCCGGAAAACACAAGAAATTGAGCAGGCAAATGTTGTCGTATAAAATATTTCTGCCACACCACACCAACAGCTACCGGCAATCAAACTCAAGTCAACTATTCCCTATATTCTCGAAAAAAAGTATGCAAAAAATATGTAAGACTTCTTCTCATATTTCTTCATGCAGCGAACAACTTGTCAAAAGCAACACGCTGCGCCCCACCAACTCAGCTGCGTCGTCAACTGCAAAACCAACATGCCTCGGCAGCGACAAGTGTAGTTGTCAGTGACGACGCTGTGCTTGCTTATGTCTTAAGATGGCAATTTTTTGGTGCAGCGCTTAACACTTTTTTGCGACTTTAGTACAACGATCGATCTTTAAGAGTTACAAAAAAATTAAAAAAAAATTGCATCAACAAAAAGCCAACGTCAAGTCAACGCAACTAGACTCAGGTGTTGCTTAAGTTCACACGCGCGCAGCTTCAAAGTTGTGCAGGAATTTTGCATACTTTGGCGAGCGTGAGTGTGTTTGTGTCTGAGTCTGTGTCTGTGTCCATGTGTCAGCGAGTTATTGACGGCGCGCACATGTGCAAGTGTCCGCGTTTTCCTGCGTCCTCCTGCCTTACACATATATGTAAGTATTAGTGTGTGTGTGTTGCTTGTATTTGCTCACCGGTTCCTCTTGGCTTTTGGCGCTTTTTTGTTTTGTTTCAAGGAAAAAGTTTTGGTTTTTCCTTTTTTGCCTCACTTTGCATGTGCATGTGCGTGTAAATTCGTGTGTGTGTGTGTGTGTGTGTGGATGTTTTTGCTGTACGTTTATTTTATGCATAAAAGTTTTTGCACTGGCGCTCCTCGTACTGTCAGCGCAACGTCCGCCAAAAGCGTTTGAACCACTTTTTCTTCATTTGACTTTGACGCCGCACACAACTGACAGTGTGACCAGGTTGTTGTTTAATTAAAATTCAGTTGTACAGGAAATGTTAAACAACCAAAAATTATATTTAAGTAGCCAATGAAACAACTGAACTTTACCAACTGACTGCTTCTCACAGTGTTTTCTAATCACATAAGTAAACCAGAAAAATTGGTTCTGTTCATTGAATAGAAAAGAGTCCTGCAAGTTATGATTTGCTTCTATCTAGTCGACAGGATCAATTTGAGCTCAACTGACGGTAGCTAACGTGAATCCTTGAATGAAGTACTTTAAATAATTCGGTCGGATAAGACGGTAATGTATGTAAGGGTCCCCCATCGCACAATGATTCGACTCCATTCAACCGCGGGACAAAGTTAGAAAGAATGGTCTGTTCTCAATAAAATTGTGTAAACTAGATAATCATTTAAAACCGAAAATGGCCACTTCATTTCTTAATCTATGTTGAAAGTTTCAGCGGCTTTTAGGTAACCACGTATTTTTACAATTTTTTTACTCAATAAACTAAAAAACAGAAAATATGTCCTCACAGTTTTTGTGAAAAAAGTTTCAAATTTGAGCCGCTTTTGCAGAGACACTAATTAATTATTTACGCAGATTTTTTAGAAGTTTCTTAGTTGGAGATTTACCTTTTAAATTACATCAAAATCGTTAAAGTCTGAGACTATAAATTTTTGGAATTTTGTCTATGGAACGAATCACTGTGCCAACTACTCACATCTGTTAATCCACCAAAGACTGAAAGGTGTTTACTAAACAGTTCAAGTTAGGCATCATTCGGTTATAATTTATTTGAATATTATATCTTACAACTATTTTCGAAATTCTACACAAAATTTGGTCACTTCAAACACTACTTCTCTTCTACGTTCTAGTTTATTTGTATGTATGTGTGTGCATGTACTTTGTACTTGTCAGTGGCGTAGTGTTTCATTTACGTGGGGGCGCATAACTTTCAGGCTTGATTCCATTTGAAACCATATTTGGCATCAACAAGTTTTGCATTTAGGGGGTTTAAACCTCTAAAACATCCTTCTCTGCTTGCGCCACTGGTACTCGTCCATGTGTACGTATGAAGGTTGTGCTTGTAGCAACAGCAACAACTCAATATTAATGTGATTTAGTTTGTTTGTAAGACTTTTGCACACCAATTTTTCACCACAGCATTGCGGTCGTTTGAGTTACTAATGTTGTTACGGTGTTGTTGTTGTTGTTGTTGATGTTGTTGTTCATTTGTATTGACATGGCATAAATGATGGCGTCCGTACGCACACGAAGTGCAAGCAGAAGCCAAGTTTAATTGCCAAAATTGGGTTAGACAAAGTTTGGTCAGCACGTGTTCAGCCCGAAAGCAACCACACACACACACACTTACACTCACACACGCACACTCACACACACTACATGCAATCATGTAATTGTGTGCGTGTTAGTGAGTGGAATATCTTGAAATTTGTATAGTCTCAACACAGTTTCAATTGTATTGAATTTTCAGGTCTCTGTTTTGTGGCAAACAATGAAACCAAAATTAGCCCAAAAAGAAATATCAAAAAACTATTTTTAAGGCAGCATTCGAATGAAGTAAACTGTATAGTGTTACATGATGGCCACAAATTTGCTCCACCATTTACAATTTTAGTACAGCAGCGCGCAACCGCACAATATGCAAATGTACCATGAACACTCATACGCCCCGATGTGCGCGCAGCATTAATGCAAATTCTCATTGTATCGGCAATTGTGCGTGCATTAGGCGAGAAGCCGAAGCGTCATTAGCATCGTTTAGTGTGAATAATGGCGCTGTTTGCTATTTGTGTGCCTCACTATTTGTGTGCGCTGGCAGCTGCCTGGCCTCAGCAAAATAACGCTTCAATATCCATGGCACGTCGGTGGGCATAATTTTGCGGCATTAATTAGACGTGAAGCAAAGTGGCGTTTGTTCATTTTGTGCACTGATGTTGCTGATGAATGAGCTGGCCATATGTGAAATTGGAAATTCGTTGGGGAAAGAAAATACCAAAATATTAGTTAAAAGTTAATCCTTAAAAAATACATTACATGTAATTTCTGGAAAAACTAAATTCCAAAACTAAAACATTTAAATATAAAAAAATTTATAATGCACATGAAAAAAAAAATTCAAATAAAAGAAAATGGATAAAACAAAAATAGATGAAATATGTGAGAATAACAAATTAAGTGGGCAATTTTAAAAATTAAAATAAAAAAATTAAAAACTGGGAAAATACATAAAATAAAATAAACATAGTTAAAAATCTATACAAAGCATGTAAGGTCATAAAACTATACTTAAACAAAATTTACATTTTGTAATAAAAATAAATTAAACATCTGTAACAATTTCAGCTAAGTTTGCCTAAGTTTTTCATTTGACTTTTTTCAAATGAAAAACAAAACATTATTTTCTTATTTTCTTTATTATAATATTGTAATTCGCTATTATTATTGGTAATAAAAGATACATACTTAAACTTTAATTTTACGTCAATTTGAATTTTAAGTGGAATAAAAACTGGCATCGAAGATTAACCCCTCTGTCAATACGAAAAATTCCCACCTATTATCAATACGAAGGTACCCGGGTACCTTCATACAGTTTGTATGGGAAAGTGAAAATAACGGCGCACAAATTTAAAAAATCGATGTTAACTTATAAAATAAAGCGTTATTTATTGATAATTCAAGTTAAAAATATAAAATACATATTAATAGTGCAATAGTTTTAGCATTTTCGATCGGAACGATCGATGATCGGAACAGATATAGCATGACTCATAGGCTTTTGGCCGGGGGTCTGAGTCGCATTTTGTTTCTACAGATGCTTGCAGAAACGAACATAAGGGTTTCTGTGCTCCGCAAACTGTTTCAAACCGTTTAAGTGTAAAAATTGTGATAATAAGGGTATAGTTTTGTCTATTCTGAGTTTTCGGCATCAGCGGCGCACACAGGATTTTATTTTAGGAGGCGTTCTGCATACAACTTTCAACCCCAATACTATTTGAAATCAATGCGTCATCCATAATTTTTGTAGCTAGCAAATATCTAGAATGTTTGAACCACGAATACCCCCTTGCGTTACCTTCCCAAGATATTCTCCAGGGCGTCTGACTTTTTTGTGATATCTAATTTATGTTTACTGCGAATAATATATTCTATCAAGCTGCAAAAATGGAGCATATCAGCTACTTCTAGCCACCTTTTCGTTGCATGATTGGTAATGAAATGGATCAACCATTGAGCCGTAACATCTATCAACTTTTGTATTACTGTAAATACAAATTAGTTTGGGTTTTGGATTGTCACCTGACACTGCTTTGCCGTGGCGCATAGTTGGATGAACCACCCAGCTTCATAGCTCTTTGGAAAGTACAACTCCAATTTTTAACACTTAAGTGAGATTTTTCGCGAATAGTTTTTCCGCAAGTACTTCAGAAGTAAAAAGGTTATCCAACATTGTGGCCACAGGGCTTCAACTTTAAAGCTTTGAATCAAATTGTGTGCTCTTGCTACTCTTGTCATATGTTGACAATTGGCTAGTCTTCTAGAGTAAACCTCTCCTTTCAAAGGAAAAAATTCTTGGATGTAATGAATTCAACTTATCTTCTCTGATTTCAAATTTCAAAATTTCACCACAACTTTACTACTACGGTTGAATAAACTTGCTTTGACTCGAATATGAACGAGTAATTTCACATTGAAACTGTATTGTTTTATTGTATTTTGTATGAAGGGTACCTTCGTATAGAACAAAGGGGTAGTGTTCAAAAATCGGCTCTAAAAGTTATCTGAAAAAAGCTTTCTTTCTATATTAAATCTTTAATATATAGTAAATTAATTTTTAGGAAGATACTAAAAATATCAGCATAGCTTTCCTTGCGCGAAAGTAGGATATTTTACCTCAAATATGCAAAAGGTACCCAGGTTATTCTGTCAATAACAGAAGGGTTAATTAAATATAACACTTTACTTAGTTTACTTCTTGTTATGTATTTTTGGGTTTTGCTTAATAAAATTAAAAAAATTTAAATTCGGTGTTATTATTTTTTATGAAAGATAAATAATTGCAATTTTATTTAATTTTTTTCTTTGTGATATTTTTTATGAATTTGAATGTAAAATATAGAAATATTTTAAAACCGAAAAACCTTTATTTAAAAAAACAAAGCTGAAAAGAATGCATGTGTTCTTCACATTAAATCAAATAAAATAGAAAGAAACATAAATAACATAAAAACATTAATTAAAAAATATGGTTAAGAAGAATTCTACTTTTTATTTTTTTTTTTATTTTTCTTCGTATTTTTAGGTTTGAATTTGTAGTGTCTATGATTTTTTTATATTTTTTATTTTGTAATTTTTAATTTTTATTTAATTTATGTTTTGTAATTTAGTTTTCTTTTTATGTTTATTTAGACTTTTATATTTTTCATTTCCCTATTTTTATTTGCTATTTTATTTAAAAAAATGCATACAACGTAATAAATTGTTACTTAAAAACGAGAAAACCCTAATAAAATTAAAGGTATACTAAATAAATTCAACTGAGTAGAAGAAGCAGTCTCTGCGTGATGTATTGGCAGACATGAAAGCATAAATTCCTCACATAATTGAAGTTAATCAAAATTGCGACGGTAAAAGTAAACAATCAATAAGATTTATTGCTGCGTTAAAATGCTTTCATCAAAAATTGTAAATCCCAACGCAAATCAACTTGAGCCGCAGTCTCACACTATTGACAGCGATATTCCTCCGGATTCACACAGCGAGCGCCTCATTACCCAGCAGCATGCCACCACTTCACCTTCAACATACAACAAACAAAAACACAGTGTGAAAACAAAAAATAAATAAAAACTTGAAAAAAAGTTGAGAAAATTGATAAAAAGCAAGCAGAAGCCAAATACCGCAAATGCCGCACAGATTGTGTGCCCGACACGCCAAAGCAGAGCACAGCACAGCACAGCACAACACTTCAATGCGCCACGTAGCGCGCCGCCGCATTGCACTGTCATCAAAATAATTCACGAAATTCACAAAAATTACTCACACGGAAAACGTCAAATAATAAAAAGTGGATTATCATGGCAACCCCGGGAACGACTAATAGCAGTCGCGGCGACTCACACACACACACACACACTTATCACCAGAAAAACGCCATAACATGAAAAGAAGTAAAAGTTAAAAAAAAGTCGAGGGCGGAGAGGGCAGAAAGCGCACGTACACAAAGAATCACACCAACACAAATTTGCGTATGCATGAGTGTAGTTGTGTACACAACGACACACGCCCACATGGCGCAAATGTGTCGCTCGATGGCGCCCTACATATGGCACGTAGGCAACCGCGCACTCACACACACTCACACAGACACAGAACACATGCATACTCATAAATGAATTTGCGTGGTTACGATGACTATGTGTGCGTCTATGGTTTGCAATGTTTGGTGGCGCGACATCAAAAAAAAAACAACATATGCCAGTCACGTTATGCGGAGGAACCCTTTTTTCAATGCGCGTTTGGCCAGCGTCGTTGCCAAAATTGTTAACATCAAAAAGTGCTCATACATTAATGTTGCATTTTATGAATACCTACACACACACACAAGTGCGCACAAGCGCACACAAGCTCTCACTCGCCAATTGGTAGACAGCCCCACTCGTCGTATGCGTAACGAGAACGTATTGAAAATGAGAACTCAGCGACACACAGACCCATTCACCTGCCGCCACAAACACATGCCGTGCGCTTCAAAGAACGCATGCAAACATACATACGAGTACATGTGTATGTAGTTGTTTATGCACAATACGTGTGTATGTATGTAAATATGGGTGTTGGTCGCAAAAAGGCCAGCATGCCAAAATATCAGAATGCAGCAAAGTAAAAGTGAAATGCCTGGCGACGGCATCGGAACATCAGGGTTTTCAGTTCCATTTGTGCAGAATTTACTTACTTATATTTTTCGGAGTAAAAGTGTTGAAACTTGAGTGGCAGAACTTGAACAATTTAAACGACTGCAGAAAATATTCCTAAAGCTTGAAAATTTACTTTGTATAAGAAGACTACAGGAGTCTGTCGTATTCAAGTTTTGTGTTTGGAGTTGAACTTTAATTACAAATTAGAGAAGATTAGACTCGAAGCTATAAACTCCTTTTACAAATCTTCTTTCAATTATTATACTACAGTATTCTTTGCATTCCTAATCCTCTGCTCTCGCACATGGGTTAAATTGTATCTATGGAAAATTTCATTTTCATAGCAAGACATGTCAATCGTTTACATGTTAACTCGCTTCGGTTTAGTTCATTGTGTAATTTATTGAAGCGTCTGCGAGTTCAAGGGTTAAATTGTGTTAGGTTAGGTAAGCTGTTTGATCACGAATTAATGTTGTTCTTAGGGACCACATCTAACCGAAAGAAGTACATGGCCCCTAAATGAATAGAGTGCAGTCTTACAGTAGCGGGACAGAAGCAAAGAATGTGGTCCACGGTTTCTCGTACACCATTTTCGAGTTCCAGAGATAAGTTATGTTAAATTTTTTTCAGTGTTTTTTTTGCCCAATAACACACATAGGAGATGTATGATTTTTAAGTCGAATTGCACCATTTTCGAGTTCCAGAGATAAGTTATGTTAAATGTTTTCCAGTGAAATTTTTACTCAATAACACATAGGGATGTATGATGTAGGATTTTTAAATCGAATGAAAGAAAATGAATAAAAAAATTTATGATTTTTTAAATATATGAATTTTTGATCCAAATTGGCAAAATAAATATTTTTTTTCTGCCAAAAGTCATTGGTTTTCCCGTCCTTTTCTCTAGGTTTCACCAGACAGATTTCTGAACATAAGGCACCAATACTTCGCTACATATTTTTCAAACTATTCAAAGTTTGGTCTGTCAATGTTTCAAAATAGATTCCCTCTGCTGATTAATTCTCTTCTTCCTGTTTTAGCTTCAAGTTTTTTTTTAATTTTTTTTTTAATTTGTTTTTTAGTTTGTGTCATCACCGGACGCAGTGCTATTGGGTCCGTATTTATCAAAAGGGGCCTTGTGTCCAGTGGTAGCTGTAGATAGGATAGAACGATAGCTGGAATGCTGACTGGCTTTGACTTTGGGGTAAAGATTCCTGCAGTACCTGGCTAGAATACATCTACCATCAGCTCTCTTCCTTTAGGAGGTCGAACTGGTTTGTCCAGGGTTAAGACGCTTTGTTAGCTTCAGAGAGCATGAAAGATTTTACAATGGGCTATTTTTACCTCTGAGTGGAAGTGCAGTACACCCTTTCCTACCAAACCTAACCTATCTAATTCTAATTTAAATAAAAAAACACAAATATGATTGATTAATGTAAACCTATGAGAATATTCTAGCAGATGGCTTGGAAGGAAATGGAGGTGAAGAATATCAGATATATCACTGCTGATGATGAAAAAATTAGCCTCGAGTAAACCAAAAAGTCCTATAAAGTATAGCCACAGATAACTCATCATACAGATGTCCAGCGGCCAAGGAAAAAATGTGTCAAAAAGTTCGACAAATTTGGCCTCCGATAAGATCTTTTTGGCCTCTAATGTCACTCACACAAACACCGCTTCACACGCATTGTACTCTGTTTTGAGATACAGAAATATGTGATTTTCTAGTCAAAACGGCGCTTGTCTGTTATCATACCTTTTAAGGAGCCAGTCGGGATTGAGTGTTGATGGTCAAACGCGCAAACGGGAGTGTCTCGGACGACGAGTTCGCGGTTCAATTCTCACTGTAGCCGCCAAAAATTTTTTAATGGCTTCTTTTTAAATATATATTCCTTTTTTTACGACCCGTGAAAAAAAGATGAATGAACAATTTATTTGGTTTCTAGATCTCTTGATTAGTGAATTGTTTGGTTTTGGAGACACATATAATTGTTCGCAAGTTTTAAAATCAATCAACCAAGCGCAGCATACGGTTACAAACAACCATACAGCAAAAAGATTCGGTTGATGATGACAGGCGCTCATGGGCGTACCTAGGTATGGGTAGAGGAGGGTAGCTACCCCTTCATAATTCTATATTTTATATACATATGCTCAGAAATCTATATTCTATTCTATTTGAATTTTATATTCTGAATTCGGAAATGTAGTTATGTCTTTACCCCCTTTAGTTTGTTGCTGGGTACGCCCAGGCACTTGCTTTTCGCAAAAAAAATGAAAAGATCGGCAAATATTCCAAAATGAATGTAATTGTTCAGCGGTCACTTCATTGTCGCAATACAGTTACGCCGACGCAGAGAATAGACCTGCTGGCGCCGCAGCTATTGACAATGCGTTGCCTTAGCAACGATGTGTATGTATCATGCCAAAGAAAATTATTTTCTTTATATTCTTTGATCTTGCACAAAATTTTTAGTGCCGATTCATTTATATCACATTTTTTTAACACATTATTAATTTCCGGTATAACCGATTAAAAAGGTTTATAAAAAAAGCGTTAAATGTTAAGAAAAATTTTGCTTCTCGCCCAGCCTTGAACCCGAGGCGAAATTTACGAAAAAGAAATTACGGATAAATGATGTGCTGTCTACCTGTTACACCAAATACAGTACGTGGTCGTTGTAGCTAAAATTATAAATATATGTTGCAAAGAAGAATATCACAAGCAAGAAAAGAAATTCAAAATTAATTCAATCCGACAAAAGTTCTGGATAAGCACATGCAGTTGTGTGCGTAAAATAGCTTTGCGGAAAAAGGCTGTAATTCAGAGCTTGAAATTTTTGTGCCGTTTTCGTAGTATGAGACTGGACATCTATATGATGAGTTATCTGTGGTATAGCACAACAGCAGTGGTGCACGCAAGAGGAGTTTTGGTTCAATAGCCTCAAATAAAGGTTTGTTACAAAATTTATAGTTGGCAAATAGCGTTTCAAATGTTGACACTTTTACTCGTACGAATATGTACGATCCGTGCATTAACAATTTTAGTGCTTTCACTCGTTCGGCTCAACGGCAAAGTGCCCTGTCACAATGTGTCATTATCCATTTCAGTTTGTTATTTGCAATGCGATCACGGCAACGCTCATAATTTATGCTTACTGGGCATTTAATTGCACCGCAATGCACTAACAGTAAAAACAAATGTAAAATTTGCATGTAACCAGACACGCACACACGCACACATGTGCAGCATGAGTCACTGCCATGTCAATGGCAATAAAACTTGAATACTTAAATATTTAAATATAAGTCGAGACGGCTTAATTTGTTTCAGCAAAGTTAGAAATTTAGATAAAAAAGGTTCCGCTGAAAATATAAAAATAATTCTGTAAAGTTTCTAATTAACTAAAAATATAGAAAATACAAATAATTTTTACTAGTTTTTCTTTCATAATTAAATGAAAAAAATGTTGTTTGAATAATAAAAAAACAGAAATATATGAAATTTTTTATTATTTACTTAATTTATAATTTTTTTAATATTTTTATAAAAATTTATTAAAATTTAATAATAAAAACTGTTATACAAAATTAAGTTGAAACAAAGCTGTACACAAAAATGTATGAGTAACAACATTTTTGTGTACAAAATAAAAAATTATTTTTAAATTCCCTAAATAATAAAAAATATTTTGTTGAATAATTCATATTTATTAAAATATTTTTTATATTATATAATAATATTTTTTTATGGTAATTTAATTTAATTTAATATTTTTTATAAAAACGCTCATAAGTAATTTATTTACAAAATATTATAAAAAAACGTACGGTGTACAAAAAATTGTTTATTGTCTATTTCAAAATTTAATTTAAAAGGCAAATAGAAAAATTTACAGAAATAATATTAAATATTTTACTATCAAACTTTAATTTATTTACATTATTTGAATTTATTAAAATCTAATAATTAAAATTATTACAAAAAACTTACAGCTGTACAAGAAAATGTATTTACTTATTTCTTTTTCAAAAATAAATTTAAAAAATTATTTTGAAATTCGCTAAATAATAAAAAATACTTACAGGAATAATATGAAATATAAAACTTATAAAAAAATTACTGCGCACCAAAGCTGTACACAAAATTTTGTTAACTAATTTCTATTTCATAAATTTTTAAAAATTATTTTTTAATTTCTTAAATACTTAATAGAAAAATATACAGAAATAATATGAAATATTTTATTAAAAAAAAAATTTTAATTATTAAAATTATTACAAAAAAATTACAGCTGTACAAAAACATGTTCTTACTTTTTTTCTACTCATAAGTAAATTGAAAAAATCATTTGTGAATTCCCTAAATAATAAAAAAGTTAACAAAAATAATATGAAATATTTTCTTATAAAATTCTTATTTATTAAAATATTTTTAGAGTAATTTATTAAAAATTATAAAAAAACATTACTGCGCATTAATGCTGTACAACAATTTTTGTTTACTAATGTCTATTTCATAATTAAATTTTTAAAAATATATTTTGAAATTCCCTAAATAATGAAAAATTTCACAGAAATAATGTGAAAAATTTTTTTGTATAATTTATATCATTTAAAATATTTTTTGTATATAAATTTATCACAATTTAATAATAAACTGTATTATAAAAAATTCACAGCGCACCAAAGCGTTCAGTTCCTTCTTTTTGTTTATTTACCATAGCACGCACATCTCATACTCTTTCGACCTTTCGACGTCTGCTAGCCACTTGCTGCCCATATTAGCCAACGTTTACCCTTAAACGCATCACTTTCGAATGCTTTCACTGAACTCTCTCTTTTGGTTGGCATTTTAGAAAAAACAAATAGAGAAAATCCTCAACTTCAACTCAACACTGTGCGATGCGGTGCACTGCAGCTCGCCGCAGCTGGAGTAGCCCGTCGGTATTGCGCTTTTTCGAGAGCAAAATAAATAAGCGCGACCCCAACAATGCAAATAAATAATGGCGTAATGGCACTTGTGCAATGCCGGCACGCAGCCACGCAACCAGCGCCAAAGCAGCATCGGCTGGACGCTTTGCGTTGCCGCCTTTTCACCGCTCACCATTTCTCTCTAATCTACACACTTTGCCAGCTACTCAATAGAACGGCCAAAACAAACAAAGCAGCTCACAGCAGCCCAGCTGGCCATCTGCAGCGCTCATTAAATGCACTGTGCGCCATAAAGTAGGCAGCAATATTTGCTGTTGCATATTTTAATGTGTTGTGAAAAAAATTCATCAGCGAAAAAAAACCTGGCAAGAATTATGAGAGAGAAAATATTGTTTTTTTATAATTAGAAGCAGGCGACGAGCGTAAAAGAGCAGTGAGAAATAGTTAGTGTGGTTTATGCTAACAATTTGTTATATAATTAGCGCGCAAGGGGCAAAGTCTTTGGATGCATAAAATGAACACAAACAATAAATATAACAAAAAACAACAACAAGCAGCAAGAAGAGTTGAAATTAGCTTTTACGAAAAGGAAAAGCGAACATTAAAACTAAAAAAAAAAACAATGGCAGGAAGCAAAACGTAGTGAAAGTAGTTTGGACTGCAAAATGCCGAAGAAAAATCAGGCCGAGCTGAGAAACAAAAAGTGACATGAAAAGCAGACAAAATATTATTTTTTATTATTTTTATTTTTTTGTAGAACCAACAACTAATGGGTTGCTGTGGTGTCGGAAAGAAGTGCTTCGAAAAGTTAGATACGAAAATGAGAAACGGTCTTTTGTTATTTTTGCTGGAACTGTCTAGAAAACTTAGCACTCAGGCTTATCATATTTTTTATTATACTTTTTTATTATAAAATATATATTTATTTAAATATTTTTATATTCCTTTATTAAAATTTAATAATAAATATTAAAAAAAAAATTACTGCGCACCAAAGTTGTCCAACAAATTTTGTTTACTAATTTCTATTTCATAATAAAATTAAAAAAAAAACTAATTCCATTGTTGTGCGACTTGAGGTTCTCTGATAACTAACCTCAAACATACCCGACCGCCAGATAAATTTGAGTTGATCCTGTGGTGCCAAGAAGACAAGATTCTCTATTCTCAATACATCAATTCCAAACATCTTGAACCTGATTCGGAGTTACGTGGGGCAGACCGTCACCTCATCCTCCTTCATTCATAGGCAGGACGCATTGGACTCTCATGCCTATCGTTTTCATGCGATTTGTTCATAAAAACTTACTATTATAAGGCCGATCAACTCTCCGCAGTCGCTTCTACCTGGGAATATAAGAAACTGAGATCATTGGTCTGAAATGGACGGAAGACATAAGTTTCATCCATCAGCAGCCACGCTCAGTCTGCCAACCCTCACTTGTGGTTTGAAACGGCTCAATTGTTGCGGCTTTGATGGCCACAGCTGGAGGTGACAGAACATCTGAAGAGCAAATAAATTGATATTCCATTCTATCTATGAAGTCTGAAATCTCGTCACCCGAAGCTCGTACGTGTCATGGACCCAAGTAAGCATCAGGTTGTTATATCTGCCGATATAACTTAGCCTAATTTTGTAAGACTTCACTATTGTGAAGGTGCTTGAAGCGCCATGAGCGCAACTTTGCTGTTTCTACAGAGACAGATGCATCTGCCTCTACAGCAGCATACCACAACAAAGTTCATTACTTCAAGTATGGCATACACCTCTGTCTAAAACATAGATACACGCAAACCTAGGACAAGGTTTGGTTTAGTAGGGAAAGATGTGTGTGGTGTAGTCTGAACTTCGTTTCATAGACTGAAATCACGCATTGTAAATCCCTTCTGGGTTTTCTCTGAACAATTTCAATCCGGGACAAGCCAGTGCGATCTCTTAATGAAGCAGAGCAACTTTGAGATTTTGACTTTTATCGTCAGGTTCACTAGAAATCTTGACCCCAAGATTGTATGGTTTCTACCAGTTCTTCATCTCCAGAGCTTCGTCAGGCATTCTTGGATGAGAGG
The DNA here is from genome assembly GCA_963971225.1 of Melieria omissa. Classification (NCBI taxonomy): domain Eukaryota; kingdom Metazoa; phylum Arthropoda; class Insecta; order Diptera; family Ulidiidae; genus Melieria; species Melieria omissa. The sequence continues at coordinate 22,841,504 of OZ020268.1, forward strand.
CGCATTTAATGAGCATGGACCCAATACCGCAGTGTTCTGTGATGACTACAACGACCTACGCTCAGTTCTACTATGGTGGCGCAATCGGTCCTGTACGCTGTACGGACTCAAGACGTCTGGCGGCAAGAACTATTAAGCCCCACTTGATTCGACATAGACACCATATCCCGATATTTCCTCTTAAGGGTATCAAAATAATCTCAAACAGAGGCTTTGAAATTGGTAGTTACTAATAGAAGTATGTTTTGCGTTTGCATATTTTTTAATTTTGTATGCTGATTGCATACTTTTAGGGATGAAGACCACTTTTCAAATTGAATTATTTACTGAGATTGGAAGATATTGAAGGATTTCATTACATGATTCGACAAAAAATAATGCTTCTTAAAATACAAAAAAATCCAGGAAGAGACTTTCACATACTTTTCAGATATTTTCCTCTAAATTTAGGCAATTTTCAGGTTTTTCATTTCGAAAAATATTTTAAATTTAGTGAGAAATAGAAGCTTCAGCTTTTTAAATTTTAGGAAAAAGCTAAAAGCAAAATTGCACACATCAGTTCTTATTCTATATTGTAAGTTTTGCCACGTTCTTCTTAACTATAAACTTAAAAAATTTTACTTAGTCCATAGACTAAAAAACAAAAATTTGTTTAAATTTTTTTTTTTTTGAAAAAGTTCCGACTTTGGGCAGCTCTTGCACACACACTTATTAATTTTTCTCACAAATTTTTTGTTTTGATTTCTTAGTTGAAGTTTTACCTTTCAAATGACATCAAAATCGTTAAATGCTGAAACTATAAACTTTTTGAATTTTGTTTGGAACGAATCACTGTGCATCCTAAAGATTTCTCATTGCAAAATTATAAGAATATATTCTTTGAAATTTTTTATGGTAATTTAATTGATTGCTTTGAATTATTTTATGATAACAACACTTTACAAACCCATCCTTAAAATGATCCACAATTAGAAAATAAACAAATTTGACAGCACTTACATAAAAGTGGTTGAAATGCTTTCCACTCGGTCCAAGGACACTTTAGCTAATTTGCGAGCAATCAGCGCTTACATTTGATTTTTTGCATTTTATTTTTAGACATTTGGCAACCACTGCAAACATTTCACTCCACCTAATGCATTCCTGTTGCCTGCACAAATTTTGTAATTTTCGACATTTTTCCCTATTCGCCCATCTGCAGCACCGGTCGACGGCTGCCAGTTGCAATTGCAGCCGCAGCTACGTTAGTCGGCCACATTGCACCGACATTGCAGCACACTGTCGGCTATGCGACAACTGCACACTTCTGCCGCAGTCGAGGTGGCAGTGAGCCACCGGAGCTGTCGGTTGGCTGCAGTTGGATTCGATAGTTTTCGAAGGGCTGCGCCGGTGTCGAGACACAGTTTGGCGCTGGTTGGTGTTGGCAGGAGGAAACCGCGCCAATGAAACGCTACCTCGACTGCCGTGTTGAAACTTTGTGCAAATTGTTTATTCTGGCGCGAATGCAGCGTTCATTGGCCGCGCACTTTCACTAAAAGTTTTCGCATTAAATTATCGTTTATGTCGTGTTGCCGACTCCGAGTGCGGGAGGCGGCAACACCGGCAAAGGTGCGAAGCGTGGCTCGCATTTCTGCTGCTGCAACCAGTTGGCTGCCGCTGAAGCATTTGCAGTTTTTCCACAAATTGGCGATGCATTAAAATTGTGTTGTTGCAGTTGTTGTTGTTTTGGCACAGTTTAAAAAGTTTAAGTAAATTATGAATGGGCAAATTTTGTCTATGGTGCAAAAAAAAAAATTGCCAAAAAATCATTAAAATTTACCATTGTAAAAATACTGCAAAATTGTATAAGGAAGAGAGAAAGTTTATGAATTTATTGATTTTTTTAAATATTTATTTTATTGCAGGTACAAAGCTAGATGCGTTAAGGTCTGATATGTTTTACTTTTAGCAATTTTTCGGATAACACTGCACAACAAAATCAAATTTTTTTTTAAATAACACAGTTCTGACAACGGATTCTGGTAGAGGGGACCAAAAATAAAATATACATGTATCGGCGTTTTGAAAGTTTACGTCTGAATTGTTTTTTTTGGGCGATCAAAGTTTTCCCCTTTTTGCTCATTCTTATGGTGAATCGGCATACGAAAACCATGTAACCTCACATTTTAGGTAAATGATGTGTTGAGCAATTTGATGTAAAATACTATGAAGACATTTTTTTGGAGCATTTTAACCCTGTAGCTCCTATTTTTATGAGTCGATTTGACCCTTTTTTGCTAAAATGCCAAAAATGTCCTATAAAAGAGGACTTTTTAAGGACAAAATGTACCACAAAAATATTCGCCATGAAATTCTACTATAGGTCTCTGAATACACCAAAGCTCAGAAATTAACTTGAACGCTAGAATTAAGGCAAAACTGAACATGTGCTTAAGAGTTTATTTCGTATTAAATCAAAATTGGTACTTGATGTGTTCAGAGACTTATAGTAGAATTGTATGGCAAATATTATTGTGGTACATTTTGTCCTTAAAAAGTTTTGTTTTACAGGACATTTTCTGCATTTTGGAAACAAAAGGGTCAAATTGACCCATAAAAATAGGAGCTACAGGGTTAAAATGCTCCAAAAAAATGTTCTTCGTAGTGTTTTGCATGAAATTGCTGAACACATCATATACCTAAAATGTAATGTTACATGGTTTTCGTATGCCGATTTACCATAAGAATGTGCAAAAAGGAGAAAACTTTGACCCCCACTAAAAAAAATGTCAGACGTAAACTTTCAAAACGCCGATACACGTATATTGTTTTTTGGTCCCCTCTACCAGAATCTGTGGTCAGAACATTGTTATTTTTGTTTGTGTTGTGCAGTGTAATTTTAGGTTCAGAATAAAATCTGCCAAACATACACTGGACGCACATAGTGGAATATTCCCAGACTTCTTCAAACCAAGCCTACAAATCTTATGTTAGTCAGTTCACAACTTAAAAAAACATTGTTCAAGAAGAACAAATTGACGCATCACTGATCGCGTCGTTAGTCCCACCCACAGACCGTCAGATTCTTCGCTCAGCACACTAACCACTGAGCCATGACGGCCTCGTGTGTTAACATTGACATTTATTAATTCCGCTTCAGTGGCGGCCACACGCATTAGTAGCTGACGAGTGGTTGGCCGGTTGGTGTGTGCGCAGCTGTTGCCGTTGCTGTCGTCGTTGAGTTTGTTCCACGTCAAGTAGTCGCAAGTTGCAACAGTTGCAAAAGTTTTAGCACGGTTGCTGCAGTTGTCGCCGCTGCTGCATTGGCAACTATTGCCAATTAAAACTCCGTTACCTGGCAGCACACGGTTCGACCCCCCTTGGCGCTTCGCTCACCACTCATTTCCACAAAACTGCATTAATGAACGAGCAGCAAGCTCGTTTTTATGCGTAATTGAAATGCAGCAAATTTCTACATAGTTTTGCGAGCATTAGCTGCTGCTGCTGAATTGTACGCCACTGCCAACTGTTGCTGTACAAAAATTAATTAAAATCACACAAAGCACCACCGAGGCGACTAGAGCGCGTTATCGCCATATGGTTTGGATGTTTGTTTGAATTTCATTTCAAGCTCAAATTGTTCGTTAAACTAGTCAACGTTGCCGTAACGACAAGCACACGCCAACCGCTGCCACCACCACCAACCCCATCGCCACCACCACCAACAGCGCCACCACCGGCCAACGCGCTTACGTTGCAATAATTTAAGTTATTGGTTGCACTTTTCTAAAAAAAAACAAAAATTCCCCAAAAATACTGCAAACCACAAAGGTGTGGCATGTGCAAGCTGCACCAAAAAAAAATGTGTTCTAGTCAACGTTGCGTTCGTGCGCGCCAAAATTCTCCTTTGAATTGTGTTACGTATACGCCACGTAAACCATGACGCTGATTGTGTTTGTTAGCGTTGCTCTGGTGTTGCAGTTTTTTTGTGTGTGTGTGTGTTTTTTGTTGTTTTTGTTCTTCATTGCAGCAAGGCAGCTTTAGGACGCTGCTGATAGTGGCCATATTGGCATCGGCTGCCGTATGACTTACCGTCGCCAGTGCGTCCATGTGGCGGCCATAATAAATTCCCAATATGACCGACCGGGCAGCGTTCAAGCATGCCATGTAATTCGTACGTGATAAATTTACTCGAATAAAAGAATATTAAGCGAAAGCTTGTGGCTGCACTAAATAAACGACCGGTTGGCGTTTGCCGTAGTCCGCCAACTTGGCCAACGGAAGCCCACAAGGCGGTGTAATGAAGTCTGCATTTTATTTGCGAACGAAGCGAAGACTGGAGGTTAGTTTGTTTGGTCACTGATAGCAAATGATAGCTTTATGCGGCTACGCTTTGGGATAATGTTGCGATAGGGGAAAGACAGAATATGTTGTTCGTGTAAAATTAATACAAATTTTAAATTGTAAGTGGTATGGTAAATTTTTAGATTTCAATTTAATTTTTGATTAGTTATGAAAAGTAAAAGAAATGAATTTTTAAATATTATGGTAGGCTAATATTCGTGGCTGCGTTTGAGGATGCTTACGTAGCCGCAGAAGTCCATTTCGATATTACATTAGTTGGACTTATATCCCTACTAACAGAAGTAGTTGAAGCTTCTAATGATTTTAAGTAGACAGCTCCTCCATGCAACTCCTACATATAAATCAATTTTATAGCAATATTTTTCAATTTCAGAAAAATTATTTCATATTTATGGAAAAATACAAAATTATTACTTTTTGTATCTTTTTACCATTATTAAAAAAAAAGAGTTTTCATCAAACGCGCCCAAATCGTGGACTTCAATTCGAACACAAACTTTCCCTGATAATGCTGCAAATTATTTGAAATTATTTTAGGGATTACAGTAAAATTTCTGATATTTGCTTTGAATTCACTTCTAAAACTAATACTAATAACTCGTAGTTTGTTGGTGCCTACTTAAATTAAATCCATAAACCAATCAAATCAATAGGTAAAGTTGCTCTGAGCCAAGTTTGGGGAATTCACAAAAAAGCTGGGACAATTGCGACAAATTGCCCCACAGCTGGTCAGAAGTTGCTCTTAGAGGGTTAAAATCTATGACTGACACCCACTAGTTTTCCTTACTGAACATTTATTTCAAACATACTCATCCCCTATCTCCAACCCTTAATGGGGCTCCCATACGAAATGATCGTTTTTATAAAATGGGCTCCCATTGCTTCCAGGTTGGCCCCAGATGTATCAAATGTATGACCGACACCCATTTATTTTCTCTTCCAAATATTTCTTCCAAACAGACCTACCGACTAACTCCAAGTCTTAAGGAGGCTGCCATACAAAATTGGCCATTTACTATGGAATTGGCTTCCCACTTGCAAATGTATCAGGTGTACAACTTTGCTTCCGCCGTTTTCCGATAGGTGGCTGTACCGGCTGAGGCTGGTTGAAATACATAGATGGTAATGCCTTTAAAGTGAGTGCGGACAGTGCCTAACGAATTGTCATCGCCGTTTCAGTGACAGTTGTTCTTGTTTTCGTATTATTCACGCTCGAAAATGTCCGTTTATGTGCCCAATTCTCGCCATTTGCGGGAAGTTTTACTTTTCTGTTACAATTCGAAAAAAAATGCAGCTGAAGCGCATCGAATGCTCTCAGAAACTTACGGTGATGCTGCTCTGAGTGAAAGAACGTGTCGGGAGTGGTTTCAACGTTTTAAAAATGGTGATTTCGACATGACAAAGTCATCCTCCAACACGACAATGCTCGGCCTCACGTCGCAAAAGTGGTCAAAAAGTACCTGGAAACGCTGAAATGGGAAGTCTTGCCCCACCCGCCGTATTCCCCAGATGTCGCCCCTTCTGACTTCCACCTATTCCGTTCGATGGCACACGGCCTGGCAGATCAACATTTTCAATCCTTCGAAGAATTGGAAAAATGGATTGCTTCATGGATAGCGTCAAAAGAGGATAGCGTTTTTTCGAGCCGGGATCCGAAAATTGCCGGAAAGATGGGAGAAAGTTGTCGCTAGCGACGGACAATACTTTGAATAATACATCTGTAAGCACTTTTTCGCAATAAAGCTTTTAATTTTGAAAAAAAACGGCGGAAGCAAAGTTGTACACCTGATAGTTAAGTAAGGGAGAAAACATCGTATCTCGGAAACTACTTAACCGATTTGAAAAATTTATTCAGTGGTTGCCAACATTCTTGAGTACAAAAAATACAAAATTAATTAAGGTTAAAAAACTCACCACCAGAGGGCGTCTCCCATATGATCGGAGTTGGGAAGTTGTAAACTTTCGGGGTTTCTACAAAACAAACATCAAAATGTATTGTCAAAACCTCCTTGGAAAAGTCCTTGGATCACACGATCATGGTATTGGCTACCCGTGTACGATTTTCAAAATTTTATTTTGTTCCGTTTTTATAGCGCCTAATAGGTCAAAAAAAGAGGGGAAAATTGGAATTTTTTACAAATTGTTGCATAACTTTTACACCGTGCAAAATAAAAAAATTCTGTCACGGGAAAACATAGCGGTATGTTTTCTGAACAATTAAAAAAAAAAAGTATCGAAATCGGACTGATATTTTTATAAAAAGTCTTATTCGGCAGCCAAAAAACACTACTTTCGGGAAAACGCGTTTAAAGATAAATTACGTTGTATAACTTGCAGGGGACGGGTACCTTTCGGTGCCCAGCAACATGCAAAGAAATGTGATTTTCACGGAATCCTTTCTGTGACGTATTCTTAGATACATATAGATTGAAATTATGCCAAAAAAAAATCGATTTTTCGAAACCGCGAGGACCCCCTTAATTAAATCGATTGACTTCACAATCCTTCCTTTGTGTAGTGCTCCATTTTTAACAATCGAAATATCAGTAAATCTCAATTATGAAGTTTCAGGGAAGAAAAAAATTGAGTTTTATTGGAACACCCTCTACCCGCCTTTGTAGATAACTAATGTTTCCATTTATGGTACAAGGAGTTTGATTTTTACATTTTTGTCATTTCACGTCAAGTTAGAAAAACCAACTTTTTTGAACTCAAACCAATGATATGAAGTGATTTATATGTATTTTTTGAGAATGTTTACAGGATTTCGTGAAAAATAACGTATTTTGTAGTCGAGAAGGTACAAGATTTTTATAAAAACTAACAGACCACAAGACTGCCAGATTCTTAACCTCTAGCAATGATTATTCGGAGGTTTACCCAAACGGACCGTGAACCACATTTGCTTAGCATAGATATGTTTCATATAAATTTGGAGTCCGGCAAAAAGCCCCGAGACTTTCCATTTTCCATGCCTTTTTGACAAAAATGTGACTCAATCTCACCAATGACATATTGAATCTCGTCCTTGAGCTCACTAGCCCCCAATTTGTTTCATTAAACTACATTAAAGTGACGCCAGCATGCAACAATATCACCACAAACCAGCCATTAGTCTTCCACTCGCCCACTACGCGCTCCACGCTTCAAGCGCAACGTGCTTAATTTATTGACGTTGCAACTTTTGGACAGAGCCACCTGCAACTCCATTAGGCGCTGCTGCGCTTTGTTTTCCATGCCATAACATTTCGACAGTTTCGCGCTGCTGCGCTGTCCTCGCTGCGCTGCCACCGCTCAACCTTTCACCCTTTTCGCCTTTCCCAGGCAATGTTCGATTTGAGAATTTTGAAAATTGCAGCATCGGCATTGTGTGCAACATTTTTAGGCTGCACGCTGAAAACGCATTTCATTTTTGGCACTTTTGTTGTTGTGATTGTTGTTGCTGCGTCAGCAACAAACCAAATTGTATGCACATTAATGTATGAGTATGTGTGTGTGTGTTTGAGTGCCCTTTACTCCCCTCTACACACACACACACACACACATACATGCAACCACTGCGTCACTACATAATTTCTTTCGCCCATTTATTTTCTACTTGGCAGCACTGATTGCACTATTTTGCCGCGCTGCCGAATTGAACGCATGCGCGGCGGACCCCACGTCAGCCACGGCATTGTTTTAGTACACTACACACTCCCCGCACTCCACACTTGCTCGTTGGTTTACTCATTCGCAACGCAACGCTTTTGTTTTTGGCCTCGACAGCATCCATCCAGCCAGCCAGCCAGCTCGGTCGAAGTGCCACGCGCCAAGTCAAGCGAGTTCACGCTTATTACGTCAGCCGTCCGCCCCCGTGCAGCGCCGCATTGCACCCCATAAATTCGGGCAAGTTGCGAGCGGAGCGTGCGGCACACAACATTGCCGTGTAAAGTTGTAAATTTGCGCGAAAATTTGCTGGGACTTGTAATTATTTCTGGCCTTTTCGCTACGCTCCCACGAACGTCAAGTTGCAAGTGGACGGCGGCAATGCAACGCGACTGTCGAAATTAAGAGTTGAAAAAATTAACTTTAAAATTTTAAACTAGCAAATGTAATTTTCTGCAGCAATTAAAGTGCAAAGTCATGAAAAGTTTTTCCTAGTAAGCATGAAATTTTATTATAATTCAATTGTTAACCAAAATCGTGTGTGGTTTTCTTAACACATTCTGCACCTCTGCACAGTGGGCAAAAACACACTATCGAACTAATTTAACGCGAATTTCATACAACACACTTGGCGTCTGCGATTTAACTAATTTTGTAAATTTTCTTTTTCATTTCTCCAGTCAAGTGCCGGCACACCTGCACGTCTGTAGGGTCACAACGTTGCAAGATGAAGAAGAGGAAGACAAAACACAGTAAGAGAGAAAAGCATAAAACTTTGCTGTTATTTGCATTTCGAATGCATGTCACGATTGCCAAGTTTGGCGTGCAACGATTTAAAAGCCACCACAAATGAAAATGAGATTAGGACCAATTTAAAGTTTTTGCAAAAAAAAAAAAATTACAAAATGATAGCGAGAAAGCGCACACAGAAAAAGAGCGCCAACTGCACGCCGACACACTTAGTGCAATTCAAGACTAATTGCAAAAACAGCACAACGTCAGCGAGGGCGGCAAAGTGTGTCAGTGTGCGCGCGCGCGCACAGTGAGCCAAGTGGCAATAAACCGCCGGGTTAAACTGGCAAAGACCTAAACTTAAAAAAACAGCAACAAAAAGAGCGAAAGTGTAAAAAAAGAAATATTGAAAAAAAATACGAAAATGTGGGAAAAGTGCAGCGACTTTTTGGGGAAAAAACATCTCTAGTTAAATGTGTGTCGCACAGCTGAAAAATGCACTGACCGCGCATCCGGCACAACGCGGCGACGCTTCCGACGTTGCAGCCGGCGCCGACTACAGTGAACTCTAATTCGATTTGGGTCGTTGCGCATTTTTGGCAGCACACCATAGCCATCGTCGTCATCGTTGCCATCAACATGACTGTCAGTGTCATCAACAGTGCAGCCGACTAAACCCACACAGCACACAGCACAACGCAACACTGCGCTATGCGTTGCGGTGTCAAGCAGCTGAGGTCGCACTGCCCAACCGCACAGCGACACACACATTGCACAGTGAGCGACCTACACTTTCAGCACAGTAAAGTGTATTGTGGTATTTGAATTTTTTTGTGTTAAAGCAACAAATTAAACAACTCTTTAGCCAGATTTGACAAACTCTATGGAATCTGGTAAAAGGCTTTTCTGCTTTGAGTTTTAGTTTATAAAAATTGTCCAGTTAGAAACAAATATGTTGTTCGTCAGACTATAATTAGATGATTTTCACATAAAACTGCATGATAATGATTGCATGATTGCATGATGTGTTGTTTTTCGTAAATTGTTTTGTGAATTTTTTTTGTGATTTTTGTTTGTGAAAGTGGTAGCTCTGAAGTTTAATAGTTGTTGTCAGCAACAAAATGTCTGAAACAACAATTTTGTTCGTCCGACTATAATTAGAGGATTTCCCCCATCAAATTGCATGACTAAAGTTGTGTTGTTTTTCATATTCTTTTTGAGAATTTTTGGAAATTTTTTTTGGTGATTTTTCTTTGGTAAAAGTTTGGTGAAATAGTTTTTGTCTGCAATTGTTCCCATAGTAAAACTTCAGTACTACACAAAGAAAGAGCCTCTTATCATTGCAAAAACAATCGATTTATTGAAGCAACACTTTTCCAACTGAATCATCTTCCGAATCAATTAGATCTCCTATGTCAACTGGTCATCAAGATTGTGAAATTCTGATGGCGTACGAATTCTTTCTTTGGGGTTTTGTGCAATCTCCGGTCTATGCGAATACTTAAGTTTCAATCAATTGTTGAGATAGAGCCACATATTTCGAAAATAAAAAATATAATAGAAAATAGAAAAATTGCGAAGGCCTGTGATCCGAAAAAAAAATCAATTTTATTTAAATTTGTTAGCCTTTCCTCTTTCATTTGATATACATATCGCCATATTTTAACGAAATTAAGTATTTTTTATAAATTTTTTTTTTTATTTTGACAACAATAAAAAATAAAAGGACGAAGGATGTAGAAATGAAAAACTGAGTACGCAGTATTACTATGTTTGGTATCTTGTTTCACGCCTATATGAGTTTTTCGCGGTGGGAAAAATGCTGCCGCACGATGTAATCGGTTAACTGATGTTTTCATTTATAAACGTTTTTTTTATAAAATACTGATGTCTTCAGCTATTGTAAATTCTAACTTTAAATAAGTTTTAAAGCAAAAAAAAATTACGAATAACAAAATGACCGACTATAGCGCACAAGCCACAAATTAGTCAGTCAAGTTCAACTAAACATCCGCCTACTTGTTTCTAATTTGTATTCATATTTTTTCCTTTACCAACTCTTAGCTCCCCACTCCACTCTCGACACTCTCAAACCAACTATTATGCAACTTCGCAACAACAACAACTTTGCTGTCGCATCAAACTTTGCTTGTTACAGTCCAACTCGTGCAGCTTCTGCTACTCGGCGCTTAGTTAATGCCGCCATTGTATTTAGTTGTCAAAATGTTGTCGCGCGAGCGAGCCACAAAAAAGATACAAATACAAATAATGCCAACAACAACAACAAAAAGTAACTAAAAACAATTGCACATTACATTCGCTGCACGTTCGCAAAATTACTTTATTTCTTTTGCGCCAACCAGCGGCACAGCACTGAATACCAACCAACAGCCGCAACGCCCACAACACATTTGTTGCGCTGCTCATACCATTGTTGTTGTTGTTGTTCTTGTTGCTGTGACTGCACTTTTATGACTTTGGTCTGCGCAACGCCTCTCAATTTGCCATTTTCTTTTTTTTGGTATTTGTTGTTGTTTCATATTAATTTTTGCAACTTTTACTTTTGTTAGCAGCATTTCTATTCTCGCTTTGCTCTTTTGTTCGACGTTGCCTCTTTTTTTGGGGGGGATGTGAGTTGCGACGGATGAGGAAATGGTTCTGTTCCCATTGCTATCGAAGCACACAGAACGCTGTGGTTGTGGCTGCGCCGAGATTTCTCTTAATACTAATAGAAACTAAATTACGAATGAAATAATAAAATTAGTTTGGTACATTGAATTAAAATGTGTTCGTCTATAAGGTGTTGTTATTTTACGTGTTATTGTTGTTGTTTTTTTTGTTTTGCATTTTCCATTTTAGTTTTTGTTGCACCTGACACTGTTGTTGTAATGTAGTTAAAGTAAAAAAAATATGGCAGTATGTGGGGCAGATAGGCAACTGGCATCGTTATTAGTGTTGCTTTCTAATGAATTTTAAGTTTGTAAATTGATTTTTAGGTTAAACAGTTAAACTATTCGTCGACGTACCGAAAACCGAACTCGACATTCGAATTCAAACAACATATATAGTAATGTTTAATAACACTGCACAACAAAATCAAACTTTTCCAAAACTACAAGTTTCATGTGCTATTTTAATATTTAGCAATTTTGATTAACAACGAAATAAACACTTAAACACATTTCAGTTTTGGCTTAATTCTGGCGTTCAAGTTAATTTCTGAGCTTTGATATGTTCAGAAACCTATAGTAGAATTTTATGTCGAATATTTTCGTAGTACATTTCGTTCTTAAAAAATCCTGTTTTACAGGACATTTTTGGAATTATAGAAAAAAGGGTCAAATTGACCGATATAAATGTTTCTCGTAGTGTTTTACACCTAATTGCTGAACACAACATATACCTAAAATGTAAGGTTACATGGTTTTCTTATGCCGATTCAGCATAAGAATGTACAAAAAAGGGGAAACGCTTTGATCCCCCCTAAAAAAAGTTCAGACGTAAACTTTTAAAACGCCGATACACGTATATGTTTGTTTGGACCCCTTTACCAGAATCCGTTGTCGGAACCTTGTTGTTTTTTTTTGTTGTACAGTGTAATATATGTATGTAGAAGTATTGTGATTTTGTTGTGCATAGTAAATTCTTCGCCCAATTGGTGCTTGTCACCTAAAACTTTTCACACCATGACTTTTATGAGCTTTTGTGTACCTTTTACATTAAACTTAAAAGTGACTGATAAAGAAATTGACAAAAAAAATTTGTAAAAAAAATTTTGAAAAACAGCAAAAAATGTAAAACGGTATTGCGAACACGCACACACACAAGCACACGCAGGCGATGGCACACAGAGGTCGCACAGTCTTTGCTGCAGCGATTTATTTTGCCAACGGCATTATCGAACAAATCTGATAAGCACAACATAAGTCAACAGAGATAAGCAGCAGTTGCAAAGAATTTTCAAGTAGCAAAATATAAAAAAAATTTAAAAACCCATAAAAGGTCAAAACGTAGGCACACCTGCGTGCAGCAAAGTAACAAAGCAGCAACGCTTTCGAGTAGCTGTGAGCGGCCAACAATCAACTCCCGGCGGTCAAGTGCAATTGGGCAAAATAACGCAGCAGCAGTCGGGTCAGTTAGAGCAAAGCAAAATACTGCGGCAGGCGCGCAAAGGACAAACACACACATACACAGACACACATGAGTGGCAGCGACGACGCTGGCAATGGGTGATTTTTAATGCCGGCGCTACGTTTTTATGGATCTCGTAAAAGTGAATCGCCGCTGCAACAGCGCAAGAACTTTTGCAAATTGTGAATATGAAAGGAGCGGCGCGCTTCAGTGCCGTAAAGTGAGGTTATGTGAAAGCAGCGAGGTAGAAAGTGGAAAAAACATATAGAAATGGCGTAGCTGAAATGGAGGTCAACAAGAAAAATTGTGCAAAAATTTTTAGTAACATTTCACACAACAAGTATTACAGCCAATGGCAGTAATAACAACTAGTGTGGCAACAACAAAAACAACATTGTGGAAATCAAATTGTATGGCGCTCACTTTGAGGGACACCCACGAAGCTGCAAACACAACCAACTTCAGTCCGTGAACCTTCTCACCTTTATCACACCGCCACCATTCAGATGAGTGGGGGGAGCGTGCAAAGTGCTGGCCGCTGCTTTTGTGCTACACTGAAGAGTGTCGGCTTGCACAAACTTTGGTTTATAGTTGCAATTGGACAATTACAAAATACGGAATATATCAAAATCGTTGCTACTCACTTAGAATTTATTTATCTCTCTAATTTCCTTTCATTTCATTTCATTTCATTTTATTTTATTTTATTTTATTTTATTTTATTTTATTTTATTTTATTTTATTTTATTTTATTTTATTTTATTTTATTTATTATAAGTTTTTATTTTTTTTTATTTAATTTTTATTTTTATTTTTTTCTTTCCTTTTCTTTTTGTTTCCTTCATTTCCTTTCTTTCCTTTAACAACTTTACGTTTAATCTGAATCTTTGATTCAGGCTTACGATTCACGGCTTCCCTCACATCAATCTTTCTATTTATTTAATGCCCAGGACAACGTTTTTACTGGACATACGGCCGATAAAAGCAAATAGCTTCAAGTAAACTTCACATTTATTATCCCTGTTAATCTTCGATTGAGGCTTACGATCAAATGAAAACTGTCTAAAGAATTTCCCAAACCAAGAACTAAACACTCAGAATCCCTAAAGAAGCTTTACAATCACCTTTCAAATTCAAGTTTTAACAAATTAATTCTTCAGAGAGATTCTATGTTCCCTGTCCTCTTCTCTGAGTATCCACTTTCTTGTATCCCTCAACCCTCTTTCCATGATCATCTTTATTAAGATTCATCTTTATTGTTGGATTTTCCTGGCTTCCCTTACATATATTTTTCTATCTATTTAATGCCCAGGACAACGTTTTTACTGGACGCAAATAGCTTCGAGTATTCTTCGCATTCATTATCTCTGCTAATCTTCGATTAAGACTAACCTCTTCCCTATATATCCACTTTATTGTATCCCTCACCCCTATTTCTTCGATCGTTCGTCCCTTCTTGAGCCTTAACTACAATGGGTTTCCTAGTCTTAGTGCTTGAGGAATGCACCTCCTATGGTTAAGTTTGTCAGCTTCCCTCACACCTTTCTATCTATTCAATGTGTAAGACAACGTCATTGCTGGAAATGCGGCAGATAAAAGCAAATAACTGCGAGTAGTCATCACTTTCATTACCTCTGCTAGGCTTAGATCAAACTAGATCAAATTAAAACTTTCTGATAGAGTTGGAGCTGTCATGTTTGGGTCCAGCTTTCAACATTCAGAGTTCATAGATTATCTTTCAAAGTTTTTAAACATTGCTCTCTTCAGGGGCATCCAATATCTAAGAAAAAGTTATTATTGTCAGATCTTCAAGCATCCACTGGACTCTGTCGTCTCAAAAAATCCATCAAACTCGAAGCTCTATCGAACAAACAAATATTTGAGGCATATTCAACTCCCTTGTGTTGCGACTCGGTGTAGTAATATTCCGCATAATCCAGGATAGCAATTAGGAAAAATTCTTCTGCGATTCTACGAGATCTTCATTCCTTTGGGAGACCTAAACAAAATTAATACAACCACAAACAAAGACTAATTCTCCAAACACTGCAAGTAGAGATATATATTTCTCAATGCTGGTTTAGTAGCAGACAGTGTTGCCATACGAACTCATGGATCCTGTAGGCATTTATTATTCGCATTGGTTATCTCTAAAAAAAAACTATTGTCTCCGTTTAATAGAAACAACTGTTTCAGCACCACACAACCACTTCGGTGTTGACTAACAGAAACACATTTCTTTCGTCTTGCTGCCACTCACGCGCACGCACGCTGACCTCTTGCCACCTGCCTTAGCACCGTTAGCTGTGCTAGAATAACGTTACACAGCAGGTTACACTTTCTTGACTTATGGATGTCCGCTGCCGTTTTGCGTGGCTTGACTTGACTTTGCTTGGCTGCGCTGGGCTTTTGTCTGCCGGTCCGTGCAGACATGTAAAGCATGACCGGACATTCGGGTAGCATAAGATGAGAATTTTCGCAACAACAACAACAACAAGAATAGAAGCAAAGGCGCGCTGGCATAAACAAATGCCAAGAGTTCAAAGAAGGTGTGAAAAAAACAAGAAAAAATGTTGGACATTATTTTCCGGTGTGTTCAGCTTTGAGCGCTGATTGTGCTGGGCAAACATGGAGTCAGGTCACGTGAATGTGAGGTAAATGTGATTTTTATCTGTGTGTGTGTGGGAGAGAGTTAAACCCGGATATGTCAGCGATCTGGCAGGTGATATGCTTCCATGTTTGCACCATTTTTGTGCTTATTTGTTGATTTCTTTGTTTTGCTGTCATTTGATTAAATGTTTTGCCATGTTTTGTTTGATTTCTTTGTGTTGCTTCCATAAAATGAAATGTTTTGCCATATTTTAACACAATTTTATTATCAGCAACGTAAGCTGACCAACGTTATTCGTGTCGAATTCGAGCTTCACACAAAGAAAAACTCAGTCCTTGGGGAATCAAAGGAAAAAGGACCAAACCCAAGATGGCTAACACTTCCTGCTTGAAGCTGTAAACTTGAAGTTTTAATTTTTAAATATAAAAACAATTAAATAACCAATATTAAAAATTCGCTCTCTATACACAAAGACAAGTTTTCAAAGCTACGTAAGCATATTTTAAATGTTTTGAAAACTTTCCAGCAAAGCAACCAATTTCACTCAATGTTAGTAGGTCAAGCAAACAGACACGCACTGTACAGTGCCTGTTACGAAAAGCGAAAACAGTAGTCTACGGTAAACAACTTTCACCTGCGCTGTGTTTTTCAATTAAAATGCAATGGAACCGCAGCCGCAGCATCAGCAGCAGCAGCGACTCAGCATGTGGCAAGTACGTGTCGAATGAGTTGGCGCAACACAGCAGCCGCAAAAGCTCCAATAGCGAACCTAACAACAACAACACAACAACAACAGCTGCTAGCGAAACCCGCAATGAAGAATTTGCGTTGCAATTGTTCCTTATCGTCGACACAGAAGCGACACGCTGCACAAACGATATGTCGGACATGAGCCGCAAACATGGAAATAGAAATTTTCGCAATCTTCTCCAGCCACACGACACTGTCCCCTTGTCCACACACACACACACACACACACACATCCATTCTAATCAACAACGTACCGCGCATCAAACTCGGCCATTTGCATAGCACACACTGGGCACTGGCGCTGTGTGTCGTGTCGATTGCGGTTAGCGTTGCCAGAGAACTACAAATGTCATTCAGCTTAAATGATTTGAAAATTTCAACAACAAAATTTGTTAATTTTTTAAAACGAACATGACAGAAAATTTAAATATATTTCTGCTTGTAAGCGCTTTCAGTCTTAATCAGGTTGGAGCTTTAACCCTTTCAGACTGTGTGCTCAAAATGGTCCAAATGCATTCTTGTTGAAAAAACTGCTAGAAAACATTGGAATACTTTGAATCATTAACAAATTTAACAATTTTTTTTAACAGTTATATTTTTTTTCGAAAGAAAATGCAAAAAAAATGTTTACAAGTGGAGAAAAAAATTTAATAAATAAAAGAAAATATTAATAAAACAAAATTTTTTCATAAGTGAAACATTTTAATGATCCACAGAATTGGCCAAATTACTTAGTTGCCGGGAAACGCTGAAGTGTATATGTTCTCGTCGATCTTCTGGGCTTTCCGTTGAAATAGAAACCAGTTGGAGTCCTTCTTGGAAATCTGGAGAGTTCTGTCGTAAGATAGGATGCAAATTTTAGGCGGTTATCTGATGTGTACATACTTTTGTCTTTTTTCTGGGTTTTCCGTCGAGATATCAAACGGATGTCCCCCGTTTCGAAAGCTGGAGAGTTCTAGTACAAGAAGAAGTGAAAATTTAAGGCTGCTGTCTCTAAAAAATTCCCAGGAAAATCCCCATACAAATTATTATGGCTTAAAACATAAAAAAAAACATAAAAAAGGGTTCGAAAAATCGTCAACGCTGTCTCTTAAAAATTTCTAAAAAAAAATGCTCATACAAATTGGTTGAACCATATCTACCAGTCCACCCAATTCTTACTTTTCCGTATCTTATGGCTAAGGGTTCGAAAATTCATCACTATGGCAACCTTGTCTCTAAAAAATTCTTTAGAAAATCGTCATAGAAATTCTTAAAACCATATTTACCAGATACCCAAATCCTTACTTTTTCGTACGCCTTAGAAAAAAAATAAAATAAGTTTTGTTTGTGTTCAAAAAATCATCACTTTGACAACGCTGTCCCTACAAAATTCCCAGGAAAGTCCCCATAGAAATTATTAGAACCATATCTACCAGTTAATCATATCCTTATTTTTTCTATTTTATGGCTCAACAAAGAAAAGAAAAACATAAAAAGTTTTGTATAGGTTCGAAAAATCATCACTCTGGCAACATTGTTTTTAAAAAATTCCTAATAAAAATTCTCATCAAAATTGTTAAAACCATATCTATCAGTTATGTATCAGTTAACCGAATCCTTACTTGTTCCTATGTTGTGGCTTAAAAAACATAAACAACTTTGTATGGTTTAAAAAAATCATCACTCTGGCAACGCTATTTGTGATACTGTGTGGGTGGAGTTTATGCGATAACACGAATCGGGTTGCAGCTCAGTTGTTTGCCACTTGTGTCGCTGTGTCTGTGTTGCATTGACCGGCAGCTGCTCGTTGCTATTTTTTTCTTTCTCTGTAAGTGTTTACCTTTTGGGAAATGCTACGCCGCAGCCGATTCCAGCGGCTGCTCGACGACAATCACTTAAGTGGATTTGCACAAAATTTTCAACTCAGCTCTTTGTTTTTGCTCCCATGTTGAATTATTATGAATTCTAAATGTTTTTGATGTTTGCAAATCAATTAGCTGGATTTTTCAGCAAGCTAAGAGCACAAATTCTAAAAAGGAAATGGTTTTTATTATTAAGGGAAATTGATAGATTTCATGCGAACTTAGATAGTCGAGCAATGAATCAAACCGATGAAGTGACAGACTATCGTCCACTCCTGTTTGTCGATTGTGCTCTGTAGTCGACCAAAGAAAAAAGTTGCTGCATTTTGTTGAAAATTTTTAGGTGCTTATAAGTTCATATTAGGAAAGGTTTTCATTTGTTCAAAATCATTTCAAAATCTTTAGAACCAAACTTTTGTTCTGCAAATCTCATTATTAATGGCCCAACCTATTTCATGTGATTACGATGCCAACATTTCTCTTTGGACAAGAGCGACATAAATACAAATTGTAAATTAAAATGCAGGCAACATTTTGTAATCTAATTCAAATAATTCACTACGCTGTCCACCGAGCGAAAATTCGTCACCAGCCATTCACACACACACACGACGAGTCCAAGTCCACGCCCAAGTCTCAGCGCGCAGTCTAACACGCGCCAACAGTTCGCCAGCGCAGTTCAGGTGGCGAAAATATCTCGCATAATATTCACTTAAGTTCTGCCGCACATTTTCATTTCATTCCGATCACGTTACAATTTAATATTTGCTATTCAACACGTTGTGTGTTTCGAAAAGGCACTCACACACACACCAATACAAACAAACACGCACACAATGCTAGCGCGCAGGATATGCGGTGGCAGTGTACCCGAACAGCTTCCGTCAGTAAACCGAAACTGTAGCCGACCCGAAAATGTGCGCACACACGCGTCATGCTTCGAGTGGGTGGATGGGTTGGTGGGTGGTGGGTGGTGGGTGGTGGGTGGTGGGTGGATTGATGGCTGGTGGGTGAGTACCTCTACTCGCAGTAGTTGGTGCGGTTGCACTTACCTAAATAATAAGAGCGAATTTTCACTCAAATAATGTCACTTTGGTGAGCTGGGTAAATGGAGCCGTGACTGAAGTTGGAGTTGGAGCAATGGCGATGTCGATGTCGTAGGCGGTGGCTGCTGGCGTTGCCATGGTCGGCTACATAGTCTGCGCAGCCAAAGGCGCAACAACAATAGCTTCAACAGCAACAATGCCATATTGCAAAAGGCTGACATGAGCTAATTTTATCAAACGAAAATCACGTACGAATTGTTTGATACCACACCAAAACAACAACAACAAAAACAATATACACTAAAGTTAAAGCAAAACCAAATCCATGTTGGAGTAGGTGGATAGAATATCTTCTGCAGCCCGGTGCGCGCAAATCTTTTGTAGAATTTTAAAGTAACTGATTTATTGGGCGAAACTTTCCAATGGACACATCCATAAATCTGTGTAACTTTTATTATTGAATCAGCTCAACTTACAGGCAGCTGAGCAATCCGAGAAGGGTTGCATGCGCGTCACACAAATATACACAAACAACAACAACAAGAGGGCTATGGTTTTTTTTTGTTCAACTTACTGTTGGGTTATTTGGGATCTGGTTGCTCGAATTTGGTGAAATGAGGGGCACAAAGGGGGAATTGCAAAGTGTTGCAAAGTTTTATTGTAGTGTTTTTTTGTTTTTTGGAGGAGGGTGACGGGAAGCGGGAGCGAATCGGGGGCATAATCAGCAGTTGTGGCGCACTGTTGACGCTCAATAGCCTCGGGGACATCGAGCGCTGGCGAGCATTGCAGTTTGTTGAACGGAATTTTTTTGGGGCACAGGTTGCCGTTGTTTTCGGAAATAATAATTTGCCCCCAAGGCACTAATGATGTTGTTGTTGAGCTGCAAATGAGTGTAATTGGATATGTTTTTTTCGTTTCAGCGAAGCGGTAAGAGTGCAGAATGATGTAAAAGGTTAAAATTTGCTAAAGTTTTGAGTAATGCGAATTTAAAATTTGCCCAAAAAAGGGTTCACATTTGTCATAACTACGAAAATAGTTTCAGTAAGTAGCCCAACAATTCAATTTGAATATACAAAGCTTGAAAATATTTACGAGCTGACGTATTTTTGTTGAGCGATCAATTGAATTAAATGAGAATCTTATGCTTATAACTTTTGTTTAGCAAATTTACCCCAAATGCGACGAAAGGAAGATCAAATCAGTAACGATTTCGATAGGTGGCAATGAAAAACTTTCTTTTTGAATATTTCAGATTAATAAAAAATTGATTTTAGTGCAAAATCAAACAATTTATAGTAACAAATATAAAAGCTGTTGGCTTGAATACTAAAGCTACTCATCTCTATGTAAGAAATTAAGATAAAATAAAATAAAATAAAATAAAATAAAATAAAATAAAATAAAATAAAATAAAATAAAATAAAATAAAATAAAATAAAATAAAATAAAATAAAATAAAATAAAATAAAATAAAATAAAATAAAACAGAATACAATAAAATAAAATAAAATAAAATAAAATAAAATAAAATAAAATAAAATAAAATAAAATAAAATAAAATAAAATAAAATAAAATAAAATAAAATAAAATAAAATAAAATCAAATAAAATAAAATAAAATAAAATAAAATAAAATAAAATAAAATAAAATAAAATAAAATAAAATAAAATAAAATAAAATAAAATAAAATAAAATAAAATAAAATAAAATAAAACAAAATAAAACAAAATAAAATAAAATAAAATAAAATAAAATAAAATAAAATAAAATAAAATAAAATAAAATAAAATAAAATAAAATAAAGTAAAATAAAATAAAATAAAACAAAATAAAATAAAATAAAATAAAATAAAATAAAATAAAATAAAATAAAATAAAATAAAATAAAACAAAATAAAATAATTTTAATTTTGTTTTATTTATTTCAAAAAATTATATATTAGTTTATTTCAAAAAATATTTAACATCTTCGTATACATTAAACAAATATCATTGAATTTCCTAAACTTTTCGTAAATCTGCTGAATGCTTTTTTTGACAACCTAATTAAATATACACAGCTTTTTTCAATCAAACTTTTCTTCAATTTGTAAAATTATATTCAAAAACTTCAAAATACCACGAACCATGAGTTAATTTTGTCTTATTTTTTTGGCATTTGAACCCGCATTCCTTTGGGAGCAGCACATTTCTCAGAGGCAACAAGTTCGCTGCTCCAGTTCGCACACTGGCCAACCTTCAAGTGTGAACAATTTACTTGCATCCTTCAGGGAGTTCAACACTCAAAGGCCCATCACGTGCCTGGGCCCAAATCCTAATTGCATAGAAGCCAATAAACAAGTATTACTAATTAACAGCTCGCGAATCCGGCTTAATTGCTATTTACCAAGCGAACCGAAACCGAAACTTTTGCCTCGAGTCATTGGGGTCCCACGTGTGCGTATCCCTGTGCCGCAAACACTTTGTTTGTACCCTGAAACGATTTCACAAGCAGCTCACGCAATTCACACAACAATTTACGCGTCCTACTTTGCCCGAAAACTTTACTCGCACTCGATTTCGGTGTTTGCCAATGAAAATTTTCAATTTAATTTTCCCCACTCGATACGAACGTGTAATATTGAAATCGGCAAACAAACAACCGACGAAAAATGTTTTATTATGTTTTGCTGGAAGCAGACGAAATTTTCTAATTGGCAAACCGCAGCAGCCGCAAACTGTGCACGCTGCCGCTTTGTTGTGGCTGTCGAGCGTTGAGTGTGCCCGCATTTCGTACACATTAGCCCGTCAAAATATTAAACTCGGCATTCGTGCAAATTAATTTAATTTCAAGACCCCAACAAACAATGCGCCAACTGGCAAAAAAAAGCAGTCAAGCAAACGAATGAAACAGCCGGCAGTGCGTCATTAAAATGTCGAAAGTCTTGCGGTTTCTGGGTATTTCATTGCATACACTTGGGCGCATGAGCTTCGGAGTTAGTTGGGCAGAGAGGTGGAAAGCCTTTGGCCACAGACATTATTAGCCCAGTTGGGGCGGAGCACGTGTGGCCGGCACGTTTGTCGACACTGCAAAAGTTGCGTCGTGGAATTTCGTTGGTGCACATTGCTCGCTCGTTGTTTACCTACGACGCGCATTAGCCGCGTAGTCGGTGTGAAAGTTTGCATAGCGCTTTGAAAACAGTTCAAAATATCTCATGTATTGATTTTGGTAATCTTGATAAATTGTTGGCACAAAATTTAGGTATTTAGTTATTTTTTAGTTGACAATTCTTGAACACTCAACAAAACAGTGAGTTTCTCACACGTTTCTGATGGTTGATTATACTGCTTTGGTCCATTTGGTCTCTCCACTACCCCCAACAACGCTCCACCCAACCGCCTCTGCCCATTAGCAGCATTGCCGCTGGCGCATTTTTCTACACAATTACAGACATAAAAAATTATGCACAGCAATAAAAGTTCACTCAGTAAAACGCACCGCCTGTAAACACAGACAGGCACACATGTTGCTGTGTCGGTTGTTGTTGGTGCGCCATGACAGGACACGAGTGCGGCGTGCGTTTGCATGCAGCAGCTGCCAGTGTTGCCGCAATGATAGTTGCCGCACCAGAATCTGAACTTTTAATTTTACTTTATTTGAGCATATTTTTTTTATTGCCACATTATAGTAAAAACAAAATTGTGCATTGTATATTCGACATCATTTTATATGCATTACACCGACGTCGAGAGTTTATTAAAATTTGTACTCGCTTTATGTCATAAAGCGAACGTGAGACTTGAGTTTGAAACGAACTGAATAGTCTTTATTTTGTGAACTTGCGACGCGGGCAGTGAAGAAAAGAAGATACTACGAGCTGTAATGAAGCTGAAGTGATTAAAGATGAAATGGAAGTAGGAATGGATTGAAAAATTATATACTAAGATGAATCAAAGTACGATGAGATTAACTGTGTTGACTTTGGAAGCATTAAATGAAACGAAGTGAACTGATGCAGAACGGGATAAAACAGCCAGTTCTGAGATAACATGGAACGAGGTTGGGCTGAGCTGATTTGGGCTAAGAAATTGTAATGCCATATGTTAAAAAAGAAGGCAATGGGAAGTGTGAAGAGTTCAAAGTGTTAAGAAGAGGCAGAAGTCGATTTGGGAATGCAGAATGACACATTATAAACAACTATTGATTGATCTATTGAATGAAACAATAAATACTGGTTTCCAACGAAAAAGTATGTGTTACATAAATTTAGGATGGCAAATATCATTTCAAAGTATAATGGGATTTCGCAAAATGAAATCCTGTGGACGCTGCTGACTGGGATCAAAAGTATATAAAAAACAGATCTGGCCGAAGGGAATTAGAAAATTTGAAACAGAATTCAATTAATTCAATTCAATTAATTCAAGAAAATTAAAAAAGATCAAATAGAACCAACTAGTGAACTAAAGTGAAAATATGGAAAGCTGTAAATTGGGATGAAATAAAAAAATGTATAATATTATAGAAAGTGAGATGTATGTAATGTGATACGTTCATGAAATATAATCCGTTTTTTTGCTGCACCAAATTTCTTTCACCAAAGTTCTTCCATATTTCCCCGGGAGACATATTTCACCGGGAGAGAAAGATTTGCCACTATTGGGCTTCAAGGTTGGACAGCTTTTAGTTCCATATTAAGAGTTAGGGTTGCATAAGAAATGCCAAGCCCTTCGTTCAGTGCCCTTCCCTTTTCTCATGTCAAAAGATACGACTAAGCTTTAAACTCCGAGTTACAAGTAAGAACCGATAGTAATTTATATGTCAATTATAGTTCCAATGTTATACGAAAAAATGTAGAATGCTTGAGAAGAATCACGCCCCTTGTCCAGCACCCATGAAATTTTATAAATAGAACGAAAATCTTATCGAATGCTTCGTACCAAAACTCAACAAAATTATTGTTATTTTTTTACTAAAGATTTGAGTTATATGGGCAGTGCCACACCCATTGGCCAACGAATAGCAAAAGACATCCATAACTGCTACTACATGGGCTGAAAAGTCTTTAGTCTGACATAGAGATGGCGCCAAAAATTAAGAATTATTGTGTTGTACATGGAAAACCATCCTTAACTTAGATTCTGTCAAAGTTTCATGACATTTGGTTGACTCGTTTTCAAGTTATTGCTTTCGAAGTGACGCTACCTCTGAATTTTTGTAAACAATGGAAGAAAGTGAATTTCGTGTTTTGATAAAACATTGCTATTTGATGGGCAAAAATACAGTGGAAACAAAAGCATGGCTTGATAAATGTTATAATACATCTGCTCCACCAAATTCAACTATCAAGTATTGGTTTGCTGAGTTTCGTCGTGACCGTACGAGCACCAGTGATGCACCGCGTTCAGGGAGGCCAAATGAGGTAGTTAATCCGGAAAACATCCAAAAAATCACGGACCTTGTGTTAAATGATCGCAAAATAAAATTGAGTGAGATAGCTAACATCATAGGCATCTCAAAGGAACGCGTTGGTCATATCATTCATGAACATTTACACATGCGGAAGCTGTGCGCGCGATGGGTGCCGCGTTTGCTGACAATTGACCAAAAAGCAAAACGTGTTCGTCTCGCGATACGACCGAAAAATTAGAGGAATTACGCTACGAAGTCGTCAAACACCCACCGTATTCACCAGATTTAGCACCCAGCGACTATTTCCTCTTTCCCAGGTTGAAAAATTGGCTCGCCGAAAAAAGATTTTACTCAAATGAGGAGGTCGAGTTGGAAACAAACGCCTATTTTGAAGAGCTTCACGCGGACCACTATAAGAAAGGTATCGAAATGTTGGAAGACCGTTACACTAAATGCATTACTCTAAATGGAGATTATGTCGAAGATTAAAATCATTTTTGCACTAAAAATATCGTTTTTTCATTGTCAGGCCAAAGACTTTTCAGCCCATGTAAAGGCTGTCCACACCAAAATTTGGTCACTAAAAAACACCCCTGTGCCTCATGTTACGACTTATTTTTCATAAACATTTTCAAATCTAAACATGCGATGATTCAAATGTAAGTTCTCCATTAAAATTATTTTCATTAAGTTCTTTGATTCTTTTAAAATGGTAAGCCAATTGGAGAAGCGAAAATTGATTTTACACGAATTTATTTCGAACAGACAACATAGCGCACGAAAAATTGCAAAAAAACGTAATTTCGCACCATCTACGGTGATAAATGTTTTAAAAAACTTCAATAATCGTTTGTGCTTAGATCCTAAAAAAGGAAGTGGTAGAAACAATAACCAAAGCGATATTCGCAGCGCAAAAAAAGTGAAGCAAGAGTTTAAAAAGGATCCAAGGATATCCACTCGTGCAGTAGCAAAAAAAATTCGCATTTCGAAATCATTTGTACAAAAAGTAAAAGAAAAAGAAGGTTTGAAAACTTATACAGCTCAAGTGGTGCCCGATCGTAACGCCAAACAAAATTTGACAGCAAAACAGCGATGCAGAAAACTTTATGAAACACAATTGACCAAATTTAAATGTGTTGTAATGGCTGATGAAACTTACTGTTTTAAGAATTTTAAATATATCCCGGGACAAGAGTTTTACACTGCAGAATCACGACAAGATGCACCTGATGACGTGAAAATAAAAAAACGTTCCAAATTTCCACAAAAACTGATGGTTTGGCAAGCGATTTGCTCCTGTGGTAGGAAAACGGATCCTTTCGTTACATCGGGCACAATAAATGCAGAAATTCACAAAAAGGAGTGCTTGGAAAAGCGTATTCTGCCTTTTATAAAAAGCCATAATGTGGGTACTCTGTTTTGACCCGACCTCGCTAGTTGTCACTATGCTTGAGACGTCCTAAAGTGGTATAAGGACAATGGAGTGTTTTTCGTTGCTCGCGACTGCAATCCTCCCAATAGCCCGGAGCTGCGACCAATCGAGAATTATTGATCTATTGTTAAGAGAATCTTAAAAAGCACACGTGGCTCCATCAATACAGAAAAAGTGTTCCGTTCGAAATGGTTGTGGGCGTCAAAAAAAGTCACGCAGGACCTCGTACAAAAAATGATGGGAACAGTTCGGCAAAAAGTGCGCCTGGTAGCATACGAAAAATAGCATATTAAAACGTATGTAATATAACATTTCTTTAAAGTATCTAGTTACAAATACAACAAATTTTTTTAGAAAAATATCATTGTTTTTTATTTTATATACATTTTGATGTGACCAAATTTTGGTGTGGACAGCCTTTAGTACCTGTTACTTTGCAGAAAAACACACACAGTGTCAAAAAGTCAGTTCAACCAAGCAAATAGTTTCCAAGTCTGCGTCAAGGTGCGTTTTCAAAGTAAACAGTAAAACTTTGAATATCAAATATTTTCTGATAGCTCCAACTATATGTGACTTCCTCTAACGGAAAAATATATTCTTCCCGATTTTCAGTCAAAATTTCATGGCATTTGGTTCATTGTAAGCGGAGTTATTGTGTTTGAAATGACTCTCTGTTTGTATCATTGGCACAAAAAATAACATCGAACTAAGATCTAGAAGAACTTGGTAAAACTTTTACCGAAACATTTCATTTCATACACCAATTTATTGTTATGATTATTTATATTGTGACAGAGTCCATTAATGGTTTAAGCGATTTCAAGACAGTTGTGAGAACATTAACGATGACCAGTAAACCAACCCAAATCCCTGATCACAGCAGATTCCAAAACAGTGCATGACTTCAGCAAAGATCAACGAAAGTCTTCATTGAAATTCTTAAAGTTGGCTTTAGTCAACTGAATGGCATAAATTCACTGAATTTTAACTGAATACTTCACTAACGAAAATTGGATGCACACTTTGGTCTGCACAAGTTGACTGAGGCCAACTCATTGATAGACACTTCTAAACGATTTTTGTTTTACTAAAAATTGCGTTTTAACTATTCAGCACTGCCTGCCTTTGCTATATTTGGCACCATGTGATTTTTAACTTAAAAAAAAAATTCATTAAAGCATTTTCAGGCCGTAAAACTTATCGAAAAAGATTCTACCGAAAGGCTGAAGGACATCACGGCCGATGATCTAAAAACTAATTTGACGTGCAATTGAAGAGATTGTGTAGATTGCTTAGACTTACAGGAGATGTTGGCAAAAATTTGCTGTTTTTTTATTTATAAAAAGTTGTGTTTACTATGGTTTTTTTTAGAGGTATAGAACTTCGAATTGAAATAAAACACAAGAAAATCGTTTTAATGTCCATCAATTTGGCTTTATTGGAAGGATAATTTTATGCCATTAATGTTTAAATATGATTTCGGGCATGTGGCCGCCGCGGCTGGCTCGAATAAAGCCAATTCTACAGGTCCAATTTTTAAAGTTGATGGACAAAGCTCCAATTGCTGTGCACGGTGGCGAATCGATTCATTCGGGTCCTCTTCAACATTTTGCTCTACAGCGGCAATTGTTTCTTCGGTGCGCACTGTTCGACGTCTCTGCGGATGCGTATTATCACATAGAGTAAACGTAGTGCGAAAACGACCCATGGTTAACCGAATTAATTGCTCTAATGGACCATAAAATGGACGGAGCTTGCGGTAAACTTCGCGAACTGAACCATTATTTTCGAAATAAATTTGCACGATTTGCAAGCGTTGTTCTTTTGTCAACCTGTTCATGATGAAATGGCAAACCAAACTGAACATAAATGACATTAGAGTTGCCAGATTTGACCACAAAATGCCAGTTTTATCTCTATTCGAAAAACAAACCTCTAAAAAAAACACCCTATATGTATGAAAGGCAGCTTGCATATAGAGAAGATCATGTGAATAGATTATATATATAAGATAGATACTTAGATGCATATATATAGATAAGATTAGATCGATGCGGCTCGAACCTACGCAAGAGATTTATTTCCTGATGCTGTTTTTGTGTTCCATATAAAATATTGTCGAATGGAAATATAGGCGAAGACTTTCTTTGTTTTCTTAGCTACTACCTTCTCTGCTCTCTGCTTTTTCTTCTCATTGGTTTTTAATTTTCTATTGTGTTTTGATTTTTACACACAAATTAAAGGAAACCAGGCTATAAGTGAAGTGTCTCACTTCTGGATTTTTCCTACGTCTTTTTGATATTTTTTTGTTTTTTAACACTAGAACTACTGGGAGCGGTCATTTGACGGTTTTCAGTTTTTGATTAACCGTAGCTCGAAAACGGTTTAAGTTACGAATCTGGTTTTCCTTGACTTTTAATATTTTGCATTAAGCTCAATATTCTAAAATTTTGCAATCATTGCGCAAATGATCTGTTTTCTTTTTATCATCGATTTTACCTACTATCACCACGAGCGGTCAAATGACGGTTAACTACGTGGCCATGGAAATACAATTATAACATTCACAAAAAATTCACAGATGGTACAAATTTTACAAGAACCTATGTCTTACCTTCTGTTTTATATTAAATTTACAACCGATTTTTATATATTTATGAATTTCAATGTAAAAACAAATATGCATTATTTTACGTGTTGTGTGTGAAAGCATGAGCACAAAGCGGCGAGACGAAATTTACTATGGTCATGAGTAGTAGCTTTATTTTTAAAATATTTGCCAAACTATACTTTTTTACATTCAAGAACATAAATGAATGTTGTTTTAATGCTTACAATGAAAAACTACTTCAGTTTCAACCGATTTCGTTAAAAGCTCTGAATACCGTCATTTGACCGCTCGTGGTGATAGTAGGTATAAGCAAAACCCCATACTCCTAGTGTTAAAAAATTCTTTACAGCCGATGTCTAAAGTTCC
Organism: Melieria omissa; assembly: GCA_963971225.1. Taxonomy (NCBI): domain Eukaryota; kingdom Metazoa; phylum Arthropoda; class Insecta; order Diptera; family Ulidiidae; genus Melieria; species Melieria omissa. The sequence goes on from OZ020268.1 coordinate 22,870,412, forward strand.
TAATGCTGCTACTGAGAAATTTTACAATAATTTTTGTTTGGACAAATAAAATAAATAAATTAAAAATTAAATAAAAATATCGTTTATTTCCCCCAGTGTCATATCCACTACTTTCTCATCTCATTTCGATTCTTTTACTTATTTTTTTGCTTTCTACATCTTTCTCTCTAAAGCGTCTTTTGAATTGCATATAAAATGCTTCACTTCAAACTTGCAGTGCCTTTTGCTAATAAATCCTTCTTCACGGTTTGTTGACATCACTGTGTGAAACTTTAACTCCAACCGTAGACAACACCAACACCAACACCAGAGGAAAACAACACAGGACGTGGCAAGCCACAACATGCCGACGACAAACACATCAGGCGGCCGACCATATCGGCGACGCCATCTACAACGAACGCAAGCAACCATCTCCCATCTGTGTGCATGTCATTAAACACTCCGGCTGAGAGGCGTGGCATATGGCGAATGATTACCCAGTCGCTTATGCGATGCAGTAAAATGGAAAAAAATCCACCTTGTTGCTGTTGTGAAAAGAAAGTGTGCAGCGGCAGCAAGAACTGGTTGGCTTTAAAATGGAAAAGTGTAGAGTGGAAAATAAAAGATGAAAGATAGCCAAGATGAGCGTTGAGTGTGCGTGTGTGCATGTCTGTAGATGTGTGTGCGTATATTAACAACAACAACGGGTAAGTGCTCAGTGTAGGCCTCGACTACGCTGCAGCTGAAGCAAAAGTGGCGCGACGCGAAAGCAGCGACGGCCGATTATGTGCAGCAGTCCGTCCGTCGAATAGTTAATGAGAAAAGTGTTGCCGCCGGCGTGCTCGTGCATTCAACTGACAGCGGGGGAGATGATGCGCCGCCGCTTACACGGCGCATAAGTGACGTGAAATAAGCGGAAGCAAAAAGATAAAACCGAAGCGAAGACGAGCGAGCCGCGACAGAATGGCGGCAACGTACGAAACGCGCAACGCGCAACGACGAGGCTGGAAGTTGAGTTTTGCTTCGCTTCATAGTTGCTTTTGATATATTTTGATTAAAAGCTGCAGTTCCCCCGGGTGGCATAAAGTATGCAACAAGCAGGAAGCGATGGCTTTTGTGTGCGTGTGTGTGTGTGTTCGTTTGTGTGCGTTTTATGCATTTTATGCAAACAATTCAATAATTTCTAGTGTGTGCATCGCAATGGCAGGGAAATTGCAGCAGGAACTGCGCGCTTGCCACTGCAACTGTTGCATTGAATTGCGCTGAGTTGGCCATTCATTCCGTGCCATTAATTTTGCCAGCAATGCAGTGCAACGTGAGCCGTGAGTCGAGTTCTTGCATTGGCCGCAAAGCGTAAAGTTTTGACTTGTGGTTGTGTTGGCATTCACCGCTCAACAAAACAATGCACAACTTTCTGCGAAATTTCACTTTCAAATGCAATTTTATTAGACAGCATCACCACCCTAACAACAACAACAACTACAAAAATAACAAAGCAGTAGTGCAGAACTTTAAACGTGCGTTTGCCATTCGTGGTCCAAGTGCGCAGTGAGCGAGCAATGAAATGCCATCAACACCAACATTCGCCAAAATCAATGGTGAACATTTTGTGGTTTCTCGACGGCTGCAGTTGACGTTGGTTCCCAGTGCAAAAATTTCGCTTTTCGCTGACCTAAATACTTAAAATACTAATGACACAAAAAATAGGAACTTTTGAAAATGAGGAAAACTTTAGCAAAAAGCCACAGGAAATTGCCACAAGAAGGGGCAGCCAACTAAGTTAAAAAATTGAAACTAAAGGGAAAGGAAAACAAGGAAAATAGCTAAAAAAATATAAAAGTAGATACAGGAAGAAAGATAAGAAAGGGAAAGAAAGAACAAGAACAATGTAATAGTCCAAAGAAAATGGTGTACATAGAAGGACAGAAATAAGAATTAGCAGGCTGTACTAAGAAAATAGGACAAGGAAAACTGAAACAAGGAAAATTTTTGAAAAATGAAAAAAGAAGAAGAACAACGAGAAGAATACAATATACAACAATATTTAATCACTTAAGAAAATAAGACAAGGAAAGCTATTTTTCTTCGGAAAAATGAAAGAAGAAAAACTAGAAGAATACAATAATTTGAGACATAATAATAAGAGAATTGAGTATATAAGAAAGAAGAACAATACGAAGACAAAGGAGATCAAGTACGGAAGAAGAAGAACGATATTTAATTTGGATTCACAAAATAAGCAAGAACAAGCACGCTGTGTTAAGAAAATAGGTCATGGAAAACTGTTTTTCTTCGGAAAAACGAAATAGAGCTAGAAAGAAAAACTACGAGAAGACTACAATATTACAAGAAATTTGAGTATATAACATAAGGAAGAAGAAAAGACGCAGTAGGTTAGTAAAATATAGAAAAATAGAAGGAAGAAGAATGAAAGAAAGCTAAAGAGAACAAGTGTGGAATAAGAGGAAGGAGAATGGGGTACATGAACCGAAGGACAAGCGCGCTGTGTTATGATAATGATGCAAGAAGGGAAGAAGATCAAAATAGAAAAAGACAACAAATGTAGAAAAAGAAGGAGAATGTAGTAGTTAAAAAAAAACAAGCACGCTGTATTAAGAAAATAGGTGATAGAAAATTGTTTTTGTTCGGAAAAGCAAAGTGGAGCTAGGAAGAAGAACAAGGAGAAGACTACAATCTTTCAAGAAAATATTGCATATGAGGAAGAAGAAAAGATGCATTGAGTTATGAAAATATAGAAAAATAGAAGGAATAGAAAATGTGCAAAAAAGAAGAAGGAGAATGAAGTAGATAAAAAACAACAAGCACGCTGTGTTAAAAAATAATTCAAAGAAGGAAGGAAGAACGAAAAAAGCAAAACAGCAAAAGTGTGGAATTAAAGGAACGAGAATGGAGTAGATGAAAAGAAGAACAAGCACGTTGTGTTATGAAAATTATGCAAGGAAGGAAGAAGAACAAAAAAGCAAAAGAGAACAAGTGTGGAATAAGAGGAAGGAGAATGGAGTATATGAACAGAAGGACAAGCACGCTGTGTTATGATAATGATGCAAGGAAGGAAGAAGAACAAAAAACCAAAATAAAACAAGAAGAAAGAGAACAAAAGAAGAAAAACAAGATGAAGTAGAAGTAGGAAAAAGAAGAGGCACACTGTTTTAAGAAAATTACATTAGGAAAGAAGAAGATAAACAAAACAAGATGATGCAAGTGTTGAAGAAGAAGAACAGAAAGAATACAATATTTTCAAAAACCATACCAAGGAGAAAAAAAACCATTGAGTTAAGAATCTGATACAAGTAAAAATTAGAACCAAAAAGCATAGTAAAGCTAGAAAAAAGAAGAAAGAGAGTGGAACACATAAAGAAAATTAGCTAGAACACTAAAAGAAGAAGAACAAGTGAAGTAGAGCAAGCCAAGAAGAAGAAGAGCAAACAGAATAGGTTCTATTTCCTTTGGAGAATGGGCACATAAGGAAGAAGAACAAGCACACTGAGTTAACCCTTCGATGGGCAGTAACATGTTACTACACATTTGCACTTTGTCGTCTGGCCAGACGAAATCTGTGTGAGGCTCTTGACAAAGGCAAAGCGCAATGACAGATGCAGTTTATTATGTTTATTTGGTAGGCTACATATGTAAGTATATATATATACAAGTTATGTTTATATATACTTACTTAGTTACCCACAAATACACTGTAAAAAAGGAGATGAATCTGGGATTTTTTTTATTTTTTTGAAATTATATCATTTTTAGGCGTGTTTTATTTTTGTATGCGTCTATATATATTTTGTATGCGACATATATTATAAAAAATGCATATTTTGCTTATTTTTGTATTTATTCAATGCATTTATGACATTTGTGATACACATGTGCGTGCGATAGAGCAACGTGGGCGCCACATTGCTGACACAGAATTCGTGTTTTGCGATGCTTGTGTGTATTGTTTAGGCATATAGTGCATGAACCAGACCTAAATTTCTGTCCAACGTTAAAAAATGCAGTCAATTTCGAATAGCAGAAGTTTAATATGCATTTATATATCAAACCTTTGTAAAAATCAAATGACTCACATACAAACTGACCAAAAATGAAAAAATAACACTTCTTTTGGCTTACTAATTTTTTCGAATTTTTTAAATATTTTTACATTTTCAACAAGCTCTCAGCATGCTGTGATGATTTAGCCTTCATTTTTAGAAATCAAATAAATTTAAAATAATAATAAAAACTAATAATACACTCGATTCTCGCAAAAAACATTTTTCGTCTGGCCAGACGACAAGGTGCAGATGTGTAGAAACTGACTTTGTGACAAAAAAAATCCATAATACCGCGCACAAATTCTTTTTGTTTCTTACGTTTTATATAGAGGATAACGAAACTTGAAAAGTCACGAAAGCACAGCACGATGGAGCGCAGAGAAAAAAAGTTATGAATAAAAATAGAACCATTTCGTCTGGCCAGACGACAAAGTCCATCCGAGGGTTAAGAAAATTAAAGTCAAGAAGAAGAAAAAACATAAGAAGGAAAAAAGAAGAACTAAGAAGAAGATAAAGAGGCAATAATATACACTTCGGAGTATGGGCACACGAGGAAGAACAAGAAGCACACTAAAAGAAGAAGATAAAGAAGAAAAGAAAAACATAACAAAAATAGGTTCTTTCTCTTTCGAAAAATGGTCAAATAAGAAAAAAAAACAAGCAGATTGAGTTAAAAAAATGGTGGAAGGAAAGAAAAAGAACTGAGGAGAACATAAACACAGAATAATATAATATATAATTCGGAGTATAGGCACATGAAAAAGAAGAACAAGAACATTAAAAGAAGAAGAAGAATATAAAAGAAAAGAAGAATAAAAAATAGGTTCTATCTCTTTCGAAGAATGGACACATAAGGAAAAAAATAGGCAGCCTGAATAAAATGGTGCAAGGAAAGAAGAAGAACTAAGAAGAAGATATACAAATTGATATACACTTCGGAGTATGAGAGAAGAAAAAGCACATTAAATGTAGAAGAAGAAAAAGAAAAATAACTACAAAAGAAAAGAACAAAAAAAATAGGTTCTATCTCTTTAAAAAAATGACACCTAACAAAAAAGGATAGGCAGACTGAATTAAGAAAATGGTGCAAGGAAAGAAAAGGAACTAAGGAGAAGATAAACACAGATAGTTACTAAGATTCAAAGAAAGCCCCATTGGAAGTATAGATGAAAGAATATCCAACTGTTTCTTAAGTCGGATGGGGTTAAAGAACCAAGTTGATATTTTCAGTTCAGATTCTATGGCTTTGTTGAGACCAGATAGTTGCCAAGGCCCAAAAAATCAGCAGCGCCAATCTTGTAGAACTCAGCGATGCCATAATAACTGTATTGTCATTTCCCTTTCTGCTTCATCACCACATCTTCTACAGACAACACTGCACGAAAGTTGCCATAGATAAATACTTGTAGGTCTTTGGCACAGTGTCCTATGAAGACTTCATTGGAGCAACCTGTTAGAAGCATGATTCAACGATAATATGTACAAATATTTTCCTCTTCATGAAAAATCGTGGCCACAAAAGTTACCCAAATTCTTTCATTATTGCCTTGAAAAATAAAGATTGTTTGTATATTATGGAATAAAAAAAGTCCCTTTACCAAGTTTCACGTTTGTATCTAACTTTCGGCATATAAAAGTGGAAGAAACAATGAATGTTTCAAAACCCAACTGTCAGTACGTGCGGCACGAATGCCATCTTGTGGCTACAAAAACGAAGCGTATGGCACATCTCTGCTTTCTGTAGCTAAACTATTTTTCTCTTGAAATTTTGTCATCAACGTCAACGTTAACTCATTTTATGTTGCTCACTGCTGGTTTATCGTTGTTTTTGTTGTTGTTGTATTTTCTTAGCGTTGTGTTGAGTGCGAAAACTTTAGCGCTAACTTGAGTAGAATAAAAGCTTTCAGCAATGCAATTAGGTTGAGTGTTGCTGGCGTTAATGCAGTAAATACATACACACACACACACATGCACTCATACAAGCACATACATTACTATATCTCTAGCAAATTTGTAGAGATGTCATGCAATAAATTTCGCATGGCACATGAGTTGTGCGATGTGATTGAGCCACGACACGCGTTGCTCGTATAAAATGCACATAAAGCAGTTAACGCGCAAAATCTTACGTCAAAATTTCAACAACAACAAGGCTAACCAAGAAATAGCGCGAATATGTACAACAACAAACAGGGTCACAGCCAGTGGAACTTTTGCACTTTGCAGCGTTTTGGGCGGTTGGGATTTTTTTCTCATGGATTCGTGATGCATTCTCTTGATAGGATTTTTGGCCACAATGTGTCACAGTATGGCTACACTGACCGTTAACCGTTGACCATTAGGCGAGCAGGGGCTCTATGGCGACCAGAAAATCAATTTGTAACGGTGCAAAAGTGCTTTAGGTGGGATTTTTGGTGATGCAATGCGGCATTTGTTGGTGAGAGACAGTTTTATGATTTTTTTTCGGAAACTTTGGAAATATTCCACTGCTTTTTTTAAATTATTCTTTTTCAAAAAATATTTCTAAATATTTGGAATTTTTTATATTATTAATTTTTTATATTATTTTTTATATTATTATTAATTTTTTATTTTTTATTTTCAAAGCCTTCAAACTATTGATGAACCAACTTAAAAAATTTTGGATATTTTGTGAAGAAATTAGTATGTTTGTAAATAAAATTTTATGAAAAACAACTGTATTAGTATTTCTCAAAAAACAAATATTTAGAAAAATTTTTCAATTAAATTGAACTCTTGAATTTGCTGCCTTAATCCTTTCGAGCTCCTCAAAATAACTTTGTCAATTTTCCATTACCTTTTTTTAATTATTAAGGGAGAGGGCTGGGTTGTGAACCATTGCCGTTTTTTCTTTCCCTAATTGACATATCGCCAATCTTTCAACTGTCAATTTTGTCTTATGATATGACTCTGCTTTTGTGGTTACACCGAAGTACAAACACGTATTGCTTGTGGCAGCAATGGAGTTTGAAAGACATCGTGTTTGAAAATCGACTGCGAAAACTTGTTGGCTTTTTTTTTAAAATGCTATCTTAGTGACTGAGCTTATTGCAAAAAGTCTGTGTAATACATGTTTATTTAGGGTTTTGATTCTATTTTACGATGCAATATTTGTTTATGTCGAATTATGATTGGAAGTGTCGTTTATTTTAAAGTTTCCAAAATGGCATCGTGGTTGGGCTGTGAACCACTGAGGTGGCTGGGTTATGAACCACCTGTTTTTCGTACTACATTTGTTCTAACACTGTCAAATATGGACGGATATATAAAAATAAAGTCATTTTATATAATTTCACTCGATTTCGTTGTGTTCACTTGAAGTGAGCCAATACGAGAACACGTTCGTATTTCATATGCAAACATTCCGACACAGATTAGGATGAAAATTAAAACAATTTAGCAGATTCATTCATTGCGATTTTTTGGCCTAAGAGGCGTCATTTTAACTTTTTTTCACCTCTTGAGGCTTCCTGATTAAATAAATTCTCAATGTACTTAAAAATTATGGGTGTTTTCTTCGTATTCTCCGACTTTAATAGGGATTTTCCAGATGGTTCACAACCCAGCCACTTTTTTGAAAAAGCGAAAAATCACGTTCTTAGAAAATTGGACGTAGAGAGTTAAATTTCAATCAAAACGGTAATCTTTCTTCATAACAAAGTTGCGTTATATATTCACCTTTCCAACGGTATCTTCGATTTTCGATATCTTCGATATCTTTATTCTGTGAAAAGTTAGAGCCAAAAAACAAAACCCCTGTTCACGACCCAACCCTCTCCCTTATTATTTAAAAAAAAAATTTTTTAATTTGGAATTTTGTATAGAATTTTTCTTAACATTAAAACTTTTGGGGAAAACTTTAAAACTATCAGATATTTAAAATTGTATGAAAACGACTAATTTAGAATTTCTAAAAAACAAATTAATATTAAAAAAAAATATCAAAATAATTCAATTAAATTGAATCCTGAATTTTCTGTTTCAACCCTTTCGGGACTACTGGACTAATACGTAATACGTAAAAAGTTTTTAAGGCTCCTCAAAATTATTATTCAGATCTTATGGTCCACGCAAAATAGTTATCTGAATTATATGTCCCAGGGAAAAGGATGATTACAGAAAGTAAGTAAGTATGCAACATAATTTGTTAGCCCCAATTTTCAATATTTTGGTTTTCAATATTAAAATCCATCTCGAAAGGGACAAATTTGTATAAATACTACACAGCAGCCACCATCAACCAGCTACCATTCACCAGCACCATTCACTGACTTCTTGGAGCAAAATTCCTTCAGAGTTGTGACCCTTTAAGAATTGAAAGCCAATATGAAAGTCAGCCAACAAGCGCACCCAACCACCCATCCATCCTTCCGTACATCCATCAAAATTTCAGCGCTGCGCCACAGACAAAATGTCACACATATGTCAATTTTTATTGCAATCCTGGGACAGTACTCCATACGCCCCGAGTGTATGTAAATGTGTGAATATGCGACGCCATGTTGCAGTCACTTTCTAGCTGCGCCATCTTGATGCCGTCGTTCGTTGCGCCGCTCTCACCGTTATTACAAATGATGTATATTTTATTTGGCATTTTACGGTCGCGCCTGACACTTTGCATTTTACTACGCGTACTACAGCGCCAATTTCATCATCTACAACACTCGCACACACATATATCTACAGACTTTTGAACACATATACTCACACAGCGAGTCACCTTTCAGCGCCGCAGCGGTACCAAAAAAAAAACCATAAAGCGGCAGCAACGTTGCATATAAAAATGTACGCCAAGTAAGTACAATCGTAATAAAATTTATGCGCACCAATAAAAATTATTAAGTAATGGACCAGCGGCAAGAAAAAACATTGACTGCGTCGATTTCGATTTCTGTTTCGGTATTTCTTTTTTTGGTTTTTCTTTTTTTTTTTGGAAATTCAGGTCATGTGCGTAATGCTTAATGTTCTTCAATTCGTTGCTGATGTGAACGATGTGGCCGCTGGTCGCATGACCGATGAGTGTGTTGTGCAATTTTAATGTTGCAGCAAATTCAATTTACTTGCAGCCAATCAACATTTATGTATGAGTGGCCCAATTTTAATTATGAATGCACAATCACAATCACAATCAGTGTGAATCGAACATAAAGAATTCAGAAATGGAAAAATTGCTGCTGCAGCTGATGTTGACTTGCGAACGTACACACCAGCTGTGTGAGGTAATTTTATTCCGAATTATGTTTGGTATTTTATTGGATAATCGAATTTTTGAAGAAATATGTGTGCGTTGTTGTTGTTGTAGCTTTATTTGCTTAAGAAAAATGTGTTAAGCAGAAAACAAAAAAGTTTTTTTCGCTTTCATATTCATAACGATATCAAAAATGTTCAAGTAAATCGATATCCATCTTTCAATACGGTTATAGGTAAGAACGTAGGTTTAGTGGGAATGTCGAGGACTTTACTTAGGTCATGTGACTCATTGTGTTACCACGTGAGGTTTCCGACTATGAAGTTCCCATTCAGTAGAGCTGTACAACTATCGATAGTGCTATGAATATTACTATTGAGAGTTTTTTAGCACTGTCGATACTACCGGGTTTTTGTGATGTGACAGTAATGTCTTCAGAATATTCTATGGTGGCATAGGCAGCACATAGATATTCAGCTGTAATATTTAAATATGTGGGTACGAGTACAAACTACTTGACCAATTGATCTGAAATTGAGACAATGACACAATAGATTATAAGTCCAGGACAGGGTTTCTGAATATTATTTGCTGTGTATGGACAAATCATATTGAATAACGTTCGATTTATAAGTAAGTCAGACAGCATTGAAATTTGGTTTTCTACTGGTAAAATCTAATTTTTGTTCTCATTTTACAAGGGGAAAGGCACAGTTTTTTTAACAATTTGGAACTATGTATAAGTCGCACATTTCAATAAGATTGCCGATATTATCGAAAGCAACGATACTTTTCACTGCAATTATCGAAAATATCAAATGGGCCAACTATCAATAGTTTGCCCAATTCTACTTCCCATGTGTGGGAGCCACTTAGTGGCTGTAATGAATTTGCATATGTGTCTTAGAAAGTTTTTCTCCACGTTCGTTAAGCAGCTCAGGTCTTCTTCTTCTTCTTCTTCTTCTTCTTCTTGACTGGCACGACAGCCCGATTACGAGACTAAGGCCTAGTTACCCGCAACCATCCATGTTGTACGTGTTGCGAGTTGGGAGCTTTTTCATAGGCAATTGTACTCTCAGAAGTTTGAAATTTCCTACTGAGAGGACAGCTGCCGAAAGAAAAATTTTTGTTTTTCTTTTTTTTCGGTGTTAGCGCAACGGAGTATTGAGCCTGGGTTCGAGCATCGCATTTGACTCGCGGCCCAACGCACTAGCCAGCTGAGCTACGGCGGCTGCAGCTCATTTGATGATACAAAAATCGAAAGCGCTGGGGTTTTGTAGAGAAGATGCTCAAAGGATTCCTTCCAGTTTTCGTATTACCAGCTTCTGCAGAAATTGCTTTAAAAAAGATCCAAAGTCTGTTGTGTCTATTTACGTGTCTAGTTATGATTTCTACGATAATCTTACTATAGGATCCGTAAATGGAACCAAAACCCATAAAAGATGGCCATTAAGTACAAACATTATTTAAAAGGACAAAGACTGATTACAAAAATTGTAAAAATTCTTAAAATTAAAAAAATTAGACGAGTGTTGCCATTATTTTCAAAATGCAAATCTGCCTGGATCAACGACGGGTTAAAAGTATGTATGGAGAAACACATTTGTTTGACCCTTTTGACTTCAAACTTGGTGAAATTTTATTTTATTTCATTTTATTTAATTTTATTTTTATTATATATTTTATTTTTTTTTTATTTTATTTTACTTTATTTTATTTTATTTTATTTTATTTTATTTTATTTCATTTTATTTTATTTTTTTTTATTTTATTTTATTTTATTTTATTTTATTTTATTTTATTTTATTTTATTTTATTTTATTTTATTTTATTTTATTTTATTTTATTTTATTTCATTTTATTTTGTTTTTAAGCCTTTTTACCTCTTTCCAGTTTCTAATTTTTGTTCAGTGTCTGAAAAACCCTGCTGATTGAGGATTTTCTTTCAAAAGACAAACAAAACATGCAACGCCCCAGGACCAACGCACACCGGCACAGCGGTGCAAAAGAAACTAAAAACACAGGGCAACAACAATTTCCGAAAAAGAGAATCAACACTGCAACCAAAGGCACACAGACAGACACAAAGGAAAGCACAAAGGAATTTGCAAATTTCATGTGTGGACGCGTGAATGCCAAACTAGAATGCAACGGAATAAACAACGGAACAAGATTCATTCCATTGTAAGAAATATTGCAGTTGAAGGGATGTGTGCGGGTGTATGTGTGTGCGTGTGAGTGTGTTGACAGTGTCACATAAGACGTCTTATTGAAGTGCTTGCAACTGAGTGCAGTTCCGTGTCCTTGTGCCGTTGTTTGCCGTTTGTGGCACAAGATTCAAGCGGAACAGCAGAAAATGTGAAAAAAGTAGGAAAAATTGATCGAAATCAATATGAACTTTAAGAATTTTAAGAATTTATTTTAAGATGCATTAAATATTATTAATTTTTGTTCTCTTAGTTGCTGGTGCCATTTAATTGGTTTTGTGTTTTTTTTTCTACAGAAATTTTTCATTGTTTTTATTCCAAAGAATCACTGGTTCACTACATTGTATTTTCCCTCCCACTTATTTTGTTAATTCTTTTTTGTTCGAAATAAAATTGTTTCATAATTTTTTATTTTTATTATTTATTTTTCTTTATTTTCCTTTATATTCTTGCTCTCCTTTTTTTGCTCATATTTTCTTCTTGCAATCTTTGTTACTTTCCTGCGCCTTACCAATTCCTGTTCTTTTTTCCTTTCATCAGGTCTTGTTCCACTTTCGTCTTCTACATACAATTTTATCTTTTTATGTTTCTTTTATATTTTCTCGCTCAAATCTTTTTCCAGTTGCTTTATGTTTCCTTTACTTCTTTCACTTTATTTTGAATTCTCTATTCTTCCCCTTTCTTTTGCATTTATCTTTTGGATGCCACTTTCCTTTCTCCAAGATGTTCTTTCATCGTTTTTGTTACAATCATCTTCCATACCTACTCACTCCCTGCCTTTTCGTTTATACTTTTCCATTCTTTTTTTCCTCTTTCAGTTTATCTCCTTTTCTCTAAGCTCTAACAAACCAGCGCATTCTTGAGACTTAACGTTCACCACTTCTAACCCGTCGCCCATTGTGTTGCTGCCCATGAACCGCCTTTGTCTTATCATATTTTCTCTTCACTTGCTTTCCTACTTCTACTTTAGCATCCTGGGTTTTATATTTCCCCCCCCTAGTTTGTTGATGCATTTGTTCATTCATTTTTTTCACATAAAAAGGACAAAAACTTTACTTCATCTCAACTCCACATCAACTCGAAGTCAACTTCAACATTCATTTACATACGTAAGTCACCGCCACTTTCTTAAGTTTTTATCCGTAACCTATGGCAATGCTTTTGTTTATTCACTGTTTTTCTTGTTGTTGTTATGCTGTCGCCCATATCCTTTTCCTTGTTTGTTGAATATGCATGCACGTCACTTCAAAAGTTGCTGCTATTCATGTTGCAAATTTTTCTGACACGCCAGACAGACGTCGAGACAAGACTGTCAACTAGCAGAGCTTAAAAAATGCTAAATGCCACATGACATCTGCCACAAAAGATGCGCTGTGCTGCTGTTGTCAAACAAAAGTTGTAGCAACAATAACAACTACAGTCCAAACAACTGAGACAAAGCGGTGCAACCACACGGCACAAGGAACCAGGCGCGGATTCAGAAAAATATTTCGGGGGGGTTTCAAAAATTAATTCTGTAATATTTGTAAAATGCCTTTTAATTTGTATGTAGTTTTATAGGCGATCCAAATATTTCGGGGGGGGTTTCAACCCCCAAAACACCCCCCTGAATCCGCCACTGCAAGGAACTATTCAGCAACCGACCAAAAACCATAACGATCTACAACAACCCACCGAAAGTGACCAGAGCGTCAGGAGTGAAGATGAGTTGGAGGTTTCATTGTACGGTAGGTTCCATTGTACGGGAGGTTCCATTGTACGTTTTAGAGGAAAATCTCCCGAACTTGACTTTGTAATGGAATAAAGTCGAACCTGAACTTTGGCACAGATTGATGCAAGTAACAAGTTGTCCATTCTATACCCGAAAATTTTGAGAGACGGGTCTGTCAATGGGCAGCGATGTGCGCCGAGTGCTCAAGGGTGGCAGGTGGAAGTGGGTAATCTAAAACCCAAATCATTGGAGATGGGCTAAAACGGTCCAAGTTGTGGCTTCCTTTTACTCTTCGTGAAGTGTCACGGTAACTTATAGTGACATTTTTGCATTCAACATTTTTGACATACACACTAACCACACAAAAATCAAGTTTTGTAGGACATTTTAGTACCAGTTTTGAAAAAGTACGAAATAGAACTTAAAAAAATTTTTAGTTTTTGCTAAATCCTGGCGTTCAAGTTAATTTCTGAGCTTTGATGTATTCAGGGACCTATAGTAGAATTTTATGACGAATATTTTCGTGGCACACTTTGTCCTTAAAACGTCCTGTTTTACAGGAAATTTTTGGCATTTTAGAAAAAAGGGTCAAATTGACCCATACAACTAGGAGCTACAGGGTTAAAGTGTTCCACAAAAATGTTCTTCGTAGTATTTTACATTAAATTGCTGAACATATCATAAACCTAAAATGTGAGATTAGATGGTTTTCGTACGCAGATTCACCATAAGAATGGGCGAAAAAGAGAAAACTTTGGCCCTCCTCAAAAAAATTCGCACATAAACTTTAAAAACGCCGATATAGGTATATTTTTTTTAATACCTCTAACAGAATCCGTCGTCAGAACCATTAAAAAAATTTGATTTTGTTGTGCAGTGTTTTAGGAGTGAAACTATTTAGGGGTCATTCATAGTAACTTGGCATACTCAGTTTTTTCACTTCCTGATCCGACGATTCTTTAAAAAGACTTAAAAATTTTAAGGACATAAATATTTCAAGGCATTTATTTAAATATTTTTTTGTTTTTATTTTAGTTTCATTTTATTTATTTATGTAAATGGACGAACGAAATTTTTGCTTTTGAACTATATTTCTTATTTTTAACTTTCAAGGCAAAAATATGTCAGTAACGAATATGTTCTATATAACGAACGAATCCTTTTTGGAAAAATTATATGTTTTGGATCTTGGTATGTAGTATAATACCTCAAAATTTGATTTATCTAATCCAATTGGTTACAGTTAAAAAAATTAGTTTCCATTTATACGCAGGAATTTTTTTGTCTACGAAATCAGATAGAAAAATAAAATGTTGAAGTATTTTGACGTATTTTGTTCCTGAAAGTTCAAAATTTAAAATTTTATCATGAAGCGACAAGTTTTTTCTTTCATTTGGTGCCCATTTCTTTATCATTGCAAAGCTGCAAATATTTTTAAAAATTCTTTGAATTGTGTATGTCCATGAACATCAAAGTACTTTTAAAAGGACAACTTATCAGAAAATGAAAAACTGAGTATGCCACGTTACTATGAATGACCTCTAGTTTCACGCCTATATAATCTTTTATTATACTTTTTGTGGTGCTGGTCACCTTAACAAGAGTCGACACTTTCGTTCCCAACGAATGAGCAACCGCTTACGCTTACATCACTTGGACGCTGGAAGATAAATTAAAAAAAAGCGCCACTATCTCAGCGCTCACTGCCAGCTAATGCTGAGCAGCAGAACTGCACTGAAAGTGAGTTGACGGTGTAAACTATGCGTTGGCAGCACTGTCTCGGTGAAAGTAAGCAGTGCCACAGCCGCAGCACATAAGCGAATCACAAACAAGGCAAGCAAAGTGTGCGAGCGCAAGCACTGAAAACAAAAAAAAACCATCAGACTTTCAGCTGACGGCGCCAAGTTGAAAATTAATGCGCTCATTAACTTATGAAATGACTTCGTAGTGAACTTAAGTTTTTTTCTTATGTATTTGATTTTCTTGATGCGCTTTGCTGCGCCACCCGAGGCGTAAGAAAATGTGTGATGCGCTGCGATGCGCTGAGCTGAAGTGTGTGCTGGCAACTTTGTGCAACTTTCGCTGACACACACTGGCACATGCAGACACTTAAACTCTTACACACTCACACACAGCCGAACAAGTGCTGTCGCCGTATGTGGCGCACTGAGTTCAAGTTAAATATTTGTGCGACTTTTTTGTTTGCCAACAAACGACAAAAACAAGCGCACACAAACCGCCACAGACAGCCAACCAAGACAGCAAACACATGTGCGCTGCCAAACCGTGTCCGCACTCACTTCACTTCGATTAGTCGCTGCTAATAAATTCTCAAGTTGAAGCGGCGCTAAGCCACTCGAACAGTCGTTCACCGTGTGTGCCGCTTAACGGCCAACGGCTTCGCCAGTATGCGGCGACGAATTCATTTCCGTTTTGCAGCGATTGCGCCACATTGTAAGCCACATTGCAGCCGCGAAGATTGCATTCTCGTTAACCTTGCAATTGTGCTGCCGGAGATGAGAACTGCGCGGTAATTACGTATACGCCCAGGTGTACGCTGGGAGCACAGCGCCGGAAATGAAGGTGACGTCGTTGAGTTTGTGCAAAAGTTTTTCGTAGATTGTGGGAGGAATCGAAGGGTAGAGTGCAGGTGTTGGGTGCAAGAAATGCAAGAAATGTGTAATCAGTGGTAAGAAGATTATGAAGTCGGTGGGAGGGAGTGGGTTGCGGTTTTTTTAAACATTTCGCTTTATATGTAAAATAAAATCATAGCTGATTGTTGAGTGCAAGAAATAGGAAATGAGAAAAAAGGTGTTAAATTTTAAAGAAGATGGAATTGTTTTTTGGATAAGTAAACCATGACCGAGAGTTGATTAAATTGCTGCTGCGAGTGAGGATATGATTGAAGATTAAAAAATGTCGTTTTGTTGACTTTTACAGAATTTTCACCTTTCGAAAGTTACCACCAACAGATCAATCAGAAGCTTCAGAGCCAATCTTTTTGAATACTCAGTGAATAAAAACAAATTATTGATATATAAAAAATATTATTGATTTATAATTATACATATAATTGATACATAAAATAACAACAACAAAAATTTGTTACAAATATTATTTTTAAAAAATATAATTTTAAGAAACAACGAAACAAATTTGTTAAAAATATAATTTTTTAAAATTTTATTTTTGTTTTTTTAAATATTATTTTTAACAAATTTAATTTATTTTTTTTAATATTATTTTTTTTTAAACGTAATTTTAACAAATTTTTTTGGTTGTTTTAAAAATATTATTTTTATTTTTTTTTAATATTATTTTTAACAAATTTTTTTGGTTGTTTAAATAAAACTTTGAAAACTGAATAAAAAAAATATAGTGAATGTTGATCAAATTGTAATCTTTGTTTCAAACAAAAACAGTAAAATTTCATTTACATTACTCTTTGTCACGTGTGCTGTCATTAACTATTAAAATCTTATAAAAACCTACAACTGTTAACTTTATTATGCACATACAAGAAACAGGTAGCGCCACAAAGTTCCGAAACTTTAATGCCCAAAACTTGGACCACATTTTTCTATTCACAAACAATTTCAGACACAGCAGCAACACGCACATATATCAAAAAGTCATGACAAATGTCAGCCAGAAAGCGGAAATATCATATTTTCCTAGTGCTCTGTGCTCTTCTATTTCTATCTCTGTCTCTCTCTTCTCTTCTTTTGTGCCTTTTTTTGCTATGCAGACTTTTCTACTCAGACTTTTGTGCTTAAGAATTTATATTCCTGCAACAAGCAGCCACTTCCCTTTCAGATGTTGTCGTTTTGCCCCCCGTTTCCACAGTCAGTTACATACAATTTCATTGTTTGTTGATGCCAACTTAGAGTTTACAGTTTGTACCGCCGCAGACGAAACGAGACGCAACGCGACGCGATGCTACGAGTTGCCGCTCTTCAGAGTTCAAGTATGCCGTTTGTTGTCTGACACGCCGGCTGCACGAACGCCTGGACAATGGCCGCACAACATGGCGGCAACAACTTTAAGTCATGCACCGGAATGCAAAGGTTTAGACAGCAAGTTGCCAGCATGCGAAAAGTTTACTTAACAAGCCGCAATTTACAGCGCATCGCGTAAGCACGACGCTTGGACATAACAAAGAGCGCCAAGAGAACTTCAAACGAAAATTTTCTTTAAATATGTAAACCATGTTTTTGCTTTTGAACTGACACTCTCAACTTGTAAAAGTTAGTTTTACATTAAAAATATATATTGAAAAATATTTCTTATATAATATAGAACTATAAATAAATAAAAATATATAAATAATTGGCTGGTAATTTTTACTTTAAATGTAAAATTTGCTGCCCAATAGTGTGCAGCATTGATTATTACACAGCAATGATTGCAAGAGACATTAAGTAAAATTAAAAACCAAAAAAAATCCACTTGCATTAAAACGCTGCGTAATTGTATGCGCCCACAGTGTGATTATTTTAATGCGCTTTAATAATAATAAAACTCTCGCATCAGTGCAAATTATCGAGCTAAAGCACAATCTGCTGCACCTTAACTCATTTCATGCACTGTGAACAAAAATGTAACAAAGTTCTGCAGAAAAAAAATTAATGCGAATGACTTTTGAATGACCAGACATGAACTTTACGACTAATCCTCCAACAGATTTTGATCGAGAATATTCTGTTTTGCTCATGAATGCGGATTTCCAGTATCCATAAAGCTGGCCACATCCTTAGTTAGTTATTTAATTGGCCATAACAACCAGTTATCAGGCTATAAACTGCAGCAAAAGTTCTCTCCCCTTTGCCTCTACTTTGCACATCTTCTTCAGTTGGCCCCATCAAGAGAAGATAGATCGTACTCAACCTGGTTCTTCCACTGAAAACACGGTCCTCCTCTACACCATCAACCTCGAATTACTGCGTTGAACACCTTTTTCGTCGAATTTTAGCACTCACCTCATGCGTAAAGTAAGAGAACACAAAATTATTCACTTTTTGAAACTTATTGAAAAGCGTTTAGTACGTTGTGATGCCCCAATAAATCATTAAAATTATAAACAAAATGCTTAATGATTCCCTGTTTAGTGGTAAAACTGTAGTCAGGATTACTGCAATCTGGAGGCACCAGTGCAAGAATAGTCGCTAAGTACGCTACTATTTACAGAATTTCATTCAAGAAGATTCTAAACCCATAAAGAATATTTGAACAGATCATTGGAATTGAATGTCTTAAACAACTTTGATTTGATTGTTGTTGTTTTGTTAATGTATTAAATCAAACTATTTCCAGATAAAAATTTTAACGTTTGATTGGATCTTTAAGTGCAATAAAGTCTAATTTTGTATACCTATGGGGAAGAACTACTTTAACTATGAAAGCATCCCAGTCGAATGTGGCATGGTGGATCAATAAAACATTAAATCGAAATCGTATTTGAAGATCAAACATCAAACTATGTAGCAATGATAAAACAAAACTTAGTTTTTAAGTGATAGGCATCTTTTATTCTCTAGAGGTAAGTTTTTAAGTTTTTATAGGTGTGGATTGAACTTTATTGTGGAGAAACTACTGTATTCCAAACACGTTTAAAGATTTTCAATAATAAGTTCTGGTCACCCAAAGGTAGAGCCCAGCTCTCTTTAGATGAAGCTGGAACGCTTTCAGCTCACCATTTGTTGACAACTTGGATGACCTCAGATCAGCCAACGTAACAGACCTGCTAGGTTTCCTACACAAATTAAACTGGCTTATTTCTGACAAGGACTTTATTGTGAGAAACGAATTTAGGATTCGAATGTCAAATTACCACTAAATAGTGTCAAATTAACACCCAATCCAGATTGAGATAATTTAGGCATACGGGTTGGATATTTTGCTTCCTTCCTGTGGTATCACAATGGGCCCATCTGGGTCTCAGTGTGCTCTACAAAAAGGGCATTATAATCTAATTTAACCTAACTCCGAAGAAGGGAGAGTCGGAAATAGACCAATAGGAATTCAAATCAACGTTTTGCTTAAGCAATTTGACGATCAAAGGCTTGGTCGACATTTGAACACAATTGAACAACAACGGAAAGAACTATTTACTAAAATTTTGCTCAGCTTTCAAAGACTTTGCTCAGCTATCGGCCTCGATAGTCCAGCGGGTAATGCGCTGGCTTCTTACACTGAGGCGCTAGGTTCGAATCCTACCTCCGGCTGGTGCAAAACTCTAAACAATTTTTTAAGTATCAAAACAAAAAAATTCTTGGTTTAAATCGGAGAATGTGATAAATAAAAAATAGAGGACACCTCCTATGAGTCATGCTGGCTTATAAAGTTAGTTTAAAGTGTAGAATAATCTTAAGTAGAATACATATGCTTAGAATACATTCCTAGATGAGAAAGCCTATGAGTAATAAGTGACCCACTTCATTTCGGTTTACGCTTTAAAATCAGAGTTTTGAAAAGTGTGTAGACCTATAAGAAGACCGTGTAAAGAAAAAAACTCTGAAGAACACATTTTTTCTATCATTGTTAAGTACGAAACTTTTCCAACATCACAAACAAACAATCCCAGTGAATTCTGCAATGGGTTAATGATTACTGCAATGTGCTCATATTTTCACTGAGCTACATACTGCAGTCATATTTGTTAAAATCCTCCGCAAGCTTGTGGTAAAAAATGATTACAGTGGTTATGGCATAAATTTCATTAAACCAAAACAGCAACAACAATAATAGCACAAACCAGAACATAAGCATTTTTTTAAATAATGACACAAGCATCCATGGCATAATTGTTAATT